>JAREIS010000078.1:2800896-3419293 GCA_030060385.1 Muscicapa striata striata
GAAATTAGGTTAATTTCTACTAGGGAGAAAAAAAATTACTGTTTTATTGTTAACATCTGTGTCAGAACTTGGCTTTTTGAGCACCACTGGGGTATGGAGTTGCAACTCTCAAACCTCTGGGCCAACACTTGCCATCAGAGCCACAAATTTACTCCACCTCAGGCCTTATCTGACTAACAGCAGGGTTAGATCAATGCATTGTGCATTGTGGTTAATGACTGTGTCAATATTTGACCAGTTTTCATCTCCTGACCATGGCACAAGCAGCCTGGTGTCTCTGTGGGAACTGGGGTGCTGCTGCTGTGGGCAGGCTTTGATTGTGCTCCCAGCCCCTTCCCTGAGAACACTCACTGTCCCCATGTGGGTTATGTGGGGTGTGACCCTGAAAGTCTTTGCCTTTCAACACCCATGGTTTGTGGTGGGATGTATGGCTCTGCTCGGGATACCTAAATCACATGGTTTGTGCTCCTTCTTCTGCTGCCTGGTAAATCTCTCAGTTTTAAATCTATGACTGCTCAATCAAGGGAACAAAGGAGAAAATGCTGACTGCATTGTAAAACTCTCTGGGCTGTGAGGCTCATAGATCAGCTTTATTTGAGCAGTAACACTTTTTGGAAAAGCTACTGGCAGTTTGTCCCTGGGATAGATGCGTGTTGAATGTGTAATTTCCTTTCTACCTCTTCCAAAAGGATGCAGATAGAATAGCAACCCAACACTGTTAATAAGCCCTTTCTTCTGTAAAGACAAGTTGTTCTCTTCCTCATGCTGGGGAGTGGCTTTTTTATATTGGTGTCCCTTTCAGTTTCAAGAGGATTTCTGGGAGTGAAAGGCACAAACATGTAGTACAACACAAATTAGCATAGAGGTGGTAAAGGTTATGTGCCTGGTCAGAGGCCAGATTAATTACTTTCATATTTCACATTTCATCAGCTTTTCTTCTCATCTTCAGGTTAAGCTAACATGGATGGTAAAAAAAAATTAAGAAAAATAAAAGCAGAAAATAAGACTATAGCATGAAGTTGTGTGCAAACTCAATCATTTGCCTCTGTAGGAGATTCTCACACCTGCCTGATGACAGGCAGCCATCAGGAGGAAAATCAATATACCTGAATCTGTTTTTTTCATATGACTGGAGCTGTGCAATACAGGGAGGAAAGCTGAGCAGAAAGGTGGCAAACCAAACTAAATTATTTCTGGATGAAAACTATTCTTTCTGGGAACAAATGAAAATAATCCCTTTAGCACTTTCTTGCTGGAAATGGTGGTCATTCAGGTTAAAGTACTGTTGTAAGCTGGGGCTCCACTGAATTGTAAGGTAGTAGGAACTAAGAGCCACTGGACCAGTATACATAACCTATAAATAAATACTTCTATCTACATAAGATTTTGGCTTCTATTAAACTTAATTCCAATACCAAAATGAAGTAGATTTCACACAGTGGGAGAAAATCTTAGGAAAATTGTAACGGGTCTGTTTATGTTTCACTCCTGTTAGACATTTCATAGCCGTAAAAAACATTATGCAATGTTCTCTCCATGTTCTAGGATATGGAAAAACATTTATGGCTCACAGAGAACAGAAAAAAAAGCTCTGCTATCCGTTA
Source organism: Muscicapa striata striata (assembly GCA_030060385.1). Lineage (NCBI taxonomy): Eukaryota > Metazoa > Chordata > Aves > Passeriformes > Muscicapidae > Muscicapa > Muscicapa striata. Next base: position 2,802,501 of record JAREIS010000078.1, read on the forward strand.
GGTAGTTGTTTTACTGCATGGCACATTTGGGAAATACGAGATAATCATTTAGGAGTAAAAAGTTTTTACAAGCATTTTATGACTTGCTGGATTTCACTGCTGCAATCCAAGTAATCCATTTAATAAATATTTACTGAACAGTAAAGAATTCAGAGTGAGTTCAAAATAAGGAACTGCATTGAAAACTGAAGGAGATGAACATGCTAAGGGTTGATCCAGTCCTGGATCAGTATGAGAGTCCTTTGTTTAAGCACAGCAGAAGAGAATTTGCATCAGTGAAATGCAAAGTAGAGAAATTAATCAGGAAACATATTTTCTGAATAATGTTCTACCAGCTCAACTTATGATGGATTTCTTGTTGACAATAATGTAAGATTAGCATAGGCAACAATCCCACCTCCCTGTAACAGATCCATAAAGGGTTTGAGCAGGAGCATCTGGCAGGGAAGAGTCTGTAGCAAATCAGAAGGGTACAATTACTGGGAAGCTGTTTGAGTAGAGGTGGACTTCAAACATGCACATCAATCAGTGAACTCTGGAGATGAAAACAGTGTCTTGGGAAAAGCCTGAGTGAATTTCAGTCAACATATTGGATAAAGATGAATTAATAATTTCAGGGCTTTACATCTCCATGAGTTTTATTTCTGCAATACTCACAAAACACAAAGAAAAGTTGAACTCAAAATAGTTTTTTTAAATACACTGTTATCAAAAGATCCCTGCTACTCTTTTCTTTGCTGGACAACCCATTTTCTCTCTCCAGACATTGGGTCTTGTAACTCTTTCTTGTTAGACAAAAGTGCCATGCTGAAAATAAATAAGTAAACACCTCTCATTGCTACCTGAAGTTGAAACACTTTCTAATTATCATTCCTTTTAAATTGGTGACATCATTCCATATTTCGCCTACCTCCACCTGTGAATCAAATTCTGATTGGGACTTACCTTGACCAGTGATGCTGCAGCTCATGTCCTGCACTCAGCTCTCACCAAGTGGAACATTTAGAGAAAGAAAAAACATTAGAAAAAAAAAAAAAAAAATCCATGGGAATGAATTTCCAAAGAGAGCCCAGGAAAGTATTCTGGCCAGAAAAAGTACAACAGAAGGATCAGAGTATAATCCCAATTGTTGGTTGTATTGGCAAGGCTGAATTTTTCCATGGACATCTTGTGCTTTATTTTCCTTGCTGGTGTTACACTGTGGCCATATTTGACTGGTCATATTTTTAAATTTTTAATATTAATTATTTATTTTTCAGATAACCAGCTCTGGGTACTTTTGCCAGGTTATACATGTACCAGTGGTGGTCAGCAGTGGGGAAATGCATTGTCCATCTTTAGCTGTATGGACATCTAAATCAGCTCACCCAAAACAAATGTTACCCTTTTCCTCAGCTATTCCTGTGACCAGTGGCAGAAGGGAGGTTCCTAGAAGGGAGTTTCGTACCCCCAGGGAGTGAGTGTGACAGCAGGCACTTACTTTAGACAGAGAATTTATCTTTCCAGTAGGTGAGATTAACCCTTCTTCAGGTATGCAAGGGCTGGCACACAGCCTTAGAGGCTGTTCCAGAGTATTTTCATCCGAGTGAGGGGAGACATAACAAATCCTACAGCAGAAAGAACTCTTATTTGAAAGCAGCACTAACAGCTGCTGTAATCTTTTCCTAGTGAAATTAATCCCTACAAAGAACTCCAGCAAAGCTCTCTTCGAAACCTGTATTTTTCTCACATCCTCTCAACAGGATTGAGCAGCCATTGAGTGGTGCTCTCTCCAGCATCCTTGGAATGTAAATAATTTCATCAGTAAATTGAGGGATCTTGTAATTTCTTTAGAATCCATAGCACTATGAGCACTGGAGAGCTGGGACTGCTAATCAGAAAGAATCTGTGATAAGGAAGAAGCTGTTAGTGGTCTGCAGGGTGGCAAGAGGGTAAAATAGTCAGAGGTGCTCGTTGGCTTTTAGTGTATCTGCTTGGATTAGTGCTTCACCATCTCAATGTGGATTAGGTCCATTAAAGCCACAGAAACCTGAGAGAACAGCAGCAGCTCCTGAATATCCAGAGTCACTGTAACACTTGCAGCACAAGGGCTGCTGGTTAGACACAGAAATATCTGCAGCTTTTACCTCACTGTGAAAATTCTGAGTGAAATCACAGTGAAGGCAGAATTTTTTCCTTCTTTCTTTCTCTTTGCCTTCCTGCTGTATTTTTTCAGCTACTCTGATCTCCTAATGTCAGACCTCATACAAGAGAGGCAGTGGACATGATAGGGATAAATGAAGCCAATAATTCCAGAGAAAGGAAAACAACCCACATGCATCAGTCATATGTTCCAAAGCAGCAAAAAATTTACTGCAGTAAGACAAAGAGACAGTCTAAGATTTATAAGTCAAAAGTTATAAATAGAATGCAAACAGCCAGTGTGAAGATAAAAATACCTAGAGTCAAATCATGTGTGTTGATCAGGATGTGTACATTTTTAGGCTTTTTGGGCAAAAAAATAAATATAATTCAGAATTCTATAAAATATAAAGTAGCCTTCCTACTTTGTCTTACAAAACTCATTACTTTGACTCTCTGGTTCATAAAGGGAGACAAAAAAATGCACTAAAGATAAAGTAAGACAAAGTGAGCCTACAGCTGATGATGTGCTGTTTCACCCATGACACCAAGGTATCCAGCTAAACATATCATCACTTCCTCTGATGCACCTGGATTTTCTTCAGCTTTCCTGTGAATGCAATGGATATTTCAGATGATGAGGTATTCTTCACATGATGTAAGTTGAAGGATGCAGTAAGATGACTGTCTAACTAAAATCATCTCACTGGAAGGTCAAAGCACAGGCTGCAAAACATTACTTGCTCAACTTGCTACCTAAAGGCCTAAAAAAAAAAGGTCAGAGACATTCAGCTACATATAGAGAAGGTGTATGCCCCAGGCAGCAGCAGAATCTTCTATTTTTCATGCTAGAGAAAAAAATAATTACATTATATATATATAATTTTTACCATTTAACCAGTTGGGGGGGTGGGGGGGTTCCTGTACCTTTTTCTTTTTTATATCTTTAGAAAGTCAATTAAGTAATAAAACACATTTAAAAGTAAAAGTGACCCCCTAACAGCCAGACATTTTCTAATAAGAACCAAATTATCTCCTACTGAGTATCACACCAATACACCTGCTTTCCCTGGGAAAATTTACATTAATACACATAATTCTATCTTGACTTGATGTAAAAAATGAAATAATATTTTCAACTACTGATAACTATCTTTTTCAAATTATAATAGGTAGGAAAGTGAAAAGTGTAGTTATAAACTCTTATTCCAAATGAAAAATAGGTGAGACTACACTGAAATTTGAAACAGTGAAATCTACATGAAGAAAATTATCATTGACTATTGAAATCATAGTAAAACTTGGATTTTAAGTGCAAATACCGGTCATTTCAATGCAGAAATATTAATATTTAATTTCCATCTGGTGTTAATATTGTCTAAAAAGGAATATTCAGAGATTACACAAGCAGAATCTAAGGTATTTTTCTCTCTCTAGGGGCACTGAGGATTTAACTGAACAGAGAAATGTTTTACTGGCAACAAAATAATGAGGAGTTCCTTGGTTCTCATTTTATAGCTCTTTCTCTAACCCAGTTACTCTCTCTGTTCTTTCTCTTACAAAGCCACCCAAAATGTAATTCCAAATTCTTCAAATGACATTCATAAAGGTTGCCCAGAGAAGCTGTGGATGCCCCATCCCTGGGAGTGTTCAAGGCCAGGCTGGATGGGGCTCTGAGTAACCTGGGATAGTGGAAGGTGTCCCTGCCCATGGCAGGGGTTTGAACTAAAGGATCTTTAATGCCCCTTCCAACCCAAACATTTCTATAATTCTATGATATCACCATTGTCACTTCATGTTCAGATGGAGTGCAATACATCCAGTCTCAAAAAGAATGAACATCACAACAATAAAATGAAGGGTGCAGTTTTAAAAGGGTTGGTTTGTGGTTCATTGAATTCAGGGTACGCACAGTATTTGTGCAGAGACTTTCAGATGTGAGACACCTGTATCTCACCTCTTGTGGGGTTTCTGGGACACCACTGAAGTTCTTCCTTCCCTTTTACTGTATTGCAAAAGTGTGCAGTAACAGTGACACAAACATAATACACATTTCATACTTTACTCAGCCATGTGTAGTGACTGTCCTGCTGCAGTTCAGGGAAATCCTGGTTCTCTAATTACTGATGTTAGCCTTTTGTCAGAAAATTGTGGCTTCCCCTTTAAAAATTCATCTAGATACAGCATTGTAAAAAAGTTGGAAGAGCATAGTTTTTGAAAATAAGTGGCTATGGTATTTTTTAAAGACTGTTCAATAGTTTATATAGCTCTAAACCATAAAAATAACATTATTTTTATGTAAAGGATTGACTAGCAATATGGCAACAGAAATTCTGAAAGGGACTGGGGAAGGGGGAGACAAGAAATGTTTACTGAATGACAGGAAGCTGCATATTTTTAATGCTTCCTAACAGCTACCTTCTGTGGCTGTGCAGCACTCAAGTTAGAAGTTCAAAGATTGATTAATCATCCACTCAGATGCACCATAAAGTTTTAGAGTTTTTCCCTTGGTAGATGTCTGGAACAAATGGGGAAAAAAAAAAAAAAAAAGTAGGCAATTTACAAACAAGGACAAGGAAACCTGAATAGCTGTTATGATTTAAAACCAAGCATTTACTGATAAAAGCTGCCTACTCACTTTCAAGTACTTTGATCACAGAGAATTGAGGGAGTTGACTGCAGTATGTCCTGCCTTACTGAAGACTTCTCTAAACTGGGGCATGCCAGTCCTGTGAGCCATTAAGTGTTTCTTGGCATGATGTGCAATTTCAGAATGTGTTGGTTTAGTAAATGATGTGCTTTCATATTCAAGAGTGCTTCTGAAAAGCTAAAAAAAAAAAAAAAAAAAAAAAAAAAAAGAAAAAAAAACACAAAAGGGAGAAATTAGATCTATGCTAATTCAGACTAAAGCAACACAGCTGAAAAACTGTAGGAAAGTATTTTGAGGAAGTTATATCCTGTTGTTTGGCTGTCAATAAGGACAATTTTCAGGTGTCAGTGAAGAACTGAAATAGAACTGTGCTCTTGAGTCCAAGACATCACTGTCCTGAAGGGCATGATGCTGAAGGGCAGCATCTGGACATTGGTCATAATCATCCTTCTGCATCCTCTTGTTCACTGGGACTCTTGCATGGGAAATCTAATTTTAAGTGCATCCCTGACATTTTCTCCCTCAACAATAATTTGACATTTTCCACATCATATTACCTACAAAATCTGACATCATGTCAGTCTTCTAGCATGAACCTTCAGCCACTGCAGTTCTCCTCCTACTTAATTACAACCATGATTGAAGGAAAGTAGTTAGCTTCTCTTGTACAACATGCACACTTATGGGTAAATGATGACATTTCCAGATCATTCTTCTAAATTTATTAGCATATTAATACAATAATGAAAATATATGTATATATTTTTATGTATATTTGGCTATGTATGCATGCACATTTAGCTAAGTGTTTTGCAGCATAGGCATCTTTGACAGCAAAAAAATTGCTCTATTTTCTTTTCACTCTTGTTAAGGTAAACACTTCCAAGCCATGTACATCAGCACTTTGCAAATACCTCTGGTGTTCAGCTCCCACAGGTTACCTGTGGCTTGGTTACCCCCTTGCAGGCAAAGATTTACCCAACAGAAAACTCTGCCCTAAATAGAAGTGAAAGCAGTGTGACTAATTTATAAGAGATCCTTTTAACTATTGTGCTTTGATACAGCATTATCAGAAAGACACAAAAAACCCTCTCCTGTGGCTGTGTGGTATCTAGAATTTCAGTCTTTTCACCTGCAGCTTTTGGTATCGCTTGTGGCTGTTTGGAAAGCATTAAGTAGTAATGAATTTAAAGACGTGTTTTCTGACTTGTTTTTACATGAAGCAGAACTTACATAAATGTTCTGATAGTAAGGCAGTGATGAGAGAAATGAATAGAGTGAAAATCTCTACTGCTTCTCTGTAGAAAAAGCCAGGAAATCTTCAGGAGTTTCCAGGGATAAATTCTGTGCCCAGAGACACCCTGATGGGCCATGGTGGCTGAGCCACACTCAAGGCAGGGATAGCAGATCCTGTCCTCACTCTGCTGCTCCTGAGGTTGCTGAATCCTGGATGAGATCCCAGAGGCTTTGGGACACCTTGGCTGAGCTTCCAAGCATGGCTGGAGAAGCAGCAGTTGGGTCAGTCTCACTTTGTGCCCCTTTTCCTAACTCCAAAGCTCCTGCTGCTTCCTCACAATGGTGCGAACCCTCTGGCAGATCACAGGTAGCACATAACCCTGCATGTAGCTTATTCTCCTGTTTTACTTTCCCAGAAAATCCAAACCCTGGTGGATTTACCTCCTAGAAGAGATATTTTATTCTGCTGACTGAGGAATTTTAAGTTTATCCATGCTCCATATTCAGGCAGTGACACATCCCCACCAGCCAGAGGTGAATCAATGCATGCTGCTCAAGCCTTTTGGGATGGGGAGCTGGCAAGGGATTCCCAAGGCTGTTTGGCTGGCATGGCTGTGCTGTTACCCATCTGCTGAAGTGGCAGAGTGCCTGCTTAAAAATTACTCAGCGCTGCAAAAGTGGGTTGTGCACAGTAGGTGAAAATGGCAACTTAAACATTGCTACTTGTCTTGTGACAAACAGGTGTTTTGCAGGAATCTTCGGCTGAATTCCTTTATGTGCCTGTATATGATGTGTGTGTGTTATATATATATTTATGCTACACATATTATATGAGTGTGCATGTGTACACACAGAGATATATGTCTCTTGTTTCTTCCAAGGAGAGAATTTTTCTGACATTTATCTCCTTAAGATTTTAGATTCTTACTTCTCTGCCCTTCACATGTAGCTTGGTGCAGAGGTGAGGACTGCTTCATTCCACAGGCTCCCACTTTAATGGGGAAAGACACCTCCTCCCTTTCCCTCTTTCTCCAGCTGGCTACTGAAATCTATACTGTACCGTTGTTACAGTGAGAAAAACAAATTCTTTGAAGCTGTTGAGCTCCAGAATCCTACTTTCATATGGACATAGTAATTGAGAAGTTTGGGGTTTTCATGCTGGCTGCTCTCTCTCTGGTGACTGAACAGAAGCAGCTGAGACTGATTGTTTCCCTTACTACCATCACTCACTTTTCATTTAAAAATGTCAGCTAAGTTTCAGGGTGAAGCCTGGATTCATCTGGTCAAATTAACCTTCTCAATAGTCTTAAAGGGAGAGCTGACCTTTGCTGAGGTATAACTTATGTCAAATGCTTTAAAGAAATCTTTAAAGCTCACAGATGGTTCTGCAAGTGAGCTGCTGTCTTGAAATTAGGAACACGATTTGTTATATACAGAACTTTTGCCAAAATAAAACACAAAAACCCTCTACTATTTTTTTTTTTTTTTTTTTTTTGCATCCTGAAACAGAACTTTTAAATGGAGCCTCAGTTTCCACTGTAACAAAAAATTTCAAACTGTGAACTTATTTTTCATCTTATAGGATCAATATATTATGCAGTAGATTTTAATTTGAAGCATATAATTTTTACCTCTCTCTATGAAGAATTAATCTTGAGTATGATCTTATTTCTTGACTCAGCATTTTAGGAGGAAAGGGAAAGCTGAGAGGAATCTTTGTGTGCCCAGAACAAGGAAAGAATAAAATCTATAACTGACATCCATGGTTTTTGGAAGCTCACTGTTGGATTATATTTTATATAGCAAAAGAAAATGGGGGAAAATACTGGTGGAAATGATAGAAAAGCTAAATTTGATAAAACTGTGTCAGGGTTTTAGATCTGGGGTGTTTTTCTAGTTGTTACAATACTCAGGGCAGCATGCTATGTGCCCCAAGTCACTATTGTTCAATGACAATTTGCTGCTTTATCTTTTTGGTTTGGAATCTGACTAAATGTTGACTCTTGACTTACCTTGATCAGTATCTTATATTATAGGGGGGTGTAAGGAAAACATACCCAGGGTCAGCAGCAAGAATTCATTCATATTAAACCTTGCACATGACACTTTTTAAAAAAAGTATGAATTGCTGGAGTTGCAGGTTCTCTGCTGTTCACAAACATCTGTCCCACTTTTCCTCCTAGACTACAAGGAATTGCTTAGAAAGGTTCAGGAGCACAGAAGTGCATCTCTGAGCTCAAAAGTATTCTTGTTTTTTTCCTTTTACTGCAAATCTTGAATAGATGGTTATTTCAGCAACTTAAAACCAGGGTCTGATGCCGAAGTTTAACTGTCCCTGCAAAAGCCTCAGCTGGGAGTAAAGTCACAAAGCAGACACAGAAAATAATCTGAGAAGGCTAGAAGAATGTATTTCCATGCACTAATCAAAGAAACTTTACTCCAAGTGCAAAACAGCCTTGGGAAGAGGATGGTGGCAAGAAGGAGTTACCAGTAGCAGGTTTTAGTATCAGCTTGAAATTTAGGTTCCACAGAGATAGACTGAGAATCACAAAGAAATGAGCATCTGTTCAGCTTCCAGTGATGCTAAGCAATCTTATTCCACTGGCACAGATTTATTTATATGAAGAGAAGCACTGAAACAAAATGTTGGCTTAGCCTCAATCTGTTTTTTATTTTTAATTTTTTTTTTCAATCCAATGTCATGAAAACCATTTTGTTTTGCTCCAATTGAAAGTTATGTTTCCATTTTCATTTTTGGCATTGTGGAAAATTGTTCTCGCCAGGTAAATATTGACAATTTTAAAAGGCTCACGTGAAAAGTGAATGGAAATTGTGTGGAAAATTGGGAGCTGTCCTTAATTTCCAGACTTTTCCTGCCACTATCCTCTAGGAAAATAATATGGAGCTACACTTGCATTTTCAAGTGTTTCTGTATGTGAACTCAAAAGCCCAAGGTGTATTTCAAATGCATAGTTTTTGGTCAACTTAGAATTAAAAAGCAGCTGTGTTTCATATCAAATAAGTCCCCCAAGGTAAAATACTTGGTTTAAAAGTAGGTGGTTTTGGATCTGCCTATAGCCCAAGGATTTCAACAGAAAGATTCAAAGGTCTTAATGAAAATTTGATCATCTCTCTGGAGAGAGCAGGGTTTTGTATGAGAATCCAGCCTTTCTGCTTGGGTTGGAACAGCCCTTACAGCTGCATTTCAGCACCTAGCCAGAACAAAAATGAACACATAATTTACTTTTTCTGCAGCCTCATTAAAATTGAACTAATTTTTGAGAACATTATGCCGTAGTTCCATACTTCATAATAAACTGTTTATTTTTTTTCCCATATAAATGAGTGTGAACCATTAAGCTTTCAATAACAGCACCTAAATAATGAGGAGGAACACATTTTTTTAATGAGGATAATTGTAATTGCAGAACTTTCCAAGTGATGCAGTAAATTTTCTCTCTCAGCTGTAAGATTGGCCTTTCTGTAAAATAAATGCTTTAGTTTATCTTTAAGTTATTAAGCTCATTACAGAAGCAACTATATAGAGTTTGCTGGCCTAAATTTTCTAAAATAAACTGACTAAAGTTTATCCTGTGCTTAAAATCTTTGAGTCTTTGAAAGTATCACTTACCTCATCATTGAAATCCAATATATTTTTGCCATTTTCATCACACAGATTTTTCTCTGCTAGCTACCGCATCATTGCTAATTAATATATATTAAAATCATTTATAATGATAAACAAAAAACAACATTTTCTGCACAGGAAAAAAGCCACAGGTGTCCAGGAAACGCTAACCCACTCTCACTAGCTGCTATCCTCATCAGAGATTCCCTGCTGCATTCCCTATTGCCAGCCACGTCAAATGTTAAAACTCAGGTTTCTCTGGGGTGTAGGATAAAAGTCACACAACTGCAATTGAGTCATCACTTGGAATCACGTTTTCTTTCCTGCTTATTTCACACAGTAGCCACAGGGTTAGAGGTAGCCAACGAGGCAGGGTCTGCTCTGGTTCTTCATGAAGAGGAGAAGACAATTACTGAGAACACCTTCCTGCCCACTCCCGCTGAACAGGCTGTTACATTCACTTCTTTCCTTAGGCTGTGGGTCATGAAGGCTGAGAAAAGCTCCAGTTGTCCTCCAGTCTCCCATTGTCCTGTAAGTTACTCAGCAGAGCTCCACATGTGTGAGAGAATATGTGAATATGTAGGTGGTTATCCTCAGTGGTGCAATGAATGTGTCTTCTTTTATTTATTTCTAAGGACATATTTGATTTCCCTTTTGAGGTCAAGGCACATAAGTGCACATTGGTGCTTCCAATTAGTAGCCTTTCTGGTCCAAAATCCAATATCAAAACCTAATGAATGGCCCTTCAGGGTTTAACTGAATTGCCAGAAAAAAAGAAACAAATCTTCCTGCACTTTAGGAGGAATTTATTTTCTGTCCCCTTCTTTTTTTCCTCAGCTTTCAGGAACACAGATGCATAGGGCTTAGCTGCTCAGAGTAGCAGACAGATTGATTTGTTCATGTGCCAGCTTAACAAAACAAACAGAATGGACATCTAGAGAAGAAATATCAGAGGGAGCTGAAGAGATGATGAAAAACACTGAGTGATGATACACAAAATGATGTGATTATTTATGTGAGGGCTTCCACCCCCTATACCCATCTACCCACTGCAGTTCAAACAGGTTTTTCCTTTGAATCAGTTCATCATATAAAATGTGAATCAGGATCCAGCGAAAGTTTGTTTAATTAACTGTCACCAGGCTGAGACAAAAAGGAAAAGTCTATCATATCAAAATATGCTAAAAATAAGGATGGCAGCACAACAAAGCAATGGTGTCAAGGATCTGAGCTTTTGTGCAGAGCTCTCCTGAACACTGATTCTCTTTTTCTGTTTGAGTGCTTTACTGTGGTGTTGAGCAGTCAGACTGCAACCCAAGGCCTGGGGCGATGGATGTTCATTCTCACCAGACACCCAGCCCAGCCCTGCGATTAGCACCTCCAGACTCAGGCTTTACCAATTTGGGCTGCTAACACCCTTTGGGGCTGCCACTTCTGATATGGGCATTAGCCTGTGCATTGTCCCTTTAATGCCATTTTTAAATGTTTAATAATCTGATTGTGATAAATGGTCTGGATATTTATCTCTTTCCTCTCAGAGAGGGATCCCATTAGTGAATTCAATAATTTCAAGAGGGTCAGGCTTGCTTGCCAGAGGCTCAGGTTGAATTTAGCACAGGATTCATTTCTTTCCATGCACTATGCTCCTACCAGAGGTATCGTAAGGGTCCATTTTTTCACCATAAAACAGAGTGCAAGCTGCCAAATGTGGGTGTAAAAGCCAGTCCTGCTGAAAGGATGCCCAGCATCCCTGAGGCCCCTCAGCCCAGCTAACCCTTTGTTTCCCCTGCAACTCTGGATGTATGAACACTGATTTACTAGTTCCTGGCTAGGAGACAAATGCATCTTTTCCTTCAGAAGGACACCTATTTCTGCTTGTCTCATGGAAGAGAAATTCCATTTACATCAACAGAGAGATTTCAAGTACAATAGAATACAGCTAGTAAATTTTTCTTGTAAAGTAAGTATGGTGGTTTGTGAAGATTTCCTGAAATTTTTACCTGCCAAGACCTGGGTTTAAACTTTAAAGTTTAAGCCTGTTTTGCCTTCCTCCTAATTCTATCTCCCAGCAAAAAATAAGTAAATAGTTCTAGTAAATACACTAACAATTTGGCCAATGCTAATCCACGACGTAAATTATTAGCATTGGCCAAATGCTAACAAATTAACAATCCAAAACCACTACAGGTACCACTGCAAAACCTCAAAAAAACCTTTGTTAGTTATGTAAATAATGCTAAATTACTGTTGTACTAGGTGATTCTTTCTTCTTGCCATTCAACCATTTGTCCCAAAAATAAAATTTGGCACATGTTTAGATTACAATTAAATCACTCTCAGCTATTTATTGCTCATGTCAAAGTAGTAGCTCTAGGTTTGAAAAAATTATCTGAAGTAGGCAAGTTTTGAAAGTCCCTCCTGAGACTGCCAGCACACACTTCACTGAATCACATTGATTTAGCCTTAAGAAATTCCCACTTGCAGGTGGTTTGGGGCACACTGGCCTTCTCCAAGTGCTGTTTTAATGACTTACGTGGATTTGATTATGGTGACTCAGAGATCATTAAGAAGGTGAGGAACTGCCAGGCCATATCCTGGACCAAAACTAAGATATCATGAGGACTCTGTGTCCCAGGCTTGTTGTGACGTCTGTCTGCTGCCATCAGTTTTCTTGTACTGCTGAATTAGCCTTGTAATACTGATCTGTCGTGAAGATTTTCGTCAGCTGATTTCAGTTTAATACCACTGACTTTTAACTTAAGTTTTTTTTATTATTATTCTTTTGCACAGCAGTAAATTCATACAGGGAAATCCTTCTGGAGCACTGGCTCGTGTCCTAGATTCCCCCTCTGCTGATGATAAGAAAGTATGAATGGTCCCTATAATTTTTCTTTTCAGGGACAGGAATGGTATTAAAACGTAATGTAGAAAATTATAGACAAAGCAGGAGTAATGGATGACAGTTTTTGTCTGCTCTGAAATTTACCATGTGGTTATAAACTCATCAATGTATCACAGACAAATATTTTGTCCTATGTGTTCTTTTTTTTTTTTTTTTTTTTTTTGCCTGGTGCTTGTCATGAGGAATAGCTGTAAAATTCCCAGGGAGAGAGAGAGACCCTGTGAGGAATAAAATCAGATGTTTAATGCAGTACCCTGGGCTTCTCTCCTAAATAGGAAAAGCCTTGCAGAAGACACTGAACATGGTACATAGTAAAGACAAAACTCACACAGAGGAAAACCCAGTGGAAGAAGATAGGTTTCTTTGTGCCAATGACTGTTTTCACAAAGCTGATGCCTCATTCACATGCATATAAACACAAGGAAAAGCCCAGCCTTTCTAGTTTGTAAGGTTAAAAACATGAATTTGGACAAAAAGAGCAGGGCAGATCTTCCCAGCTGCATCTCCAAACCACTTCCCTCTGGCATCCTGCTGAGTGCCTGAAAACCAGCACTGCTGGTGCCTCTCTCCAGAAGAAAGATCGTTGGTGCTCTGAGTGCCAGAGGCAGGGAACACTAAAGAAAATGGAGTTTTGCTGCCTCCTTCCCCGGACAGAGTGGGCACCACCTTCCCTGCCCTCCCCTCCCTGCCGTGACCTCCTCCCATGCGCTGGGCACAAGTCCCTGCTGCAAACAGCAGAGCTGCTCACTTGGCTCCCTGGCAGCCCCAGCCAGAGCCTGCCAGTGGGACTAACATTCCAGAAACCACTGTTTGAGAGCCCAGACAGCCAGGCAGGGAATCAAGATAGACAACATTAGACACAACTTAATTTCCCTAGGATATTCAGGGTACAAGTTGGATTTGCAGAGGCTTTTTTTTAGCTGTGACCATCTTTCTATGCTGAAAGTTGCCTAGTTCCTTTTCCTTTCTTTATTTTTTTTTCTTTTTTCTTACCCTGCAGATAGACACAGGTTCAAAGATGTTTGCAAAGCAGATCTGAACTAGTGTAATGCTTATTATTATGGACAATACAGTCTTACATCTAGGAAGTGTTTAGCCCGAAGGACTTGCATTTTCCCTCTGCTGTTCCTGAAACTGAAACATACACAGCAATGCAGGAAGAGATCTTTCACCAGTGTGAAAATTCTGACTCCATTTCAACTGAAAGTCTGAGAGCTGCTGGCAGCACTCAGTGAACCCTGTTACTGGAATTTATCATGCCTATCTTAAAGCATTTGTTGAGCTGTCTCGATACCTTGGGTTCCTCCTCTGGGTGGTGCATCTTTGATAGAAGAATCACCTTGGTTTCTGTTCCTAGCTTTTCCTTCACTCTTGTCACAGAACTGAATGCTTAAGTGACTCTTCTTAGAAGAAACCTAGACCTTTTTGCATGTTTATTTTTAAATGGTGGACAGAGATTTGCACCATTTTGGAATGTTTTGTTGTTTTCCTAGTTTGTATGCTGCCAACATCTGTGCTTCTATCTGATTTGAGTTTTTTTATGTGGCTGTGACCACCCTTGTTTTCTGCTTTCCTATCAGAAAATCATGACTGAGCCTGTGTTGAACAGGCACCCCAAATGCTGTCACTATGATCAGTTGTTTCCTGTTAGAAAGTGTTAGCAACTCCTGCAGTAGAGTTTCCTCTCTTTTAAAAAGAGAAGCATTTAATATTTTACTCAGCTCCAAGTTATCATCATCTCCAACGCAACATGTCCCACAGGTACCAAGAAAGTGATGGAGGCACCTTATATAAAGAAAATATTTCAGAGGTGAAGGGACGATTTCTGACATCAGGGAAGCGTCCTCCAGTTCCAGTTTTACTTAAAATAGAAGGAGCATTCTTTACAACTTATTGCTAACTGAAGCAGATGCAGAATACTTGTATTAGTTAAACCAGCCTATATTCTTTTCATGGGAAGGCAATATGGGGTGCAGTGAGTCCTTGTGCCTTGTCTCAGATATGGATTTTGGTATCCACTACACTCAAATTGTCTTGGTCTAGGGAAAAACCATTACACAAAAAGGAATTAACAGAAGAGCACAGGCAGGCTCAAGGGTGGGCAGATGAGGTGAAGGGTCCCTCAGCAGCCCCTGCAGCTGTGCTGGGGTACAGCCCTTTGGAGAGGAAACAGTGGCAGGGAATGGGTGTAAATATGCTGTGTGTTAAATGGTGATGGTTTGAGTCAAAAGCACATTTCCTTCATTAGCTCACATTTTGTCTTTCTTAAACAAGTACAAATGGCACTGCCATTCATTTTTTAAACCAAAGCATAACCAGTTAATTCCTTGGAAGTGGAAACATTTGTGTTAGATACGTGTATTCATGAACACAGGAAGTTACCATAAGCCTAGAGAAGTCATTGCCATTTCATGTCAGTCTTATGTAGGTTTTATAAGTCTGTTTAACTCTCCTATTTCCCCCAAATGATTGTTACCTTAGCAACTGCCAAGTTGCATACACACACTTGCTCCAAGCAGCAGAGCTTAACAAAGTAAAGTATCAGTGTTTAAGGAGTCACCAGGAACACAGTGTTTATTGTGAGGCTTTTAACTCTCCTATATACTCACCCACATAGATGGTGCATTCTTTAATTTCAAGAATTTCTTTCAAAACTTAAAATTAAAAAAATTAAAAGAAAAAAACAAAACCACCTCCCAAGCCTTTAGCAGCTAGTCAGACATAGCATCAATTTTGTCCTTTCCTGTTCTTCCAGCTCCCAAACTCTTTTCAAAAACTAATATTTCATTCATAATAAGGGTGATCAAGCCTGCAGGGTCAGTGATGTGTGTGGACTGGGTTAGGATTGAGCTGAATTGGGTAAAACAAGAGGCAAGGCTTTGTGTGCCAGATGATTCATATTCACTTCTTGTGTCCATCTGATACACATTTTAATTCACAGACTACGACATTTAGCACAGAGGAACATGTTTAGATAGATTCAAACTAATTTTGAACTTTTTACTAACCACTTAAATCTAGTTATTATTTTGTAGGATTTGAAAAAAAAAAGTTAGAAACTCATCTTTTGCTGTCTTATCCTCTGTACTGTTTAATTTAAATTTATTTAATTACTCTGTTTAATTTAAATGTGGAGGAACTTCAGCCTTTTATGCACTAAATATTATAGGTGCATTTTTCATCTGTCATGTTGGGTTATTCTTCCCCTTCCCCCACAAGGTACCCATTGGGCAATCCCCATCTAAAGAAGTGCATGTCAGCTAGGGCTGTCACAGGAGCGCATCTCAGTTTGTTCCAAGCACCTTGTCAGAGAGGCCAGGCTTTCATGCTCATTTTCCAGCTGATTTCCTGAGATGTAACCGGACAAGGGATTTATCCAAGGTTGTACACCAAGTCATTGGCTAAGCCAAGACTGTAAGATCCTGGCATGCTCCCCTTTCACATGCTTTTGTTTTCTTTACTTCTGCCACAACACTCCATTGCTGTGCTGAAATCCCAAGACAGAGATCTTACAATTGAATATTATTAATACCAAGGAAGTTTTTTTCTGCCCAAAGTCATCAGGGTTGTTTTTTGTTTGTTTATTTGGTTAGTTGTTTTACAGCAATTGTCTTCCTAGATTGGCTTTTAGCTCGACACTTGACTGGAAAAAATCAATTCCTTCAATTTAAATATCCTGCTGAATACACAATTTGGAAGATATTTCTTGCTTCATTCTGTTCTGAAACCACTAGAGGACATTTCTGTGGGACATTATACTTGTAATACAAAGTATGAGCTGCTAAGAAAAAATAGACATCAGGAAATTACACCAAGTGTAATGAGTTTAATTTGAAATCTATTTCAAATTGGTTTTCCTATACAATGACTGAAGAACATCAGTTCAAATCAGTTTTCTGGAGGAGTCACATAGCCACACCATTGGTACTCTCAGAGAACCTGTTCTTGGGACTATTGAGGCTTTTATGCGTAGAATTACATGGGTAGATAAAGAAGCAGGCAATGCTTTTAATTTTCTACAAGCCTTTTAATTCAGTATGTGCTTGAGTCACAGTCATCCAATTCTATATTAGCCAAGGGAGGAGAGAAAAACAGGAAGGGAAAGGAAGAAGAGGAAGAGAAAGATTAAAATTCAAAGCTTCACTCCCTGTTACTTTCTCTTACAGATTGCCCTGTCATAGGCAAAAAGTCAAAATCAGCACTTTAATGAAGTGCATTAGAAAGAATCTGTTTCCCTTTCCTGCAGGTGAAACAGAATTGAATCCTCCATTTATCACAGCACCTCAGCATTCCAACATGGTGTTCAACCAGAATTTTATTTTATTGAAACACAGTTTTAAAGTTAAGGCATTTCTTTTATATCCTGTTCTCTTTCAGTCTTCTAGCTCAGGTCTTTTGCAAATATTTATATCAAAATCTTTTGTGTGGTTGAACATTCTAATCATGTTTCTTACCCCTATGTGCTTTTTTCTGAGCAGGCTGTAAAGGAGTGTAGGACCTCACCGCTCAACATTGAAATGGGCTAGTGGGAATACAGCCATTCTCTTTAATAAAAGAAAAAGAGTTAAGAAAAATTAGATTTAAGTCTGATAACATGATGGTTTGCATTGCAGAGTACTGCAGTTCTTTCAGCCTGTCATAGGTCTGTTTGGGGAGTCAGGGGGTGAAGTACCTGTGTAAAGACGGCACAGAACTAAAGCCAGAGGAGAATATAACAGCAAAGAATTGTGTATTTCCATTAAATGTGAGAAAAGAAGTAAAAAAGCCTAACTTGACAGCTTGCAACCAAAAAATTATCAGACAGTGAACAGAGAGCAATAAACTGCAGCTGGAGTTGGTGCAAAACAAGATGTAGAGCCATATTGTTTCAAGGAAAAAAAAAATTGAAAAATTATGGGGTTTTTCCAGTTACTGAAAACACAGCAGCATAAACCATTCTTTGGAAATTTTCTTTTGTTTCTGACCTCTCTTCCCAATTCCTGAAAAGACCATTAGCATGACTATATACATGAAACAACATTGTATATTCTTTTTCAGTCTTCCCCAATGGTCTCTAAAATGTGACTTATGAAGGTGAGGTCAAAGGTGAAAGCTGTATATTAATATAAAAAAATTCAGAATTCCCAGGTGACTGAGTTCATTTCCTTGGGTGGATAACAGCAGAGGCTTGGGTACTGTACAGATGTAATGATGAATCTCACTAATGAACTAATTAGCCTGCCTACGCACACTGTGTTGTTCCTCAGTGCTGTATCTGATAAAGACATTTGAAAATAAAATTATTGTCATGGGACAGAAGAGCACCAATCCTCTGTTGCTTGCCAAGCTCCAGTTTAGCAGTTGTTTGCCTCACTTAGATTTTCCTTTTATTCTGCCATACATAAACAACATTGGTTTGTATATTCTACCTCCAGTTTTTCATTGCTTCTTGAAAGTCAAGAAAATATAATGGTTATCAGGAAGGACAATAAGCTAGAAAGTATCAGATATCTCAATGAGAAACTTCTGACGAAATTACTATATTTGGCATGTGTACTTTTCACAGGTATGATAACATTTTCCAGACTTGGAGCTGTGTAAGGGTTAACACTTGCCAATCTTTTAAAAAAACTTAAATACAGGCTATGCTGAAGCTGAAGAATAATATTTTTATTGTTATTAATGTAAATAGTGGATGAACTAACCATTGTGACAGTAGCTCTGTGTTAGCAAAATTTGAATACATATGAGTGGAATATATATTTACTTAAAGTACATTTAAATAGTAGCTGATCACTTAAGAGATGAGAGGTTCTAGTCATAAATTAATAATGTTAGCACTGAAAAACTTCTTTTAACATACTTCTGGAAGGAGTACACAGAAGCTTAATGGTCTAATTCATAAAGAAGGGCCTGCATTAGATTGAATCCAGAAAAGCTCAGTTACCTCCTCTTCATATGTGCTTCACTGCTAAATCTATTAAACATTCTGCAAAATGTAGCAGCTGTCATTTGGGATGGCTCTCCATGGGAAGGGACTTGCAGAAAGTCTCTCTGGATCTCAAGCATCTATTTCCATGATTCTCCCTGAAGAAAGGAAGTAGATCTGAAGTGCCATAGGTGATCTTCTTGTCTGATGTCTTTGGGATCATTATAGTTTATGTGGAAGAAAAGAGATGAAACTAGAACAAGATTTGAGCCCAAGCCCACAGCAAAGTTCAATTCAGATCCAGTTGTCATAAATGAAACCTTTTTTTGAGGTTGGGATAAATCACACATTTATTTGGTTCCACTGCCAAATCACTGAGGATTTGAGGTGTAAAAGAACTATATTCAACCCAATTCACTCCCATTGCCACCCCAACCTTCCCCATTTTTGTGCTCTGGGACACCAGTGCCCAAATATGTAGATTAGCAGCTATCTGCCATTTCACAGAGTTGGTGCTACTTTTGAACTGCAATCCTTTGTGCAGCCAAAATGCAACAAAACAATCATCCCAAACAGTGAAAAGGCAGTGGGGAAATTTGACTGTCTTTTTCTGAAGTGTTAGAAGAGCTGCAGGATAATAAAGAGGCTCTTTGGAGAGCAAAGCATCTTTAAATTCATTGGTCCCTTTTCAGTCAAAGGCACACAAGCTGAGCAGAAGCCACACTATCTCAGACAGGAGAAATCTGCCAATCAATCATTCAATAATACTGAGTTCAGTACCAGCAGAACATTTTGTCAGATCAGTGCTAGACCAAGTGGAGATTAAAAAAAGCTAAAAGTAATATTAGGCTTGAGGGCTTTTTCCAGAGCCCACTGTTTCAAGAGAAAGACAGGTTTAAGCTGACTTCAAGATAGTGATGATTTCATACCTCATGTCGGATGTGACTTTTGTATCTGATCTTTTTTTATACTGTGCTTTTAAAGGGGTTTGTTTTTTGGTTTTTGGTTCTTTCTTTTTCCACTTTCTGGTACCACACTGAAAGAGAAATAACCCAAGCAATATATAAGTAAGGAAGGGGAAAAGTAAGGAATAGGAGTGTGATTCAAAGCAAAGAGGGATATCATGTCAAAATGAGATTCATTGACTGAGTCAGCTGATGGTGGTTTTCTCTACCTTCCTCAAGCCTTGACTAAAGAAATTAAGTAAAGACAACTCAAATGATCTTCCCAGCATTTTCCTGAAGAAGGTGTAAGGTTTGAGATATAAAGTTACAGAACAGTGTGAAACAAGTCACTGGAAGCAGTGAAACTTCCCCACAAAATGGGGCCAAATAAGCCAACAAGTTCTCCAGAACTCTCTCCAGAGAGAGTTCCTGTGGTTCCCAAATCCCTCCCTCTGCCCTCCAACATCTCCCCTGGCCAGTGGAGAGATGGAACAAGCAGCTTCTGAAAACAGAGCCAGAGCAGTGCAACAGCAAAATGGAGGTGATGCTGGCAATCCCGAGTGTTTCCTTCATTGCCAGAAGTTGGAACAATGGGTTTCAAAAGGAAAAGGAGACAGAGAAAGAAACACAGTAATGATCCCCACCAATGACTACAGCAGGGATAGAAATAAGCAGAAACTAACACCTTGTTATAGTCTAAGCTGCTACTGTGTGCCAACACTGAAACACAGCATGTAAGGCTAAAACAAAGCTATGTAAAATGAGGGAAATCCTTATGATGTGCTCCATGGGGAGGTCAGAAAATCCAAAAGAAATTCCTACCCTGCAAATGGCTGGAAAAACTTGTGGCAGTTGTGGGGGTGAGGATTACTGCTGCTGCTTTACTTAGAAATTCCCTTGTCTGCACTGTATTTTAACAAAGAAAAGTGAACAAGATCACTCCTTAGCCAGGGGTTTCTTTTGTACATACACATCCATGCACTGCAGTCCTCTAAACATTTCAGTTTTTGTTCCACTTTCTAAACCTTCCAGGTTACAGCGTGGTTGTGATATGACAGGCAAGGTATGATTATTGTATTTTTCCTCTATTGTCTTCTCTCAAAAACCCTATGAAATGAAACATTACATAGATAAGCTATCTGCATGCTTGATGATTTCACTCTATAAATGGAAAAAGGAAAATAAAGCAGAGGAAGTTGTGATTCATGGAATGTCTTTGTTCTGCTGATCTTATTCCTTGAGTAGTTCTCTCAGTTAAGGGAAAAATCACTTCTCATTCTTTTTCTTCAAGCATGCAGCCATTCTACTGCAGGAGTGAGACATCACTTGGAAACTGGTGATTTATCCAGCTCTCAAATGTAGTCTTGTGTACTGCTACTAGTGTGAGCAATTCTCAAGAACTATACCACCTCTTTTCACAATTATCTAAGTTTTTTTTTCCTTATCTGCTTTTATGTAATCATCAGGGTTGTAGTGGAGGAAACGTGCTGGAGGGAAGGGTTGGATTGGGTTGCCTGAAGAACCATGGAAATCTAGCAACAGTGGACCCAACCTCAAGTTTTTTCTCTTTCAAAATGTTTTCCATGGTAAGTTTTCAGCCAGGTATGTCCAAGAATTACTACTAAGCTAAGAAACACTGCAGTAAACACCTTTTTTACAAAAACTATATTGATATTTATATTCTACCTTTTAATGAAAACTTCTTTCAAAATTCATACTCTTTCCCTTTGTGTTTTTGGTTTTTTTTTCCCCTGTTGTTCTGGTAATTATTACTTCTAATCAGTACTTGTATCTCTCTGAACTATGCTTCATTTCTATTCAAGCATTTTAAAATTGAGACATCTGAAGCTAGAAATCACCTACACCAAGCTTCTGTGGCAGGTGAGAGTGTGGTGCCAGGCCTTTGCCCACTTGCAAGTTTATGTTTGTTGTCAAAAGCAAGATCCCACCCAGGTCAATGGGTGATAATCCAGCACCGAAGGGTTCACTCTTTCTTCTCATGAGAACATCCTCTAAATACCATCCAAACATGAACACATTTAGCAGTGAAGTTAAGAGATGCAATAAAATTAAGTTATGAGAGCCCTTTTGTCCTTTGAGGGTGAATCCTTTTGTCCTTTCAGCCTGAGAACTATCATTTCTGCCTCATTCTTAAGTAGAATGGGAAACCTTATTTCCTAGGAGCTGCTGGAAGTGTGGAGTGATGTTGTGGGTCTTTGTGTGGGGTTATTCTGTTATTCTTACGCCAATCACAGTTTCTCTGAGACAAGGCAAGGCCAGCCCTGTCAAGTATTTCTGCCTGGAAAAGGTACTGTTCCCTCCTTAGGTTTGCTCAGCCTTTTGTTGGGTTGAGTAACCAGCTCATTGCTCACACAACTGAACAAAACTACTCTAGCATTTGCAATACAATAAGCATTGAACAGTGGGTAATGGAAAGTCATCTCTATCTTTTCTGTCTTACATTTATTTTCTGCTTTTTCACCTGTCTAAATCTACACATCTCTAAATAGAGCTTATTCAGGTGTTTCATAAAACTATAGAATAAAATTTAGGGAAAAAATTCCCCAAGCATGTCTATAAACAGGTAGGATGCTGATAGATATCTGGAGTACCTGACAATTTATGGATGTTTAAGGGAACTCAGTTACATCATCGAGGGCAAAATGAACAGTACTCATAACCAAAATATTTATCATGAGAGCACTGAAATACTTTCCTGGTCTAGCAGATAATGGTGGGTGTTGTAATGACAAAGCATGACTGGTTCTTAGCATTTCAAAGTGGCAGACCAAGCAGCTGCAGTATTTCCTATCTTGGAGGGTGATAAACAGACCTGTGTTATGAACCCTTCTCCTTCTGATGGAAAAGAATTTGTTTCTACTAAGGCTGCTGCCTCCATCATCTCAGTAGGAAAAAAATAAAAATAAATGTTCTCAGTTAATCCTGTAGCCTTTCAAGATGAAAGTCAGCAAGATGAATGAGCACAGAAAAACCACCATATTATGTGGGCTTACTTTTTCCATACTCTGAAATGGAAATTAATCCCTGCCCTGAGTATTGGGAGATGACCATGTAAAGCGTGAAAGAGAGGTTAGAAATGTGGGATTTTTGAAAATTTTGTTTATATCTGAATTATTCAGATTGCCTTTTTCATAACAGGAGACTTGTGGAAGAGTAACTGCAGGTTTTCGTGCAGAACATGTTTTTTCTCAGATACATGTAGTTTCCTGAAGAACAAATTCTGAACAAATTCAGCAACAAATTCTGAAATGCACAGAGTCCCTCCCTATGATGCCTCATGTTTGCTTTTACAGCCAGGCCTTATAGTTCTCTTATAAGTATCACCTCTGGGAGTAGATCAGGTGGTTTAAAAAAAAAAAAAATTACCATGAGGAAAAGATTACCATGAATAAGAGGAGCAAGGAGAGACCCAAAAGGCTCCTGTGATCTACAGCCCAGAACCCAGGGTGGAGGACACTTTGCCATTGAAATGAGAGGACAAAAAAGGAAAGTTAGAAAGAGAAAGCTAAGACCACGAAAATACCAGAGGTATTTTAGGAAATTGTACTAATACATATAAAAAAAAGAAGTGTGAAGAAACAATTGTCTGTATTATTGAGGTTTAATTTGGTCTTGAGCAAGATTTCAAAGAAGGGAAAGGGACAAAAATGGGAGGTGAGAAGGCATCAGTCTTGGAGTACCTAGCTGTTGTTCTGGAATTCAAAAGAGAACAGTGGGAATACTGTGAGCTGGAAGAATGGCTCTCCTCTAGCTATTTGAGACAGTCTGGAAGCTTAACCTTCAGCAACTTGATATGGGTCACAAATTGGTCTCCTTTGGAAAAAATCACTGGTGCAGATCTGCAGGGATATGTTCCATGGGTTAGGAGGAAAATGACAAGATATAAATCTCTTGAAGACAACTATTAGAGATAATTGAGAAATGGATGATACAAGGAAAGATGAACTCACAAGCTGATACTGAATTCACATTCATCTGTCTCATCAAGATCTATAATTATACAAAATTACAAATTAAGTGTACTTTCATTAGGCTCACACGTAAAAGGAAATGGCTTTTCTAATGATACGAGTAAATCTGCACTGGGGGCCCCTCAGTGCCAGAGCCAAATCTTTTCTGGCAGCTTAGAAGGGCCCCATTACCTTTTTAAGGTGAACTGGAAGAGCTGAACCCCACACTAAATTTGGAAGTACATTAAGCATAACTAATGACACTGAAACCTCCCCTCAGCCTATCTCCTGTTTGTCTCTGCTGCAAGGGCTCTTGAGTCTCATTGGTGAAGTAAATTAAGGCCATTGTTCTGAGACCACATGTTTCACCTCTTGAGTTCAGTCTGTATAAAAACACTGAAGACCAAAATTTAAATAAATAAATGGGATTGTTTTGTCTCTGTTTTTGCATAATAATATTGTAATTCCCTGTGAAACACTCTCCTATCCCCACAGTCTCATATTGCTTAGCCAAACAGTATAAAGTACATTTGGAGAAGAGAAAGTCGAGAAAGGAAAGTATTCCGCTGAGTTACCTGGATCCTTTGTGTGCAATAGGTGCAAGATCCTTATCCAGTTGCAAACCCTGGGGCCAAATCCATCAATTAACGTTTAACACAGAACTAATTGCAGTCAGTCTGAGTTCCTGTTCGGTAGCTGCAGCCCAGTAGAAGCAGACACTCTTAGTGGGAAATCCTTTGGAAATAAATCCTTCCCTGGACTGTCCTGCTGTCTGAACAGGCACCAGGGCTGAGCTGGGCTGGATTGGCATGGATGTGTTGTCTTCATGTTGGAATGGGTGGAGCTAGGTAGCCTTCAGCTACTCTTAAAACAGGTTTCCTTGGATTTTAATGTAAATCGATGGGAACTTTAGGAAAACTTCCATGTTGCAGAAACAAACATCTGAATCCAAAGAAGTGACAAAGTTAACCAAGGCAACAAGAACTTCATGGCCTTGGCAGCTGCCTTGTCAGAAGCTTGGCCCTCTGTGTCCCCACAAACTGGATGTGGACCTGTCCAGCAGGACAAGCCCTTCATGGAGAGGTATCCAGTGGGACAGCACACTTCATCCTTCAGCTGTATGCAGAGCATGAGAAAAGCTGAGAAAAAATGCCCAAGCAAGTGCTGAGGTTATTAAATTATTTCTGAGAGAGATGGGAAATCAAGGGATTGTAATTTTTCCTCTGTCTTCACCAGAGTCAAGATCTCAACCAAGATACCTAAGTCAATTTAAATATAACTAGAGTCTAAAGTGAATTAAAATAATTATATTAAAACATAAATTATACCAATGAGATTACTGTAGATTTAAAAGAAACATAAATTCTGATAAAATATATGAATCTTGTGTATAAGAGAAAGTTCAGCACTTCCTTAGATATTGCAACTGTAGGCTGCAATGATGAGTAAAAAGAAAAAAAAAAACAGAAAGGGGATATTTATAAAGCCTTATGATCAGTATTTTCTGATTTCTTGACATCTTTTCACAGCTTTAAAATATCCTACTTTCCCATGGAATTTACCCTGAAATAAAACAAATGTCATAGCTGCAGCATCCTTCACAGCACAGAGTTATCATAGGCAGGCAAGGGTCTCTAAAAGGTTGCTGAAATCAAATATGTATCAGACATCTCTCTAATCCCATTAAAATAGAGCTTTAGAAAAGATGACTTTAAAATAATCCCTTTGGATCAGTTTGCCAGTAAGTCCCTTTTTGCCACACCCTCCACAGGTTGCATTATGCAACTCATTTTCTTCCTGTAATCCTACCAGCCTCCTGTGTACTGCAGATCAAACAAAATGGAGAATTAGGAAAGCAAGGAGATAAAACTAAATAGACAATTTGCAAATGTGTACTAAATCAGGGATGGCATATTGCTTCAGCTTGCTTCTTAAATGGACAGAAGTATAGTGAAGAAAAGCAAAATTCAAGTAGGAAAGGATAAAGGCAGAATAAAGAATGTGTGAATATGTCCCCATTTAAATGATAAGAAATACTGTCAATATATAAGAAATACTGTCAATATTTAAACCCTCTTTTTCTTATTGCTAGGAACAGAGTGCTATCAGCAGCTGATCTGGAAATAAAGCAATCCATTTTTCAGCAGAAACACAAATTTTCCCCTTCCTAAGTGCCAGAGAAGGTCTGGGAACATACGCTTTGCTCTCCGCAGAGCTCTGATGGGCAGCAGGCAGCTCCTTGTCTCTGTGTCCTGTGTCTCACAAAATCACCATTTATTTACTCTGTAGACAGACTCACCTGGAGCCCCTTATTTCCCCCAATTGCCTTAAATCCAGATTTGTCCAATGGTGCCTACAGTTAGAGAACCAAATTTGGATTCTAGCCCTAAGGATTCATGTTTAGGGTTCACATTTTTGCAGCTTCTCCACAGCACAATGAGTTTTCTTTTTTCTCTCCAGCGGGAAAAAGTGTCTTTTTTCCCATCTGAGGAAAGATCAGGCCATTTTATCAGCAGAGAGCACCTTCCTCTTCTCAGAGAAGCAGCAGGGGGTGGATAAGGGTGCAGTGGTCACCTTTTTTTGTGAGGGACTGCAACTCTGCCTCTGCTGACAGATATCAGAGATTCTGGGTGGCAGAAAGAGGAGAGGAAAGCCCATCTTACTGATTCTGTTGGAAAATTAGAAAGAGGTAAATTGTAGGAGAGCTTCTCCAGAATTCTTTGAAGAATTTAGGGGTGTAAATTTCATCAGATAAAGTGTATTCAAAGCCAAAACATTTTTAAAATATTTTAAATTCACATTCAAGTTCATAACATAGGGGAGGGAGGCTGATGAGTAATAGCTTTCACATAGTTAGAAAACCTAACTATAGGCTTCAACAGGCACGTATGTTTTAATTGCTCACACTTCTGTGGGAAAAAAATGTTTAATAAACTTTCCTTTCACCTGTCTGCCAGTAGGTTTGCCCTACCTGGATATCAAGGACAGATCAGTCTCAAAAGAATTTGACAACCTTTTCCTTTGCCTTTTTTCTATAACTGAACTATTTACACTATAATCAGGGTTTTAGTAATCTTTTTATCATGCAAGAAAAATGGCAGCACAGTTTTATAACTACACATGTTTATTTAAAGGCTGGCAAGCAATCCCGTGCTCTTTTCATACCTGTATAATATTGGAATCACCACTTGTGTGACTGATCCTTCATTACCCAGCCTGCTTTTTGTTGCCTTGATATCATCACATTTATAAACAGAAATGGCATCCCAGATATGAAAATGTCATAGAAAAATATGTGTTAAGAAATTAATATTACCTTTTCCATACTTTAGTGTCTTCAGTGAGAAGTATCCTACTATGTGCTCACTTGAGAGAAGTTTCAGATCAGTTTTTGGGTGTTGGGTTTACTCACATTTAGATGCAACTGATTACTGAAAAGTGAATATGCAGATGTTTGTTTTTCATGAGCATTTTTTCTTTAAAATCAAGCTCAGACTTCCAAAAGGATTGAATTTTACTTCAATTAATTTTCAAATAGTCTATATTGAATAACACTAAAGGCAAAAAGAAGAACTAAGTCCTAGCTATCCTAAGTCAATGAGAAACTGATTTTTCAGGTCTTCTCTTCTGCTGATTCATCCAATAGCTATTGAGATTTATATGATATTGGAGAGAGACAGGAAAGAGCATTGATCCATTTGTATGTGCATCAGACATCGCTGCCAACTGCAGTTAACTCCTTCACTCTGTTTCCAAAGCCTTAACCTCATTCATGGCAGTTCTCACATGGTTAAATGCACCCACCTCTATGAATTTCAATCCAACTGAGCAGCAGGCAAAGTTCCAGTTGTATTCCTTCAGCCAACTAATATCACATTCCATTATCTCTTCTGGAACTGATGCTTTTCACTGATGATACTCTGCTCCCATAGTCCATTCTTACTACTGTCAGGAAGCAATATCTCCTCTGTTATCCAAAATCTACATTGAACTCTGGGGTTTTATAATCCAGTGTAGCACCAGCACTTGTGCATTGAACTTAACATTACACATTTGTAAAGCATGGTTGGGCTATCTCACATTTAATTTCTTCTCTTTGTCTTCATCTCCTTGTTGTGCTTTTTTAGTTGTGCATTAAAATAAATCAATATCCTGTTTCACAGGAACTATCACAAAATGCAAATAAACTGCAGGGAAAGGATTCAGGAGGAGAATTACGATGAGATAAACACTCAGGTTATAACAACATCTTATTTTTATCACAGTTTCTTTAAAAAAAAAAATCATGAACGTTCCTGTGGCTCTGAGGAAACTTGCACTTGACTTGTTTGTGAGGATTTCACTGAAATTTTTCCTATCAGGCTCATAAATTTCTACTGCAAAAGTTGTGTGGCTTCTGTCCTTTGTCACTAGCTTCCAACTGCTTCCTAATTTTCATATGATACCTCAGTTGTCTTTAAAGCTGTCCTTCCTGTTGGAGAAACTGGCTACTTTGCCCTGCCCAAAATAGAAGGACAAGGAGCAATTCACATATGCTCCTCCTTTGTGTTGACCACTAAAATGAAGTGCTTACTGGGCACAGAATTGTCTTGGGCAGAGTTTTTACTTCTGGTTTCCTCTGATACTGGACTTCTGCTGTAAATTGAGAGGTCTGCCCCACACAGAAGACTGTCTTGCAAAGGGAGGCTGGTAAAGCTGGCAGGGTTTTAATTCCTGAGTAAGTCAGAGCAATGAGCCTTGCTGAGGTGGGGTTCCTCACGTGTCCCCCTGGACAAGTGGCACAGCCAGCAGTGCCACCTGCTCACACCCAGGAGTTTGCACACTCCATAAACAGAGATGTGCCTGATGAGTGCCCCCAGCCCTCAGCACCATGCTGGTAATAGCCCTGTGAGCACAGGAGGGTGTTACACAGCTCTGATGTGCTCTCAGTGACACCACGAGGTTTGGTGATCAATGCTTCCATCTCCCCTAGGTCTTCCTCGAGGAAAAGGAGCTGAATGAAGACAGAAGAAACATGGCAGTATTCTTTCAGGTGAAGCCAAGCATGTGCTTTCTGTGCTTATGGCAATTGCAACTGTCTCTGGAAATATGAAAAGCAAAAGTATTTAAATTAATATTTATGAAGAAGTCTAAATTAAGTTTTGGCTTTCTTTTTCAATGCTTTATTATTACATACAGCTAAAGCACAGTATATAAAGATACATTGAGAAGAATTATCAAACCATGGATTCTTGAGAATCATTAAAAAAATCTTTAGAGAAAATGTCAAGATACAGAAGCTGAAGTATGGTGGCAGTTTGAAAACTAAGGAAGTTTTAGACTGTGGTTAAAAGAAAAGCCAAGAAATCAATCACAATTGTTAAAAGTTGCTGCAAGAAAGCCCTGCATATGACAAAAGAAAGGGCACACTCAGAATACATCAAAGAAAAAAAAAAAAAGCAGATCAAGACATCTTAGAGAGGATGTGATGTCCTCTAATTCTTACTCTACTGCAGAGCAGAAATAAAGAAATGACAAATAGGGAGCATTTAGTTCACCTCAAGCATGTACAAAACAATTTAAAAAGAGAAAATTAAAAAATTAAATATGATCCATATCACAATTAGAGCTGAACAAATGACAAAGTTACACATCATAGTAGTAAAATGCTTTTTGTGATGGCGTGACCCTTAGGGATAAAATTGAAATGTTCTAGATATTTCACTGTTTTCTGACCTGCCAGTAATGATGAAGAAAATCACTCCCATGAGAAAAAATAAGGGAAAAAATAAATGGGAAGGAGAAAAGAGAAGGGAGAAATTAAATTTAATCTTTCTCATGAAAGGCTTTTTATGTTTAGATGTATGCCTCAGCCACAGTCAAATTCTCCCCTCTGTAGTTCTGACTCCTCCTCTGCCAAATGGAGCACTGTACTACCCCAACTGGATTTCTACAGAGAAGAAATGACATCCAGTGACTTTCCATGAGTTTGATCTGTGTAGGCAGCCCACCTGTTGCTGCTTTTCAGGAGCAGTCCCTTTATTCACAGCTGAATTTCCTCATCCCAGACAAATGCCCATAAATACATTGACGTATCACTTGCTTTGATACATCTGTCTCCTCTCCCATGGACTCATTCCCTTCTGCAGTAGTTTTGCTCGTTTTAATTCCCCCTGTTCAAATGCAAGCCATTGTCCACATGGCTTTTCAGGACTTTGTGCATTAACTATTCAAGATTACACCAGCTGCTCAGAATGACAGAATTGCTGCCATGTGCTGCAAGGGTGATAGTGGCAGTCATCTCCCAGCCACACATATTGATTTGCCTTATGAATGCTAGGAACAATTTTGAGGAATTCAAGGGGGATCTCACAGAGCTAAGGTGATTAGAGGAGATGATGCAGACGTCAATTGGGAAGAATAAAAATGCGACACGAAGTGTAAAGAAATGAGTAATGTGAAGGAAGTCCTGTTACTGTGAGTGACTCAGCAAAGGTGTCAGCTCTGTGCACTGAGGGGAATGGAGCAGAACCATCATGATTATTGACAATACATGCTTGTCTGTTCCAGTGAAGGATGCTCCTGTGAACAAAACAAATTCAACTATAATGTTCTCCCCACAGAAAACCATATGGCAGCAAAGCTAGAAAGCCTTGAGGAATGATTACTGGATTAATACAGGAACTTGTAGAGACAAATTCATTGAATGTTGTCTCTAAAGTGTCTCTGAACAAGTTCTGTTTGCTTTAGTGAGAACTATGCATGTGAAGTGTTTTAGAAAACAGTTATATAGGTTGGTAAACATGGATTTATTCCTATTGAAAATATGATGCATATTTGGACAGCTGGGTGAGTGTTCTCATCTAAGCTTCTGCATTTTAATCTTACTGTCTTTATCAAGAGGACTTATGGGGGAAAAGCATTAATAGAAGCTGTCTCACAACCTGCAAAGCAGAGAGTATTCAGGCATTTGATCTTTAAATAAAGATTACATATATTTCTTTCAACTTCAGGGAAACAATACTGAACTACAAAATTTCAGCCAGAAGTTTCTGCATGTAAGTTGACTGTGACAGCTGAAAAGTTTTGCAAGGTGCATTTACAAGAGGTGCTGACTAATAATAAGAAACTGTGATTTAATATAGATGCTGGAGCACACAGCTGTACTGTATGTATGGGGATTTTACCCTAGTGCAGAACTGATATGGGCATTCAAACAAATCAGTAAATTAAACTGAACCCCTCTTAATGCACTATCTTCCTTGCCTGAAGACATTAATTAGGCAAGCAGTGAAATTTTCTTAAAAACACCAGATATATATCTGAATAAGAAAAAAGAGCAGCCTGGCTCTGTCGTGCTCAGATGATAGTCGTAAATTTTCTTAACTTTAAGAAACTTTCACAGCAACTTAATAATATCTCAAGGCAGTAATGAATGCCTTGATTCAAGTCAAGTTGAAATCAATGATAAAGTCAATTAAATCAGCGTACCTCCAATGGAAAATCAGTCAGGTCCAAAATTCTGGCAGGTAATTCCTCCTGTACAAACTGCTGGATTATGTCATCCTTATACTGATTTACTTAATAAGAATCCAGCCCCACATACTGAAATGCACCTAGAGGGCTGCAGTCTTAATTCAATCTAAACTACTTGGACTGAAAGGGGAGACTTTTCAAAGCTCATGCTTCCCTTGACCACACTTAGTCACCAGAATAATCATCTCTCTCACAGTCATATTGAGTCACTCATTTACAATCTGGCCATCTTTCAGTGGGGTATGCTCATGTGAAAACCAGCTAGCATGGAACAAAAAACATTTTCAGAAGATTATTTATACTTCATGAATTTTGACCAGATATTTAGTGCTTCAGCCCATGTGAAAGATAACTCCATCAGGTAAGTAAGATTTCTTTCAGGCTGAAAGTGTTGCAGATTTATTTTTGGATTTTTGTTCCGTTTATTTAAAGTAGCACATGCCTAAGAAATTAAATGGCACAGTGTATAGTGCATAGTTGAGAGCACTTCTTTGTGCAGCAGTGGGATACAAGAGAAGAGCTCCCTGTTTTAATTGAAGCTCCAGCAGTATCTCTGAAAGGAAAACAAAGAAAAAAAAAAAAAAAAGAGGGAAGAAAGATTAGAATTATAACACTACACTTGTACAATTCCTTGTTCCTTCAAAATTAGCAGAAGCCAGAGTAAAAGATAAATGATCATGTTACAATTATATCTTTGAACTGTTACAACCCACTGGGATAATGAATGAAAGTAACTTAGCTGGGTAGATATTCCCACACTGGCTTTGTAGATTGAAAGTGATTTTTTTGCTGTTGTTTATGACATTACCAGGGACATAATGAATTAAGTCAGAGTTTCAGTGGAAATTCTGGAGAAGGAACCTAGAAGTTCACAGGAGAATGATTACATCTATGCCAGCAGGAATTCAGTTTCAGAGGAGTGGGTTGGTTGACCAAAACAACTCATGCAGAGTTGCTATCTGCTGATATTTTGCATTTCTTGGGGGTTACACCAGATTAGAGATATTGGTCCTGGAGCATACTTGCCTCTAGGGTTTGGGGTTTGAAGCTTTGTGCAAGAAAGAAGCAGTAAGGATGTGCTGAAAGAGCCTTGGTGAGGTGACAGGGCCTCCTGGGCTGCGTGACTTGTGGCATGGAGCCACCGCGTGGGTTCCTTCTGGGAGGGATCTACCCTGGGAGCATCAAGGCACTCCAAGAACTGAACCAAAGGCTTGTCAGGGGCTTCACTTCACAGCTGCCCCACTGGTTTTCAGCAAACCACTTGTTTGAACGCAGCCAGGCTTCCCCCTTCTGTCTTGGGACACCGTAATTCTCCATAAAAAATGGTGCAATAAGGCATTTTGATGCAAATTAGTTTCAGGCATCTCTGCAGAACAGTGATAAAAAGAAAAAAATTAATAAACCAACTGAGTGGGAAATAACAGGGAATCTGTCTAGAAATGCCACTAAGAGGTTTCACCTTATTAAATAGAACTGGAGTTACCAGTGAGATAACACAGAAAGAGCCAGCCCTAAAATTCCCTGCATGTCACACCTCAAAGCAATGCAAACAGTAATGCTCACAGGAGCTCTGTGTTCCAGTTCTTTATTTTTATCTCATTTATCCCAATGGAGCAGCATGGAGCTGAGTTGTAGGAATCCTTATTTCCACCAGCATTAGTAAGATCAAGACCTTGTTTGCAAATGAGGGAAATCTGACATTTGGAGCTCTGCAAAGAGCAGTCAGTTGGCTTGTGCTTTCTGTCAGCTTTTATATATGCACCTAATGAACAGTGGAAAATGATTACAGTGGAGGCATGGAAGTGAGCATGGGTGCTATAGCAATAAATGTGAGCTGATATAAATCAGTGGCATTTTATTGACTTCAGTTCTGCTGGTCTGATTTAAATCAAGAATGAATTTGGCCCTAGGGCCTTGCAGAGAAACTCTGGGACTGAATCCTGCTGTCTTGGCTCTGATATTTTTTTTCCTAAATTTCAGTGAGAGTCATGGTTCAACAAGGATCTCGGGATTCTGCTGTCACATAACACAAAAAACAGCTCTCATCAGCAGCTCATTTAGACTTGAAATGTATCTTAATGTTTTATGGAAATTATATGCTTTAAAATAATTTCCATTGTGTTTTTAGTGCTGAGGCATTTCCACTCTTCATATGTTCAGAAATACAAGTCACATTCTCCAGTTTAAAAAAAAAAAAAATCAGAAGCATTTATAAAATATCCTCCAAACAAAATAAATTACTTTTTTTTGGTGTGTTACCTAAAATGTAGAAGCTGCATATTGAATAGCAATAAGTAAAATACCAGTGGATTCATAGGCACACTGCACTGTAGGTGGGGAAGCCAAGTAATTTGAGGTTTCTTGATTTTCCTTTCTTGTTGCTTTTCTTTTGGTGTTTTCAATGCACACTTATCAACTTTACAGGAGTGTCAGATTCTGAACA
Organism: Muscicapa striata striata; assembly: GCA_030060385.1. Taxonomy (NCBI): domain Eukaryota; kingdom Metazoa; phylum Chordata; class Aves; order Passeriformes; family Muscicapidae; genus Muscicapa; species Muscicapa striata. The sequence continues at coordinate 2,835,819 of JAREIS010000078.1, forward strand.
GAACCACATGTTAAGATAATGACCAAGTGTGAGGAAAGGAAAAATGCATGAAAACAACATGAATTTTTTAAGAGACCTGGTCATCTCCAGGTTTTCTACTTCCCAAGGAAAGGTAGTTGCAATGCTTTTGAAATCACAAACTAAGACCTGAGTGTAATTCAACATTGCTATAAGTGCTAAAGCAGATCTACATTTTTACGACCTCCTGCCTCATTTTCAGGAGGCCACCCCTGTCTATGTGTAAGAGAAGGCTCAAAACTTGCTCTGAGAGGGCAACATCCATAACCCTACATCCAGCATGGAAGCATTCAGCTGCTCCCTGGGATGGCAGCAGCTGCCAGGGCTCAGGAACAGCCAGCACAGAGCTGCCCTTGCACCTGGGCATTGTGAGCCTTATTTAGGCATTGAGGGTGGTGGGATTGGGTGGTTTCTGTCAGAATAGAAATATGGTAGAGGTTAAATAGGAATTACATTTGTCTTTGTTTTATTTTTTGGGGGTTATAGAGAAAAAGGAGAAAGATAACCACTGTAAGTAACTAGCCAGTTTAATATAATCCCCAAATAAGCATTTTATTTTCTGTGGGGAGCAGGAGATTGTGTTGAAAAATAAATTTGTATGAATTCCATAACAAAAAATGTTATTTCTCTAAGACAAAAGGAGAGACTTTATTTTTAAGCTGTTGCCTTGATTGTTTTTGTTTCCTTGCTGTTTCTATCTGTTGAAATTGCTTGACCAGTTATTGTAAAGTCACATATTGATTCAGGCAAATTCATGTGAGAGGTCTTTTTAATGCAAAGAAAGTAGTCTCCTGTAATATTTTCCTATTTCTTCTTCAAAGCATGTATAAAAAAATTTCAATTTGATCTTTGACTGGACACAGGGCTCTGAAGAGGTCTGAGTGTCCAGTTTCCATTGAAGCCATGCTCAATATTCTGAGAGCATGTAGCATTTCCCAGCATTATGTCAGCAGCTTCTGCTGAAAGTCTTGTGTGTGTTTTAGCTGCTCCTATAACTGCATGGCTCTGAAATGTCTGTCCCACTCAAGAGTGTGCTGCTTCCATGTGTGTGAGCAAATTGTCTGGTTTTATATTGCAATATCTGTAGGCAGTGCTTTTCTTTTCTAGTAGCTAGCTGTGTAGTTGGGGTTAGGGTTGAGTAGCTCAAGTAAAATGGTGAAAATAAGTTAAGCTTTATTTCTTAAAGGTGCTGTGAAGGGGTATCTCTCTCTCAGAAATCTGGCCTTTTGGAGTGGTTATGTGCTGTCCTCACCCAAGCTTTTCCTGGGAAATCTTGTGTCTTTTGAGATGTAATTATTCAGACTTTGCTAGAAAGAGAAAACTCCTGTTTAATGTACTTCAAATGAGATAGAAAACCATGAAGATTTAACCTAGGGATAAGCACCAGCTCAGCCATCCCTGTGTCCCTCAGACTCCTTGTTTTCAGAGCAGCCTCTCTCTGCTCATTTCCCTCCCCTGTTGGGCTGCTGCTCAAATTCCCTGGCCTGGCTCAGCACTCAGGCTGCAGCCAGCAAAGCCAAGTTTTTTCTGCTGCTTGACTCTTCTGGGAAAGCACAGCATTAAGCCTAAAGCAACTCACTTTAAAGCAGTGGTTTGCATACCCTGAAGATAAATGCAGGCTGTGCTGCTTGTTCTGTGCCTTCCCTGCAGAGGCAGTGCAGGTGTGCAGCTGCAGAGGGTCAGGGCAGTGCAGGAGTGCCAGTGCTGCCTGTGAGTGCCCTGAGGAAAGGCAGCAATGCTGGGCAGGGAGGCAGCCCTTGGCTGATCTCCAGCCTGTTCCAAAACCTGTGCTGTGTGCCACACCCACTGCCTGCACCTGCCAGCTCTGGAAAGCATAAACTTCACCCAGGGAATGTTCCAGGTGGTTTGCTGCTGTTAGTTGGTCACTGTGTTTAGAAAGACAAGTTGCATTATTTTTCTTTATGAGGTTGTAAAAATAAGAAATAATTAATGGAGGATGGGAAGTAACTATTGAAGTGAAAGATAAATGTATGGTAATTGGTTTATTTTCTTCAATTCCATTGGAACTTTTGTGTAACATCCTTGGAGTTCTAGAGTGCCCTTTATCTGCCAGATAAAACTATCCTTGGCTATTAGCATTTGCTTAGCCCTCGAGTAAAAACATGTTGAAGAGATGAGCAAAATCAATGACATTTATCAGAGTGGAATGATTAATCCTGAGTTATGTGGCTTAGGCATGGATATACATGGTTAATGTTTCAGCTGAGTGAGAGGAGAAGGGCTAGGCTAGTACTGCTCAGGAGAAGCAGTAGGTTGTACAGTCGGGATATTTTGGCCAAGTCAGGTAAAGCAGCTTTGGGAACAAACATGAGAGCAGAGAGAATTCTGCAAAACCAACTGGTAAAACAAAGAGCTTACACATGGAAGGAAATATGATATGATGGTGGACTTCTCTGTTTCTTTCAGCTTTGAAACAAATATATTTGGTTTCTGCAGTGTCTGGGTGAAGGTGGGATGTTGTGCACATGTTCTCAGCCCAGGTTTTGCAGATGAGGTAGGTACACGTTTCCCTGTGTTTGGGTGATTGACTGAGCTGTAGCAAACTTTAGACTCTGCTGAGGCTGATACATGTGCTAAGCCTGAGAGGCCCCAAGATGTAAATTCTGGTGACATTTCACTTCTGTAACAAATCTTTGGATTACACATTGCTCCCGATTTATAGCCACATACCTCTATTATGAGGCTATACAATATTCATCAATATTAAAGAGTTAAACACTTCTCTAAAACCCCAGCTGTGAGCTGCGAAGAAGCTTCTAATGTCACTGTGGGTAGTTAGGAAAATGCTGAGGATCTGGGTATTTTAAGCCTTTTAGTACACAACTGCACTTCAGTGTTCTTTGAACCACTCTTTCTGTATTCTCTAAGGGAAAACATGCAATGATTTGTGGACAACATATCACTCTCTTGAAGAATATTTAAATATTTTTAGTGACGGGAATAGTGAGGGACTGTTCTTGCTGAAAAATTTGTCCATGCAGCTCCCTGGGGTGGAAAGGTGAGGTAATGCCTTAGGGCAAGCTCCTGAGAAATGCATGGCAGTCCCACACAAGGCAGAAGGATGTTCTGAATTGCAATGGGATGGGAAATATCTAGGTGCAGACAAGCACAGAGGATACTGAGAAAATGTGGGGGTCAGCATGAGACACCAGATCAATGTCCCTTAGCTGGGTGGATTAAATATCTTAAAGACAGGCTCTAACATTAAAGTGACAGTGAGAAAGAAGACATCCTTCCCTTGGTAAGCAGAATTTAGTCCAAAATCACAGCCATGTTCAGAGTGTGCTCCAAGCACAGGATCATGCCAGTTCTGGTGACAGCAGCCACCTGGCTGCAGCAAGGTGATACAGGGACACCAGCTTGCCAGTGCTTTTGATTTGTATTGTCTTGAATCTTTTGGATAGGTCAGGTCTGCTTTTTGTAAGGGCTATAATCTTCTGTTAAAGTGGAACATTTATTTGCTTTTTTTTTTTTCTGCAGTGGGACTGTTGCCAGATGTGTGTGGCACTTTACATTTAGAGCTGTAAAATTCTAGTGTCACAGGTTTGTTAATCTGTGTGCACATGACCTAGCTCCATCTGAGCTTGGGGAAATTCCATTCAGCAACTGAACTGTATTATATTGTTCTGAAGAGCTCACTGATGGGTTTGGAATGATTTTGTAATTATCAGTCTCATCCATGATTTATTGTAAAAACTTACCTGTTAATGTCTGTTTTCTGGGATGTGCAAGTTCTGGAAAATAAAGAGTTAAAAAAGCTGCATTTATCACTTAGCATTTTTGACAGTTCTTAAAGCTCTGAAATATCTAAAAATTGTTCTCAGTTTCAGTTCCAAGCAGCCCTAGAAGACCTCAGACAATAGGTTTTAAAGAAAACACTGAGAAATTTAGTAATCCCTCTGTTTTATGCTAAAACCACAAACACATAGAATATTTAAAATACTCTTACTGAAGTTTAGCTACCAATATGAGGAAGTAGATGGAGAAATGTCCCTGAAAGAGCAGTCTGAGTATTTCTGCTTTCAGCAAGCCACAGTTTAGTGTTTACCAGGATGCCTTCAGCTGAAGTGTTCAACTGCTGTTGTACAGGGGATGAAATACAGAAGAAAAAAAAAAAGACCCACAACAAGAAATCATGTGACTTACAACATTTACATATACAGGGTTTTCACTTTCTTTTCACCATAGTTGGTTTGTTAGTTTACAAATTGATGGGAGATTGCAAATTGTGTTAGTTTTTTCTTGTTGGACTAATGCTCCTTGTATTTTTTTTTAATTTCAGCTGAAAAAACTCAAAGCAAATTAAAACTTAAAGAAAATACCACTTTAAAATTGTATTTAGTGATTAGTGTTAAGAAAGATAATTGTGGAAATAACAAGAAGATACTGATGCTAATGTCTGAGCCTTTGTTCAACATGCCTCAAGAGAATAAATTTTCTGCTTAAATTGATATCAGAAGAGATATAGTAATTAAATAATAGTATTTAGAAAATAGGCTGAAGATATTTAATGGATTTAGTTGGTTTAAAGTTAATGCTATTTGAATATATTTATTATTAATTAAATGCATTTTCTGCTAATGAGTAAGCTAGGACATCTGAATACATTCTTTTGCATCACAGCTCTGTTTTTTAAACCCTCTCCCTTGTCCTTCATGAGATTTAAACAGTGGGAGTTTAATATCCTGTATTTCTGCTTTTGCACCAGCTGAAAGGCACAGATCAGTGTTACAAAGCCTCATGGAAAATCCCATCAGTCCTCCCTACAGATTTTGTATTCTCTTCAGAGCCTCACAGTGTGAGGAGAGGTGAGGAATAATCATATCCAGCAGGGCTGGGTCATATCAGCTGGGCAGGGACAGGTTCTCAAAAGGTGATTGTTGTCACAGCAGGGTGCTGGGCTGCTCCCAGATTTACCAGGTTAAGTGATGTCTGGGGGGGGGGGGGTGTTAGCATCTCTGTTATCCCTGGTGTCCACCTGGCCCTCCAGGGGCCAGGCAGGAGGCTGGGATGTCCCTTGCCAGCTCCACGGTGTGCACCTGCCAGGGCCTTGCAGCTTCCTAGAACACAGCTCAGGGGCCTTCAGCCCATCCCTGCTCCTCACAGCACCCTCCATCCTCCCCCATCTGCCTCTGTGCAGCAGAAAAATTCCCTGACTTGTTCTTCTCAGAGATTTTCTCCCAGATGTGAACAATCCCAAATACAAGATGTGACCCTTAATGTTACATCTTCCCTGGTTTTGCCTCTTTGGATGTGTTGTTAAAATACTAGCCTATTCTGGGGACTTGTGAGAAGTGTGTATAGGTAATTTTGGTAATTTAATTGATATTTTCACTGCCTCGTGGCTTGGTTATGGTGAGAATGGAAGCACATAAGATTGTTAGCACAGAGAGTGACTTCAGCTGTTCCAGAGCTAAGTCAGCTCTTTCATGGAGCCAGTGGGAGGTTACATTTAAAACTCATGAAGATAACCCTGAAAAGACTAGATTAGTTTGGATGTGTTATTCCAGCCTTTACCCATTACACAAGCAGCAGATGGTTCATCATGTTATATTTTATTGACCTACAGGAAGTGAGAGAAGAGGTGTTTTTGTCACTCCTACTTGCTACAAAGCCTACAAAAGTTGCTTTTAGCTGTTAACCAGTGACTTCAAATTGCGAACCTGTCTTGTTTAATGAGGAGAGGAAAAGAGTAAAAAAAAAAATCAATGAAAGTAGGGTTTGTAAATATATTATCTGAATCCCCTGGGCTTATTAGGTAGGATAGTCTTGTAGACAGCAAGATCCATATGGAAATCCTTGAGGTAATTTCATGCAGTGTTGTTCCAGACTTGTAATTCTTTGGCTGTGCAGATGATTTCCTATCTGACCAGACTAAGTAAGTTGGGTGAGTCACCCATTAAGAGGATTAAATGCTTCTGGCTGGAAGAAAGAAGAGACCAAGCTTTCATGTGTGGCGTGGAATTGAGCTGGTGTGATAAAAGGAATGCAAAAAACAATCTAATTTTCATTTCTGACATGCTTAGATAACAGAAGAATTTGTAGCTGCTTTTTTTAAAATGGGAAACATAAATGGCTTACAAAGGACCATTCAGGGGTAAATCAAGTTCAGAATATAAACTAGATGGCTAAAAGCAACCTTTGTAACTTTTTTTTAGTTATTCTCCTGAAACAAATGACAGTCTGGAGCTGTCAGTCTCTTGAATGTTTGATAGCCTTAAAAAGGTATGTCAAAACTCAGTGCTTTGACAAAATTCTGACCTCAGGGCATAGGAACTCCAGTTTTTTTAACTTGTACAGAGAAGTAGTTCTGGCCAAGCCAAATTTGGACAGATGGAGATGGGGAAATGTGGCTGCATTTCCTGAAAGTGTAGACAAAACCCATCAGATGGGTTTTCAAGTGGCAGAGTTGGGAAAAGTTTACAGATCATCCATGAAGCTGGAAGAAATTTATGGACATATTCATTTCAATCAGCAGGGCACATTTGGCATTTACATGTCAGGGACTGAAGCCACAGGGATGAACAGACAGAAAAGTGGACTCTAACAAATGGTAACAATCCTGATTCATTTGCAGCTTTGATCTGTTTGGATGCCTGGAACCTTCAGTGGGAAGTTGCATGTATTTAATTAAATAATTTCTGAATGATGGAGACTCATAGGGGTGGCTCTACTCTGCAGAGTGCTTGAGAGGTTATATCCCCAAGGAAAATTTTGGAAAGCAAAGAGCTCTGAGGCATTGAATTTCCTTGGGGTGGGTTTGGAGAGCCTGTCTTGCAGCAATGGCTCTCCAACTTTACTGTTCCTGGATATGTACCTTGAATGGGTCACCTCTGTGTGCTTCCTGCCTCAAACCTCACAGTTTACAGGAGGATTGCTGGTGATGAGTTGTGCTTTCTTCCTGTAGTAAACAAGTCAGAGGCTCTCATTTCACACACAGAAAAAAATGAGTGCACACTTCAACAACCCAGAAAAGACAGTTCATTTGAAAATCCCCTCAATTGTGGTTGGTACTTAGGGCAAAGTGCCTTAAAAGCAGGCAAGTGTAATTTGAGGCCAAGGCAAACATGGGTCTGTTGGAGAGCTCGTGCCTCAGTCCATCCTCTTTACTTGGAAGAGGCACAGTAGCTTCCTGATGAAATAAGCTTGCTCAGTGAGTTTTGGCTGGCACTCAGTGTGTTTTTCAGCTGGGAAGTTTCTTGTCAGCTCTGTAACAGCTTTCATTGACTGAGGAGAGAAGTCCAACCCAGTCAAAGACAATGAAGCAAAAAATAATTGACTTAGGGTAATGCCCATGTCTTGTGAAAGCCTGCTGTAATAAAGAGTAGAGCAAATCTTCTTAAACATTTTTCCTACTTAAGTGCATTTTGAGTTGCTGAAGAAATGTAAGCAAATAGCAATAAATCAGGGACTGAATGAAACATGCATTTGAGCCAATTTTCCTGTGCATTTCTGCAGCTTTAATAATACAGTTTGGCATCTATCTCTTTCATCCAACAAAGCTTTGCCTTCTAATTTTTTTTTTTAAACTGAATTAAATTGCTCAAGTTCAAGATTTTTCTCTAGCAAATCCAGTTGGTCTATTAAAAAAGCATCTTATTATACATCCATCAAGCTTGATGCAGGCTTGGATAGAGAAAAGAATGAAGCCCTCCTCTGCTGTTGTGGCACCTTTGTGCTACCCTTTGCCCAGAGAAACTGTGGAAGCCCCATCCGTGGAAGTGTTTAGGGCCAGATTGGATGTGGCTTTGACAACCTGAGCAAGTGAGTGGCAAATGACTGAACAAAATGACAAAATTTGGTGGCCAGAGACTAAGTTGCAGTTTCTTGGGGAAGAAATTCATGCTAGGAAATCCAGGCTGCTTGAGTTGTATTTCTTCTCATACACTGCAGCCACATCCCAGAGCCCTTGAAGTGGATCCCCTTGCACCTAACCCCTTTTCCATCTGCCTTGCCTGTAGGAATGGGGATGATGCCCAGTCCATTGGGGTCTGGGCTCTAATGTGTTGTGTGCTGTGAGTTATTCTCAGCCTCACTGGACTCAATATAGGAATGGAGAGATTCTAGCTCAGAAAGTGTCCATAAATGTGTTAGCTCTGTAGAATGCTTGGACACAAAATGCAATAGTGGGGAGAAAAATAACTATAATTTACTCACTGAAGGTCAGAAAGGGGGAGCAAATAGTGAAAAATAGCAGAGTGGTGGCTATAGGAGGTACTTTATCTGATATTTTTAGAGAAAAACCCTGCAGAGCTGTGGGTATGTTGAATTTAAGCCAGTAATTTATTTTTTTTTTTCCTAACTGTGAGGTTAACTGCAGAGCTGTGTGAAGTCACGCTATACTCACAAGCAGTGGCTTGAGGCCTGAGAGCTCAGGGCCTGGATGGCTGGTGCCAGGCTTCCTCCAAACTGTCCTGCTTCATTTTCCCTTCTCAGCAGGCAGGTCTCTGCCACCTTATTCACTGAATGACAGCTTGGGACAAACCATGGTCATTTTCTATATGAGCATTGCTTTGAGCAGCCTGTGCATGCCCTGCAAAATGCCTGCATTTCCCAAGTATTTTTCCTTAAATTGTAAGCATGCAGTCATATTGACAGCATATTTTCTATTTGAGAGCTGGATATGCACAGGTGGTTTGGCAAAAGTGTTCTGAATAATGAACAAACAGTTGGATGACCCAATGTACGTTGGCCATACACACAGAGCACAGGTATGGTATGTGAGCTATGTTATTTTTTACAGATTTTTCAACTGGATCTAATATATTTCTAATATTTCCTTGTCTTGAGGTGAGACCAGGGAATATATTCTAGGGTGTATTTGTTTGATTTCTTTTCTCACTAAATGGGGTTTACACTTGAAAATCATCTGCTGCAGATAAACTTTATGAAAATGACCTTTCCCTTTTGTCAACCTGCCATTATTTTTCTCTCTCCCTGCTTTTTTCCCCAACCTTCAAAGAGTAGAATAGTATTTCCAAATTCCCAAGCTACAACACATTACCCTGGGAGCATCTTGCAGCCAGAGCTCTTCAAGGTGAGGCATCGAGGGGAATTCCCACTGCTGTTGGAGTGCAACAGTTAAAAAAGCTGTGTTGTTGTTTTAAACAGCTGTGTCCTCTCTTTACTAAAGTTAATAGGCCTGTGCAGGATCAACGTCAGTGAAAAGGTGGTTTCTTCACTCTACTGTTGTTAGAAAGCGTTATTGTTTTCTCTTTTTAAATTAATGGCTTTAAATCCTTTCCTCCCAGAGCAGTGAGAGCTGGGGAAGTAGCGAACAGTGCACCTTGAAGGTTGCCAGAATTTGGGTTTGCTCACTGCACCCTGAGTGGCATGAGCTGTGTCTGCAGCCAGCTGCTGGCAGAGCCCCCAGAGCCCATGCAGGGAGCAGCCCAGAGCTCAGAAAGAGCAAATGACACTGAATTTTGTGGTAGCTGTGCACTCAGCAGGAAGAGCTAAACCTCTCAATGAGCTGCTGTCATGAATGTGGCTGTATGGGTAGTTTCTTGTTAGGTGTTTGTTCCCTCTGGCACCCTTGAGGAGTGTCCTTCTCCTCTCCTAAGCCAGGATCTGTGGAGTGTTTGGCACTGCCTGTGCTGTTCCCTGTGCTCCTGATGAGTGCAGGGTGGGCTGCACAGGCTGTGCTGCTGTGTGTGATGGGCTCTGACACCCCAATCCCTCCTGTACCTGCCAGGGCTGCCCGGCCCTCTGCAGAGCTGTGCTTGCCAAAGCCCCCGGGATATTTGATAATCTGATATTCGGTGGTTTGCCAAGCTGTGCATGAAGCAGAGTGTGTGGGAATGCTGGAATGGATCCAGAGCTGAGCACTGTGCCCATTGCCTGCCCTGGCTTTGGAGGAGAAGGCAAACTAGCCACCCTGGCTTGGCATGGAAACAACAGAGCCACCCCGAGCTCCTTCCAGAGAGACAACACTTGTCTGCCCCCTCACCTTCCCCCAGGTGCTTGAGGCTCTTACCACTTTGAGGTACTTGAATTAGATAATTCTGATGTTCATTCTTTTGGGTGCTTTCTACCCCCCGCCCCACCTTTGTTTTTGGTGAGGCTTTCTCAACATGATATTTGAAATTATATCTTGAGGTGCTTCAATATTGAGTGCTTCCCTTGCAGCAAACCTTGGCAAGGAATAGGCACAAATATACACATTTTCTATTTTGATGTTGTGTGCAGTAAGTGATATCTATGCTTCCTCGTTGCTTATTTTTATCTGCTTGCCCGTTTTTATCCTCTGTTGCTACATTGCAGCTTTCCTAACCCTTCTCCATTTCTGTAGGAAAAAAAGGACATTCAGATGAGGAGATCTTTTTCAGCTTTTGGAAAGTTTACATTTTTTTGGTTGCCTTTTCAAAGGTGAGATTACAAAAGATAAAAAGTAAAGGAAAAAAGCACAGATGATTCTATTACATGCAGTGAAAACTTTAAAGTGTAGGGTTTTTTTAAAGCTCTCTGCTCTGGGATTTTCTGCTGGGGGGGAGTGGGAGGGGAGTGTATTAAAAAACCATTGAAGAAATGAGCATTTGCTGTTAAAGACATAACTGAGAATTCAGTGTTCCCCAGTACCAGCACTTGGATGATTAGCAAGGAAACAGTTTGAGTATTCTTGTGAATACTGTAAAGGTGATCAGGCAGAATTTGGCTTATAGCAGCTTCTGGAAGTTGTTAAACTTTACTCCTATTCCACAGATTACATGAGTGTAGTTTGAGGTCAAAGGTTACCAGGAATAAGGAACAATCAGCAGACTGGGATTCTTGCTTTCCCAAAGCTGGCTTTTTACCTTGGGCAGGCATTAATTTCTCATGTTGTCAGATAGGAGACATTTTATTGTTTGGTGAATCATTCAGTAGCTGAAGGTCTAAGCCAAGTGTGTCCAGCACCCATTGAGGAAAGAGGATTTCAGCTCTCCCAAGAGCCCTGTGACTCTCTGTGACAAGGAAGGCTTCTGTTCCTGGTGAAACTGGTGATGTTTGGCTTTGGAGGAACCAGTGAGGTTGCTAAGGAATGGTTTGCTCCTCCAAAGGCAGGACAGTTTTTGTGGGATGAAGTGAAGCTCATAACACCATAGGATTTTTACATCCCAGCACCTCAGCATACAGCTCTGTACCTGTGTCTCTGACTGCTCCCCTCTACAGACTGAGCCAGCTAGGTGAAACAATGCAGCATTTTCATTTCTTGCTGTAGGGCTTGAGAAATTCATGACCAGTTACTGATGCTTATTTATATTTGGATGTAAACACTATATCAAATGTGCTTTTATTGCCATTTGTTCCAATAAAAAGGTAAAAATACATAATCTAAATGTAAATTTGTCAGTGAATAAAAACAGGCCACAAAAATAGCTAGAAAGTTATCAGTCTTGCTGAACATGAAATAGTATGGAAAAATATCATAAACGCATACAGGAGGAGAAATGGAAGAAAATAAATTTATTTGAAAAAAAAATGCAAAGAAGGAGACAATTGTACTCCATTCTGTCAGAACATATAATAAGCTCTCTTGATTCTTCAGGGAAGCCTTTCAAGCTAGTTTTCTGTAGCTTTTAAAACAGTAAACAATGAAAAACTAAGAATGAAACATGGATTGCTCCTCTCAGGAGGGTCTGCAGCTTTCAGCTTTCTCAAAACCCTTGTCAGTAGAACTTCTTGGCCATTATGTTAGGAACAAGAAATGTGTATTTGCCATTAAGATCATCCTCAGAAGAGCAAAGCAAGGCCCTAAGCAGATACTTGAAATGACAGGTAGCTTTTCAGCAGCATAGGGCATTCCAGTGTGCTGCCTCTTAAAAGTCTGCATGGCTGGTGTGCAGACCAGATCTTATCTAAATGTAACCTCATTCAGAACTTCAAAACCAGCCCCACAACATCTTTGTGTTAAAGCTGTGTCCTTTGCTGTGCTTATACAGGCTGGATGTGCTGCAGGGTAATGCACTTTCTGTTCACCTCCATGTGCTGGAGACCGTGAGTAATTCCAGAGGAATGGATCTCCCCTGGTCCCAGAGGGAACTCCTGAGCAAGCACAACTAATGAAACCACTTTCTTCTTGACTTGTGTCACTTGGGTCAATTCATTTTTAAACTCAGTTATAGATGGAGTGTTTTGCTGAGTCTGCACACAGCAAAATGATTTCTCTGCTTTTTCCCCTTGATGCCTTTCCCCTTTTCCCCACTCTGAGTATTTGGCAGGACTCACCTGCAGAAAACAGCTGTAGCGACCATCACCTGAGTTTTTTAAAGGGCCAGTCTTTGTTCTTTAATTCCCTGCTTCTGTAAAACTCCCAGAAATTCCTGACCTTTGAGAGGCAGGAAAAATATAGGCATGGCTCATGTAGCATTATTGTGTGGTTCCTGTACCAACAAAATCCCTTGCCTTTTTCCTGCTCCTGCATGGACAGCAAGTGAGCTCAGTAGTAAATTGAGGATTTGCAGTTTGGATCTCAGTGTCCTGTGTCCCAGGTGAACTGCTTCTCAGAAATAAACTCAGGGAATCTGTGCAGGGCCCCAGTACCTTGTCAGCTCCAGGCCAGCACTTAGCAAAAGCACATGCCTTTGTCTCTTATGGACCTTAAAGTGACTATTTTCCAACTTTGAAATACTGCTTGAAATCATAAACAACTGGGAGTTACAGGGTGCTTCAGGAGCTGCTTTCTAAAAGCTTCCATGACACCTGGAAATACATCTTTACATTCAAGCCCTGTGTAAAGGGACAAACCAGGCTCAATTTAGGGTTTTTTACATGCAGTAGTATTAATTTTGGAGAGTGAAAGTCCTCACAATCTAATCTGAGGATGAAGTATTATTTATCCTATCTGATTGGATTTCAGAGTGGATTTTCGTCCTTTTCTTAGCACATGGTGTTTGTGGTGCTGCTCCAATGTAAGTTAGGAGATTGTGCTCAGATTAAAAAGTTCTGAGCTGTTTGGTGGTGCAGGTTATAACAAAGACAAATTATTTTACCTAGAATAAGACTGGAACAGCAGATTAGAGCAATGTTTTAATAGTAATTTTATTATAAAGTATTGACTTTTATTACTTGTAAAAATATTCAGAGGATGCACCAAAGACTTTAAAACAGAGCAAATATCAAAGCAAAAAGGGAGTTCTAGCTAATAGAATTAGTGTTACATTTGAGTAAAAATCCTTTGGTTTACACCAGTTGTTCATATTCTTGGTTTTATGCTGCAAGTCTTGTATTTGGATAGTGGCCTTTCCTTGAAGTTCATAAATTTTTTATTTTTTTTTTTAGTTCTCCTTTGTCTGACTGCAGAACAATGTGACTTAAGGTCCTGCCATGTCAGAGGCAAAGGTTTTAAGGATTTAGCCACTGTGGACATGGCTGTTGCACTGCCAGGCCCCTCAGCCTCACTTCTGAAACACCAAACATTTGCTTGAATTGTGAGGGTGGCATTGAGACAATCAGGTGGGGTCAGACCAGAAGTGCTAAACATTATTGTCCCTTTTCTGTTGGCTGCTGTCCCTTCTTTTTCTGGGAAGATACTTACAGTGTCTTTCCTTCAAGGAGAGCATTTAATTTTGATTTGTGTGGAACAGCATGGAAATGGGATTGAAGGGATCAGCTGCTGAGCTCTGTGTCCTTTACCTTTTATTAGAGATGTTAGTTCACATCTTGATGAAGGATGTATTATGTGATCACGGAAATAGAATAGATTGAACTCTTTTTAAATGCCTTTTATCAATTTCCTCTTGCCATAAAGTGTGAATTATTGACAAACCCCAGGCCTTCTGTCACACCTCCTCCTCTGGTTTAACAGCCCTCCCTACATGCCCTTGTTGCTATGGTGCTCCATTTCACAGCTACACTGCCTTATATTATTGTAATAAGTGACATATGCTCAAGGCAGCCCAAAAAAGTCAGTACACTGGCAATTGATAACTTTGAATTCTTCACTTAAGCAAAAAAAATTTGAGGGTGAAAGGGAACCAAAGGATTGACAGTACTGGCAAAAGTTCTCAGGAGATGATTATTCCTATGCTACCTTCCTCTTGGAAATGCATTATGGGTTGAGGGATTTACCTAGAAATGAGTAAAAACAGTTTTCTCAGATATAGATTATCATATTTTATTGATGTTTAAAGTTAAAAGGAAATAAATTTATTTCCTATGCTGGTTTCCTTCTGTCTTCTGAGTAAATATTGGCAGGAAGAGTGATGATGTCTTTAATGTGAGATCGGATGCTTTTGTGCAACAATTTGAATGAGAAAATCTGGAATTATTGAAATAGGAAAAAAACCCCAAGAAACTTTCCATTACCTATTTTCTTACAATAACAACATGTGTTCTGCCCCTTGTTTTGCATAGAACTCCCAGGATAATTTAAAAAAAAAGGGGGGAAAAAAGGAAAGCAAAACATCTGTCTTGGGAATTGGATCTTCAGTGTTCTAGGTAAGTTTTTGAGATAGTACTATCCTTGTTTCAGAAGCATAGGCTGCTGTCCATTAGGACAGCTGTCCATCTAAAAAATGTCTTCAATTGCAGTTATAGGAACATGCATATTCATTGTAGTGCTAATGAAAAATTTAGTAAAGGCACATTTATTCACTGAATACTAAAGTTGTTAATAACAAAGCATACATTATTAATGCAGAATAAAGTGAAATAATATAAACTTATAAAGTAGTATTTGACAGGAACTGCTAGAAGGTGTCAAAGAGAAATGGGTCCAGGTGTAAATCAATTCTTGCTATGTTAAAACACAGCTGTGAGGGGTCTTTCTAGATGAGTATTAATGCTAACACCATGCTGAAGCAAAATATATTGCCCAAATTTTTTTCTTTTTTTTTTTTTTTTTTTTTTAACTTCAAAATATGGACAATAAATTTGGGAAATAAGCATGATCTTCAAGATCCTGTTCTCACAAATTAAAGGAACTGAAGCACAGGCCAGCCATTCTCCTGATGCTAGGCTGGGCATCTGTGATGGGCTGCTCACCCTGCTGGCAGCCTGAATGGGAACATGGGGCCTAGGGCTGCCCAAGACACACTTTAGAGAAAGTGTTGAGTGTCCAGTCTTGGTGGATATTGAATTTTCTGGCAGTGGTGACTCCCCTGGAGGGCATAACCCACTTAGGATTTCCTCCAGAAGAAGGAGTTTGTCTGATTTTGTCACACTTGCTAAGTCAGCTCATCACTGATTTTGAAGGTTTAATTGCCCAGCCCTTTTCTGGCTGCCTGGTGCTTGTGCTGAGCTGGTTCCCAGCTGTGCCAGCCCCACTGGCAGCAGGTGCTGCTGTGACTGGCACCTCAGCCTGGCGGGCAGGGCAGGCAGGTGGTGGCACCGTGACTGCCCAGGGTGACAATGCTGCTGTCCCCACTGTCCCAGCTGTGAGCCATCTCCTGCTGCCAGCACAGAATGAGCAGACATCCGTGTCTCCTGTGCTTTTTCCCTTGTGTCAGCTTGTGATGTTTATCTGGTGAGCAGGAGTAACCTTAAAAATAACTCTCGGGAAGAATTCTAACTCGGGCTTTGTTCTGTCTTTAACCTCAGGCAGACTGTGTCAGCAAGAGACTTTGAAATGATTTTTTCTCTCATAGCAGCTTTTTTCTAACAGATAGCACTGTACTGAGACCCAAAGACACAGACTGTATTCCCAGCTCTGATGTTTTTGGTAACTCTCTTTATCCCTTTCCAAACCTTCCTTCGTGTATCTGGCTTGTTTTACACTACCCCTCTTGGGCATCAATTCTCTGCTCTTTGCTGCACAATTTTACACCACCTACCAAGTCTCTGCTGGGGTCTTCTGGTTGCATGCAAAAGATAAATAACAAAACTAAAGGGAAATTGCTAATAGGACCAATCTTAATATTTTTTTTTCAAAATACCATACCAAAAAGCCTTAATAAAAGGCAGGAGTCAAAGTGATGTGTGCATGCACAGCAGCTGCTAAGCAGAACTTAACTCCATGGAAATTTGTGATCTTTTGATCTTTTTAACCCAAAATGGACAAAGGCTGCAATTTGAGAACCTTTGAACTGAAATGTTTCTAGTTTTTTGTATGTCATATCATTTTTCAGAGTGCACAAGATAATTCCTTGCAGGGAAAGAAAACAGAAATCTTTTTTGAATAGGGTCAAGGCTCTATGATACAAACATCAAGTAACATCCATTATTAAGCAGGCTGTATAAATAACAATTGCCACTAAGTTCTTTCACTCATTAACTCATTGAATAATTTAGATTAGAAGGGGCTACTGGGAGGGTTGAACAGTCAGCTGCTGAGGGGCTCACACAGCCCTGCTCTGACCACTTTTGTGATGGAGACTCCACAGACATTTTGGACAACCTCTGTGGTGCTTAACCTTTTCATGCTGTTCTGTTTGGCTTTTTTCCCCCTCTCACCTTATACCCAGCTGTGATTTATGAACATTTCTTCAATCTTTCAGTGACCACTGATGAGAAAGGTCAGCCTCCATCTTTTCTGGATCTCTCTCCAGGTGGTTGAAGACTGTGGCAGGTGCCCCTTTCTCCTTGCCTGGAGGCTGAGCAAGCCCAGCTCCCCATCCCCCTCCATGGGAATATTAATAGCCCTCTCCTAAGGAGGGACAGGATTTTGGGCACTGCACATGTGTTTGAACCTTCCTGATGCCCAGTGGTAGGAAATAATTAACTTACAACCTGCTGGTTGCTCTCTTGCTAAAGCTGCCCAGGAGGATGGTGCAGGGCTTGCATTTGCCTTTGCTGAGCTCCTTGAGGCTCCCCTGGGTTTTTTTCCCAACTGTTTGGTCCCTGGTGTAGGTGCCCCTGTATTTATTCCTAAGGATGCCATTGCTTTGAACCACTGCCCACCAAACACTTCAGCCCTGTTGAGGTTTGTACTCATACCTGAAGACAATCCTTACGGTGATTATAAGGATTATTCTTTCTAATTTAATTAAAAGTGAAGGCAAACAGAATGGAAATGGGAGCACTGGCATGTTTTGCAGAATTGAAATGGTGTTTCAGCATGCTTTAAATCTCGTGTAAGTTTTTTTGATATAGTCATCCTTCCTGTCTCTGCTTTTCATTTAAAATTCAGAGATTGCTAGAATCAACTTCTGAATTATTGAATTTTTAAACAAAATTAAGTAGGCACTGTCTTTGTTGTTCTGAAAGTAATATTAAGACATAGGCATGATCCTTTGAATTTTTAAAGGAGAATTTCAATATACATATATATATTAATTTTTTGTTAAAGGAAAAAGGTATGGTTGCCAGCCTGGATCTGAAATTATGAACTCCAAGGAATAATAATACACTGTTGCTCAGTTTCCTGCTTTTTATTGGCTTGGTTGAGTGTTATGGCTGCTGTAGAATATCAGTTCTGCTGAGAACGTGTTTGACAGCAGGCAGACAGGTTCCCTCTGCAGAACCGGCACGAGGCCGGCACCAGAGCTGCTGCTGCTCGGAATTCCACAAGGCAGCTCTCCAAAGCTGGTCCAAAGGTTGTGATGTCCAAGATTTATCTTGGTAATTTTAGTGCCAGCCCATTGGAAGTGTTTTTTAGCCTTCAGGCACACTGCTGGTCTAAGCTTTCCAATGGGATGTGAGCCACAGACTTTCTCAGTCGTCATAGCTGAGTTATTTTGCTACTCAGCTATGCAGAAGCAGCAGGCCTTTAGGCTAATTAATAAATCATCAACGCATTTGTGGTGTGAAAAATGAAATATTTATGCTTGCCAGAGTAATGTTTCTGTCTTGCAGCCCCATGCTCTGTTGATGCCTGATGGAGGATGAAGTAAATACCAGCTGGTGTAGAATGAGCAGAATATAATTACTTTCTACAAAGTTAACTGAATATTAAAAATAGAATTCACAGAAGCTGGCAAAAAGGGAAAAATATATAGATACATGCCTGTAAGGCAGGACATAGCCAATGCATGAAGGGAGCACTTGCCTAACTGGTACCGTGGGGCTGGGAAACCTGCAGGATCCATATTGTGTACAAATGTGTCACACAGAGCCCTTTTCAGAGAGCAGTTAGTGGCCAGCTGGAGTAGTTAAAGGGCCTGAAGGGAAGCCAAGGATGCTCTACTTTTCTGGTCAGTCATTGTTAGGGGACCAGTGAAGGACTTAAAGCATCAGCTGTTGTTGCTTTTCAAAAATGTGTCTGCTAATAAAAAAAAGAAAATATTACTTCTAGGTTTTAAGGCAACCAGGAGCTAGTTTTGTTCTTTGTGTTCTGACACAATAGTAGATTTACTGGGGCTGTGCTGGGTGTCGTTTTTGCAATCACTGCTCTAGTCGTTCTCCACAGAATGAATGTATGAGCACCAGGCCAATCAAACCCCTTGAAGAAAAACATTATCATGTAACAGAAAGAGGATTTAACCCCTTATTTGAAGTGGAGCCTCTTTAAAATAATCAGCTAAAAGTGATTTTCACAAGTGGCTGATTTTACGTGCTGGCAGTTGCAATCAGAGGGATTGAAAGGGTGAGCCATCAAAAAGGCTTTTCAGACAGAGAGAGGCATTGTGCAGGTCAGGCATCAGCCTTCCCCCATCTCCCTGTTCTAATTTCAGGGTTGTTTTTTCTTTTTTCCTGGGCAGTTTGTCTGACTTTGTCCCCTTTGTTTTATGTGTGCAGTCTGAGGTTGCAATGAAATCCCAATGTTCAAAATTCAGGAAGAACATTCCATTCCTGTGATTGTTTTAATTTGCTTTCACAGCTCTGTCAGCATACTTAGTTCAGGGGCTCAAGTCAGGAGCTTCTGAGCCTGTCCAGGCCAAACTCAATGCCAAACCCTTCAGACTGGTAACACCACCTGTTGTGTATGTTTAGAGTCTGATGATTTGTGGCTGAATCAGTATGGAAGGATGGGCTTCTAACAGGGATTATTGGTCTAGTTAGTGAATCATTTATTTTAAAATAGAAAAGAAACATACTTTTCCCTTTTGGCTGTGACATTTCTGAAAGCAGGCAATGGCCTGAGGTGGGCATACAAGACAGTGGACAGCTCATCAAGCTGTTCTTCTTAAGGGGAGTGATTGGCATCAACAGGAAGAAAAGAGGTTTGTAATTTGTGGGGTTTGGTCTAGTGCTTGGTTTTATTTCTCCTGTTAAAGATTTGTGGTAGAATATTCTTACAGCATCACTGCAGCTGTTTAACAGCTGCCCCTGATGTCTCCTAAAGCTGAGTTCTGATCACCTCCCATGGGATAAACCTGCTGCTCCCTGCCCTCAAGCACTTTGTTGGAGGAAGCTGGAGGTTTTGTCCCTTTTCTGCCCATCACTGAGAGAGTGTGAGCACCACGGCAGAAAGTGACACACAGGAAGCTGGAAGTCCTATTCCTGTGTGGCAGCAACAAAGAGGATGCAGCCAGGTCCCCTCCATCACCATCAAACTGCCTGCTAATTAGGATTTGAATGAGCCAGTGATATAGGAACAGAGAGGGATGAATGCACCCTTTTGCACTTGTCTGACAGAATAAAATCAGCTGCATTCAAGGAATTTGAGAAATAGATATAAATATTTCAGGAAGTGGTAAATTTAAGATCTTCAAATGCTGCTTTAAAAGGATGCTCGACCATTTGAGAATGCTCATTTTAAATAGAAGAATTACAGAAGCAGCAAATGATCTCTATTTGCAACAGGGATTAGAACTAAATGTCATATTTTAGGTCCATGCTTCATGTTTGCTTCTACAAGAACAGACAATTTAAATGTCAGTTATTATAGCTTGTCAATAAATTTCAGAATCTAAGCAGATCTGGAAAACATGACTGACAGCTACAAATTAATTTATCTGTTAAATAACCAGGCAGTACCTCACTGCTATTGCTGACATGCATCAGAGTATAACACTGCTAATTCAGAGTGTGAGCTGTTGTATTGTCATGAAGTACAAATTATGCAGATTCTACTCATCTCCTAGGTAGAGAGAAATCTCTGAAGCTGTGATGCCCTTTAGGAGAAGTAATCAGTTATCCCAAAAGTTCTGTGGTTTTATACTCACAGAGCAGTGGTATAGTTTAAAACAAAGCAGGCTCTCATCAATGCATGAAATTATAACTACTAGTGTGGATGGTAAAAATTAGTATTTGCTGCTTAGAAAGAAAAGAAATAATGTGGGAATAAAGGCCTTCACAAAGTTAGAAGTGAGTTAAAAGCCAGCATGAGCTACTGCTAGGTAATCAGACCTGCTGAATATGAAGCCATTAATTTAAGCACTTAAATAAAGACACAGCAGACTAAATACAGGGGTGTGTGTGTGAAACAACAGGCTCTATCCACACTGGGGTGTTGTACCTGAAAATAATACTAAGATTAATGCCAGCTGCTGGGGTTAGAATTGCTAGATACTTTTGTTGCAGATAATACAATAAACAGTTTCCTTGACAGCAGTCTTATAAAAAAGAAGAGAAACTGTGTAGGAAGATGTTTTTTCAGAGCAGGTAGCCAAATGAGTGATCTAGAAATTCCCAAGTTGCTTCAGAGAGTCTTAGAATGGTTGGGGTTGGAAGGGACCTTAAAGACCATCAAGATCCACCCCCTGCCATGGGCAGGGACACATTGCTCTAGACTGGGATGCTCAGAGCTCCATCCAGCCTGGCCTCGAACACCTCCAGGGATGGACAATCCATGACTTCTCTGTACTGGAGCACATTTTGGTGAAGACTGAGGCAAAAAATTCATTGAGTTCCTCAGCTCTCTCTATATGCCACTTTATGTGTGCTGCTCAAATTCTCTACAAATATTTGACTTCTTAAATTTTCTTGAATATTTTTCCTATGTTTAGTTTGGTAGGCTTTTTCACAATTTTTCACTGTTTCGCAAAACATTATGAAGAAGGAAAATAAATTCTGGTTCTGTTTATCATAAGGCTACTTCTGCACCTGCAGAGGGATTCAGCCTGATGTGTCCTCCCCTATAGAAAGTCTTAAGTCATTAATCTACAGCAATTACAAAAATGCTCAGTTATCTCAGCTGGCTGTTAATCCTGAGGTTTAATGATGATGGTGCAATTTTTAAAAATTATTTCATAGAGATGTCTAGAAATGTTTCTGTGATTTGAAGCCTTTTAAGAGGCCAGTCAACAAAAGTTAATTTTAGGGCTATAAAGGATGAAATAATAACCTAGTTAGATTTTTTGTACTTCAGTAGAAAGCCTGAGAGAAAAGCAGAGAGAGGTGTGATTTGCAGAGCTCAGAGGGGAAATAAAGATATTCTAGGAGACTGGATAATTTTAATGGTCAATTTTATTTAAAAGATTCCACCACAGTATAACTGCTGTATTCTGTAATTTGTTTGGACTTTGAGAGGTGTTATGAGACCAGGTTTGAAAGCCCTTGAGCAATATTCTGAGGGGAGAACATGGCAAAGTGGATACAGTTTGTCTCTCTGCTCTAGAAAACACCATGTAATTTAAACACCAGTCATCATGTAATTTAAAGTAACTCTTTCTCATTATTTGCCTTTTATCTGGCTCAGCATCCTTCAGTCTGATTACCATGGAACTGTGGTACTCTTTGGATCTACTTGGTGCTGAGCATTTTGAAACTGCAGCTGCTTCTTGAGGGCCCAAAATGACCAGTGGTCTTTGTTTTGATGAAGACTGCCAGGTGCCACTCCTAGGTGGCAGCCTAGGCTGTGACATCCTTGAAGTCAGGAAGTCTTTTTAATGTTTCAGTGCTTGCTTAGGCCATTTTCCCTGGCTGTAGTCTTATGAACTGAAATTTCTATTAATGTCAGTCTTTTCAAGCTACAAGCATCCCTGTGATGTCTTTACTTTCCACCACTGGAGCTTTATCTCCTAGTTCATTAAATTATTGTATTATGACAAATAATACAATATTTAACACTGTTAACATGTTGGGTTGGGTGCTTTGTCTCCTCTGTCCAAGAGTCACAGCTCATTTGATAATCACTGTAGTTAGCTGATCAAATTTCCATGCCATGAACATATCAGGTTTGGGTGGTGTTTTTTGGTTTGCCTTTTTTTGCTCTCCTGTCAGTCGATGGGGGGGAAAAGAAAGGTGATATAAATAGAACATGTAATGAAATCAGTCTGAGAGGAAACTCATCAATCTAGAACTCATAGGTGCTGCAAGCCCAACAGGTAATACATAAAAGGTCAGCCTATTTCATGGACATTGCTTTAGATAAAATACCTGTTGGAGTTAATAATTTTCACAATAAATCTTGCTAACATAAAGAGCTCAGTTATACAACTGTAGTTATTTTTACATCAGTGAATGTAATATGAATTAGTTAATATGATCTGTTCACTGTATGAGATTTTGCTCTATCAACTGAGCTTAGAGGTCCCCAGAATGACCACTACGGAGTCTGTATTATTGCAATATTTAATTTGTATCTAGTAACTTAAAATCTAAGTGTTCCTTTAATATACAGTGGACCATATCAGATGGATCAGTAATTAGGTTCAGCATCAAACACAACATTGGCAAGGAGCCATATCATGCACAATCACTTTGGAGTCACAGCCTGGTTTGTACTTCAACTGACCTCAAAAAGAGGTTTTGAACATGAAAAAGGGCCTCTGTAGGTTTTTTCTGTGCTGTCAGGAAAATTAATCCACAAACACCAGAGGTTTCTGTCCAAAAAGGAGTCAGAGGAGTCCTCTTTGCTTTATTCCAATAAAGGGAGGGGCCATGGGACATTCCCCTGGGATTTCTCAAATTTTTGAAGGACACAGCCTCCTTTTTATCCTGTTTTCCTGGCCACATTCCCCTCTCTCTTTCCCCACTGGCTGAGGTACTTGAGAGGCACGGACACCTCATACCTGAGATTCACCTCTAATGTGTAACCCTTCCTTTCAATTTTTAATTCTTATAGAATTCATAGTTTTTCCCCATTGCTTCTTTCATCTTCCAATATTCAATATCCATTTATCAGTGAACCTACACTTTTTTAATAAAGGCAAATATCTTTTTCCGTTCATCAATCAGTGGAATCCATCCCATTGTTTCTTTTATCTCTCAATGCTAGCCTTATCTACCAGCAGATCCACAGCTTGTTTGTAAAGACAAATCCATCATTCCTCTCAGTGCTTTCAGATGATATGAGTTGGCCTAATGAGAGCTACCACCTCCCACTATGAACCTGGCTTCCATATATCATGCCCATACAAGTTAAATTCATTAGTTAAGCATAAAATGAGACTTAGCACTTCTCTGGTCAACTCTTCATAGGGATCATGTTTATTCTCCCTGCACTACAAGAGTTTTTGGGTCAAATGTGACCTTCTCTCTCTCTCAAGCCATATAGCCAGACCATGAGGAAAGAGGGTAGGAAAGGGATGAGGTGGTCAATGTTTAGTTTGAATTTAAATGGCTCTGGTACTGTGTTGTTTGTCAGCATAATGTGGAAATACAGAACGTTATTCTGATTTATGGAAAGCTTGCTTCATTTCTCCTCTGTCTTGTGAAAGAGCTGAAAGTTTCCTGCTTTTGTGGAAGAAGACTGAGAAGCACCCTGGGGGGTCAGGTCTGAGTTTTGGTATTCTGTCTTAGCATGCCTCCAAAACGAGCTTGCTGGAACTAGCCACAAATATAAAAAGCATGTCTCCTGCAAAAATTAACCACCTCTTCTTTTCCTGAAAAAAAATAACAAACCAAAAATAGACCAAAAAAAAAAAAACCACAGGGAATTTTCTAGCTGTGACCTCGCATGGTATTTTACTTGTGTTTTCTGTTCAGAGATAAACCTCCCCTCTTTGGTCACCAGCCTATTTCATGGCACCAGACAGATCCTGCTCTGTCTGGTTTGTTCCCGGGCTGGCAAACAATTTTGCTGCTGTGTTCGTGAGAGAGAGGCAGATTTGGAATTAGTTTTTGAGGCTCCAGGACTTAGATTAATTGGTCAAGAGGTCTGATTCTAACTGCTGGAATTGAGCAGACAGCAAGTGTCCACTGCATGTGTTTATTCTTTCCTACTTTCAGCCAGAGGGCTGAGATCAAGTTTCTTAATTAGTTTCTGAAAACAGGAAGAAAATGTTGGTCCATCACTTCCTACAGAAATGAGGCACACTGCATATGAAACAGGACAATGGGCACAAAAGTTAGTATGTGCTCACTTAGGTATTGGCTGGTAGGTGTGCTGTCAGCAATGGCTTATGGGTGTGTAAATCAAGTTCTGTTTCTCAAGAGATAAGTTCTATTTCTGAGACCCTATAATTTCTATGCTGTTTGTTTGTTTGTTTGTTTGGGGTTTTTTTTTTGTCTGGTTTTGGTTTTTTTGGTGGTTTTTTTGTTTGTTTGTTTTTTTGGGTTTTTTTGGTTTGTTTCTTTTATGGGTTTGTTTTTTGGTTTTGGGTTTTTTGGTTTTTTTTTTTTGTTGGTTGTTTTGTTGGTTTTTTGGGGTTTTTTTTGTTTTTTTTTTTTGTTCCAAGAAAATTCTTGCTTTCTGAGTAAAAAAATAACAAGGACAAAGGATTACAGAACATTACAGTAGGGTACTTATGTGCAAAGTACCTAAGAAGACTTTGGAATGAAAAGCAAATGAAAGATAACTTATAAAACATTCTTCACTAGCATATGAGATTTTCTGGTGTGAATACTTATGCTTTATTAAGTGACATTAGTAGAAAAAGAACTATGGGAAGTACAAGCAAAAAAGTTGTAAGAAGCTAATAGTTACTTTCAAATTTAACATGGAACATTTCAAGTTTTCTGAAGTAGAGATAATCAGATCTTGCTAATCTACTTTGCAAATTCTCGTCACGTAAGAGTGATTATATTAAAATTACTTCTTGGTATAAAAGCAGGATTCACTACCCATACTAATATGATAGGTCTCTCAAACTGTTTGCTTCAATGATTGTTCCTTTAGTATGGTTCAAGGCATTCCAAAAGCTGGCAGTGAACTGGCAAAGGTGCCTTTGAATACTTTAATCATGCATGGCCATCTTTACCCTCTTCAGACTGAGACTTATCTAGATTACATGATTGGTTAGCCTCTCAGAACAAGTTGACCCTTAAATTAAAATGTTGCCTCTTTGAAGATTACCAATCAAATTAAAACAACCAGTCACACTTTAACCTCTAAAATAAATTGAGGTTTTTTAAGTATTCTTTTTTAATGATCACTTCCTGTAAAATAATTTATAATTGTCAGCGTTCCACACTGCAGAAATTCAAGCTCATTTGAAGATTAGGACTGCAATGGGCCCTTTATCAAGCACTTTCTCATCTTTAGAGCTATAATTTTGGTAAGATCAGAGAAAAAAATTAGAATAATACCACTCTCTATATTGGGTTCATGGTTGAGATGAACTAAATAGAATGCCTGAAAACCAGTTCTCTTCTGACTACCGTGTGAAGAATTCTAACTGCAGAGTCAAGAGCTCTTCCTCCAGCACATTTGGAGGACTTTGCAGCATACACTTAGCCCAAAGACTTTTCAAAAGTTTCTACTTTTCCACCATGCCTCTGAAGCTGGCTTTGTCCCAATGCTGGCAAGCTCCTCTCCTGCTTTTAGGTGTGTTTTTCAGGTTTTTTCCACCCACAAAGGAGGAGGCTCCCCAAGCCCTGGTGTGTTCTGCAATTCCAGAGACCAATGTTTCTTCCTCCTGTTTTTTGCAAGTTCGTTAAGAGATAGCAGATAAAACGAAGAGAGCATACTCTCTTTTCTTTTAAATTTTATCTTTCTATAAAATCCCTTAAAGTATTCTGTGAAGTACTCTTACAGTACAGCTAGAGCTAGCTAGCAACAGCTATTTTGTATTTTTTTAGTGTTTCACATGAACTTCTCAAAAATACTTAACTGTAAGAGAAGTTCATGTCTCTGTTGACAAAACTGGTAATTAAGAGCTGATGTAAAATTCTTGCATAAAGCTTCCACATCACTCCTTCAGTGTTATGATAATAATGATTATTACTCATATTGATTTAAGCCTCACCATTGACAATCTGAGTTTGCATCCAAAAAATGTGATGTTTGATTTAAACCAGTGTTTTTCAAGTATGCCTGCAGAAGTTATTAACTTGGGGGATATGCTGGCTACTCCTGTAAAACATCCAATTCAAGTTGTTGGGGTTTTTTTTACAAAGTGAGCAGTGTCTTTAAAATAATGCAATATTTCAAAATAGCTTTAAGCTGAAAATGGTTTTTCACAATAAAATGTCTGTGTGTCATGATGCCATATGTGAGATGGGGGGTGTCTGCTGGATCTTCATTCTGGTTTCTTTTCTCTTTTTTCAGGAAGAAAACTGTCACTTTGTCATTCTTCAAGATATTTTATTGCACACATCATGCGTATGAGCTTGTGCCCACTCTAGTCAGCATTATCTATATTATTCCATCAATGGCTACATAACTAATATATTACATAACATATAAAAACTATTTCAGTATTTCTGTCATACAGAGTCAGAGATCTGATCATGTTCCTGGGAATAGTAGTTATTTTAACTCAGAGTGAAATAATGTCTTGGGCTTGAGCATAGTAAACAGAGACCTCATGGACAAGCCTTTGTGCAAAAGCTGAAAGCACAAACATGCCCTGGTGGGTGTAGCTCTACTTAATTTCAAATGAATTTAGCTGAGGCTCTGTTTTAGATGTTTAGCAAAACCTAATCAAGGTGTGTTCATCTGGATGTATTTCTTCCTGGTGAAAGCAGGAGAAAACAGTACATGAGAGAACAGAGCATCAGTACATACAGAAACAAACAAAAAAAAAATCAATAATTATAAATAATAGAAGGTACTGTAGCAATGAAATAGGCTTTAATGCCAGTTCTCTATCCACTTCTATAAACTGCTGAGGTTTTTTAACTGCTGTTTTCTTCTTTGCCATCTCCCACACCACATGTGGGGTTATACACAGTTTTTTATTAATGGACCCAAAAAGCCAGTGTGCTGAGTACAGAAATGTAGTCAGAAAGGCTTTTCCTTCCCACTTGACAGAGATTCAGAGGCTCTGCTGTCTAGCCTAGTGTATTGATCTCCACTTCTTGCAAGTTGAGTAGGAAATTCTCTCCAGAGTTTATTTGTACTGGCTCTTTGTTTCTCTGAGGTTTCAGTAAATAACAGCATTTCACCAAGGAGTTTCTTCTTTGTAAAAATATTCCTTTTGAAGAAACCAAATAAACAACAAACAGGTGAAAAGGTGTCTATTGCTTTGCAGTTGCATGTTCTCACAGATCTTCCCCCTTTTTTTAATATTATTTTAGACTTGGAGCTCTGGAGGCAATTCAGAGTAAGACTGAGTAGAAAGTTTATGTAAATTAACATGTATTTTCATCTCTTTCCTAGTGCATCTTGCCACAATATTCTTCCTCTTTTTCTCCCTGGTCATCAAAATAAGTGACAATTATGTCCTCCTCTGAAGGTTCCCTTGTGATCTGTGATTTTGTGGACTCTGTAAGTTTTATTGGTCTAAACTGAAATTGCTTTCAAAAGGTTTTAATTGGTTTGTCCTGGCATGGCAAATGACTTGTACTTTTGCAAGTTTTGTTTGTTTGTTTGCCCAGTCTTCCCACAACTGTCTGGTTGATCTAGGACACTTTAGATCAAGTGCTGCAAAAATGACATGGTACATTTTGTGCCTCTTTGTTTGAGTTAAAAACCTTATGTCTGGAGTCCTTAGGGGATCACAACCCAGCCACTTCAAAGAGAAGATCTTGTAGTGATTTAATCTCTGGATTCTGCAGAGGGTCTATAGGTAGATGTGTGTCTTCTCTGGCTCATGGCAAATAATTTACAGTACTTTGAGGAGAAAAATATATGAATGTGCATACACACATACGAAAAATCCCAATAATTTTACAGGTGCTTTGATTTTTCTACCATTTTTACTTGACTGTTTGGGTATACTAGCAGAATAAAAATTAAAATGCTGTTAGATGACAGTAATGTTGACAACAAAGCAACTGCTTTCAGAGCACCATTCTTCTGGGCAATATTCTTATAATTATTTGCACAAGGGTTTGATTTTATTATGACCTTTTCTCTTTTATTTGAGGCTTACCCAAATGTATATAATTTATTTTTTTGTTCTTTATGCTGTAATGTGTTGGGGGAGTTTCTTCAGAGACCTTTTTTCTTTTTTTTTTTTTTTTTTTGTAACCTATGGCCATTGTAGTTTGGACCCTCTGGACAGGGGGCTTTAAATGCAAAGTGAAATTATTTGACCTGGTCAGAAGAAAGTTTTGACTGACTGTATAGAAAATTCCTCAAACAGATTCCTGTACATAAGGATTATTGCTGTTGGTTCCAATGCACATGGAAACCTCACCTTCTTCAATAACAGCAATTTTAGGGACATGCTTGAAGTGTTCTCTCCTGCTGGTAAGCAGTCTAGCCATATGTTTGGGGAAAATGGGAATGCTACCTAGGAAGATTAATCCTTGGCATACAACCCTGAAAGCAGCCAAATCTGGGAGAGATTATGACTGAAATTTGTCTTGATTCAGGTTTCTCTGAAGAGCAGAACTAACCTTGATAATGCATGGGGGGAGAACATAGGGGGGCATTACAATCCAGTGGGTAAATGCCCCTATCAGGAACAGCCTATCTGTGTTTGTACAGTTTTAATTCAATGGCCTTAAAAAAGTAGTTTTAAAACACCCCCTCCCAAGCCATCTCAGAGCACAGTAAATGAGAAAATAGATTTCAAGTGTGTTTCTTGCATCATAAAAGGTCTTTTAGGAATGCAGTTTCACAAACATGTTTCAAGGAATTAGACATCTTTTCCTACTCTTCAGTAAAGTCACAGGCACTGCAGGGAATCTCAGAAATTATGTTTGGGGGGATTTTTCATTTCATTCCAGAGAAGCCAACATTAGGATGTAGTTAATTTTGTAGGCACTTTGGAAAAAATCTTCTAATTATGTGTAAAGACCTTGTTGAGTATAAGGTTAAGAACATTTGCCATTATCCTTTAGGGAGAAGTTGTTAGAGCTGAGGTTCTAATCTCTTGCCTGGTTTCCCTCTATATCATGTTGAATTTTATTCACAACAGAAGCTGAAAAGTGACAAAGTATAATTTCTCCATCTACTGCAGAAAATTGCTCATAATTTTTTGATAGCCATTTAGTCTTGATAAGGTCATGTCTTCCAGCTAAACTAGGCTTAGACGTATTTATTTCTTTGTATTTAGGGCTGGTAGCACACAATATTTAAATTTTAACAAGTATTTATAGTTCAGGGTCTGCACTGCTTTTGCCACCAGGGCTATGGCTGATTGCTGGAAGGTGTGAGTTCAACTGCATTCAAGAATGGGCTGCAGGATGATCCCTTTGTCGAGGGATCCTGGGAATATGGGTCCATGTACTCAGGTTAGAGAGAAAACTGTTAGCAGCTACTTAGGTGTGCACTGAAGAGTTTGGTGGACTGTGTTTAATTGGTGGCTTGAGATACTGTATAAAATGGAATTGAAAACACAAATGCTCACTGAGAAACACAAGCTCCAGTCAGTAATAAGTGATCTTTTATATTTGCCATCTTTGGAGGGGGGAAAAAAGTACAACACATTACAGAATTATTTTATTGAAAAGTGTAATAGGTTTCACATTTGAAAAACTTACAAGTAGTTTACCAGTTTGAAATGCATCAAGAAATGCATTTGATGTTTCTCCAAAAGGCACTTTTATCACTTGTTCTTTCTGAGAACTTAACTGAATGTAAAGTAAAATATCCAATAGCTAATAAGTTGGGACAAAGGGTTATTTCCTAGAGGAAAGAGAACAAAAATAATTCTTGAGGCAGCTTTGCAAGTGTCTGGGGACAAGACTGCTGCTTGGAGTGCAGTGTTCGTGGGCTGTCTGTAGCAGCAGGGAAAAAGGCAGCCTCCTTCTCCTTCTCTTCTCCTTCTCCTTCTCCTTCTCCTTCTCCTTCTCCTTCTCCTTCTCCTTCTCCTTCTCCTTCTCCTTCTCCTTCTCCTTCTCCTTCTCCTTCTCCTTCTCCTTCTCCTTCTCCTTCTCCTTCTCCTTCCTTCTCCTTCCCCTTGACTTGCAGCCTGCCCTTTTCCAGGAGCAGGAAATGAGATTGCACTGGCTGGAGCAGAGAGCACCAGGCTGGTACAGGAGATGCAGCAAGCCCACAGCCCCAGCAGGGAAACTGCCAGCTTGGTGCACATCTGGGAATGTGGAGTCCCAGAGAGGCCTCCTGGGAATCCTGACAGCTCTGTGTCAAGGTGAGAAATAAGAACAGCATAGATGCTAGAGGTGTATTTCCCTAATCAAACAGACACAATTTAAGTAGAGGAGATTGGGAGTGCCAACATCACTATTTTTACTATTGAAAGTTAGTACGTTTAGCATATAAAATCAAGTTTATGTAAGAATGCTAGATTAAGGTAGGACTTCTATCAAAATGCATTATTACCTCTTTGTGAATTAGATAACTTAGCTTCAGAGGTCAGGGCTTTGCCTCACTGTTGTTGTGACATTTGATCTGAAAGGCAATATTTCAAATGAGGGCACAAAAGCCTTCCTTCAGGCCTGCAGGTAGCTAAAGTGACAGCTCTGTCTAAGCTTCACACCAGAGGTTCAAAATTCTGTGCAGCCAATGTAACCTGGAGTGTTTTGCTTCTCAAAAGCTAAGGGATCATGGTCCTAAATATTATTTACCTACTTGATATTAGTTATTTAAGAAATAATAAATAGCCACATTGAAATAATAAACATATATAAACAGTTTATGTTAATGTAATACTTCTAAACTGACATCAACAATGTTCATATCAAATCCATTTGTTGACTGCTAATTATTTGAGTCTATTTTTGTGTGTGTAGGTGTGGAAAGAAGTGACTTTAGCTGACAACTGCAGGTGCTCCTGTAGTGGATGTGCACTGTGATGTCAGACAGAAATCCTTCTGGTATTGTGGGCTTGTCTCAGTGTTCCTTTGAATTTAATTATTTAAATGACCTACTATTGTTCCTAAATTAAATATTTAGGCTTTCTAAATGGCTGCCATCCTGGTTTAGTTGTCAAGGTAAAGGTGATTGGTGGTGACAGAACTGAGCTGGATGCTGGTATTGGGGGAATTCAGCTCCTCACTGTTTTCTTAGGGCTGCCACCTGTAAGTGTAGTGCTGCTGTAAGGACCAGTCCAGCACCCCAGAGCTGCACAGGCAAGGAATTTCCATGGAAATTTGTTTGCAGTGTCATGTTTCTGGAGCTGGCTGCCACCTCTGGAAGTACCATAAAAATGAATATGCTTTCTACTTTACCTGAGATTTCTCAGAGCATGTCTTCTGCTTCTCTAATGTTTAATGAGATAATGAAGGAAAGTCACTAGGGGAAGAGAGTCAACCTAGTAATGCATCTTTTCTTTGATTTGCATGGAACTAGGTGTGAATCTTATGCATCTATCTGTTCTTCTAATTATAAGGAGGGATTGTGTAGGTAATTTCAAAGTTCTAAGGCACTAGGGTACCCTGCATGCAAGAACTTAAATTTTAAATGAAGAACTAATAAAATTAAGCACCAGTTTAATGCTATCATGGTGCTGAACAGAAAGGGCTGGAATGTCAGATTCATCTTTGTTGCAAGCCTTTAGCTTTTAAAAAGACAGATGCTTTAGTTCTAGATACATGTTTCTGATTTTGTTTTTTTGGGATGTCTCTTGCATGTACCTTAAAACTTTTGAGAGCATGTAGAAAAAATAATGATTTTTTAAAAATTATTTCTTAAAAATGAAGACTGAGGGAGTCACATTTTCTTGAATATAACATAAGAGATTCTAATAATTTAAATTATTCAAAAAGCCTAAATAATTAGTTGCTGTAGTTTTCAAGCAGACAAAGAAGCAATATATACTGCATAGGGTTAGAATTCTGTTTTAGGTGTTAAGTAGCATGAACACAATTATTAAATGTGTTTTTTAACAAGTCCACCTTGTGCTTTTAACAGCACAGACATATTTCTTCTCAAATCTTGTATCATCAGGCACAGATTTCATACTAGCAGACTTTAATAGTTAGAGCAACCTGAATATTTTTAAGCTCTTTCATTTGCTGACCAGGCTGCATTAGCCCGTGTCCCTCATCAGACCTCCAGTTGGCACCTGAGTATGAGCTTAGGAACAAGGCAAGGGCAGACCAATGTCCCCAGAGTACTGTACCATCCATAAAGGATTTATGGCAGCTAATTTCTGAGTCACACATGCCATCTTTTGGCTTCTATGTCCTCTGTGGTTCTTGGTTTTCTTAGTGGCTGTGTCTTGTTTGCTTTTGATTCTCTGTAGCCTTTCAACTGCAGCCATTCAAAAGCAGGGCTTTTCCTCAGTGTAAATTCACCACACCAAGAGAAGAAATACTTTTGTTTGTTTTGAAACTAGCAACCGTTTGCTTTTATCCTTCTGTTGTTCCTAATTACTTCTTGAGAGATAGTGATAACTGATCCTGACACACACCCTTGCCCAAAACCCAGATTTTATCATCCTCTTCCAAGTCCTGTTGAGTCACACTAGTGGTCTTGTTAACTTAGTCCATCAAGGAGAAGCAGGTTGATATCTGATCATCCTTTGAACCACCTTTTGTTTCTCCACACCCTTTTATGAGATGGTAAAGAAGGAGCAAAGTAGCACAGCAAGCAGCAATCTTGATGTAAGTGAAGCAGAGATTTATGTATTGCCTAATGATGGCTTGTCTTTGTGCTCTGTGCCCAGCATAGGATTGCTTCTACCAGTTTTCCTTTATTCTGTTGTTGTTTGACTGTTAGCACTGTGCTGAAGCTGTTCTAAAGCTGGCTCAGAGGCATGGCTTTTCTTGGGCATTAGAGAGGTTATAGAGGCAGTCTTTTCATATGAAAAGCTGTCTAGGGGCTGAGGGTAAAGGTTTCCTATGTTTATTTCTGTCACTGAATTTCCTCAGCCATTTTTAAAATATCTTTAAAATAATCATCTTTTAATCACTTAGGAGTCACCAAATCTGTGGTCCTGAATTTGTGCTCCTCCCCTTTGAGAACAGCATTTACTGTCATGAGCAGCTGTCAACCCCTGTTAAGCCCTTTTCAGGATCTGGCCTGGAACTGTTTCTTGGTTTGAAAGACAGATGTTTGTTAAGAAAGGCAGGAGCCTCTCTTGAAATGGAGAATGTAAACCCCCTCCCTCCAAATTATTGTAATTTTGAAATTAAGGAGTTTTTAGGCAAAAATATGGGAATAGGAATAACAGCTCTTTACTAGGAAAATTAAAATAGAAATACAATATTGCAAAGAACAATCCTAACCCTGACAGAGACAGAATACAACCTGACACCCTGTCAGTCAGGGTGTTGGCACAGTCCCATAAAATGGTGGCTGCATCCTCCTGCAGCGGCAGGTGTGGTTCAGCTGGAGCAGTGCTCCTGCAGAAGGTGCAGTTTCCTCTGAAGGTCCAGGGATGATGTAGAAGGGTCTGGTTTTCCTCAGGAATCCAGTGTGAAAGGGCTGCTCTGATGTTCCAAATCTCAGTTTTTATCCAGGTAGGAAAGGCTTGGCACCTCCCCTGGGTGGAGTATCTTACACTGGGATGATGTAATTTTATCAGTCATGCAGTGGCACTTAATGGCCCTTTAACAGAAGATATTTCCCTAGAGGAAGGATGGGTTGTGGAAAAGATAAAGAACACTGCCCCACCTGGTTTTAACAGATGGCCCATTAACAGAAGATTGCATTCCCAGAGATCAAGATCACTGCCCCACCTGGTTTTAACAGATGGTGATAGAATACATACTTTTGGTTACATCCTGTATTGCAAGCCAAGACAAACTGGTTAAAATTCAGCCTGACACAGAGCTTGGCATTTCCCAGTTTCTATTTCCTGGGCAGTGTTAGGGCTGTGGATTGCACAAGGCAGGCAGGTGTGCTGATGCTCCCCTACCGTGGTGGGTGACACCCCTGAGCCACCTGCCCTGTTGCTGCCTGGCACAGAGCAGGGATTGGGGCAGGGGTGGCTGCCAGCCCTTTCCTGCTGGGGTCTGTGGGACTGTGACTGGGTCTGAGCAATTGCTGTTCAGCTGTTGGTCCCACAATGGCTTCTACTGCTCACAGCCGTGACAGTGTCCTTGTTATTTCCCTAATCCCCACCCCAGGTAAGTCTTTCCAGCACAGGACCTCATTAACATTCTCTCACATCGCCAGAGATACCAGGTAAGGATTTATTTTTCTGGTGGGAAGTCAAATATGCACTAAAAAGAAATGAGAACCAACTATGAGTATTTTAAATCAGAAACCTGCTAGAAATGGCATGGCAGTATCCTGTTGCCCACTTTTATGGGAATTAAATATGACTCCTGACTTGTAGATATTATTTGAGTATTTCCCTGTGCAATATGCTTGGTAATGCAACAAGGACTGGAACTCAAATACATTTTCACAGGTAAAGATTTTAAGGGAATTTTCTCTGGGAAGAAAAAAAAAAAGAGGCACTGGAGAGCAGAACAGCCTATAAACTGTGCAGAGACACAGCTCAAAAGTGACCAGTTTTGAAATAAAAGACTTGCTTATTTTCATGAAACTGAATTGTATTTATTTGAAATCTGAGAAATGCAGACACATGTGTGACAAATGAACGGCTTAGTAGTTTTGAACAGGGAAACAGACAAGGTCTTATCTTTTTTTCATCAAAGTCCTAAAATCTGTCGAATTTAATCAAACCAGAAGTGCTCACCGAACTTTATAATTGTGGCAAAATAATGCCTTCTCTTCTCCTTAATAAACCTGACATCTATCAGCATTGTTAACACTTGGCCTTTGATTTATTCAAAATTATTTTAAATGTCACATGCTCTCAGTACAAAAGGAATGATTTCTAGTAAGACAACAGGATTGAATCACTCTGTAATTATAATAATTGTATTTACAGAAGAGGAGCAAGCTTCTCTCATAGGGAGAATATTTTAATTTGTTCTGCTCTTTGTGATGTCTCCTTTTTTGTTGTTTTCCTTTATTTTTTCTCTCTTTTTTTGTTCTTAGTGAGTAGGTTAAAAAGTAAAAGGACAGAATTTTCCCCAGGAGACTGATTCTCCCCAGGCAGAATACATATTTTAAAATTACTACCATCAATGTGTTGTTGTAATAGACCTTCATCCCTAATGCAAGCACTGGCAACAACTGAGGCATCCAAGGCATCATTTACTAGAATATATCTGAGGATGACTTTTTGTGGCTTTTTGTGGCAATCTGACTTCAATTCAAACCATAATCAGCTAATCACTGGCAATTTTCAGATATGAGTCAAGCTAATTTCAAGACAATCTGCCTTAGTTTCATCGAACAGCCCTGGAGATGATGTTTATGTTGATGTCCATTAGTATTCCAACAGATAGTAAGCTCTGAAGTGTAAGCTCTGAAAAAAAAGAAAAAAAAAAAAACACACAAAAAAAGGCCTCTCTAAAATGAGCCATAACAAAAAATCTGCCAGTCTTAAGTGCAGAAAATAGAAGTTTATTTTTTGCCACCTGTGTTCCCCCAGCAGGTGACCTGAACCTGGATGGAGCTGTGTAAAGAAGCAATGGGCCATTTAGAGTACTTACCCTGACTAGAAGGGGTACCTTAGCTTCTCTTCAGCAGTGAATATCAAAACATTTGCTGTGCCTAAAATCATGGAAAGATTTTAAGAGTGGGGTTTGAATCAGGCCTTAAAATGTGCCTGTGACTTTTGAAAGACCTCTTATCTTCAAACCACAGACAACTTCCCTGCTATGAATCACTGAGTTTATGAGTCTAGAACTTCCTTGATTGATTGAGGGGTCTTTTTCCCTGTTTATTGCCTCTAACCATTTCTTGATTTTTTTCCTCTTTTTTCAGCATATAGATTTAGATATACACAACACCCTACTTGCAGAGAAATAACCCTATAACAGAGAGGGATGGCTCTTTGAGTCACACAACCAAAAGTGCAGTGCTGTGAGAGTGAAGTGGGCAACTTAACCCATGAATGTTTCTTTTATGAAAACACTCTGTAAGTCCATTAGTTTATGAACAGGATGGGTAAAGCCTGTCCCTGGCAGTGCTAAATGCAGAGGAAAGGGGGTTTGGTATCTATTGCAGGGCAGGGAAACACTGAGGTCCATCTCTTGAAGCAAGACAATATTGTTACTGCAGCACTGACCTTGCTAAGAAGCATTGGTTTCATTTTGTCATTGTGGTTAGCAAATGCAGATTTGGAGCTGTTGCCATTGCTTCCTTTGCCCTCAGTGTGCCAGTAATAGGAAATTCAAGTGCTGCCAGGTCTCTTGGTGTCTGCTTGGGAGATGGTGAGAGAAACCTCTCAGTGCCAGAGACACACAGAGTCTGTCCCTCCTTGGCTCCTACCTCACTGTAGGGAGGAATTTTCACCTAAACCCTGATGGGGGAATCCACAGAAAGAGGGACAGGAGTATCTTATTGAAGCTACTGGTATCTGATCAAGTTTGAAAACAGCATATCCCACAAAAACCCATGAAGTATGCAGCACTAAAAAAACAAACAAAAAAACCCTTCATTTCAAATCAATCACCACTTAAGCAGACTGAAATGAACAGTGAGCAACACCAGCCAGGAAATACTGCTGTGGCCATCTCCTGTTTGTATCTCAACTGTGATCACTGAGGAAGTGGACCTGGAGTCATAAACAATTTTACTCAGTGTACAAGGGTGGTGGGATGGCAACCAGAGCAATAACACAGCAAGAACAGGAATACAGATTAATAGAAAAAGTTCAGAATGTCATTTCAGAAATCAAAGATGCTGGCTGCATCTTTAAAATATGAAGAGCAGTAACAGGTCCACAGAAGGAAAATGATTGGTTTTGTAGGGAAACTTTCATAAGGAGAGAATGTGAGATGATAGTACCTGTTTATCATGGATGAAAGAGATCAGACAGAACAAATTCCTGCTAGACAAAGTAATTAATGGCATACTTGTTCTGAGAAAGGTCTTCTTTAACGAGATTTTAGAAAATAAAACACGATTTAATTATGGTAGGTAACAGCAGTTGTGAAGCTAGCACTGATGATACATGATAAACATATTACATGATGTGTGTTACAGGCCACGTGCTGCACACTATAACATAAGACAACTTACAGAATGTTACTTATCATAGATGTTATGTAGCATATAGCATAGAATATTCTGATATATATTGGACCACATTAACTTATTGCAATATTACATTGTGATACATTATATATGTATATATCCACGTTACAGTACATTATGTATGATAAATACAATGTATGCACATATGCTATAGGTACATTTATATATAAAACAAAATTTTAAATGTAATCAAATGCAGACTTAATATATCAAGACCAGATTTCTTTCTGGTCACAGGTAACAAAGATATAGGAGAGAAATAAAAGAAAGGAATTTGAGGTGAATGAGAAGAAGCTCAACAGGTATATTAGTTATAATTACGAAATCTCTATAAGATTTTAGATTATGTGAGTATGTATATTTTTATAGAGTGCAGGTATTGAACTATGTCTAAAATTCATATTTCAAAAAATATATACACATGTAAAACATGTATTAAGTATTATTGTATTTATAAAATACACAAATTCTACATACATACAGATTCTTATATACATGACATATATAGAAGAGATGCCATCATGCTCTACAGATATACAGATTGATATAAAAAACAATTTTTCCCACACAGGTCATTCTGTAATTGCCCATTAGGAAGGAGGTTTCCTGAATAACAAGGACTGAGTAGCAGCAAGAAAATAATTAGTGTGGATTACTGTACACAACTTTTTCTGAGTGTCAATCTGAGCCACAGCTGAGATAATTTTACATTGCCACTGTCTGAAAGCAGTTGCAGAAGAAAGCTTCTAATGCCCTTCTTGAGGCAGCTCCCAACACACCCAGCTCCCCAGACATGTCTGATTGTGATGGTTCTGAATGTCACTCCTTTGTCATTGCATGTTGATGCTGTAGCCAGTGGAGCTGTTAAGAACACTTACATGCATTTGACAAGAAACTTCTGCTGCCCTAGGAGGCTCCCAGCTCCCCAGTGAGCTGTGGTGTCCCCACAAGGCACCTCATGCCCCTTTGGCCTGATGTAGTGCCAGTGTGGGACAGTGTAGTGCCAGTGTGGGACAGTGTAGTGCCAGTGGGACTGGCCCAGACAGTGATTTAAATTACCTTCCTTGCAGATTTTGCACAGCAGTAATGCCAGCTCCATAAATATTCATAGGAAGCAAATACAAGAGGAATTTGTGCAAAATGAATACATTTTAAAAGGGTTGCATAAAATATTCAAAGGAAATATGTCCAGCATGAACTAGAGGACCAAATCTGGGAGTTACTGACACATTCCCTCAGCACTAAGCACCTCATTGCAGCTCCTGGGATTCCTGAGACTGGCCTAGGTCTTCAGCAGAACAAGTAACCATAGTTCAGTACTTTGTGGATTACAGCCCTACCAGATTGCTTGGACTAGAGATATTCTGCTGGAAGCTCTTAAAGTGCTCTCTGACTTCTGGTACTGCCATAGGCCAAAGTCAGATATTCAGTGAGACAAATGGGGAACTCCCCCAATTAAATAGAACAAATGGAAGAATGTTAATACAGTTTTGCTATTAAAATGAGAATTCTGTTCCATGTTTAAGTAATTTTTTGTTAAAAACACAGCCCACGTTACTAGACTCAATGGTAAAAGAGAAAGATAATGTCACTTTTGGTTGCAGGAATGTTAAGCTGTATTTATCTGGTTTCCTCTCAGAACTATCTTTTAGCAGGATTAAGATTTATTGAGCCTTGTTTGTTTCAGATGAGCAATAGCTTCCCTTTCATAGCTTTTTGCTGGGGGGAGGTATTCATTCCAAAGGTGAGGAAATGAATCAATATCCCTTCCATTGGATGTTGATTTATCTCCATTTTGAACTCTTCCTTCCTTGAAAAATGATGAAATATTTTCATCATTTGTGTGTGTGTGGAATACACCCAGTTAAGCCTCCAACAGGATCACCATTATTAACAGGTGGTTTGAGCCATGGCAGACACAGAGGTCACAGAGCTCACCTTGGTCAGGGTGCTGTGTGCAGCATCTCAGGGACACACGTGTGCAGCACCTGGGCACTGCACCTGGGAGGCTCTGAGGATCACAGATCTGTGCTTCAACACAGTGCCCAGTGGAGGTGTGGGCACAGCCACCAAGAGATTGAAGTGGGAATTAAACAGCAGCAAAGGCCAGTGCTGGCAGTGCCAGCCCAGCTGTTGCGGTGCTGCAGGAAGGCACAGGGACAGATGGTCCCAGCCTTTCCCATGCTCAGCTGCTTGCCAGGGTGCAATTCCAGGCAGCAGCCCAGTCTCCTTGCTCTGCATGGGCTGTGTGACCTAAACAGGGGTGAGGGGCTCAGTGCAGGCAGACCTTGTCACCTTGTCACCTGCAGTGACAATCCCAGATCCAAAGCCTCCAGGTGCTCTGCAGTGATCAACTGTATCACAAAGCATCCTGGCAATGCATCTTCCTGAAAAACACATGCTGGGAATAATCTTAATGTTCATTAATTTATTAATGTGTCAGATGGCCATGCAAACACCTGGGTTGAAATCAGGAAAAGTCTTGAGAAAACTTCAGTTGCCTCCAGGCTGAAGTCTCAACTTGGAGTGCTCCTGGGATGTCTGGGAAGGGGTACACAGAGACATAGTTGTCTCACATGTGCTCTTATTAGCACCCACTCCTCTACTGCCATATGGCACCTTATGTTGAGATATGCTGTAAACAAAATTGCAGAAGTCTAAATAATATTTAAGTACAAGCAGCACAGGCCCAAGTGTTTTGTGGTACAGCTGAGAGTTGTAATCATTCCTTTTCATCATTACAACTAAGTCTGCTCAGCTGCCCTTACAGTGAGTTTCATCTCTGTCTAATTCCTTTCTGAAGTTAGAAGTGAAAGTTCATTTGATAATAATCAATGAATCACACTATTGGCACTGGGTTAGTTGAGTGCTGCTGTGGATGGCAGCTCAGGTGGCCTTCTATTGTAGTAAAGAGATTGAATTTTCAGTAAAGCTGGCATCCTTGTAGGGCCTGCAGTGAATTACAGTGCCTGTGGGAAGTCAGCCTTTCCTGGCAAGGAAAAATGAAGTGAAAAGCAATTTTCAGTTAAGAATTTACTTCCTTCAATAACTGATGGATTCTGAAGCAAGTCTTCAAGTTTTTGTGCCAGACACCCACAAACACAGGGCTGCACAGCTGCAACCCTTCCTGGAGTAATAGGTCAGCACAGCAATACAGGGAGAGATAAGATGATGAAAGTAGCGGTGGTTACAGACATTATTCACAGAATCACAGGATATTCTGAGTTGCAAAGGACCCATAAGGACCTTCAAGTCCAGCTCTAAAGTGAGTGGTCCATAGAGGGATTGAATCCACAACCTTGGCATTAATAGTACCAGGCTCGAACCAACTGAGCCAATCTCAGGGTCAATTCAAACCACATTTCAAGGAGACTTTTTCTGCTTGTTTGGAGACTTGTGAAGCAGGACACATATGTAGCACTTCTAGACAAAAGCTAGCCAGCTTCTGCATTTGTTTAACACTGGCAAATCACCAGCTCCTGTGGATTCCATCAGACACATCTATTGATTCCTGTCATGCTCACACTAAACCTACCATTTTCCTGCCTCTTACCAGTAACTCTTTCCACTCATTGCATTAACCACAACAAAGGACTCTAGGGTAATCACTCTAACTGTTACACCTGCATTTAACCTGAAAGAAGAGACAGTCAAGAAGAAAGTAAAAAAAAAATCTAGCTCTAGGTTGGGACATATCTTTTTCTAAAAAATGTTTATGAAACTGTCTGAAGTTAATTGCCAATAATTTTTTTTTGTCCTGCTTCATCCCTGTAAGGATGCTTTTCTACTTTTTCCTGCAATTGACCTAAGCATGCCATGTTTATACAGTGTGTGTGTCAATCAGCTGCACTGACATACATTTAGTCACAAGTAATTATGTTTGGCCAGATAAAATTGTACAATTACACTTAATTATCACCAGATGTGTTTCAATATAACCTTTCAACCTCTGAA
The DNA here is from genome assembly GCA_030060385.1 of Muscicapa striata striata. Taxonomy (NCBI): domain Eukaryota; kingdom Metazoa; phylum Chordata; class Aves; order Passeriformes; family Muscicapidae; genus Muscicapa; species Muscicapa striata. The sequence continues at coordinate 2,876,791 of JAREIS010000078.1, forward strand.
TTACCCAATACACTCTCACTCACACTTTTACTTTACCTCATTAATTGACTCAGTAAGTAATCCCAGACAACTGTCTGTAGTGTAATCATAATGAGCGAGGTACCAAGATGCAGGACTGCAGGCTGGGCTGTGGCTTTGCCTGACAGCTTCAGGAGCCTGAAAGCCTGGCTTTTGAAAGGGCAGGCTCATGGTCCCAAGTTACTCCAGTGCCTTAGGTATTACCTGCTCCCTCCCAGGCACAGCTCCATGGGAATGTGGAGCTGGTTTTGTTTGCATCCCCGTCTATGAGTCAGAGGAAGCTGAGGACAGGCAGCCAGAGCTGAGCACATCACTGCTCCCATTCACGGGTGGAGAGAAGGCAGGGGAAGAGCTTTGCCTCACAGCTTGACTTTTGGTCCTCAGGGCAGTACCAAGGACACCTGTCTATGTGGAATCCACGGATCATTGCTGGTCCTGGGGCTCTTGTCCCAGAGGAGCCCTGTGGATGCGAGGAGCAGGAAGATCCTTTGAAAAGAGGGCAGCCAGCCCACTGAGACCTTCCCTCTCTCAATGCAATTAAGTTCTTGCCTTTTTTTTTTTTCTGTATCTTCCAACCACTTCTTTTATAAACTTACACTTCTTGTAGTCATGATGTATCCCACTGGGGGAAAAAATAGGGAAAACTTTTACTGTTTACCTTGGAATCTTTGCTGAATTGATTAAAGGTATGGTAAAATACCCAAGGACCTATTGCCATGATTTATTTAATATGGCTGTATAAAAATAGATATTCCAACACCAAATGCTATGCAGAAGAGATAATTCAGAAGGCATATATTTTGTTTATTAAAAAGATAATAAAATGAAGGCAACAAATTTTCGTAATTCAAAGTAGACTAATGGCCAGATTCTGTGATCAATAGTGAGCTCTCTCTTCATTTTGTGTTCCAAAGAAATTATTGCTAGATAAGATTACTACAGTAAATTCATATAGGACATTTCTTTCATCTCCATACCAAGAACAATGTAAAAATGAAGTCATGAAAATTCCTTGCCTTTGAGAAAACCTAAAATTATGAAGGTAACACATTTTTGAAGAGTGTTGGCCCAAAAGGCCTGGGAGAACAAGGTTTAAACTGAAGAGGTGGAAGAATGGTGGGAGGAGGGGTGTGGAATGATATTGTCAATTAAACCCTGGGTGAGGGAATGAAAAATGACATCACCTGCATATTTCTGACACCCACACCAACACAGAGGGCTGATAAACACTGCCAATCCCAGCTTGGTGAAGTGGGACACTTAAGAGTAGATTTAAAGGGACAGTTTCTCAAATATGCTACTTTAGAGGGAGGGGGAAGAGAACAATAAAACATCTTGGCTGTGTTGTATGTTTGATGCTCATCTAAAATGATTTTTCCTGGCTCCTAAAGTATTAAGCTGCTTGCCTTAGAGGTGATCATTCTCCCCATCCTCTGCTTATTACTTTCTTTCCCTCCCATAATATGAAGCTCCTCGAAGAAAACAACCAGCAAAACTCACCATTTTGAACGAGTTACCTCATCTCCAAGAGACTTTTGGAAAGATTAGAGGTACAAAGAGAAATTAAGGACAGAAAGGAGAGGAAGACAGGCATTTTATTTTATTCTGTATGTCACATAAACTGTCAGGTGACCTCAAACTTGCGGTGCTCATGTGAGGAAAAATCTCCCTTGGAAATCCACAGGATTTTAGAAAGCAGTTACTGAGCCAACAAGCTGGGAGTCCTAACCAAGAGCAGCATTTAGAAACCTTAGACAACCTAAGCCTCTGATTTGGGCATTATCCACATCTGGCGTTTACTGAGTGTGCACAGACAGACCATCAGGGACAGGAGATGGACACAGGGTAGCAGTTCCATGCAGAATCCTTATGATTGAGGTAACTGTAACCTTGGACACCCATGGATTGTGCTGGCAATGCTGAACAAGACCCCTGGGTGGGTACCTGGATGTCCAGGTCTTTTCCCAGCTCTGTGGTTACTGCCAGTGAGGAGCAGCAGGGAGCAGGGAGGGCCAATGCAATGCACAGGCTCTTGAAAATCTCAGTCCTTGGTTTTAGAGAGACAGAAAGAAAACTAATAATTATTCCAGATAAAATGTAGTTTGTTCAGGAGGTGCTGGTTTCCAAAATTAGAATAGGCTCCTTCTACTCCAGCAAAAGCCCACTACAATAACAAAAATTTAAAATTCCCTGTCTGCTGCTCAGAGCAGAGCGGTGAGTCAAGAGAGGTGTGAGTTATGCCCTGCAAACCTCCCCAAGCCCTGGCTCAGGGATCTCTCCTGCAGCCTGGCTGGGAGCACCTGTGTGCCTGCCCAAGGCTCACCCTGTGCCCACCCCACCAGGGCTCACTGCTGCCCACTGTCCCCAGACACCTTGTGATAACATCTGACACAAAGTGCATTTTCAGCACCATATCCATGGCTGCAGCCAAAGAAAAGCAGTTTTCCCCTCAGGAGGTGAGTCCTCTGAGCTCCTTTGCACAGTAACCTCATTGAGCAACTCCAGAAGCACAAGGTTACTGCACTTACTTAATATGCAACCCAGCACTGTGTATTTTCATACTTAATATGCAGATCTAATTGCTTGCCTGCATTTTGATTACCTTCTCTTCCTGGAATTTGCTCTTGTGTGGCTAATCCTAGTGAACTTCAAAGCATGAACTTGGTGGCTTTTATTTTTTTATTTCTGCCGTTTGTGTCTGAGGCCAATGTCAAAACTCTTTGTAAGGACCATGACTTATTTTTTTAGGAAAAAAAAATAAAGTCTCTTGGAAGTCAGTTGTCCTCTTTTTTAACCTCAGGACCTTTACTGTTACTGACCTGGAAGGTTACCCATTTGGTCTGGCCTTAATTAGCACTTCCACATAGTCTGCTGCCAGGCAGCATCCTCAATCCTGCCTACCTAATACCAGCTTCAAGAATGGCTCATATGTAATTCCTTTTAAGAGAAAGGCTATTCCTCATTTCTGAGTGTAAATGCAAAGCAATTTGTCTAAGTACTTCTCTGTCTCAAACTGCTAAACCCAACCCACACAAATGTATTTCCCTGTAAGTGCCCCCACTTCCCACACTCTCCCTCACTTTTCACATCTTTTCCCATTATCCACCTCACCAGCAATAAAATGCAATAAATTTGTTTGCCTCTTTTGATGTGATGAGTGTCTACTTTAAATGCCACCTTGTTAAAAGATTAAAAAAAAAAAAATAGCCACAGAACAAACTAATCTCCCTTTCTAAATATAAAATAAAAGCTGTCTTATTTTTAGGCTTTGCAGCAGCTCATGTGTCATTTTCATCATTTCTTTCTCTCTCGATGACTGAGAAGCAGTGAGAGGAGGCGAGAAAAACTTTTTTATTTTGTTCCCACTGGAAAATACATATTCAGAGCTTTCCCTAACCTGATTTCCTTCTGTATTAAATCATCCATAGCCAAAGTTAAAATAAACCTCAATAACCTGACATATTTGTCAACTTTTTGTAAAATGTGTATCGGTGATTAGACTAATATAAGAGCACCAGCAATGTGAATCATGGAGGCTGTAATTTTTAATGTTGTAAATCATTAGATTTGCAGCACATGGCAGCAAACTAAGGGAAGTAGGGTTTGCAGGGATGGTTGGGAGCAGGCTGTGAAGTAAGGTAATTTGGTCAGAAATGAACCATCCCTTTGCCCTAAGAGCAAAGGGAAGAAGAGGTGCAAGAATCAATTTGAGGCAATACTGGTCCCATTCATTATCTTGCATGAGTCACTGACTCCTGCTCTGTAGGACAAACAATGAGTTGTTCCAGCAATTCTAAGGACAGCAAATCCAGCCATTAACTCTTTTAATTTCTTGGATCCCTCAGGAATAAGAGATTTTTTTTTCCCTTTTGATTTTTTTCCAATACCCTTCAACAGGGAAATACTAACACTGGAGGAGCTTTGAACTCCTGCTCTTGAGACTTAATTTCCCCAGAATGACAACTAATACCTTTACAGACAGCAGCATTTCTGGCAGGTATCAGCTCAGTGACCACAAATGGTAATTAATTCTGATGTCTGGATGTCTCTTCACATGAGGTTTTGGTAGCCAGTGTGCTGTGATGGTAGAAACATCCAGCTGGGCTGCACAATTACAAACGCAACATTCTGTGCCTTAAACATTTGACTTTTAGCTTAAACTGCCAGGGAAAAAGTGAATGCTTAGTTCCAACTACCACAGCTGCTTTGCATCAAAAAGCCTTTTTGGTATGTAAATACTGATTTTTCCTAAATTTATTGACTACCCTAGGAGCAGAAAGCAGAATACATCCAATAAATACCCTTGAAATCCATTCTTCTGTCCTCTCAGCTGTGGTGAAGAAGGTTATTGGGGAATCTGCCAACTGATGTACATTACAGTGTTGTTATTTGTCTTTTGGGACCTTTGGATGTTGATTAGAAGTTCCAAGTGTAACAAGTGAGGGCAGGTGCAGGAGGGCTGGCTGTGCTGTGCCCTGGGTTTGTCACTGTGCTCCTGAACAGCAGCTCAGGATCTGGTACCACACACTGCTGTGAAGGGGTGCTGCTGTTTTGCCCTGAGCTCTGTGTCATCTCCCCCTTTCAGCCCTAGCATCAAGTCTATTTGCTTGCCCTGGTAGTGAACCTGGCTATTTGCTGCCTTATCCATAGCACCAACTCCTGCTTCTGCCTCAGTCTTACTCCCCAAAATGCAATCTCAGCTGTCCCCAGGCTTCCTGCAGGAACCTTTGTCCCAGCTTGCCATCAGCTACACACAACCCTGGTCCCTCTGTGTTGGATGTGCACCATGTTCCATCACAATCCTACCCTTAAAAATAGAACTATTCTGTTTTCTCTCAAAGACTGCCAATGTCTCTAATGGAGAAGCTGGAATAAATACTTACTTTTTCAGCACAAAGCTATCAATTAGAACGGGTGCTTCATCTAATGTTTCAAAGTCTGGTAGATCTATTAATAGTAAAGAGTCAAGGCACCTAATTTCTGGGTACTCTAAAATTCAATTTCAAGTCTGACTGTCCTGGATTTCTATGGAAAATTATCATGAATAAGTTTCTGCTAAGCTGTGTTTCTTTATCCTGGTGTTACAAAGTTTGGTGCTTATTTGTTCAATGGGTAATGTGAATTCTGCAGCAGACTGTCCTCATGACTGATGCAAGATCCAAAAGGACTGAGGAAAATGTCACTCTACCAACATAAAACCACCAAACCCACAACAATCTCCTCAGAAAAAAAAAAAAAGCAGAAGAGAGAGTCAAAAGTGAGAAATCCTGAAGGATCTTTTGCAGGACTCCAGTACTGGACACTTAGGAGTCACAGTTTTCCTTTAAGGACTGCAGTTTACCTCCAACCTTGTCAGCTGCTGTAAGGGTTTTACTCTACTCTGGTCATCAGCCACAGGTCCTGAAGCACAGGGCAGCACAGAATCTACATTTAGCTGGTTTTACCTCACAGCAAGAGCATTAGGAGAGGAGTAGGTGCCCTATAGGTCTTTCCTTCATATATTGAAGGAGGTAGTTTTCTTTCATTTGAGAAAAAGAGAATATGTGGCTGGATAAATGAGAATGTCTAATAACACACCCAGTTATAATAGTAACCAGTCCCTTTAGGAGACTCCAGGGCCATAACATTGCCTCTCAGCTGTATTTCCCTTTAATAGTCACTATTTACCCATCCTCTTACAGAAAGTCTCATCACAATTAGAAATTTCAGTTCTCATTCATTAGTACTTAAAACAGCATAATGTTAATGGTAATTGGACACAGCAAATAGACATCCTGCCTTTAGAATGATAATTCCTTCTGTGTGCATTACCATTCTTCTCATAAGTACAGTATGGACCTTATGCATTGTATCTTGAAAAAAAGAAGAGAGAAAATAGAGAAAACGCTGTTTCTGAAAGCTAGAATAAAGATTTAACACAATATCTTAAAAAATATAACGTTAAAAGTGAGAAATGCTGAGAGTGAACAAATTATTTTGTAAATTTTTCTATCTGTGAGTGGTGGAATTCACTCAATCAGCACAGACCAGATTTGTTCCTCTGTTTTGCACTGTTCTGGGTATAATGCCACAGAAACTGATAAAGATAAATGGTGATAAAGAAGCAGGAGCAAAGATAGAAAAACTATGAAAGATGAGGGTTTTATATCCAAAATAGGGACCTGACTTTTAAAGATAATGACACCAAATACAGATCAATAAAGGAGTAAATTAGACTTGAATTAGGTCCTGCAATGAATCTGTGGGGCTTTGGTCTTATTTAGCCAATTCCAGCCAGCCAGAGGAAGCCAGAACAGGGGTTTGTGTGAACAAGAATCTCCAAGTCAAACCAAGGGCACCAGCTGCATGTTTCTTAGCTGTTTCTTAGCCACAAAACCAGTACACAGGAAAAAGTGTGCATTGGATCCTCTGGAAAAGCAGAAGTCCAGATGAACCACAGGGGCTGTGGGACCAGAACCAGCTGGAGGAGATGCTGAAATGTGGAATGATCTCCCCAAGGACAAGATCTTTGCAAGCAACCAACCAGGGCTGTGTCAGGACTAAACCCAACTGCTTGTTCAAAGACTATAGAAAAAGTCCTTTGCTATAACTGTAAAAATCCAAATTGCTCTGTTTTATTGTATAAACCCCTTTTTTTCTGTCAGATGTTATTCAGGAACTATATACTCCTGAAATAGATGAGTATATTTCATTCATCCTGAAACTTCTCCACACTCAGTTCTCCCTTATAAATAATAGCTCATTCCTCTGAACCAGTGCCATTTGGAGCACTTCCAGAACTGTGAATCCAAATCCACACCTCTTGAGCAGTATATCATGCCTTGGGAAGTCTCCTGCCCATGCTAAGAAACCATTCAGATGCATAGCTGTCTAAACAAACAGGCTAAATAGAGATTATTGTTTTTTAGTATACTTTAATGGTCATGTATTTTTCAAGTAAAATCATTCTCTCTACAATAATTAAATAACAGTAATTCCAGGTGTATATGAGGAACAGTGCAAAGTTTAGTGTCCAGAATGTATTTCATTTATAATTAACGTGACAAATATCATACATTTACTGTAGAGAGTTTCAAACAATAGTATGTATATAGGTGTCACATAGAAAGAAAAGTAAAAAGAGGGAAGACTAGGGAGAGGTAGAATTCTTGTTCAAAGATAGAATTTTGAAATTGGATCATTTTAAAGCTTTTCTCTTTTTAAAAATCCATTATATTAATACTCCCCATCTAGGGTGCTTGTTTAAATACTTTGTCTACATCACAATTTTCACAAACAACAACAACAACAACAACAAAAAAGAGTAACACAAAAGGCATTATTCTCCAGAAAAAAACATTTCTATAAATTTTATATATTTTCCACCCTGGACTTCTATTTCTGTCATGCAGTCCACATTCTCTTGATATGGAAAGATGGAAGGAAAAACAACATATCTTAAAAATACTCTCTTTGTTACAGTTTCAAATCAAATTTAGTTTGGAGTTAGACAAGGCTTTCAACAAGAAGGTTCAAAAGCAGGTATTAGTCACAAAATACCCCAGAGGACTGCTATATTTTTAGTATCTACAGAGGCATCTCCAGGGCAGGAGCTCTTCATTCTTTCTCTCTCAGTTTCCTGAACTCTTGATTGGGACAGTAATATCTACCCATCGGGATGTTTTTAATGAGAAACATAAAAAATATAATTACTGTGATAAAAATTGGGGTTTTTGGAAAAACACACAGGGATATTGTATTTAGAAATAAGTCTTTATAAAGACTCTGTTCTTCCAATTCATTAGACACCTCTATTCACAAGACCTAAAGAATGATAATTACCCCTGACTTACAATTTGAGTTGAAAATTGAAAATATAAGTTTTACATTAAGACAGTACAGGAAAGGTTCAGTAATAAACAGAAAGCTTATTTAAAAAGTCTTTACAATAAAAGTTATAGAAGAAATAAAAAATTTCAGCAGAATTTTTAAGAGGATTTTTTCACAAAGTTTTCTGTAAAGAACCCGCACCAAATTTTATCTCCAAAGACCAGTAGTGTTAACCACTGATTGAGTCTTTATATCAATTATATCCAAATTTCCCAGATTGCTTAAAAATATCAGTCATTAAGCTCGATGTCACCTAATCTAATTACATCCACAGAAACAGGATTTTCTGTTTATTTCTTTTGCCTTTTTCATCTCCATTTTTATCTGTCTTAACCAGCAGTTTGGGCCCAGAAAGGGTAAGGACTCTCTCTAAATACTGTACATGTAATTTCCTAGCTCTAAACAGGAAAATATACCCACAGCTCACATAACTGCATTTTTTCTCCCTCTATGGAGAGTTTGGACCCCATTTACAACACTTTGCCTCCAAAACCCTCCTACCTTTTCCTCCTGGTAGGCATTAACAAACAGACTGTGATGCCATTGTTCCACAGTGACTGAAGTGTGCAGTTCATTGACCTAAGTCAGTTAATTGTTAATTTTTGAGAGCGAACTGCACACCATGAAGGTGCACTACTTTTTTTTTTTCTTTTTTTTTCTTTTTTTTTTTTAACCTGCCAAAATATTATTTCTATTTTTTAATGATCTTATAATGGGTTCAACACACTCTGTTTCACATATTGAAGAGCAATGGCAAAATTACTATACTGCTGCCCAGCATGTCTGATGCCAGACATGCAAAAAGTAACATTTTTTGGAAGTATTAAATGCACCCATGGGTACAGTTGTACACATTCTTAAAAGTTATTAACATAAATAAGAAAGAAATTATTGTAACAGTTGAGCTGACCTATGACTGAATTATCTGCTGGCAGGTCTCACCATATATCAAATAACTTGCTTTTATTCTTTAGCAAAAGCAATGTTTGACAGATGAGCAGTGGATAAAATATTGGAAGAAAAGTAGCCAAAAATTCTCTGGCTTTACAAGAAGTAAAAATTGTGCTATTTTACAAAAATAGATTAAAAAAATATATAGCCTGTGAGAAAAAATCCCCAAACTGCTATGATCTTGATATATACCAGTTAAAATTCATCTGCTTCCCCCCACTTTCCCTCATAAATCAAAACTGAATACACAGATCCCAGGGATGAGGAGCAGGTGGTAAAACAGTATAAAAATCTCTTTTCTATACTTCCAGAGAGAAGTAATTTCATGTTGAAAAGAATGGGTCATTTTTACTGCTAGTTTAGCCACATGGCTCCCAGGTACCAATTTGGTGAAGCATTATCCATTTTTACTGTGGGTCATTTGTTTCCTCTGCAGATCTCCTTGAGACTGGCAGAACTGATACGCTGGATTTTTCCAGTCATGCTTTTGAGTGTATAATGATGATTGGGCAGGTTATCTTCCCTTTAATCTGCACAAGGCATGGCAGAGAATGCAGGAATTTTATCCTCTGTAACATAAAATGCTTCTCCAATCCCAGCACCTGAAAGAGACACAGGCATGATACACTGTAAATTGCCCATGTCCCACATTTCTCTAGGCCAGCTGTAGCTGCTAAAACCAAACCTACCAGGCACAGGTATCTCAGAAATAGATGTACACAGCTGGAGATTTGCTATAGAAAAGCTTGCATTCACTTGGGAATAAGAGCCTTGTGCTTGAACAGAAAGCCTCTTTCCCTTATTAACCTCCATACTTCTCCAGCTTCTGCCCCAATTACAGAAAATCATCTGATTTTCTTAATTTTTTAGTATATGCTCTAAATCTTGAGGCACGTGTCCCAAGTCAAAACTTAATGATATCAAGACTAGCAAGTCATATACCCTTGAGAGGCAAGAGGTGAAACTTTGGTGTCACTGAGTCATGGGTGTCAGTGAGACCCTGGAAGAAGTAGCAGCACAAGAGCCCTCGTGCCACTGCCAGAGAAGGCTCCTGGAGACAGTCCAAAACAGAAATCTCAGCTGCATTAAGACTCCCAGTTATTCTGCCTTTCTATTTATGTATGTACAGAGAGCATGGGATGGCTGCTGAGACATTAGCTGTGCTATTGCCAAGGCAGGGCTGTGCAATCCTGGGACCAAGGGCAGGTCTGAGAGTTCAATCCTTCTTGCTCATGGAAGGTAATGCTCAACCCACAGACACAGGCAAAGGAAAAACACCACGACAAAACACGCCAAGAGAGAGAAAAGCAAAGCTGTGCAAGGCTGAGCAAGCATTCTGTTTCCATGATCAGTGTGTTCAATCAAATAGCACTGGAGAATTAAATAGTATTCAGAAGGCTGAGTGCACCAAATAGAAATTCCTATCAAGTTCATTCTACAGTATCACAGTTTGTCACCATGCAAGGAAATGTATTTGAGCTACATGAAGGCTGATGCCTTATGTTTTTTAATAAAGTTGAGGACAGATTACAAACCTTTGCCTTCAGCCCCAGCAGTAGATAGAAGCTATTTCCTTTGACATACTGAATAACTTGCCTTTTTTGAAATTACAATGAGATAATGTAAAAAGCTTTGAATACCACATAATGTGAAGTGGTAAGGTGTTAAACTACAGCATCTGAAAGAAAATACTGTTGGGTGTGAAAGAAATAGGACACCAAAGCAAAATAGACCAGCAGAATTAAATCAAAAATGACCATGTGGTACCAGTCGAAAGAGAAGGATAGACTGATGTTTGCTCCTTTCATTATGGTTTCTTACAAAGTTCTAACATTTTAATACTGACCTCCTGGTTCCTGTCTATGTGCTAGGAAAAAACAACAAAAAAGCAAACCCTTCCAGAGCTGCTAAACCAAGACCTGCCTTCTCCTGGCCATGTTCCTGAGCCACCAGGCCTCTTCCCTTCAGTGATGGCCCAGCCCAAGGCCAGGCTGGCCAAGGCACAGGACAGTGACATATGTCCCTCCTTTCTCAGGGCAGCCAGCACTTGAGGGATGCTGCAGGGGTTCAGCTGCACAGCCTGGGCAGCATCCTTCAAGGAACCCACTCTGGAGCACCCTCCCTCTAAACAGCAGACATGGAACACAGGTGAGGCTAGGCATCAAGGACCCAGCTACTGAGCCAGTGAAGGGAGTGAAAGATTTTTGTCTCCAGGAAGTTCAGAAGTTCACATTGGTGTGGGGTTAAAGGCAGGAAGGTTGTAGGTGTCACAGCAATTATATCACGTAGTTACTGACATAAGTCTACTAATTCTTTGAGGCACCAAGTATTTTGACACCTTTGGTATGAGTTATACCCTATGAGTATGTCTAAAACTCACAAAAGTTTAGAGGCACAGCTCCCTTATGGGGCATTTGATTTGTTTGGGGGTTTTCCTTTTGACCATTGCACGTGCTTTAATTTAATTTCTTAATTTCAGCCAGTGTTGATCCTCTCTTAATTCCTTTAGAATACTGCAAAGGAAGATTCTGCAGAAGCAGCTTTCAGAAAGCCATTTAAAGATCTTTATCTATCTCAGTGGCCTGGCACCCTCCCACCACAAAGCTTTCCAAACACAACATGTGCATTTTTATGGTGTCTCAGAAGAGGCATGTCATCCTTCAGGGCTGGTTCCTCACAGTACTGGGAGGAACTAAATCAAGCCAGTTGATTCCTCTGCAGTGTCGTAGCTGTAAAATCCTCCACGAGGAACAATGTGGAAAGCAGTTGTATTTGTGCATTCATCATGCATGCCATGACAAATGACAGTTTTATGGTTAAATGCACTTGAATGGAAGGTTAAAGTTCATCTCTCTCCTCTGCCCTAGACTTCATATATCACCTCAGGTGAAACTAGGAGTCAAATAATACCTTAAACTGAAGATTTACTTTCCCCTGCCTTGTATTTCAAGTGTGTGGTAGCAATTCTTCCCAACCTTGTCTCTTTAGATTAGGCACGTACACCTGGAGGTTTGCTTGGGCTCGGAGCAAGGGGAAGCCTCAGCTCCAGCAGGGACCCTGGCAGCTGCAGTGAAAGCAAAACCAGCAGCACATAAAGCAGGCAGCACCTGAGCTGAAGCCAGCTCCAGTGGAGACTGTGATGTGCTGTCCCTTTCTGGTGCTGGCACTTCCCTGGGTCAGCTCTCAGCTGCAGAGAGCTCCTACAAGAAACCAGGCTATTATTCTGTTTCAGAGCTGTATCAGAGCTAATATTTAATTAAGGCACTGACAGTTCCTATGGCATTAGACAGATAACAGACAGATTTTATTTTCTTGTTTAAATGTGTGAGTTTCAAAATACTCATAAATCTGTGAGAAGTAAGTACACATATTCTGTGCATGCAATGAGGAATCCAATGGCCAATAAGTTTGTTAAAGCTGAATTAACTGAAACAGAAAAAACATTACTTCAAAATGTTTCTGCCATTCTTGTAAACCCAAAGGTAAGATCCTTTTATGAAACTTAATATGAACTTCTATGAAAACCAGAAGTCAGTGGAAAGATGGGGATTTTTGGCAGCTGACCATTTAGCACTTTGAGATGTTGTGTGTCCTCGCCATTACCTTTGCATGTTATGAACAAATGTATTTCTTAGGTGCAGAGGTTCATCAGTTCCTTATTCGGTCATGTTTATATCGCCCTCAAAAAACTGAAGAACTGTGCATGTTAAGTACATGAAGATTTCTAGGAAGAGTGACATTGCATGGAGCTGCTCATTCCTCTATGGATAAAATAAATTCTGAATTTAATTTTTTTCCAGCATGGTGAAGATAAAGTGATTGCCAGATAATGATTACACTGAGGCTGGCCTCCAATAGCACTGTGGGCGTGATGGAAGCTGTAGAATGCAGATACTGCACCTGATTTGTAGGTTGTGAAAAGAGAATTGTGTGGAGTTTTGTACATTTTTCCCAGTGTTCTAAAAGAAATTATTTATTTAACAGGCTGATGGGTTTTCTTTAAATGGATAGCATTGTACCTTGGAAGTACTAGCTACTTAAATAAATTGAAACTATGCTTCCTTTCTTGTAGCTCCCATCCCAAAGAGATGTTTTAGGGGCCTTGTGTGTTCATTCTGCATGCATGACTGTCAGGCAGATTTTGCTGCTTTACTTCCAACAGTGAGCCCAAAAGCCACATTTCTCCACTAGTAATAGCAGCTACAGTTTGGCATATTGAATAGGAATCAGAGAGAGACAAAAATTGGGAAAGCACAACATTGTCTTCAACTAACAGTACTGACCACAAGAATAATAATAGAACATATGTTAAATGGAGGTATAATTCAAGCAAAAGAAAAATGCACTGGCTAGAAAAGATTGTAAGAAACAATCTGGGCATTGATTACCTGTAGCACAAACAGCTTAGAGGAGGAAAGAGTCCTGAGTCACTACTTTAGTATTTCCCATGTTTATCTCTCTGCTGAATTCCCTCAGTAGTGTAATAGAAAATTCCTGGGTGGCTCATACCCCTCCTCAGCATATGTTTCCATTTCTCCTTTTTTTTGTTTATTTGTTTTCTGTTTCAGTTAATTTGGCTTTTTTGGGTTGGTTTTTTGTTTGTTTGTTTTGTTTTGATTTGTGGCTTTTCTCCCCTCTAATTTTTACTTTATTCTTTATATCTGTTTTTATCTTCTTTGTCTTCATTCCTTTTTCTCCATCTCCTCTCTTGTACATTTGTTTTCTTGTTGGCAGTTCTCTTACTCCCTTTCCTAATGTATTTATTTTTCCAGGTATTTTCCTCTCTCCTGGTTTTTTTCAGAGGTGATGGAGATGTAGACAGTGCTGCTAAAGCTCTGGGCTGAGCTGCTCCTTGCTAGGAACAGGATGAAAAAAGGCTGAAGAGAGCAGGAACAGCTGCCTGAATTCTGAGCCTCTCACCTGCTCCTTATCAGCTGTTTCTGCAAGAGAGTTCCCTGGGGTGAGGAGGAGTGCCCAGACCCAAAAACTTTTCACAGACATAAATGGTGAACTATCCAGGAGTGGTCTCCTGCTAAAAGGAGGCAGTAGTTGCCAGGTTTGGGAATTTGGAGCATTTTTCCAGAAATGCTGCTCTTCAAGCTAATTATCTCACATTTTTCATCCAGAGATGAAGGTCCTTTAATGCACTGAGCTCTCATCCAGGGGCCCGGGGGCTTTGGAGGGACAATTGCCCATTATGAACATCAGCTGTGGTTCTTCCCAATTACCATAAGAGAGGTTAAGCCCTAAGAGAGACCTAAAGAAACAAAACTCACCAGATTGTAGGGGATTGTAACATTCAGAGGTTCTGATAGTCACCAGCTGGATCATGCAGTGAAGCTCCCATGATCCAGGATTAATCAGCTAGAGCTCAGCCCCTAGAAAACCCCTGCAAAGCAGAAATTGCCAACCAGCACCTCCTTCAGCCCATCAATATCTCTGAGGCTTAAGAGTTATCTTGCTTTAATAAAAGAGCAAAGCTATTAATAGAAATCTCCACGTGGAAATTCTTTGTGCTGATTCCATTTCCTAGTCCAATAGCTTTACAGAGTCTTGAGAAAAAACAGGCATATCTTGATCAAAATCTTGCATTTTTCAGCATGGAAAAGATGCAAAATGTAGCAAGACATTTGTCCATCGAGGCTAATAAAAGAGCCCAAAAAATTTAGTATTTCATTGGCCTTCAAAGCTTTTGGAAAAGCCATTTTTGTGGCCAGCAGTGTGAATGTGACTGTGTATTTACCCAGCTTCTGGTGTTAAAAAACACCAGTGTGCTCAAGGTGGCCCTCAGAACAAAAGATCCTTGTATCACCATCCACTGGCTGATGACAACTCTGTGGTGACAGGCTGTTACAGCAATGGGTGGAGAAAAATATTCAGTACATGTTTTACTGTTCTGCATTGAAATGGTTAATTTTTGTGAGTTTTACTGCACATTCATTATGAGGCAATTTGACTGGAAATTTAATAGGATTATTTTTGACTGCTGAGGTTAATGGTATTACCTGTTTGGCTTTTATAAATTCTCAATAATTTAGCAATATTTATCTAAGTCACCATAAAAGTATAGAAATTGATAGTAAAATTACAGACAGCTGGGTACAGAAGGAAATGAAACAAATTAAACCAAACTCATGCTCTTAGGAAAACACAAATGCCAAATTAAGTATGTTAGGCTAACATTTAAATAATCCAATTTAATGCTAATAAAGGTACTTTAAACCCAAGTTCTGCTTGATTTTCTATATGAGTGTGCAGAGGAAAATATCAGTGGAGAGGCAGAGAGCCTGGGCCCAACAGGGATACCAAGGGAATGGGCAGCTTGGACACCTGTAACTTTCCATATTAATTCATATATTCCTAACAGTTTTTCACTAAAGTATAGAGGCACAGGTTCTGTCCTGAAAAATTGCTAAAGGACAGCATTTGTAATGGAAAAGTATATACAGCAACAAATGGTTTTGGTGTTTTTAAGGCTTTGTTTGTTTATTATAATATTTCTAATTGGTTTCTGGTTTACACACAGAGTTAGAGGCTATTTAGCTCAGAGGTTTGTGCCCCTGTCTCATGGCTGCATCTCTGTTTGAAAGTCATTATTCAGAAAATTCTATTTCATTACAAAGTCGTTATTTAGATGGAGCCTCCAGCTAAAGTGTTTGCCTTTTATTTGTCCCTTCATTTTCTTCAGATATGGACAAGCCAATTGAATAGAATACTTACAGGTTTCACAAAGTGGTGCTACTTGGTGAATTTTATTCAATGGCTGTTCAGACAATGTGCAATGCATATAAATCTTCCATTCCCACAAGCAGAATTGAAAGAAAAGGACATTTTTTTTCAAGGTTTGAGAGCTTTGTTTCACTGTACAGTACACATGTACAGTATGTGGCCAGGAAACAAAAGTCAAAATATAAGAGAACACAAAAGAAATATAAAAGAGAATTGTTACATGGCATACATCAAAAGATGTCAACAGCTGTTCCAAAAAGGAAAATAACTGAATATGACTATCACTCACAAAGGATGAGGATGCTGTAACTTTCCTGTAAGATGCAATTCCCGAATATCCTTGACTCTTCTTGTTACATGTAAATGTTTTATGCCTTTTCCCGTATTTTCATGTAGCTATGACACTCTTCATCTCTTGCTGTTTACATCTCAAACGGCTACCTGAGATTTATAAATGTAAAAGATCAGTGCTAGAAGAATGCCCTCACAGGAGGACCTGCAAGAAAAGGAGGCTAAGAGAAAAGGTGCTTCAACAAAGGCCCACAATGATTGTCAATGTGTGAAACCATCTATAATTCCCCTTTGTACATGTAATTCCACCTGCATGAGTAGAGCAGGTCACTCAAGTTATGTTCATGAAGAAGCTTTTACTGTAAGCACCTTTGATTCAGAGCCTCATGAGTCCAGGTCTCCTGAGGACTTCTGGCAGGTTCACAACTGAGGAAAGTCATATGCGTTGGCTTGGTGGGAAAAAACCCCAAACAAACCCATAAATGTTAATAAAAATATGTTCAACTCTAGAGCTATGACACTTGGAGAATTCCTAGGGTGCAATAGCACAAGGAAAAGAGTAGTGATATTTAATTGTAGGGACATTTGTTATTTCCTATCACTGTACATCCAGGACTCATTCTATGGCCAAGTCCTAGAGACAAAGATGAACTTTCCCTTATTTAGGTTAAATTGAAAAAAGCATTTCAAAATCAGGCTAAATTTAATATTAAGATAAGAAATTTATTCCTTATAACTGGTTTTTTTTAAGTAGTGCTTTATCAAGATATTTGATACACTTCATGATGTTGAAGAAGGAATAACAATACAGTCCTGTGCCTAGACTTGTGCCTGGGAAAATATTACCTATATGCTGGCAAGTACTCCAGCATTGGGTCTGAGGGACTTCCTGGCTAGTGCCAAGCTGGGAGAGCATCTTCTCTTCTTCTCCTCCTCTTCTTCTTCTCTTCTTCTCTTCTTCTCTCATTCTCTTCTTCTCTTCCTGCTGGAATTCGAGCAGCCAGAAGGAAAAAGGGTAAGACAGGAAAATACATGTCAGAAAAAGAGACACTCATTAAGTTCAAATGGCTCCTGGGAGATACAGAAAGTGTTCCTTGACCAGACAAAGGGATAATGGAAAGTAAATGCAAAGCCAGGAAAGAGGAAGCCTGTGTTAACATTCCAGTTCACTGCAAATCCCTGTGGTTTGGTTTCCAGCAGAGAGCAGGACATGCAAACTGGGCTCCTTTCAGATGAACTTAAACTGGAAGGTGTGCTCTGCTTGCTCCCCACAGGACCAGCCTAGAAGCTGCCCAAAGCAAAATCTCCTAAAGTGTGCACAGGGTGGATTTCAACCACCAGCTGCAGGCCAGCTCCTGTCATCTCCAGACCTGCCCCTTTGGGCTGCATTCATTTGCTAACATCAGCACAATCCCAGAGACCAGGACTTCTTGGGATTCAGGAATGGGAGGATGCTCAAGGTCGACAATCTGGGACTTTGCTGACTAAGAAACTTGGAAGGGCAATGTCTGGTGAAGCATCAAAATAACAACACAAAAGTTTGATCCCTCTTCAGCCAGTGGAAAGGAATAAAATGTAGTAGAGGAACTGGAGTGAAAGAAAAGAGCTGATGACCTGGCACAAAGGTGAAGAGGGAGAGTGGGGAAAGGCTGGAACATAAAATAACTCAGACATCGTAGCTTGAAACTGCACCTATGTTTTACATCACAGTAAGTGTTTTATCAAATATTTCCTTTGATGCCAAAGCAATATATCGTCTCTCTCCAAAAGCTCTTGCCGTACAATGGAGTCTGTTTAAAGCGTTTTTGAAATAATGCTGAAAATGCTTGAGGTTTCCCAGTGACCAAATTAAAGTGTAGGGAGTTAGACTCACGGTCTATTAGAATTCTGGTTAGCATGCACATTTTATCTCAGATGTTTTATTAAAACAACTCTGTGTGATGTCATTACTAATGTGTCATTATCTAATGACTTGCTTTTTCAATCATGATAGGTCCCATGCTCCTGAGAGTCAAAGAGAAAATAAATATTCCTGTTCTTACCTACTGCCCTTCCAATTTGAGTTGGAAGCAGTAAATAATCTCGTGGATGTATCTGATTTGATTTGCGTTGCTGAGGAGGTAAATCTTACAAGAGAGAAAATTAAGCAAAAAAGATGTGCTGCTTTCTTTTCCTTCAGTCAACGTTATTCCATGTTGGTTGAGAATATACTGTGCCATATCTTCAATTTAACTGCATTCCTCAGTTTCTCTGCTCCCAGATATTTTCATCCAAGGTCCTAAAAGTGGTTACAAGTCTGCAATATCATGCCAGAATATTACTTGACTGAGCAACAGGATAATGGGACACTTCCCCCACGTCTTGGAATGAACAAGGAAACCAATTAGCTTACAAGATTCAGCTGAGAAAAAACTGAGCAAGTTGGACAGCACCCAAGCAGAGATGCACAGGAGGAGGAGGTGCAGCACCAAGCACCTCAGGAGGACAGCAGTGTTGGAGAGGTTTAGCTCAACCAGCTGACAAATTAAAGATTTCAGGACACTGGATGGAGATAAACTGAGACTGATTCTTCTGTGTTCAGCATCCAGTGATGTGTACCAGATGCTGGAGAGCTGCTTTGGTCATTGGTGACTCCAGGAGAGCCCTAACTCAGGCCATGGCCTCCTGACAAGGCAGAGATCAGCCTGCCTGGCCCCAGTAGGCTGTGGCTGATCCCAGGCTGCAGAGCTACACTGCTGCTGGGTAACTGAGGGGTTTGGCACACATCAGGACCCCAAGGAGTAACACCCCCATGGTTTACTGTCTGATGACAGCTCCATCCATCACATCCCATCAGACTGTTACTGCCTAGAGGTCTTGACTCAATAAAGGCAGTAAAGAAGAAAGCCGTGGCTCCTTAGTCTCTGCATTACTGCTGGTAGTGGTGCAAATGGAAAGGATTTCTTTATATAATTAGGGTATTTTCTGAAAAGTTCCCAAAAATCAAGAGTTCTCCAAGAGCAACTGAACTCACATATTGCTCCCATGGCCAATCTTTACAGACTCCCAGACAGGCAGATTTCTAGCAAGGACTGGATAAGAATTTGCATTGGCAAATTTCAAACCTTTTTTTTAAGTACTTTGATGCCAGCCATCAGGGACTGGTTTTCACTTCCTCTCCTTTCCTCACAGAAGTATGGCTTTGCACTTCACAGTCCCTGCTGTTGTGCTCAAGACCTTGCACTCTGCTCAGCTGCCTGCCTGGTGCAAGTTTAGGAATGAGAGGAATGCTCTCCTCCCAGGAGGATTTGTGATGGGAGACCCTCACTGCAGGGCATCTGAATATATCTCTACTCAGTCAAAACCCAGGCTTAGTTACTGTTATGCTGCAATACTGTAACCTGTAAAAAGAAATAACATATAAAGTATTATACAAGCAAAAGCAAAGAAAAAGAGAAACTTACCAAAAATACGGAGGCAATATTTATGCGACTCATCATCCCAAAACTGTATGAATGCTGTGCCCATCAGAACCCTAGAAAAATCAAGAAAAATAATCTCATCTGTGTTTGTTTACCAAACAGTTTAGATTTATCCAGTTATTTTTTTCCTTTGTCATAAAGAGCATATTAAGTAAGGGAGGAGTGCATTCACAGTGTGCTGTTACAACATCCACCCTAATAGGGCAAAGGAAGCTATATTAAATTGATTGGGGAATTCACCATTCAGTGCTTCCCTCAAGTGTTGCATCCATCTTTTACTGATTAATAATGAAGCATTAATGAAAATGTTTCTGTGTCTCCATGCTCCCACCAATTAAATATGGTGCAGAGAAAACCATACAGCCTTTGGAAGTTTTTATTTGTCTCACTTGCCAGACAAGCAGTAGAGTAATCCTTTGCTGGGAATATTGGTAAAACAAGATTTGCATTTAGGGGTTTCAGACTGGTAAAGATGGATTCTTAAGCTGACATTTAAGAATCACTGACTCTCAAATACCACATTAGCAATCAAGAAATCAACAATGTTTAGAAGAAATGTAATTAGCTCAGCATGCTCTGCTTGAAACCAACATTGCAGCTATCAGCTGCACCAAGTACCAGGAGAAAAGAAATAGGGAATTTGTTTTCCATTGAAATACATTATATTTTACTTTATTAAGGCCATGAGAGCTTGAGACATTAATATTTCTGAGAAACTGCTGGAGCCAGTTTAGATCAGGGTGGATTTTTCTCCATTAACTGAGCAAATTCTGGGAATGCAATCTGTCTTTCTCTTGCTTGGTCTGTACTAAATGCATTGCCATGACACTGGGCGAGACAGCCAGGCAGGATGTATGCGAGGTTATTAATGTGTTTTCATTTCATTTATGTACAGAAGTTACTGAGATTTTGTTTGAGACGTAATTGCACTAGGCTTTATCTAAATTGACCTTCTTATTCTCGGCTAAAGTGAGTAGGATGCCAAGCATGAAAGCCAGTGCTTCTGGCTACAGATGGCAAAGCTTACAGGTAGGGAGAGAGGAGTAATTGGAATCAAAGTAGTAAATATTTACTCAAAGCCAGTCAGCACTGGTAGGGCTTTAATGTGACCACTGCTTTGAAAGTTTTTTGGGTGTATGGTGGTCTCAGATCACTGCAGGATTGAAAGCTGCCACCCCTCCCAGATTTCTTAGCAAAGAAGGTGTGGAATAAATCCTAAATGTGTTTGGGAATTGAACAGGACACACAAAGCTGATCGCTCCAGTATATAATGTAGTAGGATGCCCATTAGCTCCTGCTGCATCTCTTCTCCAAGCAAAAAGGGGCTTTAAGTTCCTCACTGTCTATCAGTTCTCACAAGTATCTTTAGTGCACTTGGAATTGGAGAGAGAGCTGAAGCATGAAATCACACTTCCTAAACTTACTCAGTGCCAACACCACACTTTTCTCAGTAGGGAATAAGAAGGAAGCAATGCCCTTCATAACCTTGGACCTCCCCAGCACTAAAGACTGTGTCCCTGCAAACACCACGGGGTGCAGTTCCCCAGGGGAAACAGGTCAGCCATCACTTGCTGACAAAGCCCCAACAGGTACCGAGAGAGTGAGAAGGCTCTTGATAAAAATTTCATGTGACCAGAGACTGATAAAGAGTTTTCTAAAATAGGCAAGAAATATGAAAGGCACTGGGTTGGAGAAGAATGACAGAAACAGGAAATGTGCATTTTTAGGAGGAGGGCAGGGACAGAAGTTGAAGTGAGTGCTGTGGTGCTCTTAGACTGAGAGCCAGTGTTCCTAGGTGCCCTGGTCAGATAAATAGCAATGCATTAGTTTTAAAACTCTGCTCTGAAATGTCACCTTCATCTCCATTGATCTCTATTACAAACAGGTCCTTCACTGTCACTTGTGACAAAAGGCATTAGTCAATGAAAAGCTCTAAATAACTTGAGGAAGACAAGAAAGCTCTTGTCTCTTAGCCACACAAAATAACATTAGAAAAAAAGGCTAAGAAAGTAGGGCACTGAAAAAAGCATCTTGTACTGAAACTAAAAACTGAAATATTCTAATCCTGTCACATTTATCAAAAATATTTGGCAGTAGGGTTATTTTTTCCCTCCTCTAGAAAGGAAGTTTCTGTCAATGAGGAAATAGCCTAGTGAAATGTTCTTAATATTTAATCCCCGCACTACACCAACTGCTACACCAGCCAGGACAACTGGTACCACAAATCTACTCCAAGACTGAAAGTTATCCAGGATGTCCCAAGGCTGAAGTTGCATTTGAACCACTGAACCACCTCCACTGAAGCACTGAGGAAGAGCTGGTGGCTGGCAGACAGCAAAATTCAGGCTACTTCAGCAGTGCCTGCACACTGCACCCTCTGTCCCCTCTTCCTGAAACACAAGTACCACGCTCCCTGGCATCTCTGCTGCTGCAGGACAAGATATTCTCCCAGCCTGTGATCAGCAGGATGTGCTGTTCCTCTGTGTGCCTATGAGCACACCCTTGATTTTAGGATAAGCAGCTCTCTGGCTTGTGCCTCAAGCTGTATGTGCTTCCCCACCTCAAACTCAAGCATGCATGCACCATTCATGGAACAGACAAAAAATTGTATTTTGGGTGAGACCAGGTGAAAAGCTTGCTGACAATCACACCCTGGAGCTCTGAGCTTGGGAAATGTTCTCAGTTGTTTTTAAGCACAGCCTGCTTACAGTGGCCAGAGGGCACTGTTCAAATCTATCCAAATTGCAAAGTTCCTGCTCTGTTTTCCTGCCCTAATAGTCTGTTGCAATATTTGTTCTCTGAGCAACAGACCTGTTGTGCTTGGTGTTCAGTCCAGCAAACACTGTCAGCAGAACCAGGGTGAGTCAGTTATAATGTCCAAGCACTTCTGTCCATCTGCCTGCAGTCAGCCTCCCCCAGGCTGTGCTCCTCCAGCCACCTTAGCATGGACTGACTGCCTGCCCCGCCATTTGGGGGGCATATAAAATCAAAACCTTGGTTTTAGCAGAGCAGTTGTCCATGAGGACAGGTAGGTTTGTTTAGGCAATGATTTGGAAAGCTGGTTGCAGCAATTCCTGTGATCATTTTGGACAGGCACAGCTACATTGGGGGGGAAAAAAAAAAACCAAACCACGAAACAAAACAACCACCAAAAAAACCCACAAAACAAAACAAAAACAAACACACACAATCAGTTTTGAAGACATTTTTGTCATTGCTTTAGGTCTGTGTGATGAGATGAGAGCAAATGCCCTGCTGTAACCACTAACATATCCATGAACTGCCATCACGTCCATCTGTCAGAGCTCGGTGTTTCAGAAGCTGTCACCAGAGAGGAGTTTCCAGTGAAATGATGTTTTTCTGTTCTTCCCTTAAATCTTAAGCTGAAGGCAGACGAAGGTGGCTGTAAATCCCCTGGTGCTGTCCACTCAGAGGGACATCTCCACAGAGCTGAAGGCTGAGGCACAGTCCAAAGCAATCCTTTCTGTGACACAGCCCCGAGACTGATTTGCTCTGCTGACACATCCTTCACAGCAAAGAAGAGAAATGGAAGCAAGAAGATGTTCTGAGGGAGGGTGTGCATGTGTTGCAGTGGGATGCAAAGGGAAGGTCTGGGCTCCCTGAGGTCTCCCCAGAGTCACCACTCTGCCCTACAGCTTTTCTTAGATCACTCCTCTGCCCTTATATACCAGCATAAGTGTTGAACTACAGCTTTTGTTCCTTGTTTTCCATAAATATTGCAGTAATTAGCTGAATTTAATTACAGTTATCATGAAATAACAAGCATTAATCAGATTCTAGTAGCAGCTGTATTTTGCTCTTTTGAAAGCAAGAAACTATTTTAAAACTATTACATTAAAAGCATAAAATTATTTTAAAATCAAAGCAAAAAGCATTCTATATATAGAGTAGCATTATTCCAGTGCACACAAACACCTCAAAATAAAAAGAAAAAGGCCATCTTGCTGGGATGAAGAACCTCTTAGAGGCACAGAATCTAAAGAATCATTTAGCTGGACAGTGCACTAAAGGGACTAAAAGGGACACAGAAAGAACAACATAAAATACAGCAGTTTTCTCATCTCTTCTATTTAGGCTGCTGAGGTGTTCTTTCTGTAGAGATGCCCATCTGATTACAGCATCATAAAGTTCTTTAAATGTGCATAAATTGCTCTAATTCCCACATCAGCTCCTCCCTTGCGTTGCAAGAAACATGCCAGTGCAATGTGGATCAAGCCCTTTATAGATAAAAACCAGTTTGCTTTTGAGATCCTCTGCTCATTAGCTTTCCATTTTCCCTCCTCCTCGTGTAACGTGGGATCCATCTGGGATCAGACATGAAATGCAAAAGTGCTGTGGGAGGCTCCCACCTGCAGACCCCTGAGGATGGTGGGCAGGACAAGGTGTCTCCAGGGGCTTTCAGGGAAGTGCCTGCACATGATCACACTCAGCAGGGTTTGTTGCTGTCTCCTGCACAGCTTCGAGGTTCTGCACCCGTGGGATTCTCCTGGGAGGTTTTTGTATGCATAAAATTACAGATGTGTGAATGAGTCCTGATTTAGGCTCAAAATTAAGATACTGCAAACTGCACAGCATGTGAAGCATCGGCTATTCATTGTTATTCACAAGAATTAGGATTTAGATCCCATTTTTGCCTTCTGAAACTGATTATCTCACTTTAAACGAGCACCCCTTCCAAGCTGAAGGTGCCATTGTTATGGCAGAGCTATTGCACAGCACCCCCAGGACTCCTCACTGCACTCACAGGACAGCCCACCCCTCTGCTTGTCCACAGGATTGCAGAAGCATTTTAACAACTCCCCACAAGCTGAAGTGTCCTATAAAATGTGTCAAGGCAGGGTTGCAGTGTTTTACAGACAGGCAGTCTGGGGCATGAGGCCAAGGGAAGTTACGGCTTTGCACTGCTCTGAAGCTGTAAAACAGCTTACACAGATTGCTATTTTAACACTGGTACTTCTCACTCTCTCCTGCCTTTGAAACTAATCCTGCTGCTTTTTCCAGGGCTTCTCAGGAGAAACATCCCAAGTTGTAACATATTTCATAAGTGCAGAGATATTAAAATGTGAGGTATCAAGTCCCTTCTATCCCAGGTGAAGAAACTTCCTGTGATTCTTCACTACAATGACACAGAAAGAAAAATACTTGTCATTAGTAGATGAATACCTTGAAGCAACATAGGCAATATAAACTCTCTTCTCCCCTTTCCAAGTTAGAAGTTAAAGTTTAAATCATACTTTAGGAGCTCATATAATATATTTTTTCCTCCAGGCCACACACTTGCATTAATAGTTTTCCATTTCTAACTCCTGACAGACTGTGGAGAGCACTTTGCACTGGTTATTTCCTCCCTATCTTGATAACTGAGCCCACTCCATAAAGATAAGTTTGAGACACAGTCTTGTCTTCCCAAAATCCAGTTATTAGCTTCTATACATACTTCTTAGAGACTGCTAAACATCACAAATTCTTGCTGGGGACACAGGTGGCTTTGGCAAGTAATAGAAAGCACATGCAACAAAACCTATGCAGATTTGGGGATTGGGACTAGATGATCTTTAGGGTCCCTTCCACCCCAAGACATTCTGTGATTCCAGGATTCCATTCTGTGATTCCACCAGGATGCCAGAGAACTCACCTGCACTGAATCACGTTTACCTAGGGAAAGAAAAGGGGGCATTAAATATCTCTGTCTTCAAAGGCAAGAAGGAGAGGATGAATGCACTCCCTTATATATATACACACACATATACATGTATATTTATACATCCTATATACACACACCAACAGCCTCCTCCACACTGTGCTCCCCTCTCTCTCTGCCACAAACAGACCCCTGCCTTCCTTCACTTCCATCACAGAAGGCTTGATCCAGGGCCCAGCCCAGAGTCTTCAGAGCCTGAAAAGTTCAGACAAGTGTAATGGTGAGGGCGAGATGCTAAAGGAGAACTACCCAAAAATACACCTGCCTTCTGATGCAAGTCCCACTGCCTCCTGTTTTTCTTGGATGACTCCCCATGCAAATTTGCACGAGCAAAGCCTTATTTAGCAATTAGATAAATCCCAATTGTCACTGCAGGAAAACAAAATGGTTGATTGAAGTAACTCCTCTGAATTCTAAAAAAAGAGTGCCTGGGACTTTGATTTTAAAATGTCCTGTGGTGGGTAAATAGAGAGATGGAATAGGTCCTTGGATGAATGAGTGCTGACAGCCTTCAAAAAAAAAAAGTCAAAATCAAGCTTTGGTTTTTGAGCCTGCTGTGCATCAGAACATTAACCTACTTTGAGCAAAGTTTGCTAAGCAAGCAGCAGAGATGGCAAGCAGGGCAAGCTAAAGGGAGCTGCATGTACCTCCTTTCTCATTCCCTCAGAGCTGCAAGGCCTGAACACAAGGAGAAAAACCCAGCTGAAAATCTGGCTGCCATGTAAAAGTTTAAAGCCTTTGAAAGAACCCTGTGGTGAAAATGAAGGTACTTAACATTTTGGTATTTCCCCATCTGTTTGGAAAAAAGGAAAAGGCTGACTTTAATTACATTCAGTGGTCAAAATTTGAACATTTTATGTGTGTGTGAATTTTGGTATTGGTGACTGTAAAAATCTCCCCTGGGTTATTTGCAGGGACTCACATAGCAGTTTGTCTCAGTGATGAGGTATCAAAAAGTACTACTTATTCAAATGTGTAGCTACTGCTGAGAATGGCACTGCTGACATTTCCATCTCCTTCTGAGTACTACTGACATTTCCTAACTATTGCAAGGGATAAATAAGTATGGACCACAAAAGATGCTGAGCATTTTTATCATGACAAAAGAAAAGCATAGGACTGTAAAGTGGGAAACAGTTTTTAAGATATAATTTTCCAGGAAAAATTGCTTTCTTTTATGGATCATTTTTTACAACTCTGTAATATACGCTTCAAAAAAAGGACTTTCCAACTGCATCTGAAAAAACCTTATATGCCCCTTTAGAACAACTCCAGTGACTTTTCATTTGTAGTTTTCCTCTTCAAGCTAATTATCATGTGCCCTTTAATTATGGGAACAAATTCTTGCAGGGGATGCAATTAAAGATGTAAGAGATACTTCCACCTAGGTTTCCTTTTTCCCTCATGGAGTTTCTAAGTTCCTGGCATTTGATTTTTAAGAAAGCTTTTAAGTCTGACTGTGTGGCATCATAATTTACAGAGCAGGAGTCTCTCTCATAGCCCAAATAGCAGCTGATGAATTTCAAAGGCTTCCTTCTGAATAAACATCTAAAACTCTGGATAGTTACTGAGCTCACACAGTTCCTTGTCTCTGGAAAGCAGAGAGCTGTGTGTGCAGACACAAATTGTGTCACAATCTGTCCAGCAGCTGAATCTCAGGCTGCTGATCTTAGACAGGTGAGAATTCATGTAAGGAATTTTGATATTTCTATTTCAGAAAACTTAGATGTGGGCAGAACCAGAGAACAAAGAACACCTTTGGGCTTTTACCTAACAACTAACTCTGAAGCCCCTGAAAGGCTTGCTTTTGGTTAGGAGCAGTAGTCAGACATAAATGCTGATTGTTTTTTATTTAGCCCATTCAACAGAAAGCAAGCCCAAATACTCTGCATTAAGCTTTGTCTCTGCTTGAAGCCTAGAAGATGACATTTCTATTTAGTGCATACACAATTTAAAGAAGTGCAGTGATGAAAAGGAACAAAACAAAACTCAGAACTGCAATGTTCTTTGTAAAAAACTTTGTCCTTATAATTTTAGACTAAGCTTTAAGAAGGAATATATTAAGGGCTGAGGAGGAATGATAGACCATAAATTATTCTGAAGTTTGGGGTGAGGAAATCAGTGTCATTGGCTGGACAGAGGCTTAAATAAATGAAAAGTGAGCTGCCTGGATCCATGCACAAAGCACAGGGCAGATGCTGAGTTCCTTGCTTGCAGTTCCTGCTTGGCTGTGTGGGAATACACACACTGAGTTATCTGCAGGAGAGGGATTTTCTTTTCCTTTTTTTGCTTCCCTCTGACATCTGTGGGCATTAAATATCAAGCACCTTGGCTTCTTTGGGAGCCAAACAAATAAGTGCACATTGGGTGTGCAGGGTGCCTCTGCAGTGTGCAGTGCCCAACATTTGGTGACACATTTGGTGGGAGGATGTTAGAGAAAAGGCAACTTGGTCCTTAGCTGCTGCCTGGGGTTAAACCACAACAATACTGGACTCTTATTTTTCTTTTTACAATGCAATTGAGATACCAGAAGTGTTTTCAGATCATCTGCTGGAGAGGTGCTTTTTGGAGATGGGTTTCCATCCTGCTTTGCACAGCACTCAGTAAAAGATTCCCCAACCCCCCCACTGCAATGACTGGATGTTTGACAGAGTGAAGTGGTTCTTAGAGAGACAAAAACCCAACATCCTAATGAATGTTGAATGAACAACACTGTGGTGACTTTAACAAAAAGCCATACAATCACTGTGAAAAACAATCCAGAATAATGGTGTTTGTGAAATCACTTGCCCCATGGTATGGGAATTACTCAGAGTCAGACTTTTTGGAAATAAGTTTAATTCCACTTAAAGTTTCCATCTTTAATTGCTACCTCTGGGGTAAATGTTGTCCTGACTTGGGAGAGAACTGCAGGCACCAAAAGCAGTTCTGAACAGAAATTTCAAATGCTTAGAGGGTTTCTTTTTTCAGAATGGACCTCTCTTTTGGAATCTGAATATATTTCTGGGGGTAAAGAAAATTAAAACATTAATTTGTGATGAACCTCAAAAAATAATGTTTAACAAGAAAAAAAATTAAATGAGGGGAGAAGATGGTAAGGCTTTTGGAATGTTTAAAGGCAGACCTTTTTTTTAAACACAACTGAATAGGAAGAGAAACAATAGGAAAAGATAAGGACAAAAACTCTGGTCTGTACAATTTTTGTGCGAGGTTGTAATTATTCTGTTGTATATGGAGAGAACAATGGGACACGGAGAAACCTCACAGCTAATTCCTGCAACTTTTCTCTGTGCAGGGAGAAGCTGCTGCAGCCAGGCTGGGCTGCTGGGGAGCCCATTGGCAGGGGTGCACTAGTTTCTCACTCCACTTTTCCTAGAAGCCTATTACCAAGGGACGAAGCAGAAATTGCTCCCTGCTGGAATTTCCCTAAGGAAAGGTGTTCAGGGCTTGCAGTCCAGGTCAGGAGCTCAAAGTCAGGAGGAGATGTGCTGCAGCACTGGTGTGCTTCTCAGAGCTCAGGGGCCAAGGATGGAGCTGGGCTCTAACCCATCACTCCCATTTTCATGTGATCTCTAGCTGATACTCTAAAAGGAAATGACTTCTGGCCTCACCAAGAGAGAACTCAAATTCAAATCACACAGAGTTGAGTTCACCCATCAAGGGCATACAGATCTGAAATTTTTACTTCCTTGGCCTTGAAAATTAATCTGACTTCTCTCTGCTCAGCCTCCTGAAAATACCTCGCTCTCACCATGCTATGCACAGAGGCTTCTTGCAAGATCAGGATTGAAGCCAGCAGTTTCTAAGTAGCATTTCACCAGGCTTTGCAAATCACTTCCAGATGATGTTTTCCTGTGTGAATTCCAGGGCCCAGAGCAGCAGCAGCAATTAAGTTGCTGCTGTGCTCACCAAGGACTCACTGTCCAGGGGATTGTGCTCACCACCCTTGGGTGGCTGCTGAACAGGTTTTGGTTTTTTAATATGTGTGTCCATCCTTCCTGCTGAGCTGGGAGGTGAAGGTCCAAACCACAGCTTGTATGGAGATGCCAAGAATGGGATTCCTTCCCCATGCACTTCCCCAGGGCTTGGGGAAAGACTGACTGTAGTGCTGGCTCCCTCACTGAGTTAGTTATTTGGGGACTCTTAATGAGGGAATCAAGGGAGTTACTTTTATCCTTTATGATCTTTATTTAATGATTTAACTTCAGAGTAATGGAAGATGGGTGGCTTGGGAGGGTAAATTGTGGCTCAGAAAGACACAGAAAAGGAAGCAAATATGCTGTAGGTATCAAAAATCCTTGAATTAATTAGACCAATAAATACATGGCACAAGCTAAGTTAGGCGTAATGAAATGGGAAACCAAAAGAAAAACAAAAAACAAACAAACAAAAAACCCCCCAAAAATCAAAGTTTCCTGTTTTCTTGAATTCAATGTATTCCCCTCATTGAATTTTCTGGGGAAAAAATTAATTGACAGAAAACCATTCAATCAGAAATAGATAGAAAATTATCATCTTGAGCGGTTAAGAAAAGGTTTGCAAGGTATGCAAATTTTGGTTAAGTCATTGCTTTAAAATACCTTTCTAAACTGCAAAAAGTGATTTGGATTCTTTCCAGTGTAACCTTTACTGCTAGGGTTCATCTAGAAATACATGCTTGAGTATTTCCGGTTAAATGAAATCCTATATGGGAGAAATTTGGGAGGTGAAGGAGGGGTTATTGCAAATGATTCTGGGGTAAAGACTGGCAGGTGTGACAGCTCTCCCATGTGGTTTATATGCTATTTTCTGGATCAGAAGCAACAGTCAAAAAAATCACCAGCACAGTAGCTTTTAATTATATCAGAAAAAAATATAATTCTTCTCCTTTTGTAAACAGCATATTGGGTTCCTTTCCACCATTTGATTTTATCTAAGAAGACAGCAGAAAACAGAAGCACAGTATTTTCAGATGTCTGCATGCATGTCAACATTTCAGAAGTTCTTTTGATTTCTGATAAAGTGGATAGATTTTATTTTCAAATATTACTGTTCCAATAACAGTGTTTTTCTATGAAAACAGGCTCAATTGTGCTTTTACAGCAGGAGTAAACAGAAATGACCTTTAGAAGTTGAAGGGAATGTGTCAGGTTTCAGTCTGAGGATATAACCATCCTCGTGTCTCCTGTCTCCCCACTGAGAGGAAGTCCCACCCTACAAAGCATGGTGAAGTGTGTTTAACCCTGGTAAATAGAGTATGCAGAAGAATAAAACACAAACAAGGGGGGGTTTATGGCTTCTGGAGTTCATGTCAGACTAATGGCAGCCTGTGATTGATTTCTGGGGTCCTTTTACCACAGGGGAGAGCAGTTGTAACTCACGCAACGCCTGTGCCCATGATAACAACTGGCAATAAATATTATTTATTTTACATATCCTAGCACCACTAGATAATGGTTGGCTGTTCATTTGCACAGCCACATTAAACAAATGCTTTAGCATGAATTACACAACAAAACCACCCATAGGTGATTTTACAATGCAATGCAATGAACCTGGTAAATTCATAGCCTGTAGCAGTTTGAAAGCTGACATGGTTGAAATAGCACATTTTTTTACTAGAAGGTTGAATCTACTTTCAGTTTGGGAAAGGGGTATTTGTGGGGCTTTTCCCCCAAGAAATTCTCTAAAGTAGGAAGCCAGAAAATGACCAGTGAAGCTGTCAAGCCCTGTTGCAGCACATTTCTTGATCACCCTGCTGCACACACGTTTTGTTTGGATTCTGTCCATGCACAGTGTTCCATTCTGCCATGCACAGTGTTCCATGCACAGTGTTCCATTCTGCCATGCACAGGGTTCACAGTGTTACTCATTTCCACACAAGTTTCTGTGGCTTTGGGGCTTTATGGGCCAAATTGACAGCTCCTGCTGATTTCAGTGGCACTGGCCCAGCCTCTCCAGGGTCTCCACAACCAGTGGAGTTCCCAGCTTACCTTGAACTCCACTGGCAAAAATCCCAGTGCATTTCCCATCCCTGTCCACCTCATCTCCACAGCACCAACATCGCAGCAGGAGTTGATTCTGCTGCACAGTTTTTGAGTTTTAGCAACAAATCATAAGCTGCTGTAGGTATGACTATTAGTGCATGAATAGAATGGAAACATTAGATTTTGTCATTAATCACCCTGTTTATATGTTGATGTAGGGGAACAAAATAACATACTTATTGTTCAGTAATAAGCATCACTGAATCATAATGTTATTGATACCTAATGTTTAATTTGCTTCTTTCAAAGGCTGTTTGTTTCAAGTCTTTGTGCATCCATGACTGTTTATGCTTAAGGATATGAAAGTGACAAATTATGGCAGTGCTAGAAATTCACTAGGATAATAATGAATGATCAATTACTATGTGGTTGTGAGGAATTTTTTAACTCTTCAACTACTCTGAGGCATGCACTACTCAATTTACATTCACTTAAGTACAATGAATATTAAATTTTCCTGTACAGAATCTCCCTTTTCTTCCTTTTCAGGATGTAAATGAACGTGCACTCCTCTCTGAACAGAAGTTCTTACCTAAAACAGTTTTCACAGCAGTGACCAAGCTGAGCTATAAGTTAATGTACAACCTACTGTTCTTGGGCAATCCAAATTTTTCTCTGAATTTAAAACCAATTTTGCTTCATAAATTACATGAAAGATAGCACTTCTACATATCATGTAACATGTCATGAAAGTAGACTTAATGTACTGCTCAAGAAAGTTACAGCAGTGGCTATACAGGTCTGAACACTGGAGCACAGGAGTTTCAAGAGGCAGAGAATGCTCAACTCTAACAAGGTCTGCCTGGCTGTGGTTTTTGCAACTGGGAAGCTGGAAGAGTCACAAAACATCATAGAATAGGTTACATTGGAGGGAGCCTTTAAAGCTCAGCAGCTGCTGATAGAATGCAGGTCAGGATCTGCTGCATAAGGATGTCAGAGGTTGCTGTGTCCTAACAGCAGGGAAATCTTTATGATGGTCAAGGATGCACAATCAGAAAACATAAAATACGCATATTGCGCTAAATAAATGAAATGTGATGGGATTTATTACAGCAAATAGCAAATTATTTAATAATAGAGATGCCTGAAATGCAGCAAAGCATTACTGAGCTGAAGAGCCTTTCACTGGAGGGAGCAGTTAATGGAAAAGCCATGTAATGGTAGAAAGAACTTAGTTACAGGCTACAGTCATGACTGGTCTCTGATGATAATAATAAGATTAAGTGTCAGAATCCTACAACTAAGATTGATTTCCCCCCCACCCCAACAGAAAGAAGGTGGAAAAATGCAGTTTCTCATCACTTTTCCAGACTGGTCCATTACACCAAGAGGAAAGCAAGCTTGCATGTCGAGGGGAAGGGTCAGCAGGCAGGAGCAGCAGCAAGCACAGTGGCAGTGCTCTCACCACGCCTGACTCATGCAGTAATGAATGTGGTGTGTCACTTTTGGGGACTGCACAGTTGACAACCCTGCCTGCAGCTCTGGCTGCTCCTCAAAGCACAGCGAAGGTCACAGTCAGCGACTTCCCAATTCCAGGTCACTGTTGCACAGAAAGCTCCCCTCCAGCAGTATATGCATTTCACACCTAGCTGCTCCTTTTGTCAAGCTGTCATATTTAATTAAAACGCTGACAGCCTTTAAGGATCTCTACAATGTGCAAAAAATACATAAGATCAACACTTCACACTTCTACCAGCAACTATTCCAACAGTAATTTAATTTTCTACCTCAAGAACTAGAGGTTTTTAAATTATTTTTTCCTTTTGCTGTTCTTCATGAAAAGCAGAGGAAGAGCCTTCTAATCAGTGCCTTGAACTGTTTTGTACTTGTCTGCTCTCAGCCAGGACATTCTCCACCCAGAAACACTCTCCTGCTGTGAAGAGCTTGGGGTGATGAGAACTCTCACTGTGCACTCTCTCTCCAGTTCCCTGATCTGAGAAAGATTCTTTTTTAAATCCACAAGTTCTTTACTTGGCATTAAATCCATAGGTGGTTAATGTATCTGACTCTTTATCTGTCTCTCTTTGAGATCACCAAAAGCCTTAATCCACTTCTGTGGTATTAATTCAAGTGCTTGGTTTCCTGATGTTGTTCTTTGGGCTGAGCCATGAGGTGATGACTTCACCCCTGTGTGTAACCACAGACAAATCCTTTCACATCTCTTTCCTCCAGGCACCACAAAACCTCAAACTTATCATCTATTATATATTACATTACATAGCAACTAATTACCATCTCTTTTTTTTTTCTTTCCTTAAATACAGCAATAAGATGCTATTGTAATTACAAATAATTTATGAGAGCTAGAATTTCTCTCTGCTTTCAAGGAGATTATGAGATATTAATCTCTACCTGCACAGGCTATCAGCACTATAATTCTGTGTGTGTCCTGTCTCTGCATTACCTTTTGCTTTATTTTGGAAATGATGATTAGCTGTGGGGACTAACGACACCTTGTGATTTGCACCAGATGCTCTACCTCAGTAATTTCTATTACAGTGCACCTCTGACCATGCAGATGGACAGACTGACATATAAGGCAGGCCTGAGGGGAGGAAAGCTCTCCCCAGTATGCCTGATGTAACACAAGAAACCAGAGAGAGCACCTGAAACAGGCCTGATCCTTGAGAGCTCCAGTCACTACAATCCATCAACCCCTCTGACTCCTGCATCTCCTCATCCATGTGCAAATTTATTCAAGTTTAGCTTGCTAAGGCAATCAGCTCATCTGCTCAGGGTAAACTTATCCCCAAAAATATGACAGAAAGCCTCTGAACTGAAGACAATTCAGGCAGAAAGCACTGATAAATAGGAATATTCAGTCCCAGCATCCCCCTCCCTGAGGAAATTAGTAGGAAATCACTCCCTATGCTGTGTTTCCACTTACAGGAGAATAAGCATTGTTACAACAACAGCCTTCCTGACACAATTTGGGAGCCCCTCTGGAGTGGGTCAGCACCCAGGCTGTGGGATGGGATGGGATGGGATGGGATGGGATGGGATGGGATGGGATGGGATGGGATGGGATGGGATGGGATGGGATGGGATGGGATGGGATGGGATGGGATGGGACATGTGGGCCCTCTCCTCCCACGTGATCACCTTCCATTCCTTCAACTCAGACAAGCAACACCTATCCCCAGCCCCAGCTCCTTTGCTCCACTGCAAATCAAGTGCAAATAATTTCTAAAGCTGTTCAAGGAAGACAGCTAAAAATGGCCAACATACTCAAAAATAGTATATTTCAGCAATTCATCTCAATAAAATATGCTCAAGGGAGCATTATCGTGGAAAATGGATTTTGCTTTGCAAATGTAATGATTCATATCATGATTATCTGTGCATTCATCCAATCACAGCAGAAGAACAATGTCATATTACACATCTGACGAAACACAACTAATCAATATTGATTGAATAAAAATTGAGATTCTCACAGAGGGGTTTTGTTGTTCTTCTTTTTCTTCCAACTTAATCTGTAGAATTACATAAAAGAAGTATAAGACACTGACCTGGTAAAGAAAATTATGATTTTCTAATGAAGTTTAAAGTAGAAAATCTGTATAAATTACTCAGGTGTAAGAGCTACTTATTCTATAAATACATCTAATATCTATATATATTTCTACAGACTAAGTCAGTAAAATAAAACTGGTTAAAAGGTCTAAAACTCAGGAGGATATACTCCAAAAATTATTTATATATCTGTCAATTTAGAATATAAAGTGTCATTCAAAAATTAAAATTTAACTGAAATTCCTTAGTATACATGAAGATTGTTTAAAGCTCCAATTGCTGACTTTAATGTCCGTTTTTTTGTGAAGATACACATGGAAAACTTGGTGCAAATACATTCACATTCATGAAAGAGAAGTTAACAGGAGGCTATTTAAAAGGTCATGGCATGGGACCTGAATGGACATGCTTAAAAAAGGGGAAAAAAGATGACTGAGACAAAGGAATGTGCTTCAGCCCAGACTGCCTGGACATACCTCCCTGTGGGAAATGTTTCATGGAGCTTGTGCCTGCACAGTTCTAACTTCTGAGTGTTCCCACATGCACTTAGAGTCATGAGAATATGGGATACTTCACCCAGCAACAGGTCTGCTTAAAGCTGGCTGAGGAGGTACACCCAAAGGAGGAGGTGCAGCCTTGCAGCCTCTGATCAAAAGCAGCAGAATACACTGCATTCCTAAAACACAAAATATTCAGCTCTGCAAAGGCCCAGATCCAACTCTCACTAATGGCTTAAACTGATTGTGTTATAGCTGAAGTTCTACATATGTTAGGAATTAGGAAACACTGGGCTGCCAAGCCCTTTGGTGGCTTGTCAAGCTCCAGGGTGCTCGGTGCAAGGAACAGGCAGGTGTTCCAGATGGCATCTGGGCACCCTCCTCACGGCTGCTCAGCAGAGGGAGTCACTCACAAAGGCTGCTCCCCGCTGGGGACCTGCAGATTCTGATCCTACCACTTAGACAGAGGCTCAGTGAAGTGCTGCATATTTCCTAGGAAGGACGTTTTTTCCCACTCCTCCTGTTTTATATAGCTTCAGAGCTGGTGCCTGCTCTCTGCTGATTAGAGCAGGTGAGTTTGGCTGCACCTCTGGCCAGCTGCAGGCTGGAGGAGTCCAGAGCCCTGTGCTGTGCTTGTCACATCTGCTTCCTGATTTACCCAGGAGTCGGCAGGTAATGCAGAGCAGGCTGTTCTCGCTCCTCACAGATTTCTGGCTGACATCACGGGGCTTTGCTGCCTGGCAGAGGTCCTGGCATTGCTGTGAGAGTGAGCTGGTGAGTGGCACTGATTCACAATGTCCCTGCTCCCAGGGGGCTGCACTGTCACTCTGCCCACACCTGCAGAGATGCCCCAGGCAGAGAGGTCCAACCCTTCCCAGCAGAAACCTGGGGCAGGGACAGCTCTGCCTGTAGCATCATTTCCTCAGCCTGGACTGCTCACAGGGATACTGCTCCAGAAAATGCCCTAAGAGCCTCATGGGAATCTCTTTGGCCTGTACCCCTGGATGGGGCTGCTGGCCAAGAAATAATTAAAACAAAGGATATTCAAGATGTTGAAAAGAGGAGGAAAGGAGACCTCTAAGTCATTTTATACTGTCAGAAACTGGGTTTCTGGATGACTCCATTGTTTCCTCAGGTGGTTTTTTTCATTTGTTTTGGGTCTTTTTGATCATTAAAGAGGGTCATAACATAGTCAAGGACCTCAAAACACACAACTATACTTTGGCATGATTCAAGCATGTGCTCTTAAGTATGATTACATAAAATACACATCAAAAAGAACAATTTTTCATGAACCTGCTTTTTTTTTCCCCCTTCATTTTCCTCTTTTCCCTTGAATATATTGATATCTGTTCTCAGAATTATTCAGTCATTGAGAATCCCAGTGATGTGACAGAAGGAATTGAAAGTGATTCCTACCTAGCATGTGTCAGGTCATTGTCAGCTACCTGGTCTTCAGCTGAGCACGTGTTACTCCAATTTCTCTGTCAAGCCCTTCTTTTTTATCTGCACATCTCAGCAAAAGCCTCTCTTTCCCCTTCTCTCCCACACTATAGTTCCATCATAAATCTCAGCATACAATGAAGTGTCACTGTGTTTATCCAGAACGAGGAAGGCAGGAATCTATCACAGCATGCAGAACAGGCTCTTAACTCTTCACTTGTTTATTAAACTGCTTGAAATGCACAGGGAGAACACGTCAATACTGCTAAGGTTAATGACATTGATTCATTGCAAGAGGGAACCGGCGTTTACAGTCAAATGATCCTTAGTAATTGTTGTAATAAAGTCTGCAGATGAGCTCTCAAGGTACATGGGTACATACAGTGTCTCTGTTCAGCTCAGCTCGGGGCAGGGACATCCCTCGGGGTCCTCCTAGAGGAGTGGGAGGTGCTGGAGGGGGTACAGATGTCCAGCATTGTCACCAGCCATCCTCTCTCCTGTGACACCAGGCAGGGGAAAGCCCAATACCCTTCCCAACAACCCTCTGATAAAGACATTAGTTCTTGTATCTCCCACACTACAAGAGATGAAGCTGAGCACCAGTGCATGCTCCATTTCCTATGTGGTTTATAATACAGATATAAGGTGAGGCAAAGAAAAGTTGGCTCCACAGAAACAACCATTCTTTAGAACAGATTTGTGTCATCAAGCAGCATGTGGGAATTAACAGCACTCATTGTCACTGTTCAGATAATAATGCTGTCCCTTTCTGTAACAATATTCCAGCTATGTAGTTTGTGTAAAAAGACTGAGATTTGCTGGAGAAATTATTTTTAACCTTCAGCTTCAAATTCAATGCAGACAAAATTATCACAATTCCCACCAGTGAATGAATGACATCACAGGAGTTGTGTGAGGACAGGTCAGGTACAGGTGAAAGAAGCAGAAGCAGCTTCTCATCTGATGTTTTAAAGTCAACAGGAGGCTACATTCAACAGTGGGATTGTTTTAAAATAACACCACCTAAAAATCAGGGCTTTTGGTGTCCCTAGCTTTCCTCTGCAGAAATACTCACTGAATCACATGCTGCTTCTACCACAAACTAAGCAAGCCACCTGAACTCTTCCTGTCTCAAAGATCATTGCCTTATTTTAGCTGAAATAACAGCTCTGAGTCAGAGATGAGATGAGATTCAAATCTCCTTTGCAGATTCCTTTAAGCTCTGGACTATTAAGTGAAAGGAGAGCAGCTCAGGGCTGCTCTGTGTGATGAGAGCATGCTGTGCTGGCCTGCCCCAGAAAATGCCACATTCACTGCTGAGACAGCTCTGCCACAGCATACAAGAGTGTAGCTCAGTACTCAGGCAATTGTGTGTGATGAAACAGAGATTGAGGCACTTGCTTTTCTGCCAGCAAACTTCCTAAGTTGCCTTTAGAGCAGATGTGTTAGAGCAGATGTGAAGCATGGGAGAGCACCACACTGCCAGCAAGTATGTGCCAGCCTCAGTGAAGGGGTTCACTGCAACACCAAGGGCAGTAACTTTGTGACAGGGTGGGGAAAAACTCTCAAACTCTGACTGCTCTTTGTATCCTGAAAATTCTGTGGTTTGCTGGGGGTTGTTTCCTGCTTCCCAACCCATCTCCAGATGAGAGAGGCAGTGGTAATACAAGGCTGCAGAGCACCCTCTGTGTTGGCTATGGCCACATGTTTAGGCAAGGTAACCACAGACTGGTTGACATTTCATTTAGTTGGTCTTCCTAATCCAACACCAATTATCCTGGAGTCGCTTTATATAAATAATTTCCATCTTTTAATTTTTGAAAGTTACATTTTCCAACGGTTTCCACACAGCCTGCATAGAAAATATCGTAATTTTGCATAGGACACATGGAGCATTATTGTGACATTCACTGACATCAAGTCAGATGCACTGTTCTCCTCAGAAATACAGTCTCCCTCAGAATATGTATTTGGAAGAGATATCAGTGTCACCCTGATCTGCTCAAAGCCCTAGAAGAAACAGTGAGCCTATGATAAAAGAAAGGCCTTTATCTCAATTTAGGCTTTAAATTGGGATTTTTTTTACAGGCATCCCCTCTGCCTCTGAAAACATGAGGAACATCCTTCCTGTGCATTCCTGCATGAGCCAGTCTGGTTGTGAAGAACAAGCAGGAATTTCTGCTAAATTTCAAGGACAGAAAAGGGAATGGGATTTGGACTTCATTTAACCTGCATCCACACACTGTGCTAAAAGAAGATTTGAGCTCTGGCTGAAAGGGAATAATTAGCAATAATTAATTTCTGCTGCAGATCATTAGCAATTTACAACTCCTACGAGCAAATGAAAGGAAAACCATGGTTCATCAAACTCCTAAAATTAGCCCTAACCAAGCCTCTAACACCAAGGATGGCAGCTCTTCCTAAAGGGCTGCAAGGCACAAGAGCCCTCCTGTCCAGCAGCTGCTGGCTGGCTGCAGTCCAGCACACCAAGAGGGCTGTGCTTGGATTCCAGCACATTCATGACACTGATTCCCTGGCACTGGCAGCTGGGAGGCTCTGAGACCTTCAGATACTCAGTTTTCAATACCTGTAACTTTAAACACCAATTGCATTCCTGGTGGTTCTCCTTTCTCTCATTAGCAATTTTTCAAAGTTAGAAACCAACTCACTACTCTAATGGATTATGTTAAAGCCCTCCAGATTTAGAGCTTTATTTGGGAAAATTAGCTGAAACAGGAGTTTCTGTTCAGCAGGTCTGTAGGAGATATGACCTCA
Source organism: Muscicapa striata striata (assembly GCA_030060385.1). Classification (NCBI taxonomy): domain Eukaryota; kingdom Metazoa; phylum Chordata; class Aves; order Passeriformes; family Muscicapidae; genus Muscicapa; species Muscicapa striata. The sequence goes on from JAREIS010000078.1 coordinate 2,916,089, forward strand.
GCTATTTTCTACCTGTTTTAAGGGACTTGAGAGTTTTCTTTCAGACTGCAGGAATGTGATAATTGATACAATTTATTTCCCTGCATATTCTAACTTCTCTTGGCAGATACCTCAATTGTAATAATAATTTCCTTCATATGTTACTTGGGGAAAACCCCCAAGGAAAAAGATAACTACTGTATAAGCATGAAATATGTTGTATTATTTGAAATTAGGTACTACCAGGATGGTAGAAACTTCAGCAGAGGGCTTTACTGCAACTCTCATTTTGCATTATGCCAAGATTCTCTTCAATTAGGAATTCATTAACTGAAACCTGGAGCAGGTCTTTAACAGCCTTGCCCTGCCAACTAAACAAACAGTCTACATTTGAAATCCCTTGAAGAAAATTTTTAAGCCAGAAGTTCACTTGCCTCTTCCCACAGAAAGACATACATCTCCACCTGAGTCATACCTGGAATTTATTACTCACACTGATTTCACTGAAACTCTTACCGAGGAGCTATTAAAATGGATGGATATTGTTTAATCAGCTCAGCTATAAGCAAGACACTGACTTGTGGTGTACAAAACAGACTGACATCCAAGTTTTCTACAGCACTGTCCCCATTCTTCACTAAAGACATTGCTCTGATTAGGCTGGAACCCAGGCACTGGAGTTAGGTAGGAAAAGTATTATTTGCCTTTAACAAAATCCTCAGACAAGCAGATCTTCCCATCCCCGTCCTGTGCAGCTTTCTAGACCAGCCATGACCCAAGTGGTGCAGGGATGGCCAAGGCAGCCCAAAGCTGCTGGAAGCAGAGAACAAGCCCTGGGACCCCTCTCACTGCTGAATGGGGTGGAATGCTCAGGGCAGGGACTGCCCTGCTTCCCTGCAGCAGGGCTGCAGCCCCTCACCAAAGCAGGATGCTATCCTGGAGCCAGGATCTCCCATTTAATGGCAATTAGTAAAAACGACAGCAGCATCTCAAAACAAAATTTTCCACCTGTTACCCTTTCAAATGCATTAAGGACAGTCTATGTACTGTGCATATATCTTAAGAGTTTGAAAGACTGCTAAATTAAGAAATGTAATCTATTTCTGCAGGGCTCAGGTTTCAGCTTCACATTCATGAGTATAGCTCTCCACCCAGGAAAGATAACTTGAACTTTTAGCTTGCACTTTAATAATTGTGAAATGCCAGAAAGCACATTTTAGATTCTAGACTTGCAGATTAAAACACTGTAATCTCTTTACTCCAGCTACAGCATTGTTTTATTGCTACTTATGTATATATGTACAGATACTCAGTATCAATACCTGTGTGAACTGTTAAAATAACTGATTGTTTATGGATACAGTCTGCAATCTGAGGTATTTTTGGCTGAATTCCCAGTCTCCTGTATGGAATACTTCAAGAACCATGGAAAAAAATAATTATTCTATTTCAGATTTCCCATTGGAAACAAGAGTGAGAAAACAATAGAGATAATGCCTCTTTAGACATTTTTCGTCTTACAGAATTATATATAATAAGAGTAACCTCTTTGAGAATGCAGCACTTTTTACAGTCTAAGTTTGTGCAGAACTAGCAGCCTTGGGGATCAAGGATAATACTGCAATATAAATGATAATTAATTTATATTTTACTGGGAAATCTTTACTATAAATATATCCAGAACAGCAGTCAATGGCAGATCATGCTATGAATCCCCAAACCAGATGCAGATCAGCTAATGAAAGTAGAAGTACATTTCTAAATACAAGAAAGCAGCAAATCTGCATTGCTTTTAATTTGGATTAGCCAACACAGGCCAGCTCCAGGACACAGAGCTCTGTGTGCAGAACCCCTGCTGGGCAGTGGGGATGGGGCTGGTGCAGGACAGGGCTCCCCAGCTCTCAGGGATCCCACACCCACTCCCCAGCCACCAGCAGCCCTGCCCCAGCTCTGCTGAACATGGCCTGAAATCACATTCCACCTGCACAGAGCACAACTTCCCAAAGCTGTGTGAGAACCACAGAACCAGCTGAGCTGGAAGGAGCCCACCAGGATCATCGAGTCCAGCTCCTGGTCCTGCACAGGACAATGCCAAGAGTCACACCAGGTGCCCAAGGGAATTGTCCAAACACTTCTTGAACTCAGCCAGCCTTGGGGCTGTGGCCGCTGCCCTGGGAGCCTGTTCCAGTGCTCAACCACACTCTGGGTAAAGAACTTTTTCCTAATATGCAACCTCAGCCTCCCCTGACACAACTTCAGGCCATTCCCTCGGGTGCTGTCCCTGTCACCACAGCGCAGAGATCAGTGCCTGCCCCTCCTCTTCCCCTCACAAGGGAGTTGTGACTGCACTGAGGTCTCTGCTCAGTCTCCTCTCCAGGCTGAACAGACCAAGGGACCTCAGTCACTCCTCATTTGGCTTCCCCTCAAGGCCCTTCACCATCCTCATGCCCTCCTTTGGACACTCTAACAGCTTTATACCCTTCTCAAATTGTAGCAGCCAAAACTGCCCCCAGCTCTCAAGGTGGGGCTGCCCCAGTGCAGAGCAGAGCAGGACAATCCCTCCCTTGCCCAGATGGAAATGCTGTGTCTGATGCACCCCAAGACATATTGCACTAAAATTCTGCTTTAAAGTCCAGTCCTTTGCAAGAGCAGTTCTGACCTGCCCCTCATGTCAGCTCCACCTGGCACAGCATTCTCTCCTTTGGGGAACTTTTTTCCTTTCTCCTTTTTGCCAGTTTTCCAGCTGGTGTCCTCCCCATACCCTCCCCAAGAGCTACTGAAAGGAGCCTCAGTCCACAGCACTGTCCAAGGACTTCCTATGGGCTGTGAGAACACATGGCCACATTTGTCACCACTCCTAAAAAGCCTTTGGAGCGTGCTCCATGCTTTCAGTGGCAGATCTGCTTTATCATTTTTTCTTTCTCTTTCTTTCTTCCTAGGGGAAATAAATGAATGGAGAATCTTTAGGAGGACAGCAGCTCCTGGGTACCCCCAATCAGCTGCAAGGCAGGGAGCACAGACTTACTGACACCGTGCAAAATGCTTAGAAAACCAACATTAATGTGATTGCTGTGGGCAAAGTCAGCAGCCCAAACACTGCTAATTGCTCCTGTGCCATCCCCAGTCCTCTGCTGTGCTCAGAACCAGCCCTGGCACCTGCAGCACTTCAGGACCACAGTCAGGATACACACACCTGCCTACCAACAGCTTTTACACCTGGAGAGTTTTTTGTGATGTATTATCCACATGCTCTACACAGTCTCAGGCATGGTAGTGCTCTCCTTTCAGCATTTTCCACAGAGACTTTATTTTTCCACTTTCATTACTTATTACTACTATATTGGTTCCTAGAGCAACAAAAGTAATTTGGCAGAGTCTGTAGGCACCTACAAAACCCAAAAGCAACTATACCACCATGAAAGAAAATGGTCTTTGTATCCATGCCAAATTTATCATTGCAAAGAATAAAGCATTGTATCATACTAAGTTTTTTCTACTGTATTATTTTACCTCACATATTTTAAAATATTACTAAAAACATTTTCTAATTTAAAGTCATATAAACCCTATAAGTCAATACATTCTTTTAAATGCTGACATTAGAGTTTTGAATCTTTCAAAATAGAAAAACAAAGTTACTTATGTCAGAAAGTACTAGCAAAACATTCTATTGTTGTCAAGGTTGCATATTTTATGGAAAAGTTTTGTGTACAAAGCTTTACCTAGCCCTCTGCCTCCATGTATTTTCCTTTTACAGTCTGTTAGATGTATATCCTTCATGCTATCCTCCTACAGAAAATGTCTCCTAATGGGTCACTACTACAGCTGAGAAAGACAAAATTAGATCTGTCTCAAAATAAAATTTTTCATTCTTTTTGTTTACCTCCATCAACCCTATATAAGCATTTCTATTCTGCATCCTCAAACTCTTCTGAATTCCTTTTCATGATTTGTATCCATTTGACTCTCCTACAGCAAGGATACTGTCTTTCCTCAAATATTACCTCTGATAACATATCCTAAAGAAACTATTTGAACAGTGTCTAGGTTGTATAGAAATAAGAAATGATGAGCTAAGTCTCTAAGGAGGGCCTGGAGCTACAGAGCCCAAGGCAGAGTCTGGGCAAAATTTCCTCTCAGAGGGGAATAGAAGCAAGGAAGCTCACTTGGATCACCACCCTCACTTTTGCTACATCCCTTCTTTAGCCTTATCAGTAGCTAAAACAGCACCTCTTGTGCTGCCCCCGTGGCAGCTGAGCTCAGGCATCAGAGGCTTGTGATGTTCTTAAGGCTGATGGTGCAGTGGCTCACGTGACATTTGAAGTCACATCATTTGTCTCAATTGCCTTACGAAACAACACGAGCCAAAACTGATTTTAGAGTTTTGAAATCAGATTCTTTATAATAATTGTTTGATGAACAACATGAAGCAAAATTGATTTTACAGTGTCAAAGACTGATTTACCCAGCAGTGCATAAGTCATCACCCAGTGCCTGCAGCCTGCAGTTAACTGGCACTTTTGAATGTCCTTTCCAAGCCCTTCTCGCATCCACTTGAATATGATTACAAGTGCTACGTATAAATCAATTTGCTTAATTATGATCAAATGTTTTGAAAGAAACCCTTCTGAAGTGACTAAATCCATCTAAGTGAGAGGAGAAAGAGCAGCAGAAGAGTTAAAGTAGCAGCAAAAAAGTTCCCATCAGCGCAGCTACTGCTCTGTAATAAATAGGGACAATCAAGGATTTCCTGTCGGAGTCTGACAAAGCAGATTTTTTCTCCATTCATATCCTCTTTTGCACAACTTGCTTTTCAGAGCAGGACTCTTGGCCTGGAGACACAGGGAACACTTTGGATCCCTATCTAAGCCCCATGGCACTCATAGGTTTTCTTGCCATTAATTACAAAGGATGTCAGCAAGGAACTGCTTTTTCAGTGCAACACACTGGAAATGCTACAACAGCATTTCTGTCCAAGCCAGTGCAACTTAAGAGACATTCACCTTCATTATACCAAGAAGGTGTTAAAAAATTCATTTAAATATCTGTTACTCTGCTTTTTCATACTGGTTAAAATTAGGTGACTTTTATCAAGTTGTATCAGATTTGCAGCACGCTAATTATCAGTAATAAGAGTATTATCATAACGTTTTGGTAAGTCTTAAATAACCCCTTTGTTTTCTGCATATACTAATTTTAAAATTCTGATTTAAATATATAAATAACACCAGAAAGCAATCAAGATTTCTTCACTGCATGCTTCTCACAGGATAATTTCCTCATGCATATGCATTAAGACCAAAAGATGTGTTCTGCATACTGACAGTAGTTACACAGCTTGGTGTTCTGGGGTGCTGTGATAGGTCAACATCTTTTCATGTTGAAAAACTGAGCACTATTTTTTTTAATATTAAAAAAAATTACTTGCTTTGGCAAGTTCACTTTCTTATTAAAATTACTAATAGCAAAGTATCTTCATGTAAAAAAAAATCACCAATACTTTACAGAAAATGAATGTGTTTCCCTCCTCTCTCTTCTTTATCTGCCATTAAATTACCTTCACACTTCTAGCACCACACTCCACTAAGTCCCATCACAAGAGAAAAATTATGATGCGTTATTGAATATAGAATCTGAGGATGGCACAGACAAACACAAGGTACTTAAATCATCTCCCCAGAGGAAACACAGTGGTAATTCAGAATTAGAATATTTTTTTCATTTGCTTCTGGAATATATCAGGTTTTGATTCACAGCTGAAAACAAAAAATATTTTCAGCTGAGGTTTTTACAGAAAGTTCCACATTTTCCAGTAGTCATTTCTATTGATGATATAAATACCAGCTGAGAAGTATTTGTAACAGCAGAAGGATATGCAGAAACTTGCAGTATTTCTGGAAGAGAAACTTTCATTCCAGAAGTTGTTAATTAAAAACTGTATTATTACCACATCCATGATTCATGGTATGCAGACTAGAGCCAAACAGAGCCATGTAGGTAAGGGAAGAGGACAGTTCTCTTCACAGATGTGATTGCTAATAAGTAAACATGGTTTATATCAAACACTGAAAGAACTGGTCTCCTTGCACCACTGAAGTATTCTTAACAGCTTACTGAGAGTGACAATAAAAATGATCTTGTTATTTTTTCCAGTATCTTAAAGTTCACCTCAGGGCATTTCTTTCATGAAGCTGTATTTTAAAAGCAAGTACTCCTTGTCAGCAATGACTTAGTGAGCTAGGCCTGATTATCAGAAAGGACCAGGCACTCTTTAGTGAACTGGGACATTTTTTTGAAAAGCAATTTAGTAATACCAAATTTCACTGAACATTAGTGTTTGTGGGTGTGGAAATGTCCTACCTTGTATTTCCTGCCAGCAGATGAACTACTCACTGAATGCACTCACCCAACACCCACAATATGTGCTGCCATCACACAAAATAGAGCAGCTTCAGCGGACAAATTTGGGCAGGTTTCAGCATGGATTTTTTAGAGCTGGTCAGTAGGAGAGTTCACACAGGGGCAGCAGCCCAGATTGCCCCTGACAGAGGAGGGAGGGCTCTGTAAGGAAGTCTCTCACTGCACAGAGGTCTCTCATTCCACACAGGATCTGGCCCTGTAAATACAGCTTGGGATTTCTCAGAGCAGGAACTGAAGGAGAAGTAAGGACTTTTGTGGGGTTTGTAGGTCCTGACAGTCCTTAGGCTCCAGCTGCCTAGCCTATGGGGTTTTTCTAGGTGTACTCCGAAGAAAAACTGTATATAATAAGGGAATTTTGCTAAGAGAACCACCATCAGTGGCACAATTAAAAGTAGTCCACAATTCCCTTATGTCTTAGGCTCTGTCACATAGAAAGCATTAGAGACAAGGTATTTTCTCCCTGTGATCTAATCTTTGCATTATTTAGAGAAGTGTTTTGTTGCCAATGAAGAGGCAAGAGCAGTGGAAAATAAAGGCTGAGGTTTGTTTGGAGGTAAACCTGTGTATGATCTCTGCCCAGGACAACAGCAGAAAATTCCAGGAAAACTCACTCACCCCATCCTTCATTCCCAGAGAGCCACAAATTACAAAGCTATCATTCAAATGTTATTTCCCTCAATCATTTATAAAAAAATTAAAGATTCAGAGGAGCAAACAAAAAAAAAACTCCACACAAAATGAACAAAAATTAATGGGACAGCCACTTTGCTACTGCAAGTAGTCCCTCATCACTTACCTTCAGAAGAGGTAGGCAGGAAAGACAAGGAGGTGAAAATTAATAAACCTTCCAGCAGACAGCAGAGAGCTGTCATGAGTTATGCAACCTAGGAATTTTTATTCACTCCCCCCATCTTCCAGAAAGACATAATTAATTTACAGTCATTTTAACCTGCAAATGACACTTGTACAGTTGGAGGACTGACAATCAACTTCCCAGGCTGGCAGAGGGGTGCAGAAGTCTGAGTGTTGCAGCATTCATGTGGATGCATTGAAAAATATAATTGATGGGACCTCCTACCTTGTTAAGTGCAGTAGCTATAACTGCACACACGGCATGAGGAATGCACACATTTCCATGGCAGAGAGTTTCCAAAATTTTCAAAATAATTTTTCAAAAGAAAATAAATTAAACAGTCCTTTAAAATACTGTCTTAAAGAAGATTAAACATAATACTTGCATCTCTGTGTTTTTACTCATAGGATGTGGTGGTGTGGACATACAAAAACTAATTGGTACATAATTTTATCTGCTTCAGATTGCAGTAAAACTGGGACATGATGTACACAGTTTCTGCTAGAACCACTGTAAATTACAAAGGTTAATGATAGTTCTGTGAGGGGAAAAAAAGACTAGGAACAGTAGATGTGTGTGTATATTTGTATAATAATTCAAGGAACCACAGGCGACGAGGTCTCCTTTGCTGAAAAATTGTTCAAATAAAATGAGCCCACTTTAACAAGATTGCAAATACCAGACACCATTTTCAACACCTAGAATACCCAGAAAACAGCCCTAAACTTAGAAACCTCTCCAACTCTCATCACAAGTGCACTCAGGGCTCTATGGACAACACTTATGAGCTGGAACTGCCAGAGTGGCAGAGCCTTACAAAGGCTTAGGCTTCTGCTTTATTGAGCCAGACATTTTTGGTGGTCCTGAAGTTTTGGTTCTGTGTTTCTGAAGTAGCATTTAAGCATTTTAATTAGCAAATATCCTTAGTGTGTTTGTTAATGGAAGGCATATTCACCACAAGGTTTGTCTTCAATCAGAATCTGCAGTTTTGTCAGGTAACCCTACATAATTACCAGGAATTTTGTGAACAGAATTCTGTGAATTCCTTACAGCTGCACATTTCCCTCCCCTTAGCCCACTCCTTTTTATCTCTTCTACAGCCTGGCCTAGCATCCAGCATCCCAGGATGGTGAATACCAGGCACTCCAAGAGAACAGCCTCCAGGTCAGGTTTGGCTCAATAGCAAATAAAAAGAGGCAGCTCCATTCAGCTCCTTAAGCCAAAGTGCTCATCCCTTTACCCAGGCTGAAAAGATTCCTTTATTTACTGGGCAAGGAAGATGTTTTGGACTTTGCAAAAGCACATGTGCAACCAGCCTTCTTTCTGCCAAAGGGTCCCTTCCTCTTCACGCCCATTCCTACTTTTATGTGTAGAGTCAGCAGTATCTCGGTGCTAAAGGAACAATATTCTCTATATAAAAGCACCTGGTGCATGATTGTCCTCTCCATGTCAAAGGAAGAGCCTATGTCTAAGAAATGTCTGGGAGGGGCAAGCAGGAGAGTCACCCACCCTGCTCTAATTTGGAGAATTTGCACAGAAGATGCTTTTTCATTAAAGGTTAGAGAGGCAAGCTTAGGCATGATAAATATCTGGTTTAAAGTGGTTGAGAAATGAAATAAGTGGTAATCAATTTGTTATTTCCAAGCTCAGGTACTTAAAAAGTTTTCTTGGTTGTAAAATGTGAAGTTAGTCAGGAGTTCATTTTATTTCTTGAGCAGCATAGTAAATATGAGCCTGCCTTCTGGGTGTGGGAGCTCTCCTCTTTTAGGGAGCAGCAGATGCCCTCAGGGCACTTTGTCATGTGATACTGTACCACAGAGCTAAAAATAGGGAATTGTGTCAAACTAGATTTATAAGAGATCACTTTCTCTGTGTGCAGGCAGCTGGAATTTGGAATTATTTAGTTATTTCAACTGCACAGAAGTGTTCCCTCCCGAACACCTTCAGAGGCCATAAAAAAGTCCAGTGTAATAAACCTGTAGTGATAGAACTGCCACACTGCCACCCACTAGGACTGGGAAAAAAAAAAAAAAAAAAAAAAAAAGAAAGAAACCACCTAACAAACAAAAAACCAAAACAACATCCTAAATACAAAACCTATAGGGAGAATGAGGGTAGAATATGCAGCAAATGCCACGAGCACCACTTTCTGATCCAAAACTACACATAACCCCAGACATTTCAAAAAGTCATATCAATTCTATCAGGTCAAAAATGGAGCATGCCTCGGTGTCAGTGATTTTATCAGCTCCTCTTCAGCTAATCACTTTTCTTTTAATCATAGCTGAATTTAGGCTCAATTTTAATTCTTCCCTTAGAGGATCTACAAAGTGTTTTCTGCTATGTCCCTGTTTATCTCTCCACTCCAAGAGCAGAAGACATGACAGTGTGGTATAAAAGTTTATTGGCCTGTATTTTGGCTGACCAAATTACTCATGAGCAGTGAACTCATGAATAAGTTATGAAAGTCATTACTACAAGTGCCAATAAAACCTTTTTTATATGGGATTGCTGTATATTCTACATATGCAACTTATTTTACAAGACAGGCAAAACTCTGTATAAGACACTTTTTAGAGAGTCTTAAAAATTTTTATGGGGATCATTTCTTCTATCCTTGCAACTGCAAACCAGGCTTTAATTAAAATAAGCCATGCTGTACTGTGCTCAGAGGTACAGAAAATTTAAAACCTCTCTCAAACTTACTGCTGTCAGCTTTTACTTTCTCAGAACTCACAACCCACCAGAATCTGAAGGAAGTGCTGTCACCCTGGAAAATCATAGTTTTCCTTTTCCTACAGGTGAAAAACTTCTGGATACAATTCTGGATAGTCATGTAGTTAGAAACCTTATGTTTATCAAAAATCGAGGATCAAATATGGTATATTCTGAACATTAATCATTACAGTTTTCTAATGGAGGGGAAATTCCAAAAATAAGAGTGTTAACATGTTAGGTAAAAATAGTTTTATCAGAAAAATACCAACTTTCTGATGGCACTTAAAAAGAAAATAATCAAATCCTAAGATTAGTCAGGGGAGTGTTAATGAGGATATCTATCCTGCTCCATTTTCATTTACCCCACAACTACAGGACAACAAGAGGGGAAGAAGGATGAGTGTGTACAGGTATTTTTTTTTCCCCAAGATTTACAAACCAGTCTATTTTTAGTCAACAAAGTTGTGAAAGAAAAGATGCTTCTTGATACATGAACCTGTTCAGCATTCTTCTCAGATTTAAATGCTTGCAAGTATTTTTTTCTTGCTGAAATGTCACACAAAGGCTCAAATCCCCAGGAGCTGGTAATTGGCATTGTTTTCAGGGAAGCTGTGGGCACACAGGGTGCAATTAAATATAAATATAGGCAAATATAGGTTTTTCCACCTGAATGGGTTATCTACTTTTTTTTTTTTTTTTGTCACTAAGGAATAAAACTAAGAATTTGTCAACACCCAAGATAGACCAGTCTGAAGTAAACAATTTGAATTCTGAAAGTGCTTTCTTTCCCTCAGCAGCAGAGTCTGTCTCCACAGTGCTCCACCACCTTTTTGGCATTTGCAGGCAGGCAGAGGTGAATCCAGCTCACAGACACTAATCCTGGCTGTCAACTTCTCCACCAGTTTGCTCCACACACCACCATTTACACACATGTAAAATTAGGCATCAAAGACCTCTTAAACTCAATAACATTATTAATTCGGATCCTGCCAGATCTGTGGCTGCAGAGCACACACCAGCAGCTAATTTGAGTGTGATTTTCTTTCTATCAAGATTAGCACTCAATGTCAGGGCTTCTGCTGATGCAGGATCTGCAGTATGGAGCACATTTTGACATATTTGCCAGTTATGTAAAGATATTTTCTTGTGACTTTTTTTTCCAGTTATCAGCTGCAGTATTGTAATACCCTATGCTTGCCTATGTTGATTTCTGAAGTGATTTGCCACTTCTGTCAAAACACCAACATATCAAAGAGCAAGAGTGTAGACATCAGCAGTCCTAGATGATTGCTCATTCTGTGTCCCCAGTGTAATTCTTTCCCAAGAAGTTTACAGGCACAATTTACTCATGCTATTAGTAGTCATGTTTTGTCTTACTCCTTTTCAAACTCTGGGATGTCAGCTGGACTCTTGTGCTCTTGCCCAGGGACTTTCAAGATGCGATGTGAGCCACACAAAAAGCAAAGGAATGCCAGACATGTGCCATGCTCCTCCTGTTCTCCTGAGTGCTGCATGGAGCAAAACCTCATTCCTCCTGCCAGAGATCCCAGGGTCCTGCTGCAGAAGGGGCTCCTCATCAAGCCAGGCAGGGAAGATGTGACAGGAATAAAGGAATGGCAGAATGTATCCAACAGTGAAATGAATGAAAGCTCTGGTAAAGCACTCCCTGTGCCCAGGCAGCCAAGGCAGCCCTAGAAACACTGGGCTGCTGCCTCGAGAGCCAGCAGTGCCATAATCCCTCAAACCGATGGGAAATGCTCAGTTCACAGCACGGGTCAGCAGGGACATGTGGGGAGGGGACATTTTACAGTAGGATTTACTCTGCTCTGAAGAACTAATGGGGCTGTACTGTGCCTTACTGGCACCGACTGGAACCTGCTGGACAGTCATGCATACACTTTCATGGATCTTGACTGACCCTCATGTAAATTCAGTGTGTGTCCTTTATGTTTGCAATAGGAGGCAGTTTGGGATTCATAGGCCAGGGCAACACAGCATCCAAGCTGTGGGCACATGGAGCAATTTAGATTATTTTCATAATGGCTGTTCTCACCAGACTGTTCTGAAAATGTCATCTCCAGCCCTGAATTTTTTTTCCAGCCTTCCATCTTCTAACCCATGCTTTGCCTCTTGATCTGCATCACGTGTCAGTGGAGATGGCCTCACTTCACCCCACAAGCAAGCAGGTTGACTGCTTTAGGAATTTCCTTTTATTTCCAGTTAAAGTGAAATGACAGGGAACTGCACAACAAGGGAACAGAGCAGAGCACTGATGGTGCTGAACTGCAAAAGCTGGAAGCACTTGGGAAGAGAGCTCCTTCAAGCATCTGTCACAGCAAGCTCTTATCATCCACGACTTAGGTACTTACATCTAAACATGGCAAAGGAGGGGAAGGAAAGCAACATGAAATATCTGACTTACAGAGCTTTTGCAGAATTTAAAGGAGGAGGTAGAAAAATTGTTAGTGGGAAGAACAGTAGGGAATTGGAGAGCTGTGGAAAAGAACATTTACACTCGCTAAGAAATAAATCAAAAAAGCCTGTTTTTAAAATGCACCTAAAGTAAAAAAAAAAAAAAAAAGCCCAACAAACAAAAAACACAGCAGCAACAAGAACTCCAAAAAGCAAAAAACAAAGCACCCCTCAAAAAACAAAAAAAAACCCCAGCAAGCTATGTTGAAAAAAGTAATATTTAGAACTATATGATGTGACTTATGTGGGCATCCTAAATATTAGGCATTTTCTCCAAAACTTGAGTGATATTTGGGATGATGTCTTGTTCTCTAAAGCCCTGAGCCCACTCACTCCAATAACACAATAAAACAGATGTGCAAGACAGACAACTTTCTCCTTTTTCGTGCTTTGTTCTACAGCCTCATCCATGCCCGCTGTTTGTTTTGTTTGCTCAGGTGTGGCCATACCTGCAAGCAAAGTTTAGCAAAGCCCAGCCTGGCCCAGCAGATCCAGTGCAAAGCCAAGCAGTAATCCAGACACCAAAGCAGGAAGCTCAGCACCAATTAACTCACCCTGAGCCCAAAGTTCAAAGCCAAGCTACACTGTAACCTGCACCCCACACATTGCCATTGTGTTTTGCAGTCCTAAAATGCTGTTTTCTGTTTTTTCCCCTCCCAGTTTTACTCACACTGATCTGACGTGCATCCATAAAGATGGGAAATGAGTTGGAGGAATGTTAACGCTTTACTTATGCCATTTTTATTTATACATGATGACCCAAAATAAATTCTGCATATAGATGTGGCTGTAAACACTTGCTATATTTAAGCCAATTATTCTGACTTGATTTTTTAAAGGTAATTATTCATGGGTTTAGCACTTCCCTGAACTTTTCAAAAATCCAATAAAGTCTTGCCTGTTTGCAGGGGCAGCCACTATTTCACTTGAAAGGAAAAGATACTGAGGGACCAGGACTTAAGTTACGAAAGTGAAAGTTGTAACAGTAAAGGAGAATCAATATCAGACAGATAAACCTGATCCAGCTTGTGATCATAGTCTGTGGTCAGTCTTAAGCAATGCATGTTGGGAACAGCCCTTCAGAGATCTCAGCATTCCTTGCCAAAACATAAGCACTTCATTCTCCCAGGAGACAGTGCTGAAAACACCCATGATACACTCCCTATGTAGGGCAGCACTTTTAGACTCCACAAAGGTTTTTCCAGCCCCTGGGGCTGAGACAGGTGTGGTAGGCAGCAGCTCTGCCTGACATTTCTTCAGCAAAGCAACCAGCCTCTGCTTGCTTCTGCTCTAAATCTGGGGCACTTTATTCATTCCTCCCAACTGAATGCAAATCTCTCCCCAGAAAACCAGCCATACATGAGCCACACTCGGCCATGGCCCCCCAAGGCAGCTCATTTGTGACAAAGCACATACACATACAGCAGAATCTAATCTCAGCTAAGTCAAGGGTTTGCCTCAAGTCTGGAAAGGCAAATGAGTTACTGCAGATAAGGCACATTACCTCTGATAGCCTATGGAAAGCAGACACAGGCCTGCTGCACCCAAAGCTGCATCCATTGATCCCTCACCCCCAGCTCTGCTGACCCCACAGCCCTGCTGAAGGCAGCGCTCCCGAGCTCAGCACCAGGCTGGCTCTCAGAGCCCTGAATCCCAACCACCATCTCCTGATCCATATGTGCCCAAGCAGCATCCCAGACTGTGCAGCAGATGGCTGGGAACAGCTGCCCATGAAACACTCTGAGGAACATGAACGAGCAGCAGAAGGAAAAGGGAGATTCCCAGGGACTGCTTCCTCAGCAAAGGGGTAAGTTACTGCTTTATCTTCCAAGAACCAGAAAGCGGGCAAGCTCTTCTGCTCTCCCACAGCAACTCCTTGAAAAGTCATCAGTGTTACAAAGCTATAAAAATAGTGAGCAGACAGTGCAAAGTGCATTCAAGAGAAAATGCAAACAGCAAAAAATAGGTAATTTAAAACCACCACTTTTATTCCACTTAGAATATGATTTCAATTCAAAACTGGCTCATAGTCCAGCACAAGGTGACATAAACCTTGAAAGATATGCCTGAAACATCACCCTGAAGAATATTTTCACTGACTTCCTTAGCAGAAATATCTTTTATCAAACACTGTATCAACAAAACTAGATACATTTACAAGATTAAACTCAAAGGAGAACTATTGATTTTGAATCACCTTCTCAAAAGACAAAAAGAAAGATGAAATGAGAAGAGAAATAGCTAAAATACCCCTGTGATAGAAGTCTTGTAGTTTTTTTTACAGGGTTATATATGCCTGAGAAAAAGATGAAGCTAACCCAATGTTTAACATAGGCAGAGGTTTGCCTAGGCCAGCCTGGCTAAGTCACTCCATGCCTTTGGTAACATGCAGGGAATGGCACCTCCTGAAAGCTCCAAAGGGTGGAGTTCCTGCACAGAAAGGACTCCACGGCAGCAGCTTTGGAGAGCAGAGCACACACAACAGCCTCCATCCATATCCAGGAGCACCTTCTGTCTGCAGTGGGGATTTCCAATGCTTGACCACCTTTGCAGAGAAGAAATTTTCCCCTCATTTCCAATCTAAACATCCCCCAGCACAACTTGAGGCCATTTCCTCCCCTCCTGTCACTTGTTACTGATACTGACCTTGACCTCGGGCAGTCCTGGAGAGCAATAAGGTCCCACTAAGGTCTCCTCCAGGCAGGAGAAAAGGAGGCACAAAAGGAGCAAATGGAGGCAGATTTCCTGGATTTTAGTTAATTTCTTTCTTTGCCACCCTGCTTTTCCTTCCTCTAATCCTTCAATTAATTAATGTGGAGTAGACAAGTCCTGTATGTTGCTATTTATGGCCACTTGTATTTATGGCTAGTGCTAACTTGCAGTTGTGTTGACTGTTTTCAACAGAAATCCCTAGAAATGGAATCTCACTCATGTTACAGCCAGTCAGTTCCCAGCAAGCTGACAGACAATGAATGCATCCTCACCTATTAAAAAATACGTGTTTAGCCAGCTAGCACTCATGATTTCCTAAACCCAGCAGCCAATACAGTGAGTACCTGGTGAGTGCACCTTACATCTGTGAAGAGATTTACTGATAAATAGCCATGAACTAAGAGTCTGCCGTGTGCTTTTCGATACAATTTTAACTGACAGACTGGGATGTTTTGCTCCTAAACAAGGCTTGGATACCTCTCCAACAGAAAGACCACAGAGAGCTGAGAAAGCAAAGGGTCAGGCTGTTTAGCTTTGAACAAGCTCCTTGAAAGCTCTTGAAATTTCATTTGCTTTCAAGAAGAACATTCAGTGGGAAAGAGATTGACTTTTCTGACCAGCTCGTATTGCCAGCTCTGCCACCGACCCTGCTGTGAGACCTTCCGCAAGGCTTTGTTTCCCTGTGTCCTCTCTGACTCTTCACAAGTTTTTCTTACTTAGAAACAAGTTCTTCAGGAGGCTTTTTCTCACCATGTATTTTTGCAAGTCTTGGCACAACTCATCCTGAATCTCTAGATGATGTCAAACAGCACAGCTGTGACCCTGCAGTGTTGAGAGCAGGACCCAGGCAAGGTGCATCCGCCAGGAACTCTCACCAGCAGCACCTCCGCTGCTGGGGCTGGGGCCAGGTCCCAGCACAGCCCTTTCCTGTGCCTGGAGAGCCCATGCTCTGCAGACAGACCAAACACACTCTTGGCTGGTGTCAGCATTTAACCAAACAGCAAGAGAAATGGCTTCCAGCCAAAGTCTTCCAAGCTTGCAAAGCACCTCAGAGACAAGTCCTTCCCTTCAGCTTCCCATGGTTGCACTCGTTAATTATCCCATTTATTTCTGTGCAGGGTACACCAGTAACCTGTGCAATCACATGAATGTGGTTGGTTTTATACTAATAGATCTTTTCTAGAAATTTGTACATGGCTGACAAAAAAAAACAAAAACAAAAACAAATAACAACAACAACAAAGTCAAAATTATTGATCTGAGTTACATCTAAAACTGGATGCAGAAAAGCACAGTGGACCTAATTTGGCTTCATTTAGTGCATGATCAGACTGCCTTAATTCTGGCAGAAATTAGCCCAGTGCTGGGATTGCTGGAGCCTGTCACTGTGCACAAACAACCCTGAGCAAGAGCCTGAGACCAACATTGCACTTCTGTACTTGACAAAGGCAGCAGGAGCTCGTACTCTGCTTCCTTGCAAAAGGCACACACAAAAAGACATAGCCCTATTTAAAGGAAAATTAATGACACCTTTTATCCCCACCACCAGTTCTGTGGTGACTTGAGAGCAGATGGCAGTGCTGTGTGCAACAGCTCTGCTCCTAGCCAGGGCCTTTGGAGCATGTGGCAAGGGATGCCTGCAAGAGTAGGCAGACAGTTCTCCTTTAGTGCCATAGGATTCCTGCTCTCCTTTGTCCTGCCCAGAGCAGCCCTTTCCCCACAATCCTATTTGACATGAAAGCAATGAGGTCTTATGCAAACACAGTTAAGAAACTTTTTGACGCTTTTTTGTAAATAGGACTTTTAGAAGAACCATTCATTCAGACAAAAGTACTACTTCAGTAATAGGGATACAGGAAAAATATTTCTTTAACCACCCTTGTCTCTGCTAATAATCTGGTGCAAGATTGCTGTGCCTTCAAATAGCCCTCCCTGAACCAGAGGGAAGAAAATAAACTATTTTCCATTACAAGTGCTTTCCATTTTTTTTTTTAACTCAAAATGCAGCCTAAATAGTTAATGTAGTTCTTCTGAGAAAGTAAACATGTTAGCAATGCCTTTCATGTTGCAAAGGTGACTAAGGCAGGATGTTGGATAACTTACTTATAATTCAACAACAAATATCTTATAGTGCAAAAATGTCTTATTGCAGTCTGTGTAGGTAGTCCCTGTATTCTCTGAAATCTAAAAAAGCCAAAAGCAGCAAGTGTGTTCTACAACTCTCCTGTCATTCTTTTCTTCCTTATCTGAGCAAACTTTAGGAAATCTTCACCTGGGCATTTCCCCCACCCTCATAATTTATGTGACTTGGTGAGCATCTTCCAGAATGCAAGGAATTAAAGTAAAGAAAGGTCTGACTAGATGAGTTTCAAACTATTTGAACATGTGTCTCAGGCAGAAATGTTTAAAATTTGCTCTTGCAGCATTTCTCTATGCAATTCTTCCTTTGCCCCAGGTTGCACTCACACATCTATCATCAAATATTTTCACTGTGTGATCAACAAGCTATGAATAAGGTGACTTGCTCTGCCTGCTTACCCCCCTGCTGTATTTTAACAAAAGCAGAGATTTTCAAAGGCAACCCTACAGTGCTAAATGCCCTTACTTCTTTCAGTTTTCCATCATGTAAAGGATCTAAGCCAGACATCATGGAAATGTGTATTATCATCTGTCCTATATGCATGTTCTGAGATGTAATTGATTGCCAAGATCACCGGATTATTTGGCATCTTCTGATTGCTGCTTATCTGCTGTTTTTGACTTCCATGGGAAGTCCTTCCAGGGATTTCTGTAAGGCTGCTTTATTAGGAGTACTTTGTGTGCTGGATGCTTTCTTATAAATTCTAAACTATACACATTCCATATTCTACTAATTTATGACTGAAATCCTGGAGGAAACATATACAATTTAGCAAAGCCCTAACCCCCTTGATTTTTAATTTTTGGGTGGTCCTTGACACCAACACCAACCAGCATCTCTGACATTGGCTGGGAACGCAGCATAGCTACTCTGTGGTAGTAAATGTTCTCTTACCAATACATTAAACTTACTGAAGGGGTTTGTGCTTTCATCATAAGAAACAAATGAGCTTGGACTCAGCTGGGGACCTGCAAGATGAACAAGCAGCATGGCAACCTGTTTTCCAATGTATTCCAAGTACAGAACACCTACAGGGGTGAAATGGCAATCTGAAGCCTTTGTTTTTTTCCCATCACTGCAAATTTCCCCATGACTTCTTTTAAATACATTCCTTACTCTAGCAACAATTATTTTTTATGCTTTTCACAATAACTGAGAAAATCACTGCCATTCATTCCCTTTGTGGGAGCTGCACAAGTGGGAAATATTGATTTCTTTGCATATTGTTCTGCTTGTTATTACTGCTTGGCATGTTTCTCTTTCATCTCTCATCCTCACTGTACTCTACATTTCTAGTAGTTGAGCACTACTGAGCATTGTCATAGCTACATAATCACATTTAGCCCCAAATAAACTTTTTGGGCATCTGGAAAGAGTGACTACATTTAGCAATGAATGTGCTTACCACAACCCTGAGTTGGCTGAAAATATCAAACGTATAGGATTATAAACATCTTTTGCTGAGATTTGGAGAGAGAAAAAAAATAAAAATAAGCTGAAATTATCTAAAATTATTAACTTCTGACACACATACAACTTAGAGTAAGGTGGAGAAAAAAACTACTAAAACTCTGACCAGCTGTCCTCCCACTTGCTTTGTCTTTTCAGGCAGATTCATTGCAGAGTTTTATTTGCTCAATAACATTCTGAATCACTAGACATAGTGCAGTGCACTTTGGACCCTAATAAAGCTCTGCTGTCACCTCTGAAGCCAATGTCCTGGCTGCCCTCTAGTCCTCACTGAAATCATCTCCAGTAAAAGTTTATCCATCCAGCTCTGCACCACGCATCCTCATGGACTTTTCTTCCTCCATGCAGGTGTAGAACATTCCTGGATGCCTGTGGTGAGCAGGAGCCCCCCATGCCACAGATCACCCTGATGCTTGTGCAAGGGATGACAGCAGAACAGTGCCAACAAAACTATTTCAGTCTTGGTGAGAATGTACCTATCACAAGGAATAACATAGCCTCAGGCTCCTTGTCAAGAAAAAGGAAATATAGCCCGCAATGAGTTTGAAAACCTTATAAAAATTAAATGCAACCAGGAAATGACAGCCTGTTCAAACTAGAAAGAAAGAAATCTCCCTTTACACCTCTGCACAGGCCACCCTGCCTGTGCCTTGCCATCTGCACAGTAATGAGGAAAGGTTTTGTTCCTCTGCTGCAGGTGGCCCCCAGCATTATGGTGTCTGAGAAACTCTCATCTATTAGCCAAGACATGAGTAACATCCACAAGATGTAGCCTAAGAGGCTGAGGAGCTTTATTGTTGATATTACCTGTCAGTGTGGGGCCTTGCCTCCCAAAAACAGATCAAGGAATATCAAAGTTCCTTGCAGTGCAGACAACATCTGGAGCCATTTGCACCTATTAATTTTGGAGCAGAGTCAGGAAGAAAGAGCAGGTTTTTCAACTCTCAAATATTTATTTACCTGGAGCCCGAATGACTGGTAACATCAACGAATCCCACGTCAGTCAAGGGTGGAAGAACTGGGTCACACCCAATGCAAGCAGCTTCCTGGCTCAATTGATGCATTTTCTACACCCCACAGAGACAAAATTCTATCTACCCTGGGATGAAACTCTTCAGCTGCCATTCTCAAGGATTTATTCCTGTTTATCATTTAGATAGTTTTTAAGCTATTGAGCCATATCTGTGCTCATATCTGTGCTGCAGCCCATGCAGAGGGACTCTGCTTTGCCCTGGCACCACTGCCCAGCCCTGAGCTGCCACCCCTGCACAGGTCAGTGCCAGGGTGCAGGTTCATCAGGAGCTCTGCCATGGCACCAGAACAATTACTAGGCATTTTGACAAGTTCAGCAAATGTAATTGTCCTTGTTTTGCCTTGTACTTTACATTGATTTCACCCCTTTATTTTAGCAGTTCCAGCTAAGCTGTGACTTCCCCAGATTTTTGCTTTCTTTGAACCACACTGCTCCAATTATTGCTAGAGTTAGGGATGCTTTAGTGTTTATTTTGCATCCTTCTATGAGCATGTCTTGAGTATACTGTGTTCTTGAATATAAAAGCTTAGCTTTTAATTTAAGAAATGTTTGTGGTTTAGCTTTTATCTTTAAATTTCACTGGTTTCTCTACATCTGTTAAAATAGCTGAAGAAATGTATTACCATTTCTATAGTTTTATTTAGATTTGGGGTATTTCTATACAGACTGTGTAGCTGCTGTTGGTTTTTTTCCTTAACCCACCTCCCAAAACTTCCACTTGTAGTTCAAAGCACTGTTTAAACATTTTCCTCATCTCCTTGGCCTTCTCCATAATTTGTAAGATCAGTGAAGGACTTACAATTCAAAACTCAAACAGACTCCACAACAGCATCACAAAAGAAAGAAAAGAAAATTAAAAAAGGAAAACACAGTCAGAGAGAGGAAAAAGTTCCACCTGAGTGGGAGGTTCACCAAACTAAAATAATCTTCACTCTCTCCCAAGGCACTGCAATTCTTTGCTTCTCCCATTAGCAAAGGTTGAGATACAAATAAAGTGACACATGTTCTATCATTATTGCAGGAAATAACCACAACTCCACTCTACCTAACTTTGAAAGCAGGACCCTAATATAAACAAGAATGACCAAAATCAGTCCATCATATATCACACCAGTAGTGCTGAAGGGTAGCTCAGGGTTTCTTCACTCTGTCAGTGCCAACATCCATTGCAGTTTCAAAAGCAGGTGACAAATTTCCCATGTAGCCAGGGGAGGCACATAGGAAACACAGAGATTATTCAGGGCACCACAGTTCAATGCTGACAAGATAAACCCACACATTTTTTTGATGCCATCTAAACTTGTCATGTCAGTGTCTGCCCTCTAAAAAGCCCTCAAGAGAATGCTCTTCTGCTCTTCACTTACATGAGACATGCTACTGCAAAGCTCTGGAATATACCTCCTGCTTCTAGTGCAGCTGGCCCTGCCAGAAACATCATGGAAGTAAGATACTGTTCTTTATTAAAACAAAGAAGTTCTCAGATGTCGTGCCTGGTGTTAAAATTTCTTATGTATGGAATTCTCCCATGTCATTCCATGATTGAGGAAATCCTTCTCTGCAATACCACCAGATACAACACTGCTGGGCCTGGGTCAGAGATGGAAGGAAGAGGAAGCTGTGCCTTGCCCAGCACAGACCATAGCATGAGGACCTGGCAGCCTGCCTTCTGCAGGGCACCTTTTCCCCTCAGTTTATTTTATACCTGTGCCCATGCCAAGGAGCTTTTTAAATTCTGCACTGGTCCTAAGTTCTGGTTCGACAACTCTCTAAGCTGAAATAATTTATTTACCCAGAGAGCAGCTCTTTCTGCCTTGTTGAAAACATTCAGCTCCTACCTGGCCTTATCCTGTAATAGGGAGGAAAGGACAATTCATTTCCTGATTCATTAGTCATAGATCTCTAATGAGACTCCAGCTGAAACAGCCAATCTACATGAGGTGAGACAATGACTACTGCCAGGAGAGGACATGGGGCTCATTTCACACAGTCCTCAGCTTGTGGCTACAGCAGCACTAGAAGCTGAATTCACACTGAAGATGGTGGAAGTTAATTCAGCTCTGGGGGCTTCTAAAGAAGAAAGAGGAAAAAGCTAAAACCAAAAGAGCCTGAAATTAATTTTCTAAATATATCTGTGACTGTGCAGAGAATGATAATTCCCAGAGAGCTGGGGAAGCTCAGTATTTTGCTTTATTCCAGTTTGGAAATATCAGGAATCTTCAATGCTTCAGGACCCCAGATCACCAGACACCTTTTTCAGAGTTTTTGGATTTTTTTCGCCCCTTCAACACACTGATGGAGCAAGAAGACCCAGACAGACAGCTGACCTGGAAATCTTGGAGCTGCTGCCTTCATGGAGATCATAATTTTGAGGTCTTACACAGCAAAGCAAACTGGTAAGGGGCCAGTCTCTCAATAATCAAAATAGTCCCCAGGGACAATTATACCCCAAAGAATCTGCATGCACTGCCAAACCTCTGCTGCCAGGGGGATTTTGTACTGGGTCTAATGATGCTCAGGTATCAAAAGCACTGACCCACTGTCACCAACTTCTGCAGAAGGTGCTAACCTCCAGAAAACCTCTTCCAACAGAAAAACATCAAGGAAAGATTTCCAGCCCCTGCATAGGCATTCAGAAACCTTTGCAGTGCCAATGCTTCTGCTTTGTTTAGGTTTCACTATCAGGATCACTTTAGACAGAGAAACAAAACTTTGAACACAAAGGAAAGCTCCTGGATCTTTCTCGCTACTTATCTTATGAGTTCAGAGTGGAAGGACCTCTCAAGCACAACTGGAGTCTCATTCCTCCATGCCCAAGACCAACCCCTTTGGAGCACTGCCTCCCTCACTGCCATTCCATTTCCTTTGAGAACCTCTGACCATCAGTGCCACAAGCACCTTTGGAACTCCAGGCTGTTCTGCCTGGACAGCACCATCAAATGTAACTTATGAAAGCTTTCCCAATAAACACAGCCACTTGTCACTGCTCTCCCTCCTATCAGCCATCAGCCACAGCAGCAAGTATTTTGCTTTTGTTCTTCCCTTTCGAAGAGAAGTTGCTAGCAAAAAAAAAAAAAAAAAAAAAAAAAAAGCTTAACTGGGTTAATCAGGTCAAGAAAAGCAGAAACAACCACGACAGAGCAGAGATGGTTTATTTGCCATGGCCAAAGGGTAAGAGCAAGGCTCAGTGAGCCCCTAAGGCAGAAGGGGGACAGGGAAGGGTAACACTGAGCTTTCAGGTAACACTCTGCTTTCAGGTACAGGAGAGGCACCTGTGGTGAGCTTGGTCTGGTTTGCCTCCATGGCCAGGTTTTAAACCTGACAGAATTGGTGACAGTCTCTGGTGAGCACTTGGCTCCTGTGCAACTAGAGAGAAATACAGTCAGTGCCCACTTCCATTTAATTCACCATTGTCTGCTGGGCCCAGGAACTGGTTCTGAGAAGGGTCAGATCAAGGCAGGTCAAATGGGGCCCAGAGCCCTTCTCTGGGTTTACAGAGAAATCTTTCACACTCATGAAAACCACTGCAGAGTCACTCTTCAACATGGCTTTTCCTTCAGAAATTTCCTTTGTTCTTTTCCCCTCAGAAATTAGCATGCATCAAGTGACTAAGGCTATTAGAGAAAATTGACCTTGGAGTCATTTAGCTAAGGATTTGCCAAATCCCAAAGGTATTTATTATTCTTATAAGCAATGAGGCATATGGTTGACTTTTCCAAAGGCCATTTCAGAAAGAAAAGTAAATGACCATTCCTCAAAAAGGAAACAAGAGATATTTAAGAACCTTTAGTCCAGATCTGGGCAGGAAGATTTCATCACAAGGCTATGCAAAAATGCACAAAATGTGGAAATTAGCACTTGAGAGACCCCATGCTGTGGTTCTCAGAGGATGCTACCACTCCACCCATACTGTTAAAGTACTGGAAGGTCAGTGTCAACAGATGGGCAAGTGTTTGTCAAGTGGCTTCCATGTCTCTGCTCCAAAAGTTAAATGGAGATGGTCTAGCAGAAATAGAGAAGGTTCTTTTTATTTAAGAGGGGACCAAGGTCTAACACAAAAGCCTGGAGAAATTTCAGTTTGAATGGAGTGAAGTTTGTAATTCGGATTTCAATCTGTAGGAGGTCAGATTAGATTGTGGGTTCTAAATTTTCACTTTTTATTTTTCTTTACCAGAGATCAAATGTTGTCTATAAAAATGCTAAGACAGCACTTTGGCAAAAGCACAAGCCAAAAAAAAAAAAATATATATAATTGACAGAAATTTAAACAAAGTCAATAATTTTTTACCAAATAGCAAAAGAGTGAGCAAAGGAAGATAAAAGATTCCATACCCTCAGCCTCAAATTTGAGAAATACTTTTGTATTTGACAACCTTTTAGTCTTAGTCGAGAATGTCAGAGCTTCTGTGCATAAGAACAAGGTAACTAAGGTTTAAGGGGAAAAAAGTTAAAGAAAAACCCTTTTGTTTTTTCAGCACTATTTTGATTACTTATTTCTGCTTCAGAAGTCAAGGAAGACCAAACTTGCCTTAAAGAGAGAGAATAATAGACTTAAATAGTAAAATGCAACATCTGTGTTTGAAAATAAAACTCAGTATATTTAATGGATAAACTCATTTAACAATTTCATGAGCATGGGCATCAGTAAATTTTTTTATTAGTAGAATAAGTCATAAGTCTCAAAAAAATTCCAGTGCTAGGTTTTTACATAGACATAGAATAATAAATGTTCTTCAGATGTACTAAACTCAGCTGAGTGCCTGTGGCAGGAGTTGGTGCTGCCAAATATAAGGGCAACTTTCCCAGAATTTAAACAGCCCTGGTTCAATAAAGTGGGGCAATAATATCCAGACTAGAGAAGTGCACAGAAGAACAAAGCATGAAACAATGCAAAGAATCCCTCTGCCCAGGGGAAATCAGAGCCCCATTTCTCCACGTAAAGATGTTCTGTGAACTGACATCACGTATTTCATGGGGATGCCAAAAGTATATTTGTCATTTTTTTTTGCCACATGCAAAGCCTTCTATAAACAGGGTTTGCAACCTGCTTGGCCAGTCAGTATTCCTTAAGTTCAGAGCCCAGCTACTGAAAAATGAAATAATAAATAAATAACTGCTCTTGTGTTTCCAGTGCTACACCCAGTCACCATCAGTCGCCAGATAATCTTCACAGCTGTAGACAGCGACATCAACCCACCTGGGAAGGCAGAAAAGCCTCCTGAGCTTCAAGCTACAAAGAATTATGTTTTGTCATGCACTCAACAAGAAAGAATACTAAAATACTACAAGAAGAAAAACACAAGCATTGGGGTTCTACACAACAGAAACATTCACATGCTATGCAATATTCCAGGCATGACCAGTTCAACACACATTCTGCATCACTGAAAGGATTAAAAATGCACTGGGATGCCAAAACAAAATGCACCAGTTCCTATGTAACATCATTTGCTGCTTTTACAGAGACATTTCTTCACCAGAAAATAACACTTGGTTAAAGCTCAGCTACTTGTGGAAAGAGAGTCGCTTAACAGCAAGTTTTATTTGCTAGGTTTTCTAAAATATTTAAGTTGAAAGAGTGGAATATTATGACCCTGCTAAACACAGCTCCTATTGATAGAGAACATTTTTTTTTCCCTCAGAAGACAGGTTTAATTAGACTTAAAGAAACTAGAAACTATGTGCTGCAAATGACTTTGATTTATGTATCTGTTTGGCATCTTGAGCTCCTGAAAGTTTCCAAGGCAGGCTGTTCATGCTAATCTGAGATCCAAAACTAAAACCCTCTCATTTAAAACATTGTTTTGCATTACAGATCCATTTCAGCAACCAGTTCTGTTGAAAACAGAACCAGGCCAATTTGTTGACCTGGGGAGCAATTCTCATGCACAAGATTCTGTATGGCAAACTGAACTAATTTCATCCCATTTCCTCTGGAAGAATCACTTGGGATTTTTAGGAGTTATGTTCCCTGCTCTGTGCTCATAATGCAGAGTCACTTGTGAGTAACTCAGGATTAACTTTCTTTGACTCAAGAAGCTCGTTAGGTGCTGGCACTACAGATTTCTTTGAGTTCCTAATCTAGTGATGCTAATTAAGGCTTCCAAAGACTGTTGCAATATTCTAATTACAGCAGCTACACGTCCTTTAAATCCATTTACTGTATTACAAAGTGGGGTTTGCGATCTGTGTTTCTTGGCACTATGCTCACAGCAGTACCACTTCCCCATGTCAGGATTATTTTAAAATTCCAACCATTAGACAGACAAATGAGGATGAATTGAAGAGGGCAGTAGATACTGAATATCAGGATTATTTTAACTAACCCTGCCCTGGAAAATGCATTCTTGCAACTATGCATCAAGCTACTGTACCTGTTACAGGCACCTCCTGAACCCCAGATGCTCCTGGGATAACAGAATATTTTCCTCCCATCTACATCCTCCTGCTCTAGACCCAGCTCCAGAATTCCTCCTGGTGCCTGGGTTATTACTCATGGCAAGAATAAATTGGTGTTTCCTGGGCCTCTCCAGCAGTTCAAAGTCACAGATCTCCATCACAAAAATTTGCAATACAGAGTCAGTGCTCTGCCCCTGGTTTAATGTACATTTCCTAGGAGATACAGCTTTGAGGAACAAAGCATTCTTTCTTTTCTGATATTTTATTAAAACATTTCATTTTGCAATTTCTAGTTAAACTTAATGCTCCCAATCTAATATATTCCAAAGCCTCTGGTTTTCTTGCCCACAGTGCTGAAAAGTGGCAGGTTCTCAGTTAATAATATGTGATTTGGTTTCAGCTCATGGACTTTTAACCATGTCCCTCATATCTTTTGCAATCATTTCTAAACTGTCAGAATTCAGATGGTTTCCTGTTCACTTTACCTATTTCTGCCAAATAGGCCTTGCTCTCAGCACACTGAGCAGCAAGGGAGCAGCAGAATGCAGACAGGACAGGGAACTTCATTCCCTTATTTCCATCACTGCAAGCCTGCATGACCCACTTCAGCTCACAGACCTACAGAACAATTCTGCAGTTTTTACCACTACCAACTGGGTTAAAAAAGAAAACTCTCAGAGAAGCCAACTGAAAATCTGAAAAAAAAAACCAAAAACCAAAAAAACCCCACACATTCAGTGCATTCAAAACAAATTGTTTTTATTTTAGCTTCTCAATCACAAATTCACTTATATTTCAAACTGGAAAGCTTTCTTGAGGTCCAGAAGCTTCCTTTCCATATGTGCTAGAACTAAAATAAAATCCACTACAGTGTGAAAAGGAAAATGAAATGCAGTGCAAAGTGTATGGCTGGTGACACACCAAAGGGCTGGAAACCAGCATTTGAAAAGTTTTTTAGCAGTGCTTAAAAGCGGAGGCAAGATAAGTTTGTGGAGCATCAAAACTTTTCATTCACTACCAAATAAAATTATTACCTGGCATGCAGCTGTGAGTAAAGGATCAGGTGAAGTTGTAGGAAGGTATTCCTTTAACAGAGCTATGAACTCATCTCATTAACTAATAGCAGGACAAAAGGCAAATTATTTCTAATCCTCTGATGTAGAGCTGTCAGTGGGAAAAAAAGGTGTAAAACTCAGTGTTGGTAATGAGGCCCCCTACACTCCTCAGCACAGAACAAGGGACTCACAGAGAGCACTCCTATATGTCAAAGCTACTAAAATACCATATAACTAACCTGGCTTTCTTCATACTTGGTCTGTTAGTCAGGTGGCCACTTCATGAATCTAATAACACTTGTCTTTTAACATTTCTCTTGCTTCTCTCATTTACAGTGTTTTCAACCATGCTATTTGGAGAAAGATGAGAAAGAATAAAGAAAGGGGAAAACCATGCAAAACAAGAAAGTCCTCAGCACTATTTCTATCTCACAATTAATATTGATTGCTTTCTGATTTTCATAGGAATTTGTCAGAATCCTGGCAGTGCAAGATTGATTTCTGTACTTCTGGGAACAGTAGATTATCAATATAATTGCTAGCATCAGTGCTTTTTCATAATCCTTCCTGACATTTCTGCTCCAGGACCAAATTAGTGCCATGTTGACTATTTCCTTACCTGAAACAGCTACCAATGCATTGGGATTTTATTTTTATTCCCTGTTCCCCACCCAACAGTGAAGGTGACACCTACTCCATCCCCAAAGTACCATTTTTCTACAGTTACTGAACACTAAAGAAGCATTAGCCAAAAGCCTAAAAACCCAAATATCTTCCTGCCAATTATTTCTGCAGGTGGGTATTTTTCCAGATAGCAATTCTATATGCAAAAAATTTGCACCTTTGCAATTGTTGCACTTCTTTTGGGAGCACACAGAATTTAGGGAACTTTAAAGCTTTATGCTGCATTACTGCACTTCACAGGTAAATAACAAAGCAGTGAGTCAGACTGGTGCTGATAAGCCAAGCACGTGTTGCAGTCAAACCCTGGAGGTGCTGAGCAGCTCCAGGCCAAAAGGAGATTTTAGATGCTCATCACCTTTCTGCATGAACCTACTGAAATGTGCTCAGTGCCCTATCAGCTCACACCTGTGAGCAGGGATCAGGAGATCTTCATCACTGCCCTTTCATACAAGTGGCACCCAGATTTCCATCATCCTCAGTGCATTGTGAGAGGAGAAGGCATTCTGCAGGAGCAAGAGCCCTCATCCACACGTGAGCCAAATCCAAAACAGCTTTCTAAGGCCAAGCCAAGTTATTTATGACCTTCTCTCCAACTCCCCACCAAGAGCAAAGCATGCCATGAGGGCTAATGGGGGACCTTTTGAAGTCCCTGGGCTTTGGAGAAGACCTTTGACTCCAACCATCACAGCTTACATGTGGCTTCCAGAGAGCTGCCTTGGAAACATCGCATCCCACAGTAGCAAAAGCCTCAGACTCTCACTTCAATTGAGCTTTGAGTCACCTCTCAACTGTTAAAGGATTTAGGATCTCCATTGAGAAGTAATAGCAGGAGGTATGCAAGCCTTCATAGTAGTACATCCTCTGAAATACTGCAGGTCAAAAACCCTTCCACAAAAAAAAAAAAAAAAAACAAAAAACAAACAACAAAAAAAAAAAAAAAAAAACCAACAAAAAGGAGTTGCTGTTCTTTCCCCTTTCAATCTCAGGATTTATTAAAGCAGGAGCTTTCTATGAGAAAAATATCAGTTGGAGAACAAAGTGTTACTCAGGCCTGAGTATTTCTCAGCATTCTAAATGGAGACCAGTGCTTAACCCCCCCCAAAAAAAAGTCAGGACATACAGCTGACATTGAACCCCAGCCTGTTTGCCAAAAAGGCACCTGCCAGTCATGTGGCGTGTCTATACCTGGGATGCTCTAAACTCCAACACTATTTCTGGAGACCATCCTCAGAACATTGAGCATTCACGTGCTTAATCTCAGTTCCAGAGAATTCAAACAAACGAGGGGTGAAAAGTCTGTATATTTCTGTTGGTTCAGTGGGAGTTTGTTTTCAAGCCAAGCCCAGCTCTATAATTCTGACATTTCTCTGCTTTCCTCAGAGGCTTTCAGGTTCCTCCAGCAGCACCATCCATGTGCAGCTGCAGCCTGGGGAAGGTTGGGAATTCATTGGATAATAACAGGACCGGCAGCAGCAATGCCCTTACTGTGGTGAGCAGGAGCTCACAAAGTCTCTGATGAAATCCTGCTTCATTCTATGAGGCACAGGTTTGCTGTAAATCTCTGTAATAGGTATAAAAGTGGCCTGAGCCAACTCAGATAACAGAGTTTGCTGGCAACCTGGGAGACAGGCTGAGCTGAGGCTGGACACAACGCCAAGCCACCATCCCAAGGTGCACATTGTCCCCTAAGCTTTCCTGTCAACATGTAACCACAAATAATTAACTCACCCTGAGTTCAGTACAGAGATGCTGTTTGCAAGGAGGAGGCTCATTTGGATGTTAGCAGGGCTGGGGAACAGCACTCCCAGCAGCTTTTCAGCCAGCAGAGGCCTCTGCACCTGAGAACTGAATTGGCAGCAGCTGTGGCATTACCTGGTCAGACACAAATTCTCTTTTACTAAACCCCTGGCCCATCAAACATACATTTACAATGGATAAATATGTACAGCACAAACAAGTTGGAGGGATTTCCAGGATTAGTCACAGTCTCTTCTGCTGCTGCCATTTCAGGCAATCCCTCGTATGCAGCAAAGGCAGCACAGCACAAATGCACGGTACCTCTAGAACACTCATCATCCACTTGATGAGCCAATGCACTCATTGTGAAAGGTTAAAGATATATGTAAAAAAGGCTTTGATACCTGCTCCTTGCCAAAAGGAAAATACTGGGAACAGTACATGCCTGTGAGCAGCATCACGAGGTCAGCCACTGCCAGGTCCAACTCCCTGCTGGAGATGGCAAACCAGTTCCAGCCTGTGAATCTCTTTCAGGTGAAGCCTTGAACATGTTAACTCATTTCTGTTGGTTCTCCAAAACACCAGATGCCCACTCATCTTAGAAAAGCTTACAGAAGCATCAAGTTACTACATCTAGTTTCTGCTGTCTGGAGGACACTGAGGGGAGCCCTGTGCCACTGTTTGGCAGCTGATGTTTCACACCCCAAACCACAGCATCCCTCTCTAGGATGGAGAGGAAAAACCAGAGGCTGCTACCAGCACTGGAGGTTAGCTTCAAACCAAATAGATTTGGGGTTTGCTTTGGTTTTTGGGCTTTTTTTGGTTTGGGATTTTTTGCCTTGGTTTTTGGGGGGGTGTTTTTTTGTTTGAGGTTCTTTGACTTTGAGAACTTGCCAAGTCTTGCTCCAATCCATTACAATGTGAACACATAATTCATAGCATTTGGGGTGACTTTGGGTATTTCTGCAACACATGACTATGATCAATAAGGAAGAGGCCTCTGTTCCTAAAAACTAGAGGGGTTTATCTTCCAAAAAAAAAAAAATGCTCTTCAATAATATATAGGCATGGACACACACATCCACACCCACCCACCATATATTTAACAAATAATGCCTCATTTATTAATACTCTACAGTAGTTAGGCTTGTCTAGTGAAGCATTAATATAACATTTCTCAAACAAAGTTCTTGTTCTGCTTGATCTATTTGGGAAATGTTTGGTAATCTATCTTGATACACTCCTGTCTGTCAGGGGCTGCTGCCTCATTCCTGCTTTTGCTAGACTAGGCAGGCAGCAGCACTGGGAGGTACCTTCCTAGGACACAGCAGCCCTTCTTCCTTAATTCTATATGAGAACAGTTTTATTGATTTCAAAACTGATGTGAAACAGAACAATTAAAACTAAAATGAAGTATTCATGGTCAGCATTTAACAGTATGTAAAGAAATAGCAATGCATAACATGAACTGGAAATTTTGCCAGTCTTGATTCCTACACTAAGGATGAGTAGAAAGTTTCCACCCAGAATTTAATACTGTAAAATCACAGGATAACTTGCATGGAAACATATGGCTTAATTTTAAAAATTTATTTCTGATGTAGGCACCTCTTGGGATCAAGTTTTTGAGTATTTTTTTCTCCTAATAATTTTGGATTTTACAATCTAGGTTAATTTTATCTCTTCATCCATCTTACTATAAATCAATAATAATTAATTTGATAGACATTTAATAACATGATTCACCAAGGATCTTTTCAAAGAAAAGACTTTATTAGATTCCCTCAGTGGGGTTCACTGTGCATTTTCCAAGATGTTGGCTGTTGATATATGTTTTGTCCTCTTGAGAAAATGACAAGAAACTATTGTCTGTCTTTTTTTCCTATGAAAACCACAAAAAGGCTCTATATTCCTCTGAATCAACAAACCTCTACTTCACTATTGCAAGACTATAGCCAAAAGCAATTCAAAAGGACTACCAGTGTAGTCACATACACAGAGATCCTGACACAGCACCCCATTCAAAACCAGCAGCTGACATAATATTCATGGTGTTTTGGGAAGCTTCTGAAGTAGATATTCCTTCTAATAAGTGGTTTCTAGTACACCAGCTGTGCAACTGGTGCCATCCACTCTGATATCAAAGGCCTTTGTTCCTAACCAGATGAATCACTTTCAACTAAAGGAGCAATGCCCAAGGCAAAGCATAATAACTACAGAAAGATATCAGCACCTGTGGTGGTAGGTTTGGCCAGTGGGTAGGGCACAGACAGAACTCTCAGAGTGTCCCTTGTCACTGAATGCTTGTCAACAACAGGCTAAAGTTCCTCAAAAGCACCCAAGTTCCTCTGAGCAAACTTGAAATACAAATCCAGGCATTTCAACACCCTTGGATTTAGGGTGGATTAAGAAAACAAGGCAGAAAGATAAATTATTTCACTTACATTTTTCATGCTGTAACTTCAACCAAGACCAAATATTACAGAACAGGAACTACTGAGACAAGTTCTCTTGACAAGCTGAGATGTCCCTGCATAGGGAGGAGTGGCAGGACAGGGTACAGCCATGAGCACCTCAGCTGCTCAGGCTGGCACAGGGATGCAGAGCTCCAGCCAGGACCACTGGATGTTCCCCCAAACAGCATCTGCACCTGGAGGGAGCACTGCTGAACAGCCATGAGAACCTGGGAAAGGTAAAACTGAGGTACCTGCAACAGTGCAAAAGAAGGGAGGGATCTGGAGGGGGAAGTTACATTAGCTTTGACACTAATGCACAAGTGGTGTCACACTTCCCCCAGCATGAGTCCTCTCTCCAAAGGGCAAGGCACTGCTTAGCTACTACACCTGGACTTTGTGTATCACCTAACACTCCACTGCCATCTCTGCTACTGGAATTTCAGCATAAGAGTTCCTAAATTGCCTCTAAGTGCTGCAAACAGTATCTTCTCCATGCAACTTATTAGCACAGTCTCCTAAAAAATCAAACTGCACTTGCTATCAAAGTTTGCATGTTTTGGCAGCAAATTGCAATTAAGATATGAAGCTAGGGCTTGTGGATTTAAGAGACAGGATTTGTGGTACACAAGATCTAGGACTGTGCCTGGTGTGCTGCTGAGCATGGCCTGCATGGAGCACATTCTCTGCTTGTTTTTTTCCCCTGCCCAGATTGGGCACAGTCATTGAGCCCTTCCTTTTTGAGGAGAAGAATACAGTTTCCTCTGGATTCTCAAACAGCTTGCCCTTCAGAGACACAAGTGCTCCTGCACAAGAAAATAGGGATGATTTTTCACAGGAGTTTTAGAGCTGTAGACAATTAGCCTCTCTTTCAGAAAGACAAGTCTCCTGGCTGGAAGCCAAGGTCATTGCTAATCAAAGAACAAGACAAGAATGTTTGGAGAGGAGCCCACTTTTCAGGGAGTCAACACCTCTTGGCATATGGAAATAAACAAATAGGGACTTAATTTGACATCTCCATCTTTTAGTGAGGAGAAAAAGGGACCCTTTCTCTGTAAGAGGCAATAGATGCCCAACACCTTTTTCCTCTGTGCAAGACAGTACCAGGTGAGGTGTTTTGCTGCACAGGGATGAAGGTGGGGATGCATTCTGGAGATCACACTTCCCCAGCACATTTCCACACAGGAAATGTAATTGCTGGTTAACCCCAGACCATGGGGGAAGCATCCTCCTGCCCAGCACTTACACCATGTTTCCCCACATTTTAAGTAAACTCAGTGTGTGCACACTGGCAGTCACATCACAGGGGAAAGACAGGCTCTGCTTGCTGGCTGCTTTAGGGGAAGAGATTTCCCATGAGCTCAATATGAAACTGCCATGTTTTCCATCCAGAGACATCCATATAATATTAACAAGCACTGGAAAAAGTAGAGCAGAAGAAGAGGTGGATAGCCTTTAAGATTTTGGGAAAGCCTGAAGGGTAGGGTTCTTTTTTAGTGAAATAAGATCAGGTTTGGAAGGGACACCTTCAGACCTCAGGCCTGGGCACCTTGAAACAAGAGCATTTCTTCTCATTTCTGTTTAACCTTGAGATCATAATTGCTAAAGCACCATCACCATGTTTCTGTTGATAACTGGCAGCTGAAGATTAAGCTAGCATGAAGACTGAATTACTGCTCAAGTCTTATAATAAATTGGGGAAAAAAAAAAAGCTAAGTAACCTATATTACTGCATAAGAATTAAAGGTTAAAAATGGCAGCTTCTGCTCTTTGGGTTCATAAGTTACCTGATGCACTGAAAATAGGATCAGCATTGGTTTTAACATGATACAGCCTACAGCAAATACAGAGAAGACCTTTCCCAACTACACTAATAAAGGAGCTCTGACTTTTTTTCTGTATTTTAAGTGTTGCATAAAATATGCAGTGCATAATGAAAGGGTGCTAGGAGATTTTGCATTGAGTTCCTTGCTAATTCTGCAGTTTTCTAAGGAGTATTTCACAGCAATGGAAACTGAAGTTTTTGTAGTTATATAACTCCAGGAGTAGAAGGCCCAAGACAATGGGATATACTTTGTGAAATTGAAGAGTGCCTCAAACACTGTTTTCCTCTCTCATAGAGTTAAGCCAGCAGTCACCATCGTAAAACCAAGAAAGTAAAACCAAGAAAGCTGCTTGAGCAGGGCTAAAAGGAGAACCAATGGACTTCATCAGCTCCCTATTCAAATGTGCTTGTAGTTGCAAGCTGTAATCTACCACAAATAGCCACATTTAGAGAATGCAATTACATGGAACAAAGCTGATGACTGTTTCAGTGCACAGAGATCATTAGAAAATGGTAACCAGTTGCAACCTATTATTTCTTTGCACCAGAGAAATAAATTGATAATGAGTCACCTGATTTTCTGTCACATATAAGTGGAGGTCTGCTTACAAAAACTACTCAAGCCTGCCAGCTCTAGCCCTGATGTTCACAGGGCAGGCATTCAAAGGGAAGATAAGTTGGTTTGAGGATGCCAAGGAGGCCACAAGAACTCCATTTGCTACTGTAGACACTAATACCCAGCACAGGTGAATACAAATTACAACATCATTGGAGCTGCACCAGCTTGCCCCAGAAAGCAGATTTCTGTCCAGAGTTAGGGCTGACAAATGTTTTAATGTGTTATTTGTGCATCAAGACCTAATAAGGCAGTTTCTGAATGCAGCTAAGCTTGGTACACCTTCACTTTTTGCCATTTTCTTTTCAGCAAAAATACTGTGTTTAACAGTGGAGACCTCCTGGCCATTTTTTGGGCAGTTGGTGTCTCACTCAAGTGAAACAGTCAGAGTTTACAAAAAGTGCTGTCCATCAGGTGGCTCTCCAGATCTTTCCCTTTTTAATAATTAACCTGAAATGCTCATTATGCATTCATCTCACCCAAGAGGGGAGAACCTAAAGAAGCTTGGACTCACTTCAGAGTGTATTCTGTGCAAAGGTTGGTGACATCACTGTGGGTTTCCAGGGTAACCAGAAAAAAGTTTAGGCTTCAAGTTTTACAGCATCCCAAAAGAGTGTGCTTAGGTGATTCCCAAACCATAAGCTGCAGTAACTAAATTCTGAGGTATTTGCTGCCATTGTTCAAGCACCAGTTCCATTTCCCAGGAAGCAGCTATTGAATCTATTGCAGCCAAAAATGACTCCACTGTCTTTTGCCACTTAGTTCATCTGTCCTAAGTGATGAAGAGCTTTTGTCATTTAGAAGGAAGATTCATTGAAAGCAAAGATTTTGCTGCAGAAAATATTCCAGCAAAGTTTTTTATTTCAGTTCTATTGTTAATTCTCAGTACAGGAATAAACTCAACTCCTTTGTAAAATTTTCCCAAATATTCCCAATAATTTTCATTCTAAGAAAACTAGATTTGCTCCCCGTTTTAACTGGAGGTCAGGAGGGAAATCTTCCAGAAGTGATAAAACTCACAGCTTATCCTCAGACAAACTCTACAGAGGCACCATTTATTTTTAAAATTCTTCACTGAACTTGTTAAACTTTAAATAGAGAAATTTTTGACCATGAATTGGAAATATCAAGGTGTTCATATAGAGTAGAAACAAACAAATCAACTCAAGGAAACCAAACTACCCTCAGAATCTCACTTTAAAAATAAAACCCAACCCCCAAACAAACAGCAAAAAAAAAAGTCAAAATTTTGCTTTTAAAATAAGACAAATCTTGTGTTACCCCATGCAGCTCAAATTAACAAAGCCACAGGGCTGAAGTGCTCCCAGACATGTTGGAGTGACCTGATCCCCCCAGGAGCCTCCAGCCCTGCCTGCAGGTCACAGCCCCTGCTCCTCTGCCAGGGTATCCTGGGCATTGCTCCACCTGCCAGGCAGGTGCTGCCTATCTCTGGTGCAGGGCTCTGCCCAGAGCCATGACCTTGAAAAGCAATTTTGCTGATCATTATCTGTCAGGGCTTAGATTAAGGGAGAGCACGTGCTGGTGGGGAGGCTGCAGAAATCATGATGGGCATTTCAGAGACACCAGGGAAACCTGTTAGCCTCACCCACCCACAGAGAAGGGACTGTACCTTAGGAACCTGCAAGCTGATGCCTCTCAAAGATGCCATTCTTTCCTTTAACCTTCTAACTTGCAATAAAGGGTTAAACACAGTCTCTTTTGGAGCAAACACTAAATTCCCCTTTGGATTCACAGAAAAACTTATTTCAATTAAGCAATTTCAAGCTTTTCTGACAAAAGAGTTATAACCAGAGGAAATTTTGCAGCAAGTAAAGCCCGGGGAAAAATAAAAAAAACATTGCTTTATAAAAAATATTTTAGATAAATACTTTATATAAAAAGCTCACAAAGAACAAAACTAAATAAAACAACACCAGAGAAATTTATTTTCCAGATATCATGGTGGCAGCTTCATTACTGTCAAAAAAAAAAAGCTTAATTGTCATAGACTTTTCCCAGATCTATCTACCTCTCACTTCCCATACAGACAGCAGCATTAAACATAAAACAGAATGGCTTCTCTTCAGGAAGTGTAATTAAATAAAATTGGGAATATAACTAAGGAAATGAGCCCTTTAAGATTCATTTAAGGAACAGCACTGGTGCTGGGAACCTAGCAAGGACTGTAAATCCTGGCTGAAGAACAGGCACAGGGACTTCTAGAGATATGGTTGGGAGTCTTCCAGAGGCAATAAGTGATTGATAAATGCAGACAGAAAATGTTACACCAACAGAGACTCAAACCCAGAATTTCCTCAGGGAATTTTAACCCAAAGATGCCAGGTGACCTCACACAGTGCCAGCAGTTTGAAGGCTGGAGAAGGGAGGCCCCACAGGTGGTGGTCTAGTGTCCCACCTGGTCACCAAAACCTTAAGGAAACTTCCCAGGGTGACCATTCCCAGGACTCCCTGGCAGTCACATTCCAAACTCCAAGATTTTCACTGCTGGGGCTGAAGCCCCTCCACATTGGGCAGCTCCAGTGACTGGACAGGTCCATCCCACACCCACAGCCAGACCAGCTTTCCTCACCAGCTCAATTCCAGCTTTTTTAATCCCAAATTGCTCAGGAAATACTATAATAATAACAACAGTATCTAGGAATATAGGCAGAGTATTAGGTATTAATTACTTCTTTCTCCAGGAAAAAAGTTTCTTGCAAAGTGATAGTGCCTTCAAGCAATACCAGGCTGAATTAGAGATGTTGGTGCCAAAGCTTTCCCTATTCTTAAAAGGCCTCAGATTCAATTCACCATTGGTCTT
Source organism: Muscicapa striata striata (assembly GCA_030060385.1). NCBI lineage: Eukaryota > Metazoa > Chordata > Aves > Passeriformes > Muscicapidae > Muscicapa > Muscicapa striata. Next base: position 2,953,473 of record JAREIS010000078.1, read on the forward strand.
GCTACAGATAGAAGAATAAGGGAATCCATGCCATATGTGAACAGAAGGTGCCTCTGGTATAGTCTCACTCTTTCACCTTCTGAGGCAAGAGCCAGAACCTCTATTTGTGTAATCCTCCAGGCCATCTTTCCTCCTACACAGAAATTGTTGGGGATTTTTTCACATTTAAGAACCATGATAACACTTAATACTGTCTCTCTGTATGCTAGGAATGGCTGTATTTTTTTACCATTCCTAACCTGCAGAAGTACCCTGACTGGGCCTCTGAATCCTACAAAAATTCAGATTTCATAGGCAGCATAGAAATCCTTTCAGCAAGATCACTCTGAAAATATATTTATATTAATATACATCTCTCTATCCCTATTGACAATCAGCTCCCACAGTGACTAAGCAGTGACCAGGAGGGTCACCTTTGCAGCACTCTAATTGTGACACCCATAATGATTATTGGGATTGCAAAAACCACAGTGACAGTGACTGACCTCTCATCTCAAACAGGGGAAGAGTTTCCTGCTTTGAGATGCATCCAAGTGGTTTGTACCCAGGAGTGCTCAGCATACACACAGACAGCCTCAGCTTTTAGAACCCTGCCCTGGGATATAGAAGGCAACAGCTCTAAACTGTTTCTAGCTGGAAGAAACCTGAGCCAAACCAAGTGACAGATGAGGCAATGATTCTTTATCCTGGCCAGAACAGGCAAGTCACAGCAGTTAACAAGCTACAAAAATAGCATTTTGGTTTTTCATCCTGAACAGTAGGTGGTCCCCAGGCCCAGCTCCTCCATAATTAACCTTTACAGCAGGATAGGCTTTTGCCTCAAAATAAAACATCTGGTGACTTTGGTAGGCAAGAAAGGCAATGCTGGAGAGGATAAACTGATATTCTAGGATGGAGTTGTCATTACACTGGGCTAAAAATATTTCATCTTCCATCCATGAGTATCACTGTTTCTCAGACAGGGACAGCAAGTCTTCAGTAATAGGTGTCATTAAAGAGGCTTCATTCCCCTAATTAGCTGCTGGTACAAATAAAATATATTGCCTAGGAACTGGAAACAGGGTTTACCCTTAACACACAAATCTTAATATTTCAGTTTAAAAAAAAAAAAAAAAAAAAAAAAAAACAACCCCATTGAAAGGATGTAGACACATAGTTGGTGACAATAGCTAAAAAGATAGCAAGGTATACAAGGTGGGATGGGGAAGAAGCTTTGAATCCAAGCAGACTAAAAGGCAACAAAACCACTTTTTAGCTTGCTCAGATTTTTAACAGCGTCTGATGCAGAAACATTCCACAAGATGAGCAGCAAGGGACAGATAAGCTTCTTGCCATTTTCCCTGCCTCAGTACCCTTGGTCACTCTTGGCTCAGGAGCACAAAGGGAGCTGTGGGTCAGATTCCATCTGGAAACAAGATCATTACCCCTGCACACTCCTGAGAGGAACCTCCACCTAGCAGTAAGACAGCAAGTTCCTCACTGCTCCACCCCACTTTATTTTTGAAAGCACAGAGAGAACCATTGACATAACAGGCACTGAAGTCAGCTGAAACAAATACATTTTCTCCCCGGCTGTACAGGCTGGTCATAGCTGAAAATCATGCAACCCAAGCTTTCAGACTTTAGGCTTTAAATACAGCACTGGGGGGAGCACACCACTCTGGTGATCCCTTGGGCTCTATCCTTAGCACATATTATTCCCTTGGGGAGAGGAGCTTCCAAAGCCTGCCTGTAGGGGTTTTAACTATGCTGGCACTTCCCTATGGGTGTTTGAAATAAAAACACCAACACCACCACACACTCACCTGATTCTGGCTGGACAAATAAGTTACTGCAAGCCAATGTTTGCTTAAAACAGTTCTGGTTTTATCATGAACTTTACTTTAAAAAATAATATTCAATGCATCACTCAAGAAGTGTGGTGAAATATCATTACTCTCTCCAACATACTGAGCAGCTCTGAGTGACAGGGAATTATTACATCCTTCCAGACAAGAATACAAAGGCAGCTTCTTTATGAAAACTCTTCTCACAGGGGCACTGGCTCAGATCTGAGCCAAGAAGTACTTTGGACCAGAAATTTCCAAAGGAAACATTATCAAGGTCCAGAGGATGGGAACTCACCTGGACAGAAGCTTTATGGGGTGGGAGATGTCTACAGCCAGGAAAAGCAGAAATTAAAGTGACGTACAGCTGCATCAAGTAATGAGGATCCCATCCAGTACTGCTTGCTACACATTCATCCCTCACCAGAAAATTCCTCCATCAACTTCAGGCCCACCACTTGTGTTCCACTGCCCCAGACAGCCCAGGGCAGCACAGCACTGTGGCAGAGGGGAGCAGGAGCTGGGCAGGAGCCTCTGCACACCCTCAGCCCCACTGCAGGCTGGCAGGGAACCCACCAGGAGCAGGAACCACTCAGCTCTGGCTCTTTCCTGGTCCCATCCTCTCGAATTACCAGCATAGCCCATGCACCAGGGTCTGTGCAGGAACAAGTGTGTGAGGCAGGACAAAAACCCACATCAGCTTTCAGGAGGAAAAGCTGCACTTCCTTCACCTCGTGTCCTTTGGAAAGGGTCACAAAGGATGAGCCAGTTGACATAACAAAAGTTCATTTTCAAAAAAACATCTGAGGCCATTTCTTGAAAGTGTTTCTTAGTGTAAAACTCAGTTGTTAAAGATCTTTTCTTGAATTAAGAATGGATTAATCTTTCAGCAACTTATCTCTTTACACGACTAAAAACAAAGGAATAAGGATAAGCCAGTGGTCAGTTTTCAAAGGGAACACATTCCAAGAAAAGATATTTCCTAGGTTTCTGGACAAAAATAGTCCTCATTCCAGCTTCATACTTCAAAAACATGAATATCAATTCTGAAGGTCTAGAGCAAAACAATAACTTTCTTTATACATAAAAAAAAGTTCAAAGATACATCTCAAATAGAAATAAAAAATTAATCCATTCCCAGCAAAGGAAGGTATTTTTCAATATACCACAACATCTTTTTTTTTCTTTATTATTTGGAAGAGAAAGAAGAAAGGCCTATACTGCTGTATAAGAGTAAATATTTCAATTAAACTCCATTGGGATGTGTCAGAACAATTCCAAACACATCTATATTTTAATAACGTATCAGCGAGATATCAATTATTACGTACCAATAATCCAATTAAAAATGCACTCTGAATAAACAGTCTGGCCCAAATCCAAATCTCTAGACTATTTAAACAAGCTAATGGAAACATTAGGTGTCAGGCTGCATATTTTGTTTTCTAATTAAGGTAGGTTTTGGCTGACATAGAACCAATTTACATGTAAAAGCCAAACAATTAAAAAGGTCACACAACTAAAACTTCGACATTTCACACATGCAAATTGAACGACCCAGCAGAAAACAAATCCACGCAGGCAAACAGGGATGAGTTACACTGCACATGTAAGTTCAGAAAAGAGCCACAGAGACCTACACCCAGCCTGTGATTTCATCAATGTCTGGTAATTGCCTACGATAAAATCTAAAAAGGAAAAAAATCTTCACGGTAGATGAAGACTCCAGCCAGCCTTCTCTGCCCAGAAGCTGATTGTCTGATCCTCTGGACCAGACTGACCCTGGCACATTCACAGCTGGGATCAGTCCTGGGTGCCCCAGCCCAGGTGTGAGCCCTCCTGGGTCTGCAGGGACACACACAGCCCCCAGGTGCCCGGAGATGCCCCAAGGAACACGAGACACCAAGGCTGGGCAGAAATCAGACCCCAAAATGCTTCTGCTGGAGCAGCACCAGAGCCCCCAGCAGGGCCCCAGCAAGGGCCAAGCCTCTGCCCTGACACCCCAACTTTCCAGCCCGTGGTGATGCTCAGAACAAAGGAGACTACTGTGTGATGGCTGAGAAGGAACTTTCTGAGAGGGGAAAAAAGAAAAACCAAGAGAAACAGCAACTCATATAACAGAGCATGACAACTTCCTTAGTTTACCACTTCATCCAGCACTGACTCCATGGGTGAGGCCATGCTCTGGTGCTGCAGCAGCTCTGGTACAGCTGCTTTGTACAAAACCAGCCTCAAGGAGAAACACAGGCCAGGCTGAGAAATCCTCTTGCTTTACAATGATGATTATTTTAATGCAAAGCTAATATACCATACTCATGGGACAAAGCTGCAAATCTTTACTGGCTAAGCAGAAATATCCCCAGACACTGAAATTAAGATTTTGAAATAATTTTTCTATTAATTTTTTTCTGAATTGTCCCACACACATCCCTCATCATTTTTCCACTCCATCAGCAGCATATCAGCCAACAAGAATATAGGCATTCCTAAATCCCCAAATTACTCTGTGAAAAAAATAAGTGACTCCAGTGAAAGAAACATTGCTTATAGGAGTCATGTCACATATACAGCAGATCACTCCTTCAGGAAGGGAAAGGATTTTCATGCAGGCAAATCCCAAAAGAGAAGCAAGGAGCAGCTGAAAAACATTAATAAACTCTCCTGGATAACCACAGCTGGGATTGCTGAAGTACATGGGAAGGACAAAAGAAAAAGCCCAGTTAGAAATCTCCTCTTCCTGGGGCAACAAGGCAGATCTCCAGCTAATCTTGCTGACAAATAAGTCATTGTCACCTGCAGCCCCAGTGAGGAGCCACACTGATGTGCTGATGTGCAGCACAGGGCAGCAACAGCACTGCAAGGAGTGGGATGCTTTTCTTTCCCACTGCTTTGCTTTTCCTTCCATTATAACCAGACAAGGGTTTACTCTGGCTGGAACATCTGAGAAAATTGCCAACTGTGCCTGTGACAGTGCAGAGGGGTCAAGCCTGAAGGTGACATAATTAGCACTGTGTGATAGATCACAATCCACAGAAAATTATCCTCATTTACACCAGCCATAGCAATACATCAAAGCTTTTAGTTCTCTGGGAAGTTGAATAAGAACTGATTATGACTGTGTCACAGAGAAGACAGATCCTGCTAGACAGAAAATAATTCCCTGCCCTTAAGGCTGAGACCTGGTGGCCATTTTCTTCACAACAACAGGAACATTTATACAACCCACAAACAAACAACAAAAATCCCAACCTTATAATCCCCCAAAATTTTTGCATGCCACATGTATCGCAGCAACCTTAAAAATAAACATGCAAAGGAAAGCCAGGGAAACATTGCACATTTTGTCTCTTTCCATCCAAGATTAAAAAAAAAAAAAAAAAATCAAACACTTGACAGGGAAATTAAAAATTTACCTAAATAACAAAACACTTTAATTTCAAGGTTTTCCAAAAGACAGAAGGACCCTATTATGTGCCCCATTACTCAAAAAGTGCTTTTGCTTTGTCAGCAAAACTGAGTCACTTACACAAGACAATTCTTTATGCGCTTAAACTTTAGTGCACTTTGAACAATAGCTGCAATAGAGTAAACAGGTAAAAAATAAATATTCCTTCCTTATCCCATTGAAACAGGTAACATCACCTTTGTGTTCATACACTACCATTTAAAAAAATCTATTCCATCAGAAGCTGCAGAAATTATTGAACTAAATTTACTAAAGAGGACTGAAATGTACAAACAACATTAGCATTAATAGAATATAAGCAATATTTACTGCAGTTTGTTTAATGGCCTCTGCATTAATAGTCCTTGAAACGCACTTTCTCTCTCTATACACGGCATTAGCAGTGAAATAATAGCTGTTTACAGTGCTGAAAGGCTTCTGCACTGCTTTTATTTTTGAACAGTTGGGTTTTTCCATGGGTTTAAGGTCTCTATGGCCCACAAAGCCAAGCTATACAGGATATCTAATAGAAGACATAAGCAAACATTAAGCATTTGAAGATTCAATCAATCTGCAATATTTGACATTATCAGAATTCACAAATGCACATGTCTTTCCATATTGTGTATTGCACCACAAAAGAGACCAAAGGCCCCATGGCATGAGCTTCTGCCCAGACAGAATAAGGCTGAAACTACTTAGAGTGTTTTGGGTAATAATTGTGATTTAAAGCCCTCTTTTCTGCATCCTCTCCTTGAGGGTGGATGCAAAACTTGTCTGAACTTTTCCGATTACTAAGATGAAAATATATTCAAAATAATGAAACTTACCAAAGTATAAAAAAAAAAAAATAAACACAAAAACCCAAAACATAATGAAACCACACCACCGTACACAAATATTAGGGTGGAGGTTTGAATTATTCATCCAAAATAGTGAAACAGCTTGAAAGTCTCATTCCATTTATCTGATAAGTGCAAGATAATGTTGAACTGACTTCTTTGATCAGGGACTATCAAAGGGGCTCTGCAGAGTTAAGCTTATAAGTCCCATCGAAATTTAATAGGTGGGAGATTTTAAATGTCTTTGACTCCATCACAGCACTTTTACCTTTTTTTTCTTGGCTGCCAGAAGACTTGAACTATTTCTTTCTAGTGCTTTAAAAAACAAAGGCAAGTGACATCTAAACATAATCAACATGTGCCAGCATTCAATCTCTCAATAACAACTTAATAAACCCATCATAACTAAAGCCAGGTGAGTAATTTAATGCTAATTATTTCCAATTAACTGCTTCTTTTAAAAACAAAAGCAATGTGAAATTTTAATGTCTCTTTATCAACTATGAATGCTTCTAATTTGGCATTCACAGACTAATCATTTGGACTTTTACTGGTGTTTATATAATATTGGCCAGCTAATTTAAAGCCAAAACCCTAGATAATTCCCAACTAGATGAATTACAGACCCTCAGTTCTATTGTAACCTTTGATCAAATCTCAACTTTAGAAAACTTTGAATAAAATACTCCAATTAAAAAAAAAAAAAAAAAAAAATCCAGAAGCACAGGAGCTGCAGAGGAGGAAATTTTTTAAAATGCATTGCTATCTTTCATCAAATCCTACCTACACAAAGGCTTTTGTCTTTGAGAAAATAAGCACTTCATCGGTGAGGAAAATAACTCCCTTAAACTTTATGATTTTCTTTTTTAAAATCTCTTAATGCTTGTTCTTATAATAGTTTGAGGTCAAGCCAAAAAAAAAAAAGAAAAACAAAACCCACCAAAACAAAAAAAAGGCCAAAAAAACCCAAAACCACCAAAAACCAAAAACACCAAAACTGAAGTCCCAGCCACTGAAGAACTCATTGCCAGCCTGAGTGCTCAGTGCTGAGCCTGTTCCTGCCAAAGGCACCAGTGCACCCTGACAGGCACTGCTTACTCAGAGTGTCAGAGTAGAGCCAATTCCCATTCCCCACCCTCAGCCAAACTAAACCCCTAAGACCTCAGTCTGTGAGAGGTGGAATTCCAGATGCTGGCACAGTGCCTCACACCTTGCTCTCCCCCATGGAAAGGGAAATCCAGGCTCAGTGCTGGCCAGGCTTGTCTGCTCCCCCACAGCTGTATCTTTCAGCCCTGCTCATGCATTATCTCTGAGCCCTACCTCCATGCCTGTGTTACAGCATTCCCCAGTTCCCCTCCTCCTTTCTCCCCTGCAGGACCTCTGCAACTCTTCCCTGAAAAGCAGAGAAGGGTTTGCCTTTAACAATCCACACAGGTAAAGGGATTACCTGCTAAAGAGTAATTAAATTGACAGTCTAATTTAACACTTTGCATTTTGTGTGCTTTCACTGGGTGCTGTTTGAGTTCTTAATAAGAGGTTTAATACACTTTTCATGGCACTTAATGCTGTGGAACTAAGCAGCTTTATAACCAGAGGTCTGGGACTTGCCCAACCATTTAATATCCAGGCTGACACTTTAGGATGCTTCTTTTGCAATGTCATGGCTTTTCATGGCAAAATGCCTATGCCCTAGTAGAAGTTTTGCTCTGGGGCCAAGCAAGCTGTTTACCTGTCCCACATTCTGGTGCCAGCTCTCCCTGGTTGTGAGATCTTTCTCCTATCCTGCCTTACACCACCATTTTCTGGATGTGATATTCCAGCCCCTAGAGGTGTACCTCACTGCCCAAATTTCACCAGGCAGGACACAGGGGAGCCTTCACCTTCTGTGCTCCTGCAGAATGTGGCCAGACACCCCCTCCAACCCAAACCCCTCTTTCTGTCCTCAGGCAGGTGGTTTCTCTCTGAAACCCTGGAAGTTGTTTAGGCATTGTCTAACAATAACTGAGGTTATTGACTGCACCAGCCTTCAGAGGAGCCCAGGGATGATCAGCAGCTGCCTTGAGCTGTCAGCAGCCAAAAGTGACATGTCTGTGGATTAATGGTCTGGCTTGTCAGGATGGTGTGTATTTGCTGTGTGCAGAAGATGAAACATCTACTTTCCAAAAAGCAGGATTTGCTTTACAATAGACCTCTGCATTGCCCAGAGCAGCAATATTTTTCTGTCACTGAACGTCAACAAGCTACAGTCTGGAGTAAAACATGTTTTACTAAGCCACTGAATTGATAGAGCTTCATATTCCTCTGTGGTAAATGTTACAAATATGCAGACAGACAGTCCTTATTGATCCAAATGGTCTGCAGAAACTCCATGTGAAAGCATATGTTTCTCTGCTTGACATTTTGACATGAATGACAAGACAAAGTTAGGAATGCAAATGCACAAGAAGAAACTGCTCTTGTGTTGTAAGAGCACATTCCCCCTGCCAAAGAGCTGGTAAATGTTGCACAACTAATCACAGCCCAGAAACATGTGTGAGCTGACCTACAGACACAGAACAGGAGGGGAAATCTGACAGCACGGACTTAAAACAGCTTGATAGGATCTGCACAGCCCAATCCAACCACACTTGTTCTCTCCCTGTGCCAGGACCAGTCTAACAGAAAGTCCCACCGTGTAGAATCTCATGAATTTCAGGAAACCTTTATATAAACAATGACAGCAGCATCCAGCAACTCAAGTACCCCCCAGTCCATAGGCCAGGGCACAGTCATACTCCAAATACAGCATTTTCACCATTTTATGTCCCCATTTTATTTTATGGCCTTCTTCATGGGCTACGCCCTCAGCACTCCTCTCTGGAGACCTGCCTCCCCCTGCTCTCCAGGATTGCCTCCAATCCCCTTTCCCCAGCAGCTCCCCATCCCTGGTGTTCCCTGCCCTCCCCTGCTCCCACAGCAGCAGGCAGGAGCTCTCTGGGAAGCTTGCAGCAGACATGGCCTTTAAATGCCACCTCACTCCACTGTGAGTAGAGCTGGGGGCTCTAGTGCCACTTTAGCATCTGCTAGACTGGAAGCTGAAAGCTTTTGTGACCAAAGCTACCTCCCAGGAAATTCTCACCCTCATCCAAGCTGGCTTTAGAATCAAGCAAAACATTGCAATATATTCATTCTCCTGGCCAGCCCTTCAATGGCAGCTGAAATGCAGGAACTACTAAATTTCAACAGCCTGTAAATGCTCTACCTACCCACAGCCAACACTTGTCAGGAGTTCCTCCTGTCTGCAGCAGCAACAGAGCCAACACTCAAAGCAGCATCCTCATGCATGGGCAAAACCCACAGCATATGTGGGCACATCCCACTGCCTCAGCAGGACATCCCTGTCCCTGCTTCTGGGGACAGTGGGAAGCAACCAGGATCAAGCCCACTGTAATCCCCAGTAATGCCCCAAGATGAAAAAAGGTCTGCAACCTGTAACTATAGCCACTACAGCAAACTGAACATAGAAACATCTCAATGCCTGCTTAGATTTACTTGCAATTATGCATTGCAGCACTTTGGTGGGCTGGCATATTTTGTTTCTGGTAATTTAATTTGACAGAATTGCTTTGATATAAGTCATACAAAAACACATTAAATGAAAGTAAATTCCCTTTCTGCTGATATATAGAAAAAGCCATACAAATCTGGGATCTCTCTTTTTCACAACTGTCATGGTGTGTAGACTTGAAGCTCAGTGTAGACCCTGGTGCTGCAGAGCACTCAAGACTTAAGGTTAACTTAAAGAAGCTGAATAGTCCCAGGGAGTTTATTGAGCTCACTCACCTGATTACAATTAGGCACATGTTTAATTTGAAACATACATTTTAACTCCACCATGAATCCCATTTATTCTTTTAGCTGCAATTCTCACCCAAAGTGTTGGATTCTGTTGTGTTATACTCTACTTTGGAAATAATTCTATCAGGAAACAAATATACACATTTTATGCAATGAAAAGAATTTTAGAAAAATAGTTAAACATAAAAAAAATTCCAGGATGCTTCCTTTCAAGACTGACTTTTCACAACCAGAGTCTAAAAGCAGACTGATCCTTACCTACAGCTGTAGGTAATAAACCCTCAGGGTCCATCTCCTCTCCCATACAGTGTCCCTTATGGCACTATAACAAAACAGTTAGTAACTTAAACAAAATTCTTTATCGTGTAAACAACATAGGGCACAATGAGTTCAGTTGTGGGGTTTTCACCTAGAAACGTTTCAGGTGGTGTCTATACTACAGTCACATGTAGCATATTATTCAGAAATCAGAGTCTGTCCCAGATGCTCATCCAAGCATTTGAAACTTCAGCACAATGGGCAGAGATTTTTCTTTTAAAGTCTTTTGTTCAAACTTTTTCCTTACCTTTCTATGTGTATTTCTGATTCTGAAGACTTCCTCTCCTCCTTGTGTGATATAGAGGCCAAACAGACCTCCTCAAAACTACAGAGCTTTATAACTGCAGCAAAAGAACTAGCTACTGACAGATAAAACATCTTTCAAAGAAACCTATGAAAGTAAATTTTTAAAAGACAAACCTACTCTCTCATAGTTGTACTCTATTACAACACAATGTGAAGTTTCTGCCTGCATCAATTAATTTCAAAGAAAGCTAAAAACTTCAGTAGAGACATAAGAAAATAATTTAGGTAGTTCACCTGAAATCATACAGTTAAAAAAAACAGTATCTACGAAGGCTGACAGTAAATTTAGGACAAAACAAAACTCAGTAAAAAACTAAAGCTTTATGCAGTACTTGCTTCTCTTACTGGCTACCTTGCAGAACGCATATTTCTGTTCTACTTCCCCCCTACACAGAAAGAAAAAAAAAAAAAAACAAAAAAAAAAAAAAAACAAAAAACCCACAAAACACCATCCTTCTCCAGGAATCCAGAAACACATCCAGCACAAAGCCCAAACTCTTCCCCAGAGCCAGAGAAGTGAGAGCTTTATGGGGAGCTGATTGGAGCTGATTGAGGCTGATTTGTCCCAGCTGCAGACCTAAACAGCCCTTGGGAGTGTCTCCCAGCAAACAGCCCACAGCTGCTTTGGGTGAAATCACTCATTAAAGCCCATTCTCCCCAGCTGAGCAACAATCAAGCCAAAAAACAGGCACCGCCACCTAAATAATTTCAACTCTTAAATAATATAACAACTGTTTCTGGTAGAACAAATGCTGTTTTTATTTGTTTCCTAAAAATTAAGAAAAATAATAATTAGCTGAGGCAACTGCTTGTATGATGGAATTGATGCTTTTCATACAAGTAATACAGCTTTACTAAATATGAGTTGTAACCATCCTTTTCTCCCTCTCCCTTCACCACATGTCAGTTTTTACCTTTAATTTTACTTTTCTTCGGAGTTTTCTTCTGACTTTCTCCTTGCCTTTCCCAGGATGATGCCAAAGGATGTGGTTTCTCTGAGAAATTTCCAACAGGGCTCCCCAAATGTGTTGTGTTTAGATTTAGGTCACTCTTTAGCTGCTCACAATGCAAGTTTAAGTCAGTAAAGCAAAACAAAATAAATAATAAGGTCTGAACGCTGTGGTTGCTGTGCCATCCAACTAACACGATTTCCTCTGAATGCTCCACTTGTCACCAAGCCAACAGCTTTAAACCTATCTCAGAAGAGAGCTATTCTAGATTTTAGGAAGAATTTTCTTTCTTTAAGCACTCCCAGCATAAAGTTTAAAACTGTAATCCATGTTACAAGCTCAAAATTTTAATAAAAGTTCCTCTTTCAGGTTAATTTTTGAGACATTTTCCTTTCCAGAGCTATCCCTGAATACCAGCTTATGGAAAGCAGTGCTCTTGAGCCTAGTATTAAGAGCTAAACCTTCACCTGCTGAAACTCAGTATGCTTGATCTATTCCCTGGAGGGAAGCTGATTTACACAGGTGAGAACCCAAGTTTAAGTGGTTTATTCTATCAGCAGACTAAGAAAAAGTGAGCTGCTTTGCTGAGACTTCACCTACAATGCAGCAATGGTTATCAAAGCAAGGCAGATATTGGGAATTTCACTTTGCAAGACAAGTATTGCACACATGTAGTTGTAACTCAGCATAAAAACATTCTATCAAGTTTCAACTCTGAAATTAAAAAGCAGAATTACTCTATTTTTTCCATTGCAATTGGAAAACATGACATACTAAGAAATAAGAGCAATGCATTCTTCAGATTGAAAGCAGATTGCCCATGGATTACAAGCAAATAGAATAAACTGAGTCACATTTTTGTAAGAAAATAATTTCTAAACTAATGGGTTGATAGAACAAGACAGGCTAGAAGTGCTGTGCCACAGATGTCACTTTTGTGAAAGCTCATCATCAAAAGAGCACAATAAAAGGAAGGTACATTTCATGTACAATCACCTTTGCAATGTAAACATTCCAGAGGAGTTGGAATATTTGGGATCATACGTTATTCCCTATTTTAAGTACACTCGGGGAAGTTCCAGTTGAAAAATCAGAGCACAGTTTGATCTTCAAAGTTTTCCGAAACTTTTGCAGTTTTTCTATTTTAACTTTCCAGATATTAAAGGTGAAGGGTCAAATCTGCAGGTGGTATAAATAAGCACAGCTCTGTGAGAGCTTTCACCTTATGCTCGTTTACATCACATGGAAATTATATTTCTCACTTCTTCTGTGAGTAATTGCTAATGTATATATAAATATATGCATGTGTGTGATGAATACATATTATATAGAAGGTGAATGTTTTGATCTGTCAAAAGGAAGATACAAATATAAAACAGGAGACAGGATATGAAAATCATACATTCTGCATTTACTTTGAAAACTGAAAGTTATGGGGAAAGAAACATTGTTTATGCTCAAGGAGAACCTGGTGATTTGCTTAAATAATCTAAAACCAAACCACTAGCACATGAAGGATTTAACAGCTTCCTGTCAGTGCTGACAGGCTCAAGCTATGCCTTGCTAACTTTTATAGAAACAAATAATTACTAGACAGTGAGAGATCCATTGCAGAGTCCTAGTTTTGCAGTGTAGACCCTGGTGCAGCAAAGCACTCAAAACTAAAGGTAACTTAAAGCAGCTGAGTAGTCCCAGGGAGTTTGGCCAGCTCACTCACCTGCTCAAAATTAGGCACATATTTAATTTGAGATGTGCAGTTTTAACTCCACTATCAATCAGCAATGCACTTCACCTGTGCATAAAGCAGGTGCTCCCTATAGGGCTCATACATGCTTAAAAACTTTTCTGAAAGAGGGCTGCATGGTTTGATTCTTCAAGATCCTGCTCAGCTGTAGTCCTGCAAACATTCAAACAGGTGAGTCATACCCTGTGCATGAGAATAAAGAAGCTTTAGCATCACTTATAAGTTAAACCGCACTTCCAAACTTTACAGCACACAGCAAGAGTAAGCCAGGAGGACACTGAATATAAAGAATGCTAAAGTTAATCCCCAAAATATTTTGTATTCACAATTTATTCCACAAATGCAGATCAGTTAAAATTACAGTGTTCTAGTCTATAATATGAAAAAGATCTAATGTGAAAGTAAAGATGCATCAGTAAAAGAGGATTTCAGCCCCTGCTCTGGGCTTTGCTGCAGCAAGTCAGCAGCATGTTTTGTGAGTTAACAGCAGGGCAGCAGCTCAGGAAACCTCCAGCAAGCTTGTGTGCCATGACAGACTGCACCCTTGTAGCCACTCAGGCACCTCCTTGCATGTCTTCTGCAGCACATTCCTCTGCTGCTGCTAAAATCTGAAATAGGTCATGAAACAAGAGATTTTTCCAATGCACATCCTTGCACTCTTTCTCCAAAGCATCTTTCCAGGTTCCTGTGTGTGCGTAGTCTTTTTGTGCAGCTATTTCTGCCATAATTAATTAGTGTATTTATGGAAATGTTTTTTTTTCCTGTGGCCATAGGTTTAAGACAACAAATAGAAGAAATATGATAAAAGAAGAAAAAAAAAATCCAAAGTTTTTGCGGACCAAACCTCTAAATAGCATAAATCTAGTCAGCTTTATTATTAATTTTTAATTAGTGTAAAGCAAATAGTGCAATTTGTGCCAAGTTACAAAATTGCACCATCTTCATGAAGAACCAACTTGACAACAGAGACAAACTAATTATCTCCAAGAGTACTCCTTCTCTAAGCCCACCATCAATATTCCTCATTTAAAAAGTGGTAGGCTGAGTATCCTCTTTCATAAGGTAGGTTTTATATCACAGTTTGACTTTTCCTCCCTACTGCTTAAAGTAGAAATGTAAAAATGTGGGGACTTTAATCACCCCGTAAATATACGCATTGTGTGATTACGCAAATTAAATTAGGAGCAGTGAATGGAATGTTTATTTACCCAAACACCTGACCCAAATTGCCTGCTGACTTTCCTGGGATGTGAATGCATTTTTACTTTTTCAAACAGAATTTTTCACCCTAATGTAGACAATGATTTTGCTGCACCAGGACCTACAGCCTTTTCCAAATAGCAGTGTTCTAATAAAGTGAAGAAATCCAGCTACAAAGGGAAATTACAACCTAGTATTAGAAACACATTTGAGAAGACACTAAACTGTCCCAGTTTTGAAAGAGAGTGATGGTCTATGAAGAGTAGGAGTGGGGACAGGGATCCATTATGTTTGGCATTCAAAATTCTGTTTGGGAAGGAAACAATGTCTTAGATTTTGGTTTTTTTTCTTGCCATACGACATTGCACTGGTAATATTTGCATGACAAGACATCAAATAAGCTGTATGTGTTGCTCTATCTTTTTTCTCTGTGTTGCACAGACAGAAAAAAAAGGGTTTTGTACAGCCATTTCTACTATGATTATAGACATGGCCATTAAAATGTCTCTCTTTACAAAATCAATGGGAAAAAAGCTGAGCTGTGCTTATACTCTTGTCATTCAGGGATATGACTTCCAACAGGGAGCATTGCATCCATTATGCAACAAATTCAGTAAAATCTTAAAGAAAGAGATGGCACCAGAGGGTACAGTCACTGCACTGCCATTATCTCCTGCCTTTACTGTTCCTCCTTGTCTCACTCCATTGGTTCCTCCCCATTTTCAGTCATGTACGCAAGAAACGAAAAAGAACTGAGCAGTTTTTTTTAAAAGCTTTCCCCCTAACCTAAAACCTGTTCATCAAAGCATTTATATATATAATATATACTTCATAATATATATAATATATATTATATATATATATTTATAACAAAACACAGAAAGTTAAATAATAAGAGCCACACAGCACAGCAGACTCAAAAAACACAATCCAATAATCCTGTGCTTAAATTTAGAAACTGTGTGGAAGTTTAAATTCTTGTTAGAAAGAAAATGTTCTCTGTTCATTGTTTGTTGGATTTGACTTGTAATTCACCTTTAAAGCATTTTTTACTGCTATGCTAATACCAGCTACTAAGCTCTCTGAGTGAATTGTCATCTTGGCTATAAAACAGGGTTCTGGGGAAAGGAGAGATCTGAGTATGGTGAATTTTTCTAGTAAGAAAATACAGAAAAACAGATAAATTTTTGCTCTTAAAAAAACATACCTGTAAGGGAATAAGTGTTGAAATGCATGGAAAAAAAAAAAAAAGTATGGCCCTCAGTCCCAGTAACAGGTCTTCTTTGGCACTTGAGAACGACCACGAGTAGTTTGCCTTTTTATTCATATAGAACAAAATTTACAAAGTCATTCATACATTTTTGTTTGTTTTTTGTTTTTTACTTACTTCGAAAATTGGGAATATTCAAAATACACTTTTACCCCACTTCATTCTTTCATTATTTACAAGTATGTACAAGAAAAATGTAAGAGTTCCTTTTCTTTTCCTTTTTTTTTTTTTTTTTTTTTTCTTTTAGATTTTGTATTAAAAATCTCTGCTGGTTGTTTGTACTGTTTGTTCTTGTCATATGGATGTTCCATGCGAGGGCTCCATTGCTTCTGGAATGACTCCCCCCGGCACGGACTGGAATGACATTGGGATCGGGGTTTTGACGGGGCTCTGCCGGAATAGTCCTCCGTTGGGTGACCTGTGTTTGCACTGTATGGAGGGCATGGTGGCCGAGCTGCTCAGGGGCAGCGGCAGGTTGCTGCCCGAGGCAGCTGTGAGTGTCCTGCTGGCACCGTGAGTGCTCTGTTCTGGTAAAAAGGTGGTGACAGAAAGTTGCGTGTTCTGGTACTCGCGCACCGGCTCCAGGGTCTGGGCTGGCTGCATGCCACCGATCTCCAGCGCCGAGATCTCGATGGACGCTGGGGAGATCTGCTTGTGGGCAATGTCTTCATCAATTAAACTGTTCATGCGTCTGTGCACCTGCTCCAGGTTCACTTCTTTGTCCTAGTGAGGAAGAAACCAGAACAGTCAGTCCAAACACAGTCTCCAATCCCATCCGGACCCCCTTCCTCTCCTTTGTGTGACCTGAGTTGCTGATCACTCATTACATCACTTGGATTTCAACTGTGCCTGTGCAAAACCTCACGATCTGGTGACATCTCCAGATGAAAAACCTGCTGAAGGAAATGCTGAAGAAAACACCAGCTCAATCTCAGCCTGCTGGAGCTCTTGATGTTGTCAATCCCATCCTCCTGGGAGGTAAACTTGATGGCTGTGCTTCAGCTAACAGGGGCTGGCACCAGGGACCAGCACATCCCTCGTGCCCCTGGCTCACCTGGCAACAGCTCAGAAAATAGCCTATAGCAGGCAAACAAAGGACCTGGGACTCCAAATTCCAGTGGGCAGCTCAGCCCTCTGCCACCACATGACACCTCACCACTATCTCATCTATCTGCAGAGCATTTTCTAATGAACAGATCAGTAGAAAAACCTGACTTCAGGGTAGTTGCTTTATGTGTCTAAACCTACTGGCCAGGGGTTGCGGTGGTGATGAATTCTTGCCTTCCCATCAGAAAGTCCTGGGCCACCTGTGTGGCACAGAAGATAAACCTACAGGAGCAGCACTGGGAGAGGTCTACTCTGGGAGCCCTGGGGAGGGGACCACACAGCTGTGTTTGGAACAGCTGCATGACAGACCATAAGCTGTCTGTCACCTTGGCATGTCATCAGGAAAAAGTCTGTCAGAGCTCAGGAAAACAGGGCTGGTCTTTAGAAAATGCATCACCATCTTCTGAGAATGTGTTTCCTAAAGTTCCCGGTGTGGTCTCTTCAACTGACTGTCAGAACCACTCACACAACACATTTTAGCTTCCCTGAGGAAATACAACAAAAGGAGTTGTCTTTAAATCTTGAAGTAGCAAAGATCTACAGTGGGCTGTTTATCACCTCAGCACCGCATTCAAAATGCTCAAATTGGGAAGCAACAAAACTGGCAGGGTGAAGTCAACCACCTGGGATGATGTCTGACTGAATTTTAACAGCTTGCATTGTATTGCCAATAAAAAGGTATTATATTATATAATTTCTCTACATTTCATAAAGCACTGCTATGATTGCAGTTGTAGTTATTTGATGCAAGTGTAACACACAGCAGAATAGCAGCAAAGCATAACAGCCCAACAGCCCTGGAACTGGAGAAATTCCCTGATCCAACACAAAACCTGTAATTACATGACTCAGACAGCAAGACTCCAACCTAGGGAGCAGGACTACCCAAAACTTTTGTGTTCCAGTAATCCCTGACTGCCCAAGGTCAACCTGTGCTTAAATGTTGGTTTAACCCAACACCAGCAGCCTTACTGATTCATACAAAGATCTAGGCTCAGGGAATGAAGAAGTACAATGTGTCACAGCCACTTTCTCCTCTTAATCTTTCACCAGCAGTGTTCAGGTGGAGCACAGAGAATTACAATCTTATTCCAGTGGTATCCTCTGCTATGCAGCTTTGCTTTCCCCTGTAAAATGACAAGCTGACTCCAAAGTCCTTGATTCCAGTCAATGTCAACTACAGATTCAATTCTAACCTTATGATTTAACATTCCTCCTACATTACTCAAGAACCATTGAATTTGCTGATCCCTGCATGGGTTTGGAAATGAATTTGTGTTACATGATGTACAGTCCAAACCTGTGTCCTTAGCTTAGGTTAAATCCATATTGATTTCAACTGGAATACAATTGCTTCACAATTACAGGGCTGAGATGCATGTTGCAAATTCTTTTCTAATCAGTGGAAAATGAATTCCTATTTAATTTATGTCATAAATTCACCAAAATCCCAATGCAGCTCCCAGAAACTTGGGGGATATAATCTTCCTCGCCAAAGAAACAAATAACTTAAAAAATCCTGCTTTTTCAGCCAAATCCTCTAATCAGATAATTCTGAGTTAGAGAAAAATCAATGGGCAATAAAATAAAAAAATAAACTTTTTTGACATGAAGTGATCACATAACACTTGATCAGATAACCCCTGCAGCTGTATTAAGTCCTTCTTGACAAAAAACACACCTGAGCTGTCAGGTCCTTCATCTAATACATTAGACAATGCACTAAGCTGATGATAACTTAGAAGCTCTTTCCTAAATTCTGTAGCTAGGAAACTTAAGGATTTATTGTACAGTGGCCAGAGGATTACATGGATTAAATTCATACTTTCCTCAGTTCCTTTTCTTGAAGTAAAATTGTAGACCTGGGGCAAACATGAGAAAAGTTCTTACATTATTCCCCGATGGGAATAAGAGCTCGACCTCTCAGGGTGGGTTCTTTTGGAATAGATGTCCAACCACTCACTGCTGCATTTTCCTTACCTGCTTGCCAGCAAAAGTTTGTTGCAAAGTCCTGTTTGTCCACAAACTTCAGCTAGCACCATGTATGATGATATTGTGTCTAAGCAGCTAACTCCCAGAAGCCCATTATGCAATGCCCCTTTAGGTACCCTGCACTATTTCTTTTCTAAATGATGCTACCAGTTGGGATGTAAACTCCCAGCTGGCATTCTGAGTATCTGGGGCTCATATTCTTGTCATGCCTCAACTACAAAATAAGAGAACAAAAGAGAACTCAGGTTAGAACTGAGCAAATATTAGAGCAAATATTCCTAAATGAGGCTTTGGCAAAATGCTCATGACTCATTTACATTTTTCTGAGCTTTTGCCAAATACTAATGCCTTTCTTCAGATCATTTCAAGGAAAAATATACATCAATGTTTTATTTATATTTTAATTTTTTTTTTATTGCAAGTACATCCTAAGTATATTCATCCTGCTTTGCAAGTGGAACAAGTAAAATGTGACCTGGATAAAGCCAAGCCAGAGGGAAAGCTAAGGTTTCAATAATTGCAACAAGCAATCATTAATTGTTTGCAGAGCAAAAATAAATTCATGAAAGAAGCAGGATCCTCATTTGGAGCATCTGGGCACAGAAGGTCATAAAATTCAAAGCATGAATTAATCCTGGTAACATATTTAGCTGAGCCCTTTTAAGATGCAAACATGAAGAGCCACAGCTGGGATGCTCTTAATACACATCTCCGGGTCCAGACCATAGGGATTATTAAGGACCACATCTTTTGGAATATTCCTTTATCCTGGGCTAACAGGCCTTTTCTTCTGCTATGCACAGTCCACCCTGGGACAGCATTCCCCAGGAAATGGTGGATTTGAAGTTGCTTATATTTCACAATACAAACTCATGTTTCACTGTGCTAAAATTTAAAATTTAAAGATTAAAACCACTTCTTGCACACAGACATCACATTCTATCTACATCAGAACACTTTATGAACTATATAGAGAGGTAAATGCTTGGGATCTCTTTAAGAAGCAGGGGTGATGATTTCTTTTGCTTACTTCTTTTTCTTCAGCATTAAGGACAACTTGTTGGCCTTATTAAGATCAAGGAAAACTTTCTAAAGGCTTTCAACAGACCAGGAATTCACATTATTCCTTCTCTTCATTGTCAAAATAAAATGTTTGCAAAGGTTGTGGAAAACAACTTGTCTCTGAGGAATTATAAAACCGCATTTTTAAAGGTTCTTCCCTTTTTCTTTGTCTTATTAGATAAAGAGCAGCTAAATAACTAAATGTCAACATTTGTGTGAGACTATCTTAATGTGAATGAATGATTCTTCAAATACTTTTTAAAAAAACCCCTAAGATAAAATTCAGAAACCCTTGAAAATATTAGTTTGTCATTGCACACCATAAAACTGCTTTGAATCCCAAGATTTCTAGAAGCAGAGGTTTTGAGATAGCTTTATGTGACAAGTCAACTCTTCTGAATCTGTAAATTCTGTGAACCTAATATTTTTTTTTTTCTTTCCTTCATTGTTCTTCTGAGAAATCAGTAACATAGCATATGTTACTGAAAACTAAGAAGCTAAATGGAGAAAGGTTTAAATGGCAATAAAGCCAGAAAAAGAAATCTTAAAAGTTATTATGTTTTGCTCCATGTTCTCCTTTATTTTTAGTTCTGTGCTTCTTATCAAATACCAAGTAATTTGTTAAAATTTCTTTTTTGCACTTAATATATAAAATTTAGTTAATATTATAAGTATGTCACATCTCAGACCTTTCATGCCAATTCAGCTTTACTTCTCATTTACGGCTGTGTTGGACACAAGTATATGTTTGTGTTGCCAGAAGAAGATAAATATTTTTCTTTTGCTGGCTTCATAATTCTATTTTCAATATTAATGTTGTACTCCAAATAGATAAGTTGAAGAAATTAATCAGTGAAGGAAAGAAAGGTCTAAGGAAAATTGATTATACACACAGGGTTATCCTCGGCAGGCTCAAGGAGAACAGCTAACCAAACACTGCTCCTTGACAGGAAGTTCTCTTATTCATAAATACCAAGTGAAATGCCAATGTCCCTCTGTGAGTTTGAGCTCTGGAAGGGCATTTGAAGGGCAGGTTTCTGATATGCAAGCACTTGACCATAATCAACAGGTTCAATGGCCTATGACAGACAGCAGGAGCACACCCTGGCTTGGAGTGGATCTGGAGCATGCTCACCAGAATTATCTGGGAATGACCACACCTGCAAGAAACTATGACTCCTTTCAGGATCAACCAAGTCTGGCTTTTCACACAGAGTAAAATTATGGCAAGATAAAAATGCAGACACCATGATTTAGAGAGTAACGAATATTTTTTCTCTAGCTTATTTTCTGTGACTCTTGACAGTGGTTTCTAATAAAAGCCTGTGGGCAGTCATATTGAAAGAATATGCTAATTGGGAGGTTTGGAGGCAGTTAACGTGCTCAAATTCAAGGGTGTTGGAAAGGAGCTAGTGGCTGATGGTTTTAAGAAATTGCCTACATCACTCTAAACACAATTAATTAACAGGTAATACAGCTCAGCTGACTGGCTTGCAACAGTTGGGATTTTCCAAGGGAAAATTTTTTTTGAGAAAAATATATTAATTTAAGACACCATTGTGGTGTCTGGTTTTTTACTTGTGATTTCAGTGAGCTTATTACAGAGCTCAAGAAAAGCCACTTCAAGACATTAAAATGCTACAAGATGAGGAAGCAGTTCCAGTAAGGCAAAAAAGGAAGACAAATGCCCAAACAGGAAAGTCTAATATCTGCAGAAATGTGATGCTAAAACTATGCCAAAACTGTGATAAGTTGCATAGGCATCTAACACATGCAAATAAAAGCACACTAGACTGGAGAAGAAAAAGATTGATGGCCATGACCCCAGAAGGACTAGAATTTCAGAAACATAGCCAATATGGGCAGACAGGCTCATACAGGGAGGGAATACCTTGCATATGTCAATACCTCCCAGTCAGGTGCTGGTAACTGTGCCAAGAATTAAAAGCCTGTTAAAGCAGTTAATAAGACTCAGGAGATAAGCAGAAAACAATGCTTTTAAGGTAATATAGCCTTAATCATCAATCAGGGCACATTTCTGGTTTAGTTTTTTGCTTCCTGTCCTGGGTGACAATATGAAGGATTATCTTTTGGTGAGAGAAAGAAACCAAGACATAAATGCTAATATTAGGTTTTCATTCTGTGCAAGAACTATTTTTTTAAATTAGGTAATTTTGTGATTAGGACTGGGTTTCAAAATTTGACACAAATCCCAGTGTCAGACAGACACTTCCTCTTCTGCCCTTGACCAGGAAATATGCTGGTCCCTCCCCCACCCACATAAAAGCCCTCTTGACTCATACATGTGTGTTTATAATGACAGGTGTCAGAGGTCATGAGACACAGGTGCTGGAAGGCACACCTCTACCCAGTTAGAAAGGAACACTCTGAGGCATTTCCAAGCACAGACAGCCACACTGCAAAACTGAAAAAGAAGGCAGAAAAAAACCAGCAAAGTTTCCATGCTCAGGTACCCACAAACTATTCTCTTCTTACTCAGCATCAAATTCCACAGCTCTACCCAGCAACCAATTTCAGTGTGTGGGGTTTCAGACATCATGGGCTCAAACATTTAGCTTGTTAAAGAAACAGTAGCTCTGCATATGTACAATTGTTTAGGATTATTTTGAAATCCTGTATTCACCCAAGGTCATTATCATTACTTTCAGTTATAGGTACTGCATATACAAAGCTGTAATTTTAATTTATTCTAGTAGGCTCTGACAGACTGGCAAAACCAGGCATAATTGGCTTGCCCAAGAAGAAAAAGCAGTGATGATATATGTAATAGATGTGCTGCAGAACAATGACAATACAGTATGGTGTTACATTAATACAAATAACCCCTTTTTAATATGACTCACTGTGTGACACTCATTATTCTGGAGATTCTGCAGCCGACAATGCAGTGAAATGCAGAGAGATGTGTAAACAGATGCAGTGGTGATGTATGTCTGCTGTCATTAATTTAACACAGGCAACAGACCCAGTCAAATAGCACTTAATGTTACATAAAATTTGCTGAGTGGTTTCTGAGTGTGCTCTGCTCAAAGCTGGTGTGACCATAACAGAACCTTATTAGAAATACCAGGGATGCACCTCAAGAGTCTACTTGAAAACCTGCTTTTAGAAATAGGCCAAATCCTGCAATCAAGCTTCTGGTCTTACAAGTGGAAGCTCTACCATGTATTTTAAATTAGCAATTAGCTAAATTATCATCCATAAACCAGCTGTTAGAAGAAGGCACTGAGACTGACATCAGGTGAGGTCCAGTTGGCTGTTACCTAATTGAAAGAATAAAAGAAATGAAAGTTTTGCAGCATGTTAATTTCATTCAATGTGGAATCATCTGCAAAGAAACTAAACTTCATAAAAATTATGTACATGAGGCCACCTTATTCACTAGGTGATGCTCTCCTTCACCAGAAAGCAGAAATTCCTTTATGAAGAGACAGTAACACTATTTTTCCTTCTAAGTAAACCTGAAAAAAGTAAGATTTTACACAATGCTGCAAAGTTTATGTTAATGTGATAGAAAATTGTTTCAAATACATTGCCAAAGTTTACTTCCAGCTACCCTCAGCCAGAAAGTATGTGTAAATAAATTATTACCAAAAAGCCTAGACATCCAACAAGTAACAGTGATTTGCTACAGTGCTGGTGCAAGTAGCAAGAACCTTCATGAAGCAGTTCACATCTTCCCACACTCCTGCCCATCTTACCCAGGCTGGATCTATCTAACCTAAAATCACATCTAACCAGGGGTCTAATTCAGGTCCCACCTGTGAGCCTTGCCAGGAATACCCCAGACAGTGATCTCTCCAGCAGGCCACTGAAGCTGACAATGCACACCACTTTAAACCAGCCAAACCTCTCTCTTTATCTTATTAATCTCTTCAACTGCATCCCTGTCTCTGTGAATAAATGCACAGGACATAGTCCTGATGGGGGAACAGCAGGTTGCCCCACAGTGTCTTGCAGTGATCTGCTCCCACATTCACCACCATCCATTAACTCAGTGCAATCACAGAGAGCACAGTCTAGACCTCACAACTCACAACAGACCCAAACCAGCTAGGGAAGAAGCTGTCATAGCATTTTCATTTGTTACTCAATATGAAAGGGGACATTCAGCCTCATGCTGAGATATTCAAGCTTTAAAATCCTTACCAACCTTGGTTCACCAGCTGGTAACCCAACGACAAAGAGAATGAGTGAGTGGTTCACATGGTACAGATGTTTCCACAGTTTTCATGACATTAAAAATAAACAGGACAATACGAAAATGCAAAGAAACATTTCTCAACACAAGCAGCAAAATGCAGTACAGAATGAGTGCTGGCTGATGAGCATGCCAATGTCTCTGCAAAGGAACTTGGGAGGAAGGAGAGATTGCACCCGGAGAAACCTCTACTGTGCACACACTACGGACCGCAGTTACAGGCAATTCCAACAACACGAGGGCACGACCACGGAGAGCTCCAGGGGAAGGTAAAGGTGAGGGGGAAACTAACAGGGATTCATCTGTGCAGGCATTTTCAACAAGAAACCAATCATCTGTATGTTTATTGTAAATTCTCACCATGCTTCTGAGGCCCAGCCTCACATCATTGGCCATCTCCAGATGGAAAGGGAAAGGAAGATGTGGGAGAAAAAAAAAAAAGGATCAAGATAGTGAGGCTAATAATGTAATTAATATTTCACTCTTTTCAGCAAACATATACTAATAATTTCTTATACTTCTGGTCTGAAATAGCATTACAACAAGAAAGGATGGCCCTCAAGAGGGTGGTGGTTTCAGAATTTGATATCACCTAAAATTACACTGTGAGGTGACAGATTACTCTTTTATGAAGGAAAAATTAAATTCATGAAGGTTCTGTTCCAAAACTCACTAAAACTTAATGGTTCCTTTACACTGCTTTACACATTTTTTTTAATCCTAAATTATAATCTAGTCCATACGGGATGCAACTTCTCACTCTAGTGAGCCCAAGTCAAAGCAATGCTATCTTTTAACAGACTGAATTACTCTACTGGAGCATCAGGCATAACAGATTGCTCCACACACTCCTTCTTCATCATTCCTGTCTAGTCATATCCAAACCTCAGAAGTTCCCATTTTTTCCTATTATGCCAGGAGTAGAAGAGAGAGTTGGCACAGGAGACAAAGAATTGCTTCTACAACCTGTTTGATGCCCAGTGCTTGGTGACTTACAATCTCCAATCTCATCTCCTCTCCAGCTATATGAAAGCCTTATGAAATCCTTACTCCTGACAATTAGCCACAATTTTTGCAATTAAAAACCGCATTTTTAAAAGGTTTCTGTGCCCCCATTCAGGGCTGCATTTTGGAAACTGCCCAAGCTCCTATTTTGACATAAGACAAGACATAACCAGCCAAATCATTAAAATAGCTCAGCATAACAAAAATCTGGACACCAGTTTCCCAAAAGATAACTCTTGCATACTGAATAATTCTGAAGAAATAGTACTTGTTATGATGAGTGAGTTTGTGTGGCTCTTTTTTATATATGTGCCTATAAATATGGCTCTGGACTTAAGGAAATTCATAACCAAGCCATTGATTAATTAAAAAAAAAAAAAGAAAATATTTTCCACGGTATTGGCATCTGTGATACCTTAATATTTTAGTAATATTGACCACAGGTTGTTTCAGGTACTATAAAATTATTTAAATTCAATTGATAAATAAGTTTATAAATTGCATGTTAATCTCATTGCATGGTAAGGTAAATCTTCACCAAAGAACTTCAATACACATGTAACTCCCAGTTTCTGCTTCATACATGGTGGTTTCAAAGCAACTGAAGTTTTATCCTATGCCACTAAAAGTAATGGGAATGTTTTGGTGCTCTGGGTGAGATTAGAATACACCTCTTATTTAATTTTATGTACATGCTTAAATTCTTAGTCAGATCAACACCTAAGGCATTTTACAAACCACAAAAATGCAAAAGAAATTTGAGAAAAAGTCACATTTTATGTTTTTTTTATTTTAAATGTTTACTGATTTTGTTATTTTACACCCCCTTCAAAAAGTCAGCTTTAAAATACTGCCATAGGCTAAGACATACAAAAATTAGCTGTGTAAACATTGTGTGAAGAATCTAAAAGAATCTGACACATTAAGGCTCCAATTCAGTAAAATACATAAGCTCATGCCAAGCTCATGAGTAGCCACAGAAGTTCTCTGGGATAGGCAATGTAATGCAAATTAAGCAAGTACTTACACTCATCACCAAACTGAAACTTTAAACAAGTTATTTCTTTTCGATTTTCCTGCATGGCAACACTCATTTTTTAAGCTTATTTCTGTTGAATAATTTTCTTGCCCCCCTAAGGTTCATGCCAGGTAAATCCAGATAATATCCCTAAGGATCCCATTAGCAGGGTTTTCTTACATGACAGAGAAAAATTAAACCAAACACAAAAATCCCTTCCTTGCAGTTAGGGAAATATGCTGGTACAAAATTCAATTGCTTCACCACTGCTTTGGGTAGCAGAAGCCTGGGCCCAGTGCCATAAATCACGGGTATGATGTGTCACTGTTAAATCCATTACAGCCTTGACCAAAATCTATGGTGATCAGTAGCAGGAGTTGAGTGATTTCATTGGATTCTGGATGTGCACCCTGCCTGGGACCAGGAATTACAGAATATCTGCTTCTCCATAGGCACCTCCAAAGAGAAAATCATGTTTCTTCACTCACACAAAAAGCCAGCATGGAGTTAGTTAAGATGCCTTTCCAGCTATTACTAGCTTCTGTACAAGGTAATTTATATATTATATATTATATTGGCCTCTTTTTCCCTTTTTTTTTTTTTTTTTCCCCTGGTTCTTTCAGCTTATACTTTATCATCAAACAACAGTAAACTTTTCATTCTGGGTTGACTGATTCCTAACACCGCTTTGCTGATTTAAAAATGCTAGTTAAATGAAGTTCCTCAGCTTATTACATTCAAAGCTGGTTTGAAACTGAATTTCTAGATGGCATTAAAATGCATTATTTTGCCAATGTTTGCATGATTTATTTTCCCCAAACAAACCTTTATTTATTCTTAAAAAAAAGTAGAATACAATACAGTAGTACAAACAAATGATAATTTATATGCAACTGAGCAAAAAATGTACAAAGATTTCAGACATGTCATTAAAATACAGAAAAAAATAATTTAAAATAAAAACAAGATAAAATATAGAGAACATGCAATGAAGGGAAAATAAAATATCAGTTTGATGATCTCGTGTTTCCTTTCACTCTCAAAAGGAACCATCCTGGGGCAAATCAAATTATCACATAAAAAGATAACACCACAAAGGAGACAAGGTAAATGAAGTGACAAGGAAAAAGACAAGGAAAGTGAAAATAATGGTGAAAGCAAAAGACTTTAATAATCAAAACCAACACTGCTGACACCATGCTGAAGATACAGAAGCCTCGGTTGCCATGGCATAGTATCTGGCTGGAGAACTACAGAGAGATGAATACAGTACAAATCACAATTCTTAGCAGTGACAAATTTGGATCCATTGGACTCGTGTCTGCCAGCTCCTATTTTCATTGGTAAGGTACACTGGGATTCCTGCTCTTCTAGTATCAGATGGGAATCTTAGTGGGTAATTTTCATGACTGCTAAAGCTGGAAGAATGGATTTCTGAGGTAGGCTGGGATTTCCACATCAGTGGACATGGAAACAAGGGAGTTTAAGGCAGATCACAAGAGGCTGCCCTGGCCAGAGATACAGGTTTGTTTTTTTTTCCTTTCACCTTGTGTACTGCCAAAATACTTGTGACAATTTCTAGAATCATTTTGCTACCTCCCATTGTCTCATAGAGCTCACAGAGTCTAGACTTTTTTTGAGATTCAAGGCATTATTAAGCCTGGAGTAGCAGGAAATAGGAATTATAAGGTGCTGGTACTAGTGTACAAGACCATTCCCACACTGAACTGTACTGAAATGCAGCCCCCTTTTAATAATTTAAAAAAAAAAAAACCTACAGAAAAGTGAAAAGAGTATATTGAATAAAATGATTTTGCAGAAGTGTGAGAAAGGAAAGAAATCACAAACTAAGCTGTGAAGACTGTGATTGTTAATGAATTATAAATTTGACACAAGTTATGAGACAACGACTAGAAGCAACTCAGGAAGTGGAAAACTATGCTATGCCTTAACCAATAAAACCCTCAAATCTTCTTGCACTGCAGATTCCCAAACACACCAGGCTCAGTTTCTGACACACTCACATTGCTAGGAATAGCACAGCTGGTTTGGAAAAGTAGATTTTTGATTAATCATATATATTATCTGTGCAAGGAAAGAATCAAAGCAATAATTTATTTGGGTCATTGTAACATTGTCTTTCAAGAACTGTATCAAATGTAAGTGAATCAATATCACCTCTTACAAGGGATGCAGCAAGTATCAGGTCCCAGAAAACAAAAAATCATCCTGTACAAGCGGCTAATGTTGTTTAACATGGGGTTGCCTATTAATTTTTTTAGTGAATAATCTAATGCACAGTGAAAAAATATGAGAACTTGACTTTCCATGAATAGTAGGATATTTTATCTTTGCATATAAGTTTCCATTGCTTTGTGGTATATGAAGAACTTGGAATGCTTTCTTCACAGCTCTGATGAGATCTCAGAAGTAATGATCTTCAGAGGAATAGCACATCACACAAAGACACAGCTGATAAAGCACAGAGGATGCTGGGGAGCCCACTGCAGGAAGCAGCCATGCTGGATCATAGTGACAACAAAGATGTGAAAAAGATGTGAAAACTGCCTTTCATTCCTTCAAAGAGGATAAAAGATACCTACAATCTGATGATGTGGCAAAGCCCTTGGCTGTTAAATGATCCAAATTACATTATGGCTTACTGATATTGTGACATAAATGCATAGGAATTACAACAAAAAGTTAAATCCAGAAGCAATTGTCAAAAATTCGACATTTATATGGTACCAGTTTTTAATAACTTTATCTGATTGCTCAGTCATTTAAAAGGGATATAAAGTGACTGAACAAAGACTCCAGAATAAATATTAATTTTTCACAACTCCCTAATTTTCTGAAGCTTATCGAAGTCAAAAGATTAGGTATCAGTATTTCAGGCTGAGTAGCAGCTGTGTAAATTCAAGATTTTAACACACAGAGATAGGTGTATGAGCTGACTAAATTTCACTGTGGGTATTGGATGGCTGGGTACTAACAATGAGGAGAGGGTGATTATAAATTCCAGAATATCTTTTTGGAAAAAGATGACCTCGTGCAAGTTTTTCTGTGTTGCAAAGTAATAAGGCAAGTTTAATGTTACCAGATATTTTCCAGCTTGAAGAGATTGCAAATTTGAGCCCTAATAGAAGAATGTGGCATGGTGTTGCAGCAGTACATTTTTTTCCTGATGCTGGAGCTAATCTTTCTTTTGTTAATCTGATCTGATAAGGATTAAATAGGGATAGCATTAAGATTTGTACAGGAAAACTCATTAGAAACAATTTTTTTAAATCTCCTTCAAGTAGAATAAAAACATCTTGTATCAACATCCTGAAACAGATCAACCCAGCCTTCGCTCTTCCAGCAAGGAATTTCACCATTCCTTGAAAGATACAATTGTGAACCAATGGCAACATGGAAAAATAAAGGGAATTCATCTTTCCTGGAGGTTTGTCTTCATTAATTGACTTAGTGTATAGGAACAATATTATTTTTTAAAAATTTTTGTGGGATTGAGTTTTTTCATATGCAAAAAATGCAAAAAATATTCTAATTGGAAGCAGTGTCCCCTTGACATAACTCTTCCTATGAAGTCTGCAAAAGTAGATCAGGTTTATATCAACATCCAAGTTATGTTGTCAGGTTTCAAAAGACATGGCTTCTGTTTGCCTCATAGTTAATGCTACATTCCCCACACTCAGTGTAATTAAGAGCCATGATTTATACCATGCAGACATCTGAGCCCTCTTGGGCATCAATGTATTGGCTCAGCCTAACCCCCACAAAAGCCTGAGGAACACCAAGTGGAAAAGGAAAAGACAACAAACTGGCAAAAAGCACCACCTTAATGTCAGCTGAAAACATTTCTCCAATGCCAATGAAGGCAATGCAATAGTTTTCTAGCCACAGACTTCACAGACCCTCGACATAAAAAATAAGAGTCTCTAAAAAATGCTTTTTCTCTGTCTCCAGCAAGGTGCACGCCCCCCAACCCTGTGATAGATCTGCTATAATGGTTGTACATTCATTGTCCCAACATTTCTTTTTTTTTGAGTTGGCAATTGTTGAAATGATACAACCAACCAAATGGATCATGCCAAAGTGAGAATGCTACACAAGGGCTTCATGAGTCAGGACAACTCTTCATTCAATTCTGGTTCCGCTATAATGTTTTTTTTCCAAGGGATTTCTAAAGCTCCTAACAGGGTGAGGGTCACAGAAGCCAAATATTGCCACCTTCTCTTTGCCTCATAGGCAACACCAATGTCTAATCTCAGACTGCAAGAAAATCTGCCATTTCTGTGACCCTCCACAAGCTCTGCTTCACAGAAGAAAGTGGCTGGGAGACATCTCAGCTCACACAATTTTTAGGTGATATCACAACACTTGTGTTTTGCCAAAGCATTCCCAAGAGCAGAAGAAAATCAGCAGCATAACTTGAGTTTGCAGCTCTTACTGAACTAATTACTTGGCTGGAGCACCAGATGCAGCTAAGAGGCAGCTTTTAATGTTCTGTGCATGCTACTCATGCTGTAGCTCTGTCATTACAGCTCTTGTAGAAATGCTGGTTAACACAGTGCTAAAAATGAGCTATCCTGAACACACTCCTCCTGGAGATCAAACTCTCCTGGTGCTTTTGGTCCCCTATGCCAGGCTAAGCCACTGCTCCTGGCTCAAGCAGAGGAGCATCCAGGACTCCACATCCCCCTCAGCCCTGGATCCTGTCTTTACCATAGTTTTGAAACTTGGTTCTTCTAAACATGTCAGAAACCTTCAACCCATATTCACCATCACTTTCGAAACTTAGTTTCCTACCTTAATTGCAGTAGGCATGAGACATCCCACTTCAATCCCTCCTCACAGGTAGTGCATAAATAAAATATGTCAGGCCACTAATCTGCCAGGTAGTACTGCTACATTCGTTTGCTAATTCAGTTGAGTGGAAGTTGTGGCCCCTGTGAGAAAAGCCTCCAGCCCCTGGTGTGTAGCAGGGCCAGAGCAATGTGGCCATGTGGCACGTGTGGCCATTGGCCAAGGCAAAGGGTTCCTGAGGATCCTGCCTGTCCCTGGCTCTGGGCAGCTGTCACCCTTCCCTCCAGCTGCTCTGACTGACCCACAGGTGCCTCTAGCTGCCTGCCTGTCATTGCACCCAGCTGTCCCTCTCATGGGACCCTCATTCCAGCCCATCCTGCCTGACACACCCTCCCTATGCTTTCCTCCAGCCGGCTCAGCCCGGCGCCGTGCCCTCTCCCTGGGAACATGCACCTCCTCCTTCAGCCTTTACACCTGCAGTGCCAGGGCTCACCCTGCTCCCCCTCTCATGGCATCAACCCCATCACTCATCTTTCTGAAACCTGCCCATGCTCTCTTTAAGTGTAATTTGCCTCTAACCCAGCCTAGCTGTGCTGCAAGGGCAGGCCCAGCTCCACAGAGAGCCATCTCCCCAAGCACAGCTCTACCATGGGAGTAACTTCAGTTCACTTTAAAACACAGAGGGTTAAAAGTATTCCATGTTTGACAAAGAAACTGCCAAAGAACACTACAGATGTACAAGAGCAACCTTGATCAAGAACACACTGGAGGGAAAGGAGAGAAGGATGGGAAAGGGAGAAAAGATGGGATGGGGTAGGCACAGATATGTGATAATCCTTAGCGTTATTAGGAAAAGAAACAAGGGGATGAGTGAAAAAGAAAATATTTAAACTTGGAAAGACAGATCCTTTTTCAGCAATGGAAACTGAGTATTCAAAACTTCTTGCAATAAAAGAGCGAATTATTTCACCTTAGCTATATGAAACTGCCTTTAGGTCATATTCTCATCTCACTCTACAAAGATACACAACTGCAAGTCCCTGAGCTTAGAGGGGGGAACACACACGTAGCATGGCCAGATAGGTGCTTGTGCACACAGCATGAGGACACCTTGGAAAGCATCCCTGCCTTGCCCTGCAGGATTTCAGAGTGCAGTGAAACACCTGCTGCTGGGCTGTAGGCCTTCACAACACTAGCCTGGGGGCACCTTTGGACTTACAGCAGGGGCAACATCTACAAGGCAGCAGGGATAGGAAATGGAACTGTTTGTGTTGGAAGGGACCTTGAAGATCCCCAATTCCAACTCCTCTGCCAAAGGCAGAGATGCCATCCACTAGACCAGGTTGTCAGTTTGCCAAAATTGCTTACAGGCAGCAGGTATATCAATTAGTCTACTGCTCCTGCAGCTTGAGAAAGAGAGACTAGAATTGGTGGCCTATGTACTATTTTCCAGCTGTAGTGTAGTATAGCAAATAATAGCTCACTGCTATTATTTTCTCAAAACAAACATCTGCTCCAAGATAAAAGCACCTACAAATGCCTCAGTGTCTCCAAAATTGCAAGAGGTTAGTTTGTTAAACATTTAATCTATGTAAACAAATACAGGCTTCATACAAGACAGATCTGAGAAGAGACTGATTATTCTACCTTAGCATTGCTAACTACTGCAGGCTGCTGTGCATGGAAACTTCAAACCCAAGAACTTCTCAGATATAATTTCCTAGATAAAACATGTTATATGAAGGTCAGCTTCCTCAGAGGCTCCTACTTTTAGAAATAAAACTGACTTCAAAAGAAAGGACGCATTTAAAGAGTGTCATGGCAATATGGCTTATTCAATTATTAACCAGCTGATTCATTTTTAATTGCTCGTGTACCTCTTCAAACTCAGCCTAGGTCAGCCATGAAGGAGAGCAGCTACCAGACATCTGGCAGCTGCAGAGCCTGTGCAGGATGGACATGGATCTCCCAGCCAGTGGATGGGGGCTCAGATCAGAGAAAACATCACCACAGATGGCACAGCTGGGTGCCTGTGACCAGCCTCCCCGTCACTCACAGCAGAGTGGCCGAGGGCGTGTTTCTGAACCACTCTCTTACCCCTAAAGGTGGTCTCTCCAGGTCAGGGCTGAGGCACATTGGTGGGGCAATGAGGGGAAGTTTGCACTGCTGCTGCCCATGCTGTATCTGCTCTACAAATAAATAGAGGACTTTAGTCTCCAGGGCTGTCAGTTTGGCACCTTCCATGTGCACAAAAGACACTTTTGTTTGTTTGTTTTTATTTTCTTAGAAACAACCACCCAAATAGTTATATGCAAAGCTTAGTATGGCAAATCAAAATAAATCAAATTTATTGCATGAGAGCACCTAAAATCCCAAAATTTCCACTTGCTCCCTCTTTCTTTTGTGTTTTCTACTTTTAATTGTGATAAGAATAAAAGTTATGGACCTCTTTCGGTGTTTCTTGATGACAACGGTTGCTGTTCCACCACAACTCCAATGCTGCCACCAAGCAAGCAAGAAGAAGGCCTATTGCTAAAATGCAGAAAACGCCTGCAAAACTGTGCAGCTTGAGCGCCTTCCCATCTGCCTGTGCATTGGTATGGCTATTCAGGTCACAACGTCCCATCCGGGGCCACCACTTCTGTTTAAGAACATCCAAATCTCCACTTTCTTGCAACTCTAGGATCCTGCAGAAATTTCAAAAGACAAGTATTATTTGCAATGATACTTTTTTACAGTTTTTTTTTTTGTCTTTCCCTTATACTTCACAGCTCTTAAATCTGCCAGTACACTATGCAAAACTCCACCCACCCCCCCACCACCAGAGTGTTGTATTCTTCATCTGAAACTCCCTTGTACCAAGATTTCTTTCTACTCACAGCAGCAGGTAAACTCCACCGGGTAACTTTAGGAAAAAAAGAGACTGTCAAAAATTCCACTTCAATGCAAACAGCTTTTCCAAGGGAAATCACCACTGTTACTTATGCCTGGTCTGGCTACATTCAGCTGCAGCAGCTGGTCCCACTAGTGAAATGCTCAACCCACTCCACTGCTACTCTCCTACAGTAATTCCAAAAATATGTGAGGCTAAACATGCTACTGTCTGTGCACCACTTAGTACAAATCTGTTTAAGCAGCGACCAACTCATTTACTTCAGCAGATGCAGTTTATTCAAAAGGATTTTACTTCAGTGCTGTTACTTAATGCCTGAATTACTGTGTTAACAGTTGCTAATTAATCATTGTTTTGTCTCTTGTGAAGTGTCCCTTCTCTGCATGAATGATTCATTTTGGATTTGGTTTGATAACTGTTTTAGCTGTTTACT
The DNA here is from genome assembly GCA_030060385.1 of Muscicapa striata striata. NCBI lineage: Eukaryota > Metazoa > Chordata > Aves > Passeriformes > Muscicapidae > Muscicapa > Muscicapa striata. Next base: position 2,987,755 of record JAREIS010000078.1, read on the forward strand.
AACAATCTTTTCTCTTGAGGCAGCTTTGTCTCTAGTTATGCAGCTGGAGTTTTGCTCCTTTTTATAAAGCAGGAGCAAGATGAGGCAATCTTGCTTCAGTTCCCTGCCTGGAGCAGAGCACCCGTTCACCTTCTGCTAAGGCCACACATGCCTGCACAACTGTGTGCCTTTGTTTCAGGGTACCCATTCACATGGACAAGAGATACTCAGCTGACAGCTCAGAGATAGTTTACAGTCTCCTGGTTTTGTCAGTTCCATGCAATTCTCTGCAATTCTTTCCCTGCACCGCTGTGAGTCTTCGACCTGTCCCTCCACCCTAAAGGATAATGCAGGGTGCAGGGAGCAACACACTGCTTCAGAGCCTGCAGAATGAGGCATGGACTCAAGACCTCTCTTCAATCTCTCCTCTACCTCATACGAGCTCTGAGGCAGTGCTGGCTGAAGGTGTGAGGCCACACGTCACCCTTGGTCCCCTCCTCCCAAACCACATGCACATGGAGCAGAAGGAGCAGCATTTCTGTTGGAGCCTGAACTCATAACCTCCCTGCTGTCATGTATTCATTGATCTCAATTAATTAAATGCCAAAATTAATGTGAATGGTTCCTGGCTGCAGAGAGAGATCCTATAAAACAAGCTTTGTTTCAGTTTACCTCTGGGAGAAAAGATCTCTGTAGGGACTTCCATGCTGGAGTGCTATCCCATATCCTTTGCTGCTGATGCTGTTTCCAATGACTGTCACAGAGCATTCATCATCTGTCAGTGCAGCATATTCCACCACTGTCACATCCCACAGGAAAGCATAATTTCCTTTCTTTGCCTGTAAATACAACATGAACACAACACAGTATAAACTAAACTGCATTTCTAGGCGGGACAAAACCTAAGCCAGCAAACAAATCCAGATCTTGTCACTATTCCTTGATGGTATTTCATTAGGTTACAATTTATATGCAGACCTTCAATATCTTGATACATTTTTAACAGTCTTCTCTCCTAGCAGGACCTCAGCTACCTCAAACCTTGCTAAAATATCTTCCCTTTTTCAGTATGCACATAGGATAAAACTGCCAGCTATAACTGTAGGTTAAGGTGAGGCTTATGTAACAGGTTATTAATTATAAATGAAAGCTATTGCTGTAGATGATGGAATTTGATGCATGCTTTGTAGGAGACATGGAATGTGACTGGTTCCATACATTTATATGAGGAGACTGGCATAGTATGAACATTAAATGATGAGCATCACAGGCACCAAAGTTGTAATTTTGCAGTTTTGCTCATATAAACATGTAAATAAACAAATTTCCCTTGCAAGTAAACACAGTTCTTCTGAGAGCTATGTTAGTCCTGTAACATAAGGCATGCATTGAACTGAAAGAATTGCCATCTTTCTTCACAGGTAAGATTCACAAGAATCTACTATCTCAGTTTTGGGATAAATATTGTTTTAACACACATCCATGTGGATATCCTTAAATATCACTATAAATTGGGACTGAAACCAAGGCCTGCACACAGTGTATATAATGAACATAAATCACCCTATTTAACACAAGATGTAAGAAACATATTTGGATAGGGATTCAGTAAAATAAAATAAAATATCATTTTTTGGTTAAAGTAACCACTGGTTGCCTAATATATTAAAGTGGCTGAAGTTCTTGTGTATATTTATTATTTATGGGAACTGATTCACAAAGCTCCCCTAGCAAATGGCTACAGCTCTGGCACAGAATTAGTTCATCCTTCTGTATAATTTCAGTTCTTTTCTAAGCTCAGTTTTGAATTCACCTGTAAGTTTGTAAGACTCCATCAGTTATCTCATTACCCTGGATTCCTCAGTTGAGCAAATAAGATAATTTACTTCACCACAGTTTGACATAAACCATACCTTTCTGAAGTCCCTTACAGTTGCTTACACATGACAATAAATCAAATGGGTGAAGTATCTTCTAGGAGGCAGAATTCAGGGAAAGAGAGATTAAAATTATGTTGCCCAGACTTCTTGTAAGGCACTTGCTGCAATCCACCTCTTTTCCCTGATTCCCTTTTACTTGCATTGAGTCAATCAAAGATCCACAAACTCATATGCTTCTGGGTTAAAACAGAGTAGAAATGCTATATCCTTTCTCTTTGGTAAGATGTGAAAGAGTCTGTACATTAAATCTTTGGAAAATATTATTTTTATTACTCAGCCACATTGAGTTCCATGGTAAATAATAATACATAGGATTTTGCTACCTATGATAGGAAACTGTCAGCATTAAAAATATGTCCTGAGGGAATAAAACCCAGCAGTACTTATTACTGTACACAGAATTTATTCAAAATCCATTCTATTAGAGAACAAAAGTCCTGCCTGATGAATATAGAGAAATCAGACAGATTTCTCTATAGAAAGATTTGGCCTAAGTCACTATGGTAAAATGTGTTTTACATTTCTCTGGGTATTTTTGTTGGTTGGTTGAATTTTTGTCTTCTTTTTTTGTTGTTGTTGTTTTGTTTGGTTTGGGTTGGTTTTGGTTTTTTTGTTTTGGTTTGGGGTCTGGGGATTGGTTTTTTTGGGGTTATTTTGGTGTTTGTTCAGTTTAAAGAGCTGTATTTATCTTCTGTTCTTTCAGAACTGGTCAGTAAATCATCGTTTCAAATTTACAATTTAGAAAAGAACACTGACAACACAATACATTCCTTATCTATCTCTTAGTAATACTTGAGGAACACAATGTTCCTCAAATATTTGGCTTCTATTACAATGCACTGGCTAAAGAAAAAAAGAACATCATTGATTCTACTTTTCAATCCTCAGATTTCTGTATGTTATCTTATATACAAGCGCTTTTTACACTGACTTTCAGTGCTGGACAGCAGATCTTATGTAAAGGTCTACTTCTCTTGTGTTCGTAGTGCTGCTATCTTAAATCACATCCTGCAACTGTGAATGGTCAATAAACCAAGTCTGCCAGATCTCTTCACATCTATTTTACATATTTTTAATGACATAAATCTGTCTATCCAATGTCATCACATCTGCAGAGCATTATTTCTCTGACAGCCTGATCATTTTAGCATAATCAGGAATCTGACTCTTAAACTCTTGGTTGTGCATATATCTCAACTCTCAGAAATCCTGGGTACAAGGCTGTGTCCCCTCCCTCTCTGATTGCCAAAAGCAGAATCTCCAAAGATCCCTTTTTCCTAAGGGAAGACTTAGTTCTTTCCAAACTTCTTCCACTTGTGAAATTTTCTTCCTGGAAGAGTGAAGACCTCATACTATTAGTGTGTTTTCTGTGTGGAAAGTTTTCTTATAACAAAATGTTTATTTGCTGCCTAAATTCGGCATCCTTCACTTCCCTGGTAGTATCTGTTGTGACAGCTAAGCAGTATCATTTGTTCAATTTAAGGAAAAGCTGTCAAACTTTGAAAAACATATGTACAAGATATATAAGTGCACACATACATGTGTGTTTGAAGTAGGCTGACTTTTTATGTATCTTCACTAAGAAAGCAGTAAAAGCCAAATAAAATCAAACTGACATTTATTTTCAGTGGAAAATCAACCTCAAATTTTAAATGTAGTTTAAATGTTTTCTTTCTTTCTTTTTTCTTTCTTTTCTTTTTTTTCCTATTAATGAAAGACTCCATGTGTGCACATGTGCCTGCCCCTTAACTTCCAGGCCATGAATGTAGGAAGACTGGCAAAAGGGCCTGTGGCAAATGCCAGCTGAGAACAGGTGAGACAGCTTGAATAAAAAAATGACTGAAATAAACAGAGAATAATGAGCTCAAATTTACACTTCAGTCTTCTAATTGTACTTCATATTTTGCTCCTTTGCTATGGCCTTACAGTGACTCTCAGCATGCAAGCATGCTGCACAACAAAATAAAAAGCTCTGCATGCTGCACAAACTTTCAAAAACCTCTTTATCAGAAAGTCAGCTAAAGCAGCACTCATTTATTCCACCCCAGTAGAACAACTACTTTGGCTTACACCAAGGACACCAGATTTATCTTTGGTTTAAGAGATTTAAGAAAACAGATTTAAGAAAGAAGAACCCCCTGGGCAAAACTTACATTAAAAAATATTTCTTCTTCGCAATCCTAAAAAAATTTAAAGGCCAGAGAAGATTGCTTCCTAGACAAGACAAGGACCACAAAGAAAATAATACTCCAGGAAAGCAGTAAACAGTGCCATAATGTCACTCTTCAGCATGGATGGAGACAGAGGAACGTTGTCCAAAGGGTTCTGGCTCACTGATAGTTAAACAATGTTGCTTCAAAGAAAGCATGATAAGAAATAATAATAACATGAAAAAGGATTGATTCCAAATTAATCACTGATGTATCTGTGATTTATCTGAAACATATGAAGAAGCTATCATACTTAAGACAGAAGTGCCAGAATAATGAAAAATTCATCATTAATTTACTGCCAGAACAAAGTGTCAGTGTAGCTGATCCCATTTTATGGCTCCTACCACAGAAATATCAAAAAGTGACCTTTATATTGACATTAGTGGAATAGTTCAAAAACAGGGTTGGATAACATTTATTATCTATAAAAAAGTGCTTTAAGAGAAGCAACACAGTTCTAACAAAAAGAAAAACATGCCATTTAATCCTGTTGAAATGTTTAAAACATTAAAATAATGAAGGAACCACTACAGGATGCAATAGATTCAGGCTGGAGGAAGCATTTGTTTTGCTTCAAAGGCTGATGGATCAAGAAATGGGGGAATTTATGAAGCTCTATGAGAGCAATCACAATTCACAATATAAAATTCATTGTGGACAAAGTTTTAAAAAAATCTTATTAAATGAACTTTTAAATTACTTCTATTCTCAATATTAGAATGAAGAGAGAAGATCGCTCTGATTTAATGCTCAGTGATCATTAAGGAAGCAAAAAAGAGAAGGAATAAATTCTTACTGTGCCATTGCCTGAATCAATGATGCAGTCTCATTTTGTACTCTACTTGGTTTTGATTGCTTTTGTTTAAAAGTGATACACAGGAAGAAAAGAAATAATTCAGAGAAATTTTGGCACCAAATTGATTGGACAGGGGAACAAACAATCTCAGCCAAAGCAAGGCATTCTAAAAAGCAACAATGACTTTAATTCTCCTATCTGTATATATAGCAGATGCGGGATCACATGGGGATCATGTTATTTCATTTTTTCAAAGCAAAAATGGGAGCTCCCAAATGAAATAAAAAACATTTATTACGTATGTTGGTGCAATCAATAATTACTCTGATTGCCAGTGCATGTAAAGCAAGCAGTTCACTGAGATCCTGGCTGCAGAAACTTTCCTGATATAGCATTAGTCAACCCTCATCTGTGATAGTCCCAGACAGCTCAAAGTGGCAAAACAGCATTTTATATGAACTGGTGGTTTCTGCTCCTGTGCTGTGAAGAGGACTGCTGAATAGGAGGAGCTTTTCCATCTTCAATGACCACTTTCAACTACCTTGGGAATACAGCAAAAGCAATCTTCCCTCCACCACCCTCAGCTCTCGAGTTCTCCTGTCACTTCTGTGACACTGAGTGCATTCCTGCCTTTTCCATGGCTCTCCCAGTGCTGCAAAGCTGTGCCTCGCCCATGGGAGATGGTCACTGTGGCTGCAGGGACCCTGCTGTGTCTGAGAGACATCTCTGCTGTGGCAGCCAAACACCATGAAAGCTCACATTACTTTCTTCCACTGCAATCCCTTTGTTTTCAGACAGTGAGAGGGAGTAGGAAAATCTCCGTGAAATGGAGAAAGATACATGGAATAGGGACAAACACCTGAAATACCTGTCTGGGGCATAAATAACCAGCACTCCCTGTTCTGCACTGAAGTGGCACTGCTTTGTTTATAACTGCAGCTGAACTGTGATACTGTCTGAAAAAAATGGAAAGGAGAAGGAGGGAAGAAAGAATAGTAGTGATTTTTTTCTTTTTTTTTGCATTGTGTCAGGCAAGTCCTCATTCAGAAAAATGTTTTATGAATCTTTTTATGCTGGAGAGATGTAGAGTTCCCATTTTGTATGAAACACATTTGTAAGGCATATTTACATCTCTTTCATACAGCAGTATGTGTTTATGGATGGAAACTCTCATTTCCTCGGCAGACATCTATTCTCCTTTAGAAAAAAATCCAGAATTTCTAGCCATAATACTTGACATAGATAACTTGTCTGTTTATTCAGAGAGTTCAATGAGCTAGGAAGAGCAACACTTAAACTATGAACACAATAGTTTAGTTGACAATGTTATTAAATATTAATGCCAATTTTTGTAGGTGTCTAATCAAACATTTGCCTCGGTCATCTTTGGGGACTGAAGTAAAATTCAGCTGTTGTTGACATTGAATGAACTGATCTAGTTAGATAAAAAATCACCCTACAACACTGAAATCAAACTTAGTATGAAAAGTTATTATCACATAGATAGGATGGAGCTGCCAGCTTCATACAGACAATATAATTGGTATTCTCAACTGCCTGCCAATCTACAGTTACATTTCTGGCTTAGCAAATGTAGCTATCATAAATGGCAGCATGCACTAGGCTTACAGAATAAAAGGATTTACAATTTCATGGATAAAGAGCATCCGCTGCCATAAGAATGTTAGTAAAAGGAAAAGTAAAATATGGTATATCTTTCTAAGGTAAACTGTTTTATTATAGGCTTAAACGCTAGGGTACATAGAAAAGTATTTAATGTCTCTATTTCTCCTTTAAATGCTACTAAAACATCTCAAAAGAGGTCTCATTTTCATAAAGAGCTGAGCAGATTAAGAAGAAAAAAAAACAAAAAAAACCAACCGCTGCAGACTGCTATTGCCAGAGCCCTACCTTGTCCCCAGGGAAGAGAGGATTATTGAGCTGAGGGCAGAGAACTTTGGGGAAGCTTTTCTGAGAGATGGGCAGGGTGAACCCAAACTTTTGACTGAATACTCTTATGCTAAGACATGAGAGTGTCCACATAAAGATTTTGTCCAAAAGTTGAGCAAAGAGCTGGGAATCTTCTTTTGCTAAAGGAATTTGAATTGGGAAACAGGATGGCTTGCATTACTTGTGTTCACCCTCTCCATGGCACTGTAAAAACAGTAGATTTTGGATACCGTCCCTCTGACTGTTCAGAAAAGGTTTCAAAAATTCAAAATAAAAAAAGGAAATGCAAGCCAAAACTATTTTATTACGTCCCATGCACAAAAGCATAAAGAACTAGTAAACCAGTGTTTCACTGACAAAAGTGTCTCTGATCAAACATTCACTATGGTAATAAAACCTGTTAACTTGTTTTAGGAAAAAAATCAATTGACAGATGAAGAGGACACTTTTCACTAAAGGAGCAGCACATCAAGGCTTTCAGCATGTCTGCATCCCTTCATGTAATACACTTGTTGTAAGGTACTGCCTGTTTTTTTGAGATTCAAGATGGAGAGCAGAGGAGAGAGGCAGGCTATGAGAGAGAGAGGGCATTTATAATGGCCAATACTCTTTATCACAGGACTGAGAACAAAGATGCAGCATCCTAAGCTGTTATATATCAGTCCTTGTATCCCACATTAATTCTCCCTTGCACAAAAAAAAGGTGTAGTTTTATCTGAAAGAAATAATATTTTGGTAAAACACAGTGTCAATATGAATGCATTTTTCAAAATCTGGAATAAACAAAGAAAAATCTTGCATTAAATTTCTGTTTTAAGAGAAATGAGTATGCATTCTGTGGATCCCTTAATTCTTACTACTGTTTCCAATCATGAACTCAGAAAAAAGAAAACAAACTCACATGAGCAAAGGACAGGAGTCACTACTGGATAATGTAAAGAATTACATCCAAAAAGGCATTATCAAAGCTCCCACGAAACTGAGAAACCTTATGACCAGATCAAAGGACTTACATACTGAAGATGAAGACTTGGGCAAAGCTAAAGTACTTAAATTCAGAACAATGACACCAAAATATGATTCTTACCAGCTATTGAGGTACTAAAAGTAACTTTATATAGGAATTTAGGAGGGTTTTAAATGACTGCAATTTCTTCCCTGTGACTTAACATTAACTCCATAGAAACAACATTGATACAGAAATTAAATGAAAACCTCTGTGATCCAGTCTTACCTTCCTGATGCCTTCAGAAGGGTTTGACACGCAATTATCTGCCCCATTATTCTTACTGATCGTCCTCCACAGTTCAGCAAATGTGTTATCCTGCTCCAAAGGGTTGGTCCCTTTTGCTTTAAAGTATTCATACACTGCTGAATCCCTGACTGTACCATAAGATATATCCATTTGTTTGGACAGATCCTGAAATGTTCTGAAATTCAAGTGATATTGAGAAATTAATATTATGTAGTACATTAGCAAGATTTCATTAATAAAATGGTTTCTTTCTATACCTGTCATTCATCAGGAAGCACTTATCCTCACCAAGTAACATTTCTGTATTTCATTCCTCATTGTAAAGGAAAGCCAAGTAGTGATTTAATTGTACTGAGATCATATGATTTTAACTACACCCAAGCTGTGTTTCACCCTAGTGTGAAGTTTTTGGTTTTTTCTTTTTGACATCAGATAACATCCACGTTAAATATGCCACCAAGATTGCACAAGAATATAATGTGATAAAGACTTACCTGAACACAGGAAAAACTCAGATTATAAATATAAACTTCCAGCCCCATCAACTTCACCAGAAATACCTCACAGAATTCAGTGGAATTAGTTTGCAGTTATACCAATGCTCCATCTGACTCCAAATCAATAGGACTGTTTTGAACAAACAAATAAAATCTTGCTTGCAATTTCCACTAAGTCTCTCTTGCTCTCTCTTTTTACAGCCTCTGGTAAAACAGGCATTTTTCATTCACACAGAGGCCTAACTTTCATTTACTCATCATACACCACTCTGGAAGTGTAAATGGGCCTCACCCTGAGTGGCTGTGAATGCACAATTTATTTTCACATTGTACAGAATGTAATTCACTCCTGTTTTACAGCCTGTTCTGCACTGGAAGGTGTAAATCACTGCCTGCATCAATGAAAACCAGCCCAAGCCTCCAAACATTTAAGGTGGCATCACTGCCATCAGAAGCAGCATCCTTGTTTTTTTCTCTCTCTTTCAGAGGCTCATTCCCATTCCCTTGCCTTCCTCCTTTGCCATCAAGTATCACCTCTGTGCAGTGCTACCATTTTTTCATCTGAGCATACAAATACACAACACACATTTGACCAGTGACAGGCACACACAGCAGCAGGGACCAAACTGAATCTCATAAATAGAGGCTTATTTTCATTAAAACACTTCATAAATGTGTGACTTCACATATTAACAACATGCTTCTGATACAACCAACTAACATTGCTTCACAACTGTTAAACTAAAGTAACCCTCCCTGCCTCACCCCATTTCTTTTTCCTAAAAACAACTTTTCAGGAACAAAGACTTCCTGATCAATAGTTCTGAAAGGCCCACTCTTGCCACTTCCCCCACACCTCCAGCTCCAGGAGCCACAAAAACAGAACATTTTGGCTTGCAGCTTGGGCAGATTTCTTCACAATGCTCCTGAGGAGCCTTCCCTTGGCCCATGAGCCAAAGCTGTTCTCCACAGCTGCAGACTTGTCATATACAATATTTTTCCACCACCCTCTTCCCTGTTTCACTGGGGAGATGCCACTGCTGACACATCACATGCCTGTGAGGTTCCCTGCTACACTATTTAAAGCAAAGCAGTCTGGGCACATACTCAATGCCACATAAAAATATGTAGAAAGCTCTTCCCTCTTCTCCCTCACATCACCCCCAGGCTTCCCAAGTTTAGCTGCAGAAGGTGCCCTTCCCTGGGACTCTGGTGTCCCCAGGCTGGAGCTGCCTCTCAGCACAGCCCCCCGCCCCAAACTCTTTGAACTCACAAGCTGCTCCACACAGTCTAAGTGGTTTAAGTTCTTAAACTGTGTTAAGGACTTTTCATCATTTTAAGCTGTTAAGCAGCTTTAAGTAAGACCGTGTGAACAGTTTCTTTCTATATACATTGCACACTTGTGGATTTGGGCTAACTCTAGGAGTTCCACCAAACCCCAAACCTCCTGTTATTTCCCAAGCACTGTATATGGCAACCAATAAAGTACAAAACAAGCATCCTGGAGGTTTTTGGAAATTCAAAATGCTAATGAAAAATGGCAGAATTTGTTCAGATTTTCTTTCTTTCTTTAACAATCCTGAAAGGTCTATTCTGCTCCCCCAAATGTTTCTTGTATATTCCATGGAACCATTTTTCATCCAGTCTTGATCTACATGATTATATGCTGCATTTAGTTCTGTCTTTAGTTTTTCCCACAACTTTACAAATTACTACTGTTGATACCACTATTCTGATTGAAAGTTTGAACATGAGGGTTTGGATAGTTAAAAAATAATTAAACTTGCAATTTTAATACTATCAGTATTTTCTCTTTTCCTTTATTGCTATGGAAGCTATTACTCAGAAATGTGCATTTTGTTTTAGCTAAATTGCACTTTATTGGCAATCAGTATTTTTATTTTAGCTAAATTACATTTTATTGACAATAAGTACTGCACAAAAGCACAGTACATGTTGCTTTATGAGCAGCACAGTTTATTCAGTTCTCTAAGCATCACAGGGCAGAGAGAGCAAATCTGGGCTTAAATCAAGGCTTGCAATAAACAGACAAGCACACAGGTGGCAGGGAGGGAAGCACAGCGTTAGCCTGGGTATGGGAGTAAGGCAACCCCTTTAGCTGGCAGCATTTCCTTGCAACAGAAAACGTGGAGTACTGTGTGTCCTAAGGATTTCTTGCAGTGCACTGTTTGATATTTTAGCCACTTAGCCAAAAACCTATCCCAGAAATAATCCTGACCGGGAGTGATCTCAGCCACACTTCTTACTCTGTGTAAAAAAATATCTCTGCTGTATTTCTGCACTAAAAGTGGAGGTGATGCTCAGAACATCCATAGCTAGAGAAGTGGTCAAAAGATTTGGGCATGGTGGGCTCGGGCACATAAATAAACGATACTGGGGAGAGATGAATTATCTCCTACTTCTTACAGGGTGAAGTAAGATAATCACAAGGGTAGGTTTTAAACACTGTTATTTTAACTCCTTCAAATTTGCCTTTGCCAGACAAAAATCACTCACCACTACATTTCAGATACTGGCTGTATCTTACAATTGTGTCATTCTTTAAAGGTGGCTGCTGTCACTGCTCTTAAGTTTTATTTGTGCAACCAGCTGCTAGCTGGACCCATCTCCTTTAGTCACTCAAATTCTTGTCTCACTTTCCTATGGCAAAGATTTCATGCATTGAATATACAAAATTATTTGCAACAAAAATGTGCAGCACAACAAGATGCCCCATTAACCTTACAACCCCAGTTATTGGATCTCACAAGCCATTGAAGTTTCTTTGTAAGTGTGATTAAAGATAAAGCCAGTAAAGCAGAAAAAGCCAATGTCCCTCACTTCCAGTTACAGGAGTGCAACTTCAATTTGTAAATACATCCACAGTGTGATTGCTGTAATTGACAAGCACATGTAAACCAAGTGATTTAAGTAAACGTATCTGCAGTTAATCTGAAGGAAAAATATTGTCTTTTAAATCTGTATTACCAGCCAAAATATTTAATGCCCATATTTATGCCTGCTAGATGAATGCAACAACTGATACGTATTCCAAGTGGAATTACAATTAATTCATACAGAGTCAGCTGAAGACTGGGCTCTCTGCTTGTTTTGTTTGTCAGAAACTTGCTGATGTACAACAAATGCTGCAGAAGACACAGACAGGCAATAGCAGTATTAGCATTTATAATTAGAACACTGCAAGTAATTGCAAGATTAAAAATACTGGTTAAGGTACACTTTTTGGAGATGTTTTCTTACATGTAAAAGCCCTGTGTAGCTGTAAATACACAGACTAAAAATATGCTGCCAGCATGGATTTATTTTACTCTGTTGCTGCTACATACCCAAGATTTCTAGATGAATAATAAGTGACAGACTAAACTTGACACCAGGTGCTTTGAGGTAACTGCTGATCAATTAACCCAGCTGGAGGCACCTGGATCATCAGATGTGATCAAAGTGTTTTTCAAAAGGAAGACATGATCCTGTCATTAAAAAAAAAAAAAAAAAAAAAAAAAAGCGGATTTTTGTTTGTAGTGACCCTGACATTTTTGCTCAATGCATCAGAATATTCTAGGTGATGGCTTCCAGCAAGATAAAGTGTCCCAGAGATGATGAGACTTTTTAAGCTTCTCTGCCTACATGAAGTCAAAAATGCATACATAAAATGTAGAGTATAACTCCTAAATCTATCTTTAAATGCCTTGAGGCTAATTTATTTTCTTTTAAACATTGTTTTCCTCCAAAAGTTTGGAATTCATTACATCTACAAAATTAAATATAAGTGCAGTTCCTAACAAGAGCTGTTTTCTCCACACAATTATGTGAGACGGAAATATGTGTTTTATGCATTGGCAAAAAAGTAAACCCAGTAAACTTCAAAGAAAAATAGAAGTATCTGAACTGATTTGACAAGCTTATACCACCATTCAAAGCCTAAGAAACACCTATGAGCTGAAACCTAGAACATAAAAACCTATCTGGAAGGAGATTTGTTGGATAAAGTTATACCCAGTGGAAAGCAATCAGTTGAAAGAGTATTCTGCCTACTGTGAACTGCAGAGAAGTGCAGAATTCTGAGACCTAAAATTGCTGAGAACTCCTTCTTCCAAGGGAGAATTTTCTGTGGCAATGAGGACAAATAAGAAAATGTTATTAGTTGTTGTTGACCTCATCAATCCACCCACTGAGAGATGAACTTGGAAGCCAAGCAAGCATTGCCAGATCAGATTCTCCTTTGTAGATGTCCCCCAAGAGAAAAGTCTGCAAAGCTGAATCAAGGCTGAAGTGGGACTGCAGTGGTACAGACAGTGTCAGCACGAGCAGATCCTACCATTCAGAACCTCAGTCCTGATCTGAGTCCTGATTAATTTTTATATCCATTTATGAATGTGCAAGGCCAAGGATTTGAGCCTCAGTCCATTGTTCACAAATGAACAATCTTTGGAACTCCAGTTTTAAGTAAAATGTATAAGTGGGTAGGGTAGAGCTTGTCTTCAGACATTTGAAACTGAGTTCAAACTTCCACAAAAAGACATTCTGTAGAGACTGTCTACCCAAGTTGAACAGTTTATTTGCTGAAGAGCTGAAAAGAAATAAAAATTCCATCTGTTATGGATATAAAATACCACTAGGGGATGATAGTCACATTGGCTCATAGACTTGCATGAAGAGTTTCACTGTGTTGCTAAATGCAAGTTTGAAAAGTAAAAGCCCACTTAAAAATGGAAGAGAATAGCAGTTAGTGTCTCTAAACATTATTGCAACTTATATTTCATGAGCCTTCAGCTGTACAAGAAAGGGGGATATATTGGCAGAACAATGAAGTAACATCAGAATTGACCTCTCTTTAGCACCTACAAGTCTAAAAAGTAAATATACTTAACAAAAACAGCAACAAAAATATGATGGCATATTTTGGTAGATTTTCAATGTTTGTTCCAGGTACATATAGGAATGTTATTAGTGTGTGTTAAACTGGACATACAAAAACTAAAAGATGGGCTACTTTAAAGATTATTCTTAGTGGGGCCAATAAAACTGTTCAAGGTATTCTTAGAATGGCAGTACCTTTAATACAGAGAATTAAAATGAAAACAAGTTATCTCAACTTCTTACAACCTTAGGCTTGAAGAACTGGGTCCATGATTTTAATTTGGGCATCTCGGATTTTCTTTGAAATTATAAATAATTAAACCAAGCTCTTAAATCAATCCTTAAATTGACAACTTCTCTATAGTGATGGGATCAAATTCTGCATTGTTCCATTTCACTGCAAGTCACTTTAAATGCTCTTAATTCTGTCTCATGCAGTGATGTGCAGAGCAACAGGTTTCACCATCAAATACTCTAAGCAAAATTTTAACTTTAGCAACAGAGGTAGTCCAGTAGAGATCTGCAGCAGTACTTGCACGCTTAGGATACACTCTTCTGGGTCAAGTCCTTCACCAGCAAACATGTACTGCTTTATAATTAATATAAAATTCATTTTATCTGCTCTCCATGAAAAATACCATCCACTTTAAACAAAAGCCTTAACAGAAAAAGCCTCATGGGAGTTTCTACAAGGGAAGCTGTAAGTATTGACAGATTAAACTATACTGAATCAGTGGAGTTGCAGCCTTTCACACCAGGACTGAAGCTTTCCAAATGACAGCAGGAGACAAACAGTGCAGACAGCCAGGGCTGTGTCTGCTCTTGTCCTCTCCAGTGGGGCAGAAACAGCTGCTACAGAGGATTTCAAAGAAGCAGGGACTTTCCTCCAGTGGCAAAACCAACCAATTGACATGTGTCACAGAACACGTTGCCATGTCAACCACCTACTCTTCCTATAGTTAAAACAAATAGTGATTGAACTCCTCAGCAGGTAATGGCACTGCAGCAGCTTTTTTCATTATTATAATGGTCACTGCTGCCAGTGTGGTGGCATCTCTGAGACTCTGATTGGATTGGGACTCACTGCCCTAAATTAGGTGAGAGCAAAAGTAAAATGTTACATTCGGTTCTGGGGAGAGGATGCTAAAGCCAGCTCTATTTCTGTCCTAGGATGAAGGGGTTTGCTACACATCCTGCATGCCATGTGTGATGGCAACAGTTCTGTCACCCACCCAGCACAGCATGGGACCCTCTCTTCTACTGCCCCCAAAGAAACTTCTTTCATAGGCTACCTAGCAGACTCAATAGATAGAGCAGTTCAGCTGAGATCAGTGAAACTAGTTATGCACACAGAAGCACATGCTCAACGTTCCCAGGACTGGAGACTAAAATACAAACAGTAAGAAAAATGAAAAACAAAATAGCCAAATAATAGATATACAAAGCACTAGAAGCACTAAACTTGTACATCCTCCAAACTGATTTCATTTCTTTTAAAAGGCTTCCAGTAGCCTCTGCTGCTACATGCAAAGGGAAAGACAACTAAACTAAACTAAACTGTTTTCTTAACTCCTGATGTAGCATTGGCTTCCCTGCAAACTGAGTGCTTTCACTGGGGCTCTGTTCCTGCAGACCTACTGCATGATCAAGTTTTAAAAGAAGGGAACAGTTCCCCTCTTTTAGGGAAGAGAAAGAAGGGACTGTATATCTACTGAAATCCAAAACCAGTCAAGCCACTGATAAATGATACACTGTCATGTTTATGATTTTAATAGTAATTAATTGCTAACTACACACATTGTATTGGCAAAACATTTGGAGGCTTTGTGTACTTTCTAAGAGTCTGAGATGCAGCAGAAATACATTCCATTAACAGTACTTGAAATTCCACTTTTGCTTTACCAATCTCAGAACAATCTGCAGCACTTTTGCTGAACTCAAAGTGTGGAGGATGTACGACAAAACCCCTACAAGTAGGCTGTGTCCCATTGCTCACAAGAGTTCTTAGTATCTTCCAGCAGTTTATTTAGGAAACATGCCCATTTAAAAAAAAAAAAAAAAAAAAAAAAGACTTAACACTATTTCTGGCTACAAGACTCAAATTTGAATCCAAAAATCAAACTGGATTCTCATCATAATCAGTAAAACAGGTTCTTCTGTAAACAAAATTAAACCTCTGGGTATTCCTATCCATTGCTATTTCTAAATTATGCCCGCAGGACCACCTCAGCAACTCCAATCATCTGCAGTGATCTGTGTGAGTGTGACTTGACTTGTCACTGGATCCTAAAAGTTCATTTTGCCTAGAGCTGACACTGGCTCAACTCCAGCACTGCACATAAATCTGTTAAAGAGCTAGAAATAAGCTAAACATCTCCTGATTGCCAGTCCAGTGTTTCTAACTAACCCTTCTCCTCTGTGAACCTCCTCCAGGCAATAAAAGCATAAATCACTTAGATTGCTGATTTTTAAATCATTAACTTATTTGTAATTTATTTTTTCTTTCTGGATGTCCCATGTTTTCTGAATTTAGAACTTTGTAAAGAAACTGTGATGATCCTTACAGTAGAAAATATGATTGATTGATTTTGCTTGAAATGTTTTCAAAAAATGAAAGACAGAGGAATAAACAATTCCATTAATAGTGATAGCAATGGAAACTAATTTCTGAGCATTTGCATCTCAAAGCTGGATAGGCCACATAGTTTGTGATCCCTGGATGAAGTTTCTCTCATGGCTAAGCATTTATGATTGCATATGAATTCACCTGATGTCTAACTAAGGGAGTGAAGTCAGAGGGCAGTCTTTCCTTTATATTTACAAGGGCTGTTTACAGAACCCCTCTTCACCACCCCATTTTTCCATATTTTTAAAAACTTAATAACCTTGAGATATTACCCAGTTTCCCACCATGTTTCCAATTTAACGATGAAAAGTATCAGACTGACAAAGAGACATTCAGAGCATCTAACACATTGGTCTCTTTTAAGATGCAGGCCCAGGTTTTCAAAGTCTGGAGCTTTAATTTGTATGCTCAGATCCACATTTAAACTGCTACATGACTGGGCAGATTTTCAGAACAGATCAAGGAAAGACCTGGCACAACATCACATCTGTACAACATTGGCAGATTCAGTTAAAAGTCTGGACAGGGATTCAGAGCAACTATGAGTAGTTGCTGTTCACCCTGCAAATCCAGAATAATCAGTTCTGCTAAAAAATCTGGTAATCCTGGATCCTTTATCCATACTCCATATTCCATTCAACAGTGAGAAGGAAATTAAAATGCAAAGAAAAGCTGAAAACATCTCAAGAACATGTTTGGATGAAAAAATACTCCTGATTGGACTTCCTTCAAGTATTTTCTTACTTTATTTTTAAATTACTTTGCCATTGTAGCCTTCCTCTGAGTAGCTCAAAGGGTTAACGTGTTAATTAAAGCAAGATATTCTACTCCTTAAATTATTAATTAAAATAAAAACAGCTGGTGTTTAACAGCACCTCAGTCCCAATAGCAGGTTTTAGTCACTTCACCTAAATCAAACATATCATAAAGTTGGCATGAAAATCATATTGTCTGAATCAAACACATCTGGCAACTGACACATGCTTTTACCTATAATGAAAATAACAAACTACCTATTATATATGCAGATGCACTTTAAATTGTTTGCTACGCTGATGTCTTCCACTGCTCACATTCAGAAGCTAAAAATCCTAATGAAGATTAATGATTAAGATCAAGAGGGAAGAAATTGCTTTCTTCCTTTTCCACTGCTGTTCTAAGCACTGATAACACAGCCGTGCTGTTTTGCACTCAGATGACAAAGAGCAGCTTTTTATTAAATAGAGTGGGCAACAGATAAGCTTGACTTCTTGGTTTATAAAGCCTTTACTCAGGTTTAGTGGTACCTTATACAGTGACTGTTAGGATATCATTAAAGTCCATGAAATCCCACTGTGGAGTAAGGTCCTACACAACTCTTTATTAAGTTTTGATTTATCAGGAGCCCTGCATGTCAGTAGTCTCATAGCTGGGGTGGAGGGGCTGCATGAATTCAGATCTGTCAAATGTACATTGTGATGCTGGAAAACAGCTTCACACCCTTCCCTTACCACAGGGAGCACAGCAGAATTACTGTTGACAGAAAGAAGAGAAGAAAGCAGAGGGGCTCTGAAGAGGCACCTTGATTGCTGGAGCATGTGCTGCATACTCCTGGGAAATCAAAGTATAGGGCTCTTCATTAATACTGAAAGCACATATAGCATTCATCAGCTATTATTGATGTCTAAAGTGCATGCATTACACATGCATATTTTAAAGTCTGGAGGCCCACACGCCTGCTTCTCAGAGGTCCCAGACTGAGCACACGGAGTATGGTGCACTTCCCATCTCATCCTGATGGGCAGGAAGGCAACCAGGAAGAGAGACCTTACCCTTTATCCTCTCTTACTCCTCACCCTGAACATAAGTCTCTCTGAATACTGAACCTCATACTAGAAATCACCCAAAAAGCACATCAAAAACAACTGGCTGCTTGTTATATTGAGATTAAATAGTTTATTTGGTAGCCTCATTATATACCTTGAAATATGAGCTTGGACATTGCATTATTGCCATATGTAAGAAACACAGTATTTAACATCCACCCCATTCTGAATGATGGTTTTCTATTCTTTTGTAGATAGACACGAATATCCATAAATCAATTAAATTAAATCAGTGGCAGATTCTCTCAGGCTGGTTTTAATGGTTTAGAAGGCAAACAACTTCAATGCCTGTGATTACATTCCTTGTAATGCAACAAACTTTGTCAGCTGTATCAAAACAGCTTTTCTGATGCAATGCCGTTCTCTCCCTCATCTCCAGATGAGTCTGGAAATACTCCTGCAGTATATCATAAAGGGGGCACACGTGCAGAAGAAGAGAACATTGCTCAGTAAGGCAGATGAGCCCAGGAAATGGAAAGAACACATGCAACCCTTCTCTTTAGCAATACAGTACTAGTCCAGAAAAGTTTTCTTTCTCTCCAGAAAATATTTTGCTGTGTAAGAACTGAGAGGATAGCACTCATGGTAATAAACAGTAGTATCTTAGTTCCCAAGGAAAATAAGTTCCTTTCTCATCCGAAACATCCACTATCTGCATTGATTAAAAAGTTTTGCTGGGCTTTTTTTTTTGTTTGGTTTGTGGGTTTGTTTGTTTTGTGTTTGTTTTTACATCATCAGGAACAGTTCCTAAATTTCTTTAAAAAGATACTCAATTTTAAAAGCCTTTCTTTAAATGGCAAGTTTACAGATTTCTACTTCATGGCACAAGATGGTTGATAAATATTTTAGAATGTATTGGAACAACTTTTTTTTTCAGCAGATGAAATATCATCCTATATATCAGTTAAGGTGTTAAGAGTGTCTGGTGTGAGAATGAATGCTCTTCTGTCATGGAGATATTTATGAGGGGAGTGGCTATTTTAGATCTGATACATTTAAATGGAAATGTCAAAGAGAAAATCCAGATTAAAAGTGTTCACAAGATGTTGGAGTTTAATATCCTGAGGCAGAAGAAAAACCCAAACAAGATTAACAACATAAAAATAATACATTTCAAAAGACCAGACTCAACAAACATCAGAACTGGAGAAGAAAGTTTCCTGGGGTGTTGCTGTAAAGAGTGAAAGATAGAGAAGGGCTGGCAATTCCTGAAAGATCCCATATCAGAGACACAGATGCAAGCTATCTTAACATGAGGAACTATTAGAAGAAATTACAAGAAGCTGCAACAGCTTCTGCAAGAGCTCCTTCAGGACCTAGAAAACCAAAATCCTTCTCTTTAAATTTTAAAAAGTAGTGCAGCCATTGGACTAGCTAACTGTGCATACTTTAAATGGATGGGAATTGTGCAAATGCACAAGATAAAAAGAATCAAGAAGCAAACAAAAATCCTCCTCACAATACCAGTAAGTTTAGTTTGCATGATTCGTCACTGCAAAAAGTGGTTTGTGTCATCCCTTGATTGAGTGTCCAGGGCAGAAGATGGGAAAATTACCTTTGCTGTTAGGTGGGTGAGAAAACCTAATCCTGAACAACCATGGCACAGAAATGACAGAACCACTGCTTATGTGGGAATGTTGGTAAGGAATTGCACAAGGTGAAGAGAGTTTTTTTACATAAACAAATGAAGCAGCTCCCAAAGTATTTCAAGAGATTAGCAGAGCTGGAGGTCTATGTATGCCCTGTCTGAAGTGACAATAATTAAAAAAACAGGTACAACTTCTTATAAGTGAGAACAGTGACTTTCAATTTTATCTCATGGTTTTGCAGGAATGAACTTACTGTGATTGAGTGTTTGCCAACTATTGGCAGTGTTCAGGAATGTTCTGGCTTCAGGAATGAGAGACCCTCTGGCAATTTGGAAATCTATGCTGTAATATTCACTATTCTACCCTGTAACAGAACCTGCATGACTTTTATAATAGGACCCACTGTTACACTAATGGCTCTGACCAGTACAGATAAATGGTATAAAATACATGTTATTTTACAGGGGTTTTTTTGGTTTGGTTTGGTTTGGTTTTTGGTTTGGTTTGGTTTGCAGGCAGCTGCTTCGCTTCACAATGTCATTAAGATACCTGCCTGAAAACATGGAAAAAACCCCCAGTGGCCAACCTCTTTAATGGTTCAGACACAGAATTCTTTCCAAAAGAGAATTCTCTATGGATTTTTATTTCTTCCTCCTGTTTTTGTCTTTAGAGATGATGGATTGAGCCATTAGGAGATGTCTGAAGCTTTAAGGCCATTTCTGTTTGATTTGCTATAGTAATAGTTATTTTGCTTTTTTAATATCCTGCTCTATTAGATAGTATTATCGGTTCATATAAGACATTAAATCAGCTTTAGAGAAAAAAATAATAGAAATCTAAGTATCCTATTGAGCAAAAATCTTCTTTTACTTTGTTATGTATTGTTTATCCCTTAGGAGTCAAATAGAAAATCTAACCTGACAAATAAGTCATAGGTGCTATCCATGTAATAAAAAGAAACCTCATCCTACTACAAGGAAGGTGTAAGTCAGGGACCAGTGGGATTTAATGCATGCAGAAAGCATACAGCTACTGTGTGGACAGCCAAGGAATACAACCTATATTAATATGAGACAACCTGACCCAAAAGGTGACTCCATCTGTGCCAAGGAAAATCTGCTTATCAAATATCACATTTAAACCAATCCTTGTACATTTTGATGGGCTGTCCTGAGGGCTGCTACTCTTGCTAGATTTTTGTCCTTTCAAAGCAAAAGAAAAAAAATTATTTTATTACCTGCACAGATGGTAGATTTTGATAATGTTATATCCAAATCACTTTCTTCTCTAAACTGTGCATGCATCTGAATTTTAATGCCTCAACCCACCTCAGTCACAGAACTTCTCAGTAACCAGAACAAAGGAAGAGATGCTATGATATAGGCCTCAAAAGTCAAGTTGGAGAGGTGTGGAATCACAAATCTCTTGATTTGCCATTGATCTCCAATCTATGCCACATTTTTCTAATGGCAACTGGAGAGATGGAATGCAAGCTTGATTTTCAGCTGTGCATTCTCATTTTTCTCAGAAAAATATCCCTGGGAAATATTTGCACTTAGATGCTTGTCTGCTTGTTCAATTAGAGCAGTAATTAGGATCCATTTTGAACTGTGCTTGAATGGCATATGCCAACATTCAGAAAGCTTTTCAAAAGGCTCCAGACTCTGTGGCTCTCCTGGCAGCACCCACTGGGCAGCACCATCAATAGGAGTGAAATGAAAAGACAAACAATGGGGAGCTGGAGCACTGGCAGTGTCCCAGAGCCTTGTCCTGAGCAGAGCCTGAAGGCAAATGCTGGCAAGCTCTGCCCCTGAGCACTGAGCCTGCTGCCCCTGCTGCACAGAGCATTTCCCAGGAAACTTCACCCCATGCTCCAGAGAGGGAATGTTCTGGAAAGGAAATAAAGTTTTGAGTTGTTACATCCTTCTTACATTCTTTTTTAGCCTTTGTGTTTATGGAGGGACTGAATCTAGTTATTTAATGATTGAAGCTTTTGCTCACAGGCCTTTAATAATAATCACAATAATTTTTTTTTATCATGTTCATTCATACATGCCTCCTGCCAACACGCCTGAGGTGCTGCACAGACACTGCAAAACATAATACAAATTAAACATAAAAAAGAAAATCCAATGAAATATTTAAAAAGACACATCTGATACTAACAAGAGAAAGGCTGTTTTCAAACATGAGGAAACAAAGACAAAATTGCTGTGCATACAGAGGGATTCCAGTGAGGTTCTTGCCACCAACCCTATCAAATCCTCTTAACTACAGCAGATGAAATGTTTGTTCATTTTTCTCTGGCTGGCATCTTCCAAGTGCTTTCTCATTTTATTTTAAAATATTTTGAGATTGCTTCTGTTTTGTATGCAACCCAGAAAATCTATCTTTTTTTGATACCTGTGGTGCTACTATTACATGGTCATTTATGGCCATCATCTTTAAAACAGCTAAACTGACAATATGCCATGTAAGAAAATATTATTACTGTGTTATACAGAAAGAGAACGAAGACAGACAGGAGGCTAAGCTTGCCAAGATCAAACAGAGCTTGTGGTAGAAAAAGAATTTGCACCCAAGTCTTCCAAGTGCCAGCCTATCACCCCAACTAAGCTGCTTTAAATCTTCAGCTGTCACCAAAACACAAGAAATTGGGAGATTAAAATACAAATAGGGAAATCTGAAATAATGAAACAACAGCTGATATATCATACATTTGTATGCAGTCCATGAGTGTATATAATATAGATGCTTTTCAAGGCATCATAGCATGTAAAATGTTAAGGATCAATTTGATAAAATCTAAAATTTAAACTCTTTTTAATTTGCAAATTGAATACCTTTTTTATGTCCTATTTTTCTTGCATGATTCTTAACCTCTTGTCAGACAAGCTCTCCTAAACCTGAGTTTCAGAATATCTGCGCAGCTATTGAACTGCATGTAATCTGCTTGTTAACAAGAAATAAAGCTGGAATGTAAGTCACTGCTAATTAAACTCATAATTACAAATGGAAGGTTAGACAGCAGATCCAAGAGCTGTTTGAAAATGTAGTAAGACAAAAGAAGGAACAAACTCACATGTAATAATTCTGCCTTACTTGGCAGATTGACCCATTAGAAGACTCCTCAGCTGCACACAGTACCAAAGGGAAATATTACAATAGTAGATGCAAATCATTTGGGCTTAAATGAGTTTGTTGAGGATTAGCACAGGCTCTAAACATTACCTAGATTTCTTACTAAAAAAAAAAAAAAAAAAAAAAGAGAATTGATCATTTACAAAGTTAGAACATGGATTGCAGCTTCCTAACCTGAGCTCCAAAATAGAATAGTTGCCATCAATGGCTGCATTCCCTTTTTCATGCTGAACTGGACAATGTCTCTCTCCTCTGCCCATAAGGGGCCAGGAAATTTGCTTAATTTGTCACTGCCCAGTCTTTGGAGCTCCACAAACACAGAACTCCTGAGATAACCATGACATTGCCTTTGTTCCCTGGCTGGGAGGTGGGGCACAGAGAAGATGAGAAGTGCAGGAGGTAATTTGGACAAAGGGATTAAGAAGCAGCATTAAAAGATCAATGGGGAGCAGAAGCACCAACCACTAGTAACTGAAACACTGAGGGCAGCCAAGGAAGGTACACCATATTTCCTGTCAGCTGTGATCTCCTGGAGGGATAGAGGTTTTCATGTGGGTCTCAAACTCCACTCCACCACCATGTGACAGCAGGATGAATGATGGGCACACAGGACACATGAGAAGCAAGGAAGCATGTGCTGTCATGCCAGACCAGAAATCCAGTGCCTCTTCTTGTTGGCACACTTGAGATGAAGTCCTTGATGTTTTGGGAAAAATCCAAGGAGAAGAATAGTTTTTCTTTCCAAGTTAAGCATGTTTCTTACTTGGAATCTAGACACCTGGACAAAAAATCCTGTTCAGGATTTACAAAGGGATCTAGGCACCTGGACAAAAAAATTCTGTACAGGATTTACAAAGTATCTGTCAGGAAACAAATATAGGCGGCAGATCAAAGCTGCTTTCTGCCATTCCTCCTACTCTGGGTATTTCACCTTTCTGTGAGCCACAGGAAGCCTCTGAAATTCCCAGCAGGGTGGAATAGCCTTGTGAGACTTGCCAATGGCAAACTAAAAAAGCTAAAAAAAGTATTCCCTTATCAGCAGGCTTTCATCTGACACGACAATTCTAAAAATCTGCCTTCCAACAGTTCACTTCAGTGAATGTCTCACCAAGCCCCTTCTAATAAATATTGTTTATGATTTCTATGACACACTTGTTTTGCAGTGAAATTGTGGAGGCACTGATCACTGCGTTGATTGACACCTAGTTATTCAATCAAAAATACCTCTATTTCACTAGTCACAGACCACACATGCCAAATTTGATACTGAAACAACTTCTATTAGGCATTTTGGAGAGGGTTTGGGAAGAAAATCAGTCTTGTAATGAAAATCTTAACTATGCTGCAGCTACTGCAGCACCATAATACTTATTTCTCTCCTGCTGGCAATTTGGAGGCAGCAGCACTGAACACCAAAGGACTTCTCTATGGAGGGAGAGATAACAGCAGACATTTACTGAAAGGATAGGGGTTGTTTTCTCTTAACAATGGAAGTGTACTAAGATGGATTTGGTAGTTCTCAGCTGGTGAGCAAATATTCAGCTCTAGCTCATTGTGGCTCTTTAGGTGGGAAAAATAGATTTCACATAAGTATTCCTTTCTGGGTTCATGAAAGACAGAATGCAGGCAAGCTGAGTGGCAGAGTTAGGCAAAAACAGCTACTGAACATCATATGATGTGAAGCCAGTTAGAACAGGGAGCCGAGGCACAAGGCCACCATTAATTCATGAAAGGCAGTAATTTACTTTCTCAGGAAAAAAATACTTGTTCTAAATCTGGCAAATCATTTTATAAGCTGTTTTGCCTAAAGAGTGGGGACATGAAAATCATAGCTCAGAGATGGATAAAGGCTCAACAAGAGTTTCTAGAGAAACTATTTCTTTACCCCACCTCCTCTCTCCAAGGTACATCAGGAATGATTTGGGAGCCTAAGCCACAGCATCCAGGACCAATTTTGACATCTCAGGCAATATGAACAATCCACATTGTGGTTGACAACACCCACTAGAGATTACTAGCCACTTACAGCCAAGTAAGGCAGTTTCATATAGGCAGTGAAACTTCTGGCAACTTAAATTTCTTTTGGCATTTACGTTCTGGCACCTGAATTACTCTGTTGATATTTTCTTACTTCTACATCCTCATCTTGTATAATGTGATAAAGGAACCTGGGAAATGGCTGCTACCATTAGGTATAGAAAGGCATTTAATTACTATTCTCCACCTGCCAGAACAGGGCCTGAGTTCTATATTGTGAAACAATTCTGAGCAGTTCCTTTACTCAAATAACTTCTCTCCTCCTCAAGACTCTTAGCAATGTTCTTTCATTTTAATAAAAAGGAGATTTAAAACCCCTTGTAAATGTTTTAACAGCTCAGACTTAAAGGCCTCCCCTAAAAATCCATAGTTCTGCTCTTAAACCACTTTTTTTGGAGATTACTCATGCAATTACACTCCAACTTTTGTCCTTCTCTGAACTTTGCTGAGTTTTGGAAAGTGCTGATTAGACCAAATGGAAAATTTCTTCTGCAGTGAAAGAAATAGAACCTTCAGAAATTTTTAAGAATATCATTAGCCAAGCTTTCTGGATAGCTGTTTGTGTCTTGCTTTTCAAGAGCAATTTATTCACTGAGCTTAACGTTATTCCCAATACATCCTGGCATCACACATAGATAGTTTTATTCTACATAGTTTCTCATGTTGTTTCCAGAAATTGCTTGGAGGACTTATTTCCGTTACTGTTAAGACCCAATTACTAGGGCCAAACTAACAGAAAGAGAATTTATAACCAAAGCCTATTATGGTTTTGGCCTGGTTTGATGATGATGATGATGATATACCCACACAAAGCATTACACTATCTTCAAGTACACATTGGCAAGCTAAAAATTGGAAATTGTGTTGAACTCATGTTTACAAGAAATGGACTTACATCCTGTGCAGAAACCACTGGGACAGCAAAAGCCATTTTTTAAGTGCCAGCCTCACCTCAGTGAAAATTCTTCTGTTTCAGGAAGTGAACACAAACATTCAGTGCCAGTCTTCCCAATGCAATCCCAAATGAGAGCAGCAGCTTAACTGTGTCACCCTCCAACACCTGAAATCCTCAGCTCAGCACTTTCTAGAAGAAGAGCCTGTGCTGCACTGTTACTGCTCCACTCCATCACTACCACATCAAACATGATATCAGGCTCTGACAAGGCTCTAACCTTGTCAGCACTGAGCGTGAAATTTCAATGGACCTCTCAGCACTCCACACCAGTGTGAAGGTGGAAATTTTGTCCACATTTTGTGAGAAAAAAATGAAAACCTTTAGCCTTTAAATTTGCAGAAAAAACCTCAAGCTACACACACATGCACAAACTGCAACCCAATAAGCAGAAGGACATGAAAGACCTCTCTTCTGGAAAAATACAGAATTAAAGTGCCATTGTCCCCTCCATCAGAACTGCCTGAGGGCTGTTAGAGTGAAGGTGAAGAGGGGGAGAGGAGAGAAAAACAGCCACTGCAAATAAGAAGAGTATTTTATTAGAGAGTTATCTCCTTCTTGCAAGAATGAGTGCTCAAATGGATAATACCTTCCTGTGAAATCCAGGTTTCCAGCTTCGTGTTAAGAAGAGACTCTTACCTTATGGGATTATCCATCCTTGATACTGTGAGAAATGCTGCTAAATTCGCTGTATAGGAAGAACACACAATAAGGGTGAAGAGCCACCAGCTCCCCATCACAATGCGCATCGCCACAGAATTGACAGTGGATTCACCCCCTGCAAATAAACAGACAAATGGAGGGTCTCTCAGCAGCTTTCATTTACAATCACCCTCTGCATGCCCTGGTATGTTAAACTTTGTTGGAGTTCCTCTCTGCTTCCCCTCCAGTCTGCCCTTTCACTGTGAGAAAAGCACTGCCTCTGTTAAGGCTGATAATTCACAAGTATTTTCTCCAGTCACCCTCTTGCCCTAGACAGTGCTCTAGAAAAACAACTTTCAAAATATTTCCCTTGAGAATTATTGAGGATCAAGTCTGAAGAACATGAAAAATGTTCCAAATAAAGTTGAATGGCGAAGCACAACTAATATGCAGGAATTAAATCATTACAGTGTTCAGAATACAGTAATATTCTGTTTTCAATTACCCTTTCAGTATTGGAAAAAAGCCCCACAGAACTGCCTAATGGTTTGTGTGCTATCTTTGCTGTATTTAAATCTGCAAAGACTGAAGCATTAATGTCATTACTTGTTACCCTTTACAAGACTTCAAACCATGTGAAGATTTCTTTCCAGCAGTCTTCAAGTACAGTTATGCTTGAGCATCGTTGGAGACTAAACCTTACCATAGAGCTGGTTCTACTTACTTCTGCATATGTTCATGCTGATTATACTTTACTGCACTTAAATCCATCAAGGCTGTCACCTTAATGAGATGAGGGACCAAGTTTCATAGCCATAGAATGGATTTTCTAGCTGAAGCTTTAGAAGCTTGCAATCACAATGAAAAAAATGTACAAAGAAGTTGACAACTTCACCCATATGTCAGCATTCAATAAAACCTGCCTCCAAGAATACAACTAACATTATAGATACGGCACAAAAACTGTGTGGGCAGATTTTGTAAACAATTAGTTACAAAAATAACTTTGTTAATGGCAGCAGTCCTATTGAATTCAGTAGGATTATTCCTATGCCGAGAGATTCCTGAGTGTAAAGTTAGTTACGTACTCAGTTCAAATAACCAAGAGATGAACTATCTCACATGAGTTCAAAAACATATACTTTTATATTTCTATTTATATATTAAACAATTTAAAAGGTGCTAGTTTCAGAGCTGGAAAGAATGGCAATTCTGCACCAAGCAGCTCTGTAGTTTATTTCTAGTGTAACAATTTTCCCCGAAGAGGACAAGCCTGATAGTGCTTTTTCTGGACTTACCGAGAGACAGAAAAGGCACAAAAAAGGACATAAAGCCCCAAACTTGCCTACCTTTCCCACTTCTGCTCAGCTGGGCTAATAAAACACAACACTACCCATAGAGCATCTCCTCCACGGTTAGCGCACCGCGGGCAGGACGAGGCGCCAGGGCAGAGCTGCCAGGGCAGGGCAGGGCAGGGCAGGGCAGGGCAGGGCAGGGCAGGGCAGGGCAGGAGGCAGATGAGTACCTTGCTGGACGAAGGCTCCGTACACCACCCAGATGGCACTGTGCAGCGTGGAGGACACCGAGGCGCCGGGCTGCGCCGCGCCCTGCGCCCGCACCGCCTGGATGCGGTTCAGCACGAAGATGAGCACGCCCACGATGGGGATGGCGGCGGCGATGCACGCCCACACCGCCACGTCGAAGGGAGCGAACAGAGAGAAGATGTTGATTTTCTCCTCGGGCTTTTTGATCAAGATCCCCACGGAGTAGTCCATGTAGCGCTTGCTGAAGTCCACCACGCTCTCCCGCTCGGGGGTGATAGTGATGGCTGAGATGGCCAGGTCTGCTCTCTGCAAGGCAAACGCAGCGCGTCACATCGCATCGCCCCCCGCACCAGGAGCCTTGAGGAGAAGCTTTTCAAGAACCAAGTGACTCCGTGCCTTTCCTTCTATAACTTAGAACATTTAGATGCATTCATATAAATTCTCTAAAAATAAAACCAGAATCACTTTCACCTTTTAAACATTAGTTAATTGTACTGGTCTAAAGAAGAGTAATGAAAAATAATCTGTCAAGGTACTCTTGAACAGAGAGCATGACCCTGACTCCTCTCTGGCTTATTTTACCTTCATCCCTCACTTGTTTTGCAATGGAGGCCTAAAACTCCAAACCATATTAACCCAGTGCACTGTAAGCAATAAAGAAAGAAACAACATTTATTTAGCTTGTGCATTTGATAGCAGGGTGGGAGAGCTAATGTTTGTTTTTCTCCCTGCAGAATTGCCAACTTTCCATATTCATGAAGAGATTTCATAGGACAACTGGGGAGAAGATTTTGTTTGTTTTTTAAAATGAATAAATTGATGGAAAAAGCTTGTTACAGGAAGAATACACAAAGGCAACTTTGTTGCTGAAACTGCTTTGACTTCAATATTTAAAACAAGTAGGTTTGGCATGTAGGTAATCCTTAAAGAGTATGCACACTTGATGAAGTGTAAGATAGGAGTTAATAAATAAGATTCCCAAAGCTTTTGAAGAGCTTCAATTAGATTTTCAATATTTTCTGTCTTAATAAAAAAGAGTTCTCTTCAAAAAACCAGAATATACATTTGGTTTCCTATCTCTAATTGTGTTGGGAATGTAAAGCAAATATTAGATGAGGGAGGTTTGCTTTGAAACCCTTTGGAGTCTGTGAAACAAATGGTAGCAGAAATACCATTTAAAAAATACTATAATAGGTATTTTATTGCTTCAAAGAAAGCAATTTCCAAAGAAATTTAACAGGAGTTCATACTTTATTTTTAAATCCATGAAATTCAAACAGTTTATGTCAATGCAAAATAAATTAAAAATTCTTTATGCTCCCTAGCACCAACCAAAAACATCCCATTATCACACACATTTGCTATTGCTTTAATTGCTTCTATTTCTTCCTAAACATCTTCTTACAGATACTAAGCCACCTATTTACAAGATAATAAGAAAGGTTTCACTTTCAGTAATAACCTCCACTGCAGAAGAACAACCTTTTCTATAAAAAGCAGCAACATGGAATATCAATTCCTTTGATTCTTCTTCTTGATTAACACTTGTCCCGTGTCAAGTTGCAAGAACATGAATAAAATACACCCATTTCATTCTCTGGGAGATTCTAACCTACAAACTCCACAACTACAACAATTAATTTACTCCTGGATTTACCATACTGGAATTAAGAAATCTGGTCTTCTCAGTTTTAAATGAATTAATAATCTTGAAACCAGTTGAAATTCTGATCCCCTATTACTGGGGCTACTTCTCCTGTTTGGGAGTCAAACTCATTGCCATTACTCATTGGTCTTTATTAAACACATTGTCACAGAATAACAGAAATAAAGTCCCATCTACAGACAACCTTCAAAGACAAAATGACAAAGAATAAAACACTAGTAGTTAATATTTTATGGGAAATACCTTATTTTTTCTCTATTTTCTGTAGTCATTCCCCCACACCCACAAACATTACCTCTATTCTTATAGCAATGCAAACACATAGATTTACACCAATATAATTTATGTTGAGAGCAGCTGGAAGCAAATAAAACAAGAGACTCTGTAGTTCCTATCCTGTATACAGTGTCTTAAACTGCAGTTTATATCCCACTCAAACCATCCATAGCTCAGAAGCATTCTGCAGTGGTGCCTTCATCCTACCTAATTCATTCTCCTGTAATTTTTTAAAATGCAGCTTCTTCTCTGTGTACCTTGTTAATGAGTTCTCCAATCATGCCATTCCAGGAGCTGTTTTGGAGCTGGTGTCCATACTTGCCATCAGGAGCTTGATATATCTCATACTTGAAGCCCAAATTCTTGGCCAGTGCATCCAGGACATCAATGGAAAATCCTTTATATCGTTTTGGCTGCCCAAGGATGTTCTCTGCCACCATCACAAAAGGCTCTTCCTAGAAAACAAAACAGTATTTTAACTGACACCTGAAATGAGACTTTTAGTTTGCTTCTCTGAGCAAAAGGGTGTTTTATGAGTTAATTCTGAACAACTTGGCACAGATTTTGAGACACTTGTAACCTTCCGAGGCAAAAATTGTAGGTCACATGGGATGCTGTGAAGTTTCCCAACTTGACATCACTGCCTCAGCACTTGAGTCCCATCCATAGCCTTGTTTTTTCCATAGTTCTTCAAAAGAAGCAGAGACTCCAGAAGAAATTCAACCCCAGATTTAGAAAGCCATCTTTTACATACAAGGCCTCATCTTTTATCCAGGACACATACTAAAACACAAGCTAAAACCACTCCGATTTTGTGAACATCTAAAATTTCAAAATTTTGAATAATAACTTTCATAGATACTGGATTCTTAATTATTTTAATTTAAGAAGTCTGTTTTGGGACCAAGGAAAAGCAGCATTTTATGGTATGTTGCCTGTTGGGGATGGGTGTCCTGCTCCCCTGCAGGGGAATCCCAGGGATGTTGGTGGCATGGCCACTGCAGTTGGCTGCCTTTGTAGCCTGCTACTGTCACAGAAGGGATCTGCTCACCTCTCACACCAGCTACAGTATAAATTGAGGAAAGAAAACTGGGGGCCAGAGGGAGTGCCTCCATGTACATATGTACTATTAGGTACTGCCTATTTGCACCATGGTTCCAAAAAAGAGAACTGAAAACAAAAACCCCTCATCATATTCTGCAAGCTGCAGACTACAATATCTTAGCCAGGAATGAATTCAAGCCCTAATTTGCCCCTAATGTAGCACTTGGCTGACAGGAGCTCTTTACCACTCCAGACAGTAGTCCCAAAAGTGTAATGACTTTTTTGGAAAGATGACACCTTTCTAAAAGCTATAGTTTATCTCAATGGGAATTTATAAGCTTGATGCAGGAAACACTTGATTAAATTTTACAGCCTGCAGTGTACAAGAGCCAAGATTAGATTATCGTAATTGGCCCATCTGATCTTAAAATCCATGAAATGCTGAAAACTGCCTATCCAAGCTGGAGGATGGTATCTGGAATGCACCCCTGTGCACTCAGGCCCTGTGCTGCTTCTATGCCTGGTAGGAATTGCAATGCAGAAAAACAGCATAAGCAAACAAACAAACATGCCCTGTATCACTGACAGTGCACAGCTTCACATAAAATAATAAAGGGCCATCATCTATCTTCCCTGCTTACATAACTGATCATCCAAAAATACAGAACTGAAAATGATAGGGGAAAACACTGCGGGAAATGCCCAGAATACTCAGTCAGATCCTTTTAATTTTGGCCATGCTGTTTCCTGAGCTCAGGAAGGCCCATACCAAGACAGTCACCACTTTGAGTGTCACTCCTTGCAGGTCGTTGCCCAGCCGCCGCTCCTGCAGGCTGCCGTTCAGTCCCTTCTCAGAGTCCCACGTCGCCAGCTGCAACAGAGAGCACCCAGAGTCTGAGCACTGCCAGGCAGCAGCCCTTCAGCATTTACAAAATGTCAACAGCAGCTTGAGCAAACCCAGAACTGATGGAGAGAGGTTGGGAGGTGTGTGGCTTTTTTTAATGCAGAATCAGAATTAGGGCGATTCAGAGGACAGACATAAAAAAGTACCTTGCCTGAATGTATGTTCACTGATGTGTGCAATATAAGTGCTCTATTCTCTGTAGTATTTATCATATCATTTCACTTAGTTCACACTGGCATTACATTTCTCCTCAGTAAGTTTATATTGCCTGAGAGTCCCCAGGACTACCTGTGATTGCAGTATCCCAAATTTCCCTCTCTGCTCAGAACTCTATTTTCAAATACCCTATGTTTATCAAAGACTGACCTTTTTTCCCCACAGTGTTTTAGCTCACCTACGGTCATAAATTCTTGACACAGGTTCTAACGTGTCAAACACTCTCAACTCACATTTTATTCAACTTCTATCTTAAGGCCTGTTTTCTCTGTTCTTGCCCCACTTCTACCTGATTTCTAAAACAACTACAGCCTCTTGAGCTCCCAGGCGCCTGATGAACAAGTATCTCATGTCTACCACATGTATCACATGCATGTTTTCAGGATATCTCCCTGGAACATTACATCTAAATACTTTATTTTTCAATTAAATGTACCATTTAAAAAATAATTTTGCTGCATTTTCTGAAGAGAAATACAGATCAATTCAATAGAACAGGTTCAATAGAAAAGTCAATCTTAAGTGACCTTTGGATTATTCAAACTAAATATGCTCTGAGCAGAGCAGCAGCAGCAGCAGCAGCAGCAGCAGCAGCAGCAGTCAGACACTCCTTCTGCCTTCAAAGAGAATCCACAGCATAATTTTGTTCAGAATAGACATAAACAGTATCAAGTAGAAACTGTTTTCTTCTTTTTTTCTTCAGCTGTACGCTTAAACACCAATACTATGCTCACATATTTGGAAGCTGTATTGTTAGCTGAAGTATTTTTAGCTGAAGGCATGCCCTGTAGAAATTAAACACAGTCCAAGATCTGTGAAATATGGGCTCCTCCTGCCAGAAGCTAATTTTCACGTAACAAGTCAAAATCTTCTTGGAAAGAACTTATTTCACTGAAAATGCCTATGGCTAGATGTCTTACATGATTTATTTCTATGACTTCAGTTTTGTCTTAAAGCCTCACAAATCAAATCAACAAATAAAATGTGATGGAAGAGATCTGTATAGATTTATTCCTGTTTTGTTGCATTCAACTGATAAACAGGGAACTAGAAAAGAACAAGACATTCAGAGAATATTCAGCAACTATCACAACTGATGAAAATTATTCCACAGTCACTAAATCTTGAAAGCTGAGATGCAGGAGAGCAAAGACTTAAGGTACACCTCCTTTTATCCAGATGACCTGGAGGATGGAGGAGGAGAATGTATGAATAATTTCCAGCTTTCTAATGACACTCCTGAAAGCTAAAATATCTCAGATTGAACACTGTCCTCCTGTGATGGCAGCTTGGAGTGACAGAGGAGCATCTGCACATCAAGTGTCTGCAGCAACACAGGCAGATAAATACCTGTAGCCATGGTATCTTTTGAATTTGAATTCAAATGCTTGCTCTAAAATATTTCCACATGTTTCTCAGCCCTTGCTACTGCCAAACCAAATGGATAGATCTTTCCTTTGTCATAAATCAACACGGTTCAACAGACTTCAAAGATCAGTGTAGGTGTGTATAGCATCTATTGTGTCTCAAACCTGTGAAGAAAGTTTACTGTTTAAACCTTCTTCTCTTGTCCTAGGCATATGATCAAGATTTTTGCCAAAATGGCTTGCAAAATCTACAGGTGATGATTAAATAGTCATTAAAAATGGGAAATGTAACACATTCAAGTTGTTACTTCATCACTGGTGGACTGACACATCAATTTTTTCTCATACACATGCACCTTTTAAAATCTGATTTCATATAAGGGCTTTAGACTTCTCGAATACTTTAAATTCCATATTCTGCACTACCTGAAGAGTTCCAAAAAATATCAGAGACAAGACAGTGTAAATCCATTAATTTATTCTTTTTTTTTTTTTTTTTTTTCCAAAGGAGCAGACAAAGATTCTTCTTCTATCCTGCAGGGGTAAGTGCAAAGACAAGGAGTATATTTTGCTTCAGAACATTACTCCAGAGTACAAACTTTTCAGCCTCTTAAAAGCAAACTATAAAGATAAAATCATAAATGGAACATAAGGAAAACCATTTCCAGAAGGGAATTTTCCTGTGCATCCTTGTGCTTTGGAATACTTCATTTGTTAAGAACTGTGCCAATTTTATCTTCCACTTCTTGCAGACAGACTTTTGTTTATAGGAATGATGTATTTACTGATATGTATATCAATTTGTGACAGCTGACCTGTCAAGATCAGTGCCTCAGAAACTAATTTCCAGCACGGTTACACACCATGAGTACTTCTGTTAAGGCCATTAGAGTTTCATTCTTTGTAGAAATACATACAAATTTCCTACCAGAAGTCTGGAGCCAAAGGTTAAAGCACAGCCATCAGCTGATAGGTGATAAAGGGCTTTTAGATCTGATTACGAGAAACAACTGCTTGCAGAATCAGCACTTGCAGGATGTGTTTAAAAAAAAAAATCAATGGTCTCTAGAACATGTATTTAATGGCAGTCTGGGTGGGATTTTTTGATTCTCAAGTTACCTGGTTATGTGAGTTCAAGTTTTGGAATCAGCTACTTTATGAGAGATTTTCAACTTAAAGCTTCCTAGCTTTTCTTTCTGAAACAGCCCTGTTGCTGGGAATCCTCTAGCTCTAGCCATACAGCAGAAGCTAAACTATCCAGTGAAGACTATCCAGAGGAAACAAATGTGGAATTCAGACAAAATGGTAATTTTGGAAAATTCTGACTCAAAACATGCTTCCAATTTTAGTCAATATTTACTGCATTTTCAACTAGAACCACAAGGAAAGATTTGGAGAGAGAAAATAACAATTTTAACATTGTTTTCACCCTCCACAAGCAAGGCAGGATGAAACAAAGACACTTATTCAAAACACAAGCAAAACAAATGTCTGTCACAGGCCCAACCAAATGGAGATGCAAATTATCCCAAACTTCTAGTAAATTCAGTTGAAAACAGACATCAGCAAATAAAGTGTTCAATGTTTCTATCACAGTACTGAATGTGATTATCTATACTATTTCAGTTTATGATGCAATAATTACTGCACAAATAATGCATGTCACTGCTATCTAACACAATTTTAAGTATGACACCATCCTAAACATGATGTACTTTTTATGAAAAACATGATTCACCTAAGAAAAAAAAAAGATAGTTCTCATCAGATGCATATTAATGTTTGAAATGGTTACAATCTATCCAGAGTATAAATCTTCTGTTTTACCAAACCCCAAAAACTTTGACTGGGTGACTTTGTTGGAGCTAAGGTTACACTATCCAAAGAAATTCAACTTGGGAACCCATCACTTGAAATCTGAAAAACTTCTAAGAGACAGGAAAGGGAGTGCAAGGAAGGCAGTTCTCACACCATGAGACAGAGACACTCATATCAACCAGAGCACATTTTCTGTGAATACAAAAGCTATTCTGTTCATGGAGTTAAATAAATTAATCTATGCCACTCACAGCCTAAAAATGCTTTTAGATTAGACTTAAATAGATTTCATTTCAATGACAACTTGTTTCTTAACCTTGAAGTCAACAGAGTTTATGTCAAGTATGATGGCCTTGTACCATGTATGTGCAATTTACACATTGGTATTTCATTCCCTTTGTAACTCTTGCAATACAGCTAAAAGCAGATTTTAAGTGAACCAGATAATAAAAAAACATAAACAAGAAAAGTAATATTTACAGGAGACAAATTTGAAATAAGGGAGTGGGCCATTAAATAATCTGAGTATATTAGACACTTTTCTGTTACAGTTCTAAGGAATAAAATTAATTTCATTTAAATCCTAAAACAAATTTAAGTCCACTTAAAACATTAAAGTCCACAATTCCTCTTCAAATGAAGTATAACAGTAATCTACAGAATTTTCTGCCATTCAAAACAAGGCAGTAGTAGGACTCACAGTTTGAATTAGTTGTAGCAGTAGTAGTAGTAGTTAAAAACTCTTGTATTTGTGTAATCCACAATAATATAAAACAGGATTCAGAAAATGAAAAGGTATCAAATCTTTTACTTCCAAGCAAATCCAAACACTTATACAATTTATTTCCATCAGAGCTACATAATTATTATGAATATTCTAACATTTCTACTTCAAAACAAGCTTATAGTCAATATAGGGATAAGATACTGTGTAGGATCACCAGATAAACTAATTTAAGATAAATTCTGTGGTCAAGCATAACTCAACCCTGTTTGCAGAGAAATAACAACAAGTTATCTACATCCAGACATTCTAGTCTGATATTTTTGCATTTATTTGTATTTAAAAAAACATATCTTGCTTCTAAACATTTGCAGTGGGACTGCAATACCTGTGCACCCACAGCCACAGAGAACTGCAGAACATATTTAAACTATGAAGCAGAGGATTGAGAACCAAGTTTCAAACAGTACATAAACTCCCATCTTTGGGTGAAAATTTTATGCCATCCTGCTCAGTGCTCAAAAGGCTCAGTTTGCCATTAAGGGGCACCATAAGGATTGCATCTACTTGATAAAAGGTCAGAGAATGGCAGGGAGAGCATGGAAAGCTGCATAAAGTTAGAAAAAGGATGCAGAGGGAAAGGCTGCCTCCCCTGGGGTTGCTTTGCCGCTGCTGCTTCCACAGGGAGACCCTGGTCTTGTGCCCAGGACAGAAAACAACATATATGGGGCTGTTGATGCTTTAATGGCTCTTTAAGAATGCAAGACCTTCAGGGCAAAGAATTCAATTTTTTCCAATTTCAGTGCAGGTTTTTTTGCAAATTTATGGTGCTATATCGATGATAATAAAATTTCTGCAGAGAATCACAGGAAGTTGAGCAGGAGGCAGTAAGACCTAAAAATTACCAAGTCATTCTGGGAAAACTTGACTGCTTTTTCAATAGTACTGCAGAATTAATAGGTAGCTGAAATGAAGAGGACAATATGTTTGCATCAGTCTTATGAACCTTCACCTAGGGCAATTTGTTTTCTAAAAAAAGACAACATCATATGATTTTCAGATTAACTTCCAAGAAACAATGAAGAATGATGTATCAAGATGAGAAGAAAATTTCTGAATAGGTCAGAGAAAAGCAATATTTAGATCTTCTAGACTTAAAAGCTTTTTAACTGTTTTGGAACAGGAAACAGGAAATTACTAATATTAAAATGTCTAAGATGCAAAGATATCTCAAAACTGGGGAGTGCTGAAAATATATCAACCTAGTACAGAGAGAAAAATAAATAGGAGTGGTAAGAACTCCGACATGAAACAATAATACGCATTTTGCATAAGTAGAAGTGAACACTTGTGGAACAGAAAAATGGGAAATAGGCACACTTCAACAGAAGAAACAAACAGAAATTAATGAAAAAGTTGTGCAGGGTGACAATGAGATGCAAATGATGATGAGCTTGTAAAACAATACTGCTGCACAAGTACCAGTGTGGTCCTAGAATCCACATCTCATGGCACGAGCTGAACAGAGCAGCCACAACACATCTGAGAAGAATGTACAGTCTTAACACTGTGGTCAGCATCTGTCTGAACAAGAGTTAGGCATGCTGGAAGAATAGCAAGGGAGAACAGGACAACATGCTGCTGTGATGGAGGATTCAGTCCATACAAAAAGGATGAAAGATGCAACTGTGCATATTTAAGGTAATGATAACTAAGAAATGGGAAAATTGAAACAAAACTAGATATAAGGCAAAAGAACCACTGCTGCTAACTTTTTGTAATCTACAGAGACCCTTTCAGAGGAAATAAAATTGTTTCTAGATTCATTCTCAGTGCAGACTGTTAAATGAGAAACAGATAAAAGGGCAGGGATTTTTTCAGTATTTCTAAGTGAAAAAAATTTTCATGGGAAAGGCTTGGCACATCCAGGACATGAGGAAGTACATAGATAAAGGAAATCAAAGAACCCTCTGATGGTTCTTGAATTCACCAGAGATACCAGATCCAAACAACTGCTTCACATAATACTGGATCCCAGCCAAAGGTGATTAGGATGGCTTTGTCCTGTGTGGAACAATTTCATTAGAGTCTTAGAGTGCAAGGTTTAACCTGTGATCTCAGTTTGCCATTTCCCAGGTGAGTGGATTGATTGCCACCTATAAGACTGATATAGGGGCATATTACCCAAAAAGTTAAAAGGTACTGGTGTAGTTTTTTCAAAGAACGTCATAGTTCAGGAATACTTCAAAACAGAAGCTACTTTCATCTCCAAAACAAAAAATCACTCCCTGCTGCTGAAACAAAGCCATTCCTAGAACTCTGCCAGAGAGAAATTCTGTCAAAAGTGCACAGGAGCAATTTGAGGTTCCAGTCTGCAACTGTTAACTCCACAAGTTAACACCACTGAGTCCCGAGAGCCACACTTATATAAAGTTAATTGAGCATAGACCTAGAATAGAAAATAGAGAAAGTTCAAGAACACTGAAGGAGGGATTTGAGTAGGAAAGAGCAATTGACCTGAACTGACATATCTAAGGAAACAGATATACACCATTGCTCGCCTGAGCAGCCAGCGAGACAAATGGCGAATGTCTAGGACTGAGATGCCACATGAAGTCTGCCTTTGAAGCAGCACAACGCCCTTCAAAACTGTGAGGGGATGGGCTCACAATTAACAGAGAAAAGCTGCACTGACGGCGTCACCACTGTGCAAATAGTCTCTGATTCAGAATTTAAGAAAACAAATCTCCAACTGTGCCAACAAAATGTACTTTGTCAAGAAGCTGGATAGTAACAAGAGGAGAATTTACACAAATTGGAATAAAAATTTCAAATTAATTCAAACAGCTCAAAACTAAAGCAAAACACTAAAAATTACATTGCATTGAAACAAAGTGCAAATTAGTATCAGAAGTGCATTTTTGCCAGGTAAGATCAATGACAGTACTTACCTGCCACTATCTAGAGAGTAGCTAGATAGGATATGGACATGGAGTCTCCCTCTCCATGTCATTTACAATAATTCCAACATAATAAATAGGGAAGATCTAGAGGAGAAAAGCTACATGAGTTAACCCAAAACTGTGGGGATAGTTTAGGACAGAGGACTACCAGCAGAGGCTTTGGTACAGGTATTTCAGTATTAATATTCTTATTCTCTAGAAGCCTGAGCATTTCTTCAGGTCTTGCTCTTCAGATTCTGCCATTCAGTCCAGCTAACAATTCTGACCCTACCTATCATAACTCAGCAGTACCTTGTTCCACTATTTTTATGGTCCTTCATTGTAGTGAATATCAAATATTTTGACGTGAGACAAAATGTTTTCCCTTACGTTTTTCATTAGCCAAACAGCAATTCAATTAAATGTAATGACCATACTATTAAAAGCCAACTACTTTACATATAATAGAGCTCTACAACATAAATGAAGATTAGACACATTATACCTTATACTACTAATATTAGGGAAGCCAAGGTATTCTCATGCACTGCCTTCTACAGAATTGTGACTGCAGAGTTTCATGCAGAATTGAAGCAATAGTTTTCTTTAACCCCATAGGTTTTATTAACACAGTGTAAGACTTCTTATACCCCTTGGGAGTGGATCAGCACCATATACTTTATATTGCATATACATCACATTTAATATTATGTTGAAGGAGATAAATTGTGAGAATTATCTTTCTTGCTGAAATAAGATACTGCTCCATTATGTGGCAGAGTGAGACATTATTTTGCTAGCAGGTAATGAAGGAGCAGGGATACCAATTCAGGGTTGCTCCTCTTTCTGTATTATGATAGCTGGTGAACATCTCTGACCTCCTATGCAGCACAAAAAACCACCTGTGTTCTACTGTGCTGAGCCTGGGCAACGTTTGTGCGGGGCAGCAAATCCACACTTGGCAGAAAAAGGAGCTGAAAGGACATGACAAGACAAATGTATTCTGTAATTCATTATATAAAAGTATAAATAGGCCATCTTCAGCTCTGTTAGAATAAATTGCTTCAATTAATACTAGCCTTTGAAGCAGCAGTGACTGCAACATGCTGATGTTATTAGTGCAGCAACACAGGCACTGAGAAAGATGTAGTACTAAATGAAGCAATCATGAGAGTGATGAAAACAATATGAACAAGAATCTTATCATCTGATGGCTCCTTTATGAAGTGCAAGCAAGTATTACTCCATCCCAAATTTTTTGTATTTCATTTCCCTGACATAAAATCAAAATGTGGTGAAGAAGGTGTTGAAAATAAATTGGAGGTATTTTCTACTAGACTCTCACAGGCTTCTCTCTTGAAAAGCAGGCAAGAAACTTCCACCCCTGTCCTCCTGCAGTTTTGCCACCTTTCAAGGCTCTAAGACACAAATAACGTGCTGTAGTGTAGAAATGCTGCTGTTGAATCAGATGGCAGCATTACCATAGGAAAAGATTTGTGTGCAGCACTACAACTCTTCTAAGGGTCAAATAAATTAACTGTGAGTACCCAAGATACTGCTGAATCAGGCACTTCCCACAGGCATTGCAAATTACCATTTGATATGAGCAACCAGATCTCTAAGCATAAAATTAAAACTGATAAGTAATCATAATAGTTGAACCAATCCAGGTATAAAGTCCTCAACAGCTGTCACAAGTAACTGGCTAAAAACACACTGCCACTGGGTTACCTATTTGAAAGGCAAACAAGGCCCTCTTCTATTTCCTGCAGTTTAAAAGACAAAGTCATTGTCCAATGAAATCCAACATGTCCTGGACTCCAAGGATACTCTGAATGCTGCGGCCAATTACTGAAAATCAGATAGCTCAGGAAAAGCTGCTTGTGGACAAAACTGAACCAATTCCCCTTACTACTACTCATTATGCATAGGTAAAGTGGAAACAAATTCGTTTCACACAGAGAGCAGATTGTTTTCAAAGCTTCCAAACGCTTTTTGGTAGCAAATTACTAGCTTTTGAGAGCAGAACTATCCTTGTTATTTACGCCATAGTGACCTCAGCAGACTGTTTGTAAACAAAAAACCCCCATCATCAAAAAGTTGGATCTAACAAGTACAAATTTATGTTGATTTCCTATAGGTTTTTGTGCTGTACAGAGTGTAGAAACCAAATAACTCCCTGCTGTGCTGTTCAAAGAATTTTACTGGGGAAAGAGAGCAAGAGAGGCTTGTGCAGCTGTCAGGACCTGTTCTTTCCAGCCCTTCTGTGCAAGGCTCTGCACATAGGAATTAACGGGCATGCTACAATGGGCTATGTCAAAACTGCTCTTTTTCTTGCAATTCCTTACTGGGTTTCTTGTATATTATCTGAGCTGAATGCTTTTGATGTCTCACATTCAAGAATTCCATCCATGTTTCTGCAGTTCTAACAACACTACTTTTCCTAGCCTGGTCCCTGAGGTACAGACCACTGTGTGATTTCACCAGCTGTGATTTTCACCTTCTGAAGCCTGGCCAGCATGAATTCACCTTCTGATTCTGGTTAAAGGCAGAGTCTCTCAGAATGAAAGCAAAGTTCAGCCCACACTCTGGTATCACCTATCAAGCCTGTTCTCAATCCTGTATTGAAAACTGCTCTTCTCTCAAACTCCAGACACCTATGAAAAGTTCCACAACATTGAATAATTTTTTTGTAGAAACTTATTTAAAAATAAGTATTGGCATTATCTAATTGCCTTATGATATTTTGGTTCCTTGATATAACATGGACAGTGTTTGAGAGAAAAAGATAGCCATGTTGCATTTTAGATCAAAATGTGTGGATTCATAAATGTAATTTATAAACCAAATTGAAAACTTAAACACAAACAGATCAAAGTATTAGATGAAATGTTGATACTTAAAAATGACAATTAAAAAACTCCAATAATATTTTATCAGAATTGCTGTTAACAATTTATCTTGACATCAGTAAAAACCCTAAGTGCCAAAGCTTCCCTGCTAAAGATTTTAAGTGAATTTTGACCAGCTCTGGTTATCAGCACTGCAATCTACATCCACATCTATGGAACACCGAAAATTCTTGCAATAAATTTTAAAGTTCCATTTTTACTGAACTTTCCCTTATTTTGATCTTTACAATATGACTTCATCTTTATCCTAATTTCTCACAGAAAGTGACACAAAATGGCTTAAACAATTCGCAGATTTTTCTTCCTCTACAACAAAAGCCAATGAGTAAAAGAAAAACGTAACTTGGTGTTTGGTAATGGATAATTGCTTCTCCAAGAAACAGAAGAACTGTACATAGTATTAAGGAAAACATTAATTTTCTTCTCTGTAATGATGGGCATTTAATGGTTTTAATTAACAACAAGCTATATTGAGACAGCTTTCAAAAATATATTTATCCCTTGGGTTTTGTTACATACATAGAACAGGTTTTGTAAGGCAAATAAAATCAGCTTGCTCACAAAGCCACTTAGCAGAGAATATATAAACATAGATCCACAGATATTGTAGTTTATATAAACTATGTACCAGTTGCTAAGTATTCACAAGGAACATAACAATACACTTGGCTAATCTGTGCATTGTCTTTATACAGAAACTGTGGTAAGCATGAAAAATACTTTTCCATGTTACTTTTTACAAACCTCGTGCTTACAGCCTATTGCACTCCTTCATTTTTCCTTGCTTCAAATCAACATTCAGGAGAATTTTTAGCTTTAAAAAAAATACTGGACAATGAGAACTTCTGAGCAATTTTGCACAGTGACAGGCAGTGCACACTGGGTAGATAAGAAAGATTACAGTAATAAATACTTTCTCCCAGCTCCACAAACCAGCAGAACTCCATCACTAGAAAGGATGGGGTAATTTCAGCAAAGTAGTCCAAGGTAAGAAATAAAAGCAGGTAAGAAATACAGCTTGTACTATGTGTATTGCTTAAAGGCTCTCCTTTCAGATTCATTGCTGCAGCTTTAAAAATAAACACTGATCTCCATGAAGCTTTATTAGAGTCCCCTACATCATTTGTTTAGGAGAATTCAATAATTTAGTAGGTTTATGCAATTACTACAGAGCTTATTTAATATTGCACCTGATGCGTTGTTGTTTTCCAAGTCTTGAGAAAAGCTTCTAGAAAGGTCAAAGCTGATCTAATTAGAAAACAAGACATGATTTATGTGTGGTCCAAACTTCTCAGGGGAGGGAGAGAAACACTTGGGCCCGTGGAGGGGCACAGATAAGCAGCAGAACCTCTGCTGAGGGAAAGGCAGCAGCTCCCTGGGAATGACCCAGCAGTCAGACCTCATTTGAAGATCACCCTACCTTAAAACATTACAAAATTTATTTCTACACTCTAAATGGCCCTTGGTCACTGCAGGGCAGGTGGTTTTTTAACAATGAACAGCAGAGCATTCGTACATAGAATTAGGGCTAAAATGGGCAATGCCCTCAGAGAAATATGGATGCAGAAATATGGCAAAGAATTACCACAAACATATCTGAGGAGGAAAATACCATACACGTTACATTCATTAAATCCCTTTCTTACTGCCTTAACTTGATATTCTTTCTGTTGCTATGGTAATTGTTATACAGCCATTTATACATTTAAAGAAAAAATCAGTATTCCCTCTCATGAAATTCAAAGTGTGAGAAATATCTCCTTAATGCAATATAAAGACTATTTCCTCAGTGGACCCATCAGGCATTCATTTTCCTAAGGTCTTCGAGTCCATTCAAACTTCTCTCTTCCACACATCGTGTGGCAATGAATTTCAAAATATAAGCAGACAGTCTCTGAAAATGTACTTCCTTTTATAGGTTGTAAGCTGCCTACCAGTTCATTTCATTAAGTATCATCTAGGTTTCCATTACAAGAAAAAATGAATTATTCCTCCCATTTCATCTTTTAATCTCTTTATTTCCTAAGCACCTAGACACACTCCCTCCTTTTGTCTGCTTACTGAGCCAAAAAATTGTAGCCTGTGTGTCTCTTCATATAGAAGCAATCTGATATCTCTAGTCACCCTTCTCCCTCTTACATGTTTTTTAGTTCTTCCAAATATTTTTTGAAAGGGGAAAATAAATAAAAATCACAAAAAACCCAACTCAATCCAAATTATAGACACTGGCCAAAAATCAGCCCATAGAAATTTGGGAAACTGACTTAAGAAAGCCAACTTCTGAGTGCATTATTAAGCCCATGTTTTAAAATTATCTTGGAAGAGTTGCCTTGGAAATCTTCAACACTGCATTTCATCATTAAAATGCAGAAACAGCTGAAC
The DNA here is from genome assembly GCA_030060385.1 of Muscicapa striata striata. NCBI lineage: Eukaryota > Metazoa > Chordata > Aves > Passeriformes > Muscicapidae > Muscicapa > Muscicapa striata. The sequence goes on from JAREIS010000078.1 coordinate 3,031,910, forward strand.
AAGAAAAGTAGAAAGCAAATGTCACCAACAGAAATTGTATATATTTAGATAATACATTCTTAGAAAATGGAAAATAAATTCTTACCTACTACACGAACAGTAAAATGCAGAATTATTTAATGTTTCTTGGGGGAAAAAAAACACTTTCATTTATTAGAAAAAAATGCTAACATTCTTCATTGTATTTGTTGGAAACTTTTCCTAATTCCCTTCCCTTGCATAAGCAGAAGGTGGTACATACTAAGTAGAAAGCTATGAGCCTGTAGTAATCCCCCTCCTCTCACTAGGTCTACAGTAAAATAATTTATTGGTAATTACTGCCCACAGCTTTTCATAAAGTAAGGGGAATTAGCAGCAACTGAATTTCCAGTATTTCTTTTCCATAAAGTACATCAGGCCTCTACAAGTGGTCTAGCCACTGTGAAAATGTGATTTTTTTGTAATTCACAGAATTGCCTTATAGATCCCAGAATGTCTGAAGGCTACAGAATTTGCTCACAAATCCAATTTATCAAAGGAAACAAAATTAACAGTGTGTTAATAATTATGTGAGTTTTTCCATACCTCCATGGCAAAATACTCCCAGCTTCTTTGGAGCAAGCTTGGGACAAGCCCTGATGGCTGAAAGGCCCTACAATCTGCTGGCTGCACATCAGCTTAGCAGCTTGTGATACTTGAGTGAAAACTTGGCCATTGCTGAACTCTCAGGGCCTGCATTAGAGACTGACAACGAGCTTCACTGCAGACTTCAAACTGCAGCAGCTGCAGGGAGGGATGAATGAATGGGTGACAAATACAATCATCACATCAGCCCAGGAGATGCTACTAAAATGTGGCTTGTTAGCACTGCCAAGGTGACAGCTGAGAATCTGTGCTCTGATGGACCTACAAAATTGACACAGTCCAGGACTGGCAAGAAACTCCAGTAGCTGAGGTCCTTCCAGAACTGGCAGCTCCCACCATACAAAGCTACATCTGCTCATTGCTCAGAAGAAGAAGAAGGCCTCCAACACTGAGGGCTGTCAGGCTGGTACCAGCACAAGTACACAATCATTTTAGAATTCCAGGAAGGGAAAAAGATTTGACTGTTTCTCATCCAAAATATACTGAAAAGCCTGAAGGCCAGAAAGATGGGTACCCAGGTCACAAACCCTGCATCCCAAGAGAGACAAGATGCAACTCTTCAGGAGGTCCTTCAAAAGGCAGATTAGAGACAGCTCCCCCAGTGGGTGGTTTTTCTTTCACCCTGCTGAGTAACACAGGCTAAATCTAAGATCATAAATGAATTAGCTAAAATGTACTTCTGTAAAAATATATCCCTTCCTATACCCCTTCCCACATTCACCTAAGGCTGTCATAAAAATGGCAGTTCTTCTTAGGAAACACACAGTTGTCATTAAATATGTATATCTGATATACATGATATATGTAGACAGATATATATGTATATCTGTATGCATAAAGAAGCCTGTGCAGTTATCCCTCATAAGAATCTGTCTGACTTTAAATTGCCTTTCAGTAGTAAATGTCACAGTCACTACAGAGAGCTACAATTTAAAAAAAAAACTTATGGGACTGAAAATATTTTTCTCAATACTCCTAACTAGTTTTCTTAAGTTTTTTTAACCTAGTTACTTGTCCTTTTGGGATGCTTCTATCTCCTTATGCCAAATCTCCTGGTCTTGAATTTGTTCTGCATTGGTTAGGAGAAAGAATATCAGATCTCTCCAAAGCAGGAGTTGGCTGTTAACGTGAATAAATCTCATGTTAATGACTTTCATCAGGACTTCAGTCTGTGTTAGTCTGGCAAAATTACAGAGGCTGCATGTGCACACAGAAAATCAAAGAGAACCAAGGTTTAATTGTATAATGGACTGCATAGCAATATGTCAGAACCTTTTGGTTAAGGAGTCTCACAAGACTAAGAGACCAGCAATCACATCAAACAATGACAGCCACCAGCACATCACCCCTATCCCCCAACATCCCACCATATCAACACAGATTTCTTCACAGGCACGTTAAAGGTCACCTCGTGGATGCTGGACAAAGTGCTGACACCACAGCTCACGCAAGATTTCACATTCAATATTCTTCAATGAAATAAACTGACACTCTTCCCATCTCTGGCAGATACAGCTTAGGATCTGATAATCATTTCAATGATGGTGTAAATTACCACAGCAGACTCTCTATTAACGTGTTCCAGGCTATCACACTAAGCCAAAGAGATGTAAAAAGACCAACACCAGACTCATATTTTAACCATATTTTGATTTCCTATGTAACAAAGCAGTTGCATAAGAAAGACATAAGGTAACAAGGAAAAGAAGAAGGCATATTATACTGACTTTCTTGCTCTTCACAGATTTTCTATTTTTAACTTTTCCCACTGAAGTGCAAAACTAAATTAAAGCCTGCTGTGAATACATTCAGGAACTTCAACAGATTTGCACTCATTTTGTTTGGGCTAACCTGTGGTCCTAACCCTTTTTGTTGCTTTATAGTGAACACCTTACATGTTGCAACACAAACCAAAGGCATCTACCTCTTACTGCCACCATTTCTGTGTCATAATTCATGATATCCATGCTCTAGATCTTGTTATCTTTCTCCTAGGATATGGATACTTGCCCTAAGATAACACGAGCAGGAAACTTCTCAGGCTTACTGCATACCATGCCACTCCAGCTGTGGAACTGCTCCACAAGCATGGGCACTCATTTCATTTGTTTATGCATGGCTTAAACAACTTTGTCATGGCCAAAAAGAGATTCTGGCTAACCATCTTAACATCACTAAATTTGGACCAGTTCTGTTAGGCTCCAGACTGCCACCAGGGTGGAATTGGAAACAGGAGCAGTGCTTAATTTTATAGTTCAAGGGGCAATGATATTTCATAACCAGTCCAAATCCAACATGAAGATGGAGGCATAAGTGAAGAGAGCAGACTGAAATGGGGAAGTAGGAGCCTTAGTTTTCATGAGATTATTATTATGAAATATCATCAGTGTATCATATATTGATGTGATATGTGCAGTTCCTGCAGCTGAAATATCAGAACAAGACACAGTTGTTCTTCCACTACCATAGCCATTTGATTTCTCCTGATTTCAACATGACAGCAATACTGGAATTGATTTAAGTGTATTAATGCCACTGGAAATTATAAGGGCTTTTGGCAGAACCTCTAAAATGGGAAGAGTTCATTTGTTCCATTATGCTGATGATGTTGAACAGTAAAGTGTGTCAGCCAGAACCCACCCCACACAACCCCAAACCTTTAATTAAGAAAGCCTGATATTAAGTTGTACTCAATTACATCATCTATAATTTGCCACTGTGCTCCCAGAGCTAGTCCATATGCTTGTGAGGCACCTTTTCAAACCCTCTTTTGGGCACATTACAACTATCATACAATGCACTTGTATTATAATTAAATTTAGTATAATTACTTTACAGAGTGATCAGTGACAGTCTATTGTTCAGGAGGAATTAATCCTTTGAGCCTTCCAACATCATTTTAGTTCCTGGTTCTAAATGAGATTTCAAAGAATGTAATTTATAGTAACCAAAATCCCCAATGCATACTTTCATATAGCCTTCCTTTGTTACAGCAGCTCACCAGTAAAATGCTTCTGAGTTAGAGCACTCCTGGTGTACTGATTTACCTAGGCTGCACAAGACCACTCAAACAGGAAGGAAAGCAAGCAGGAATGCTTAACTAATCACCTTGATGCCTCCTCTTTCTTCCTCCTTCTCAAAATATGGGTGATCTAGAACCCTTTCAGAGCCAATTCCACTATTAAAATAGAATCCTCCCCCTAGGAGAATGCTTGCCTTTCCAGAAGCAGCCCAAGAAATCCTTCCATCTGAAACACCACACTAATTCACAAATATATTTAAAGGAGGTGTGATGATTGGACTTGAGAAAAAGCTGGAACTACCACCATACAAGAAACCAGGAAGTTTGATTTCTTCCTGAAATAAGATGCTTTTCCACGGAGAGGAATCTAAGTTAGGCAGTGCCAAAACATTTTGTTTAGACTTTTTCAATTCAAGTAAAATGTTTTGACAAGTGCAATCCTTGGAAAAATCCTTTGCAGATCTCATCCATTCCAGTATTGAAACATATTTCCCTGTTTTGTATCCATTGCAATCCTAGTTATCAATTTCTTTCTCTGGATCAGTTGTTATGCATATTGCATATCCCACTGAATAAATTCCTCCAGTTGCACTCCAGTCCCTCAGGACCACCATGCACAGGAAATATATGAGAGAACCTGGCCCACAATACAAGGCAGAAGATATTAAAACAGATCAATATTGTGGTGTTTTTTTAATTATCTTGTCAAAATTAAACCCTTCAGGCCAGTTAAAAAATTCTAAATTTCAATTTAATATCTTTTTACCAAAATAAAAGCTTTTCTTGTGTAACTTTTTCCACCAGAACATCTTTTCAATGAAAAATTGCCAACTGCCAACTGTAGCTATCACTACAGCTGAATTTCTTGATGTGATTTTTTCTAAATACCATGTTGAAAAGCTCTCTTTCAGTCTACTTGGCTAATTAATATTTCTCAGCTATTAAGGCTCAGTCCTTTTTACTGTCAGCAAGGTTTGTTTATTTAATCAAAGATGCTGGCCATGGATCTTCTGGAGGTGACATTCCAGGAAAATGTCACTGTTAGGATGATCAGCACTCAATAATATGTGGGTATGGAAGCTGCATCAAAAGACACAGCAGAACACATTTTGGGCAAAGTCTGAGAAAATCTACGTATTTCACACTTCTGCCACCTAACAGATAGAAGAAAAATTTTCTCAGAAAGCATATAATTTCTTTTTTTATTGGCTGAAGTAATTTAGCAAAATAAGAGAGAATCACAGTCGTTCTGCTCCTGCCTCACGCATGAGGTTAGCTGCTTTATGAGTTCGTTTGTGAACCCCAACTGCAATGTCACTAGCCAAGTGAGAGTAAAAGCTTTGGGGTCTCCAGATGACAGAGTAATATGATTACAATGCCACCATATCTCTAATTTTAGAGACAAGTCAAAAACCTCTTAAAATTATCTTCCTGTCTTTCTTTCTGCATGGAACTATGAAGGGGAAAGTTTGTTGGAAAACACAAGAGGTATCAAATGCATTTTCTAGAAGAAATAGAAGGTTTTAGATACTGACACTTAAAACATGTTTGTTCAGAGTTCTGCTTACCCTCTTCCCTATGGCAAGGTATTCCATAATGAAGAAAGGGACATAAGCAAAGTTAGAGGAGGAAATAGAAGTGTCAGTGGTAGCTGGCTTAGTGGCAACATCTGCAGGTCCCATCTGACTTGTCGCTGCACCTAAACAGTAATACAATCAGATTTACCAACTTTCCCCTCCATAAAGATCTGGCCACTGCTGTCCATACATCAGAAAAAGCTCTAATACACAAGAATAAATGCAGAGAATGAAAAAATGTGGAACCTCCAGCTGGAAGAAAAGCCATCAACTCTGCAGGTTAAATTTCAGTTGCACATTATGTGCCTTCCTCCTGCAGCTTCCCTGTCAACTCTCCACGATATTTTTAAAATTTCATATTAAAATATTAATTTTGAATATTCTTCACAATTAAATTGCTCACTATGTAAAATTTCAAATATATTTACATCTATAAAATAACACTAGAGGCATTCTTCTAAGACAGTGTAGTTCACTAGACTTGGGTCTTCCCAGAAGTGGGGATCAAACATTCTTCATCAAGAAAATTGATCTGTAAACAAGTTTCCCAGGTGAGGAGTAAAATAAAGTAAATGAACATTTTACAAAAACCCAAACAAAACCACAAACAAACAAATAAACACACCACTTCCTTTGAAAAGTACACTGACAAACTTAATACTAACTTACTATAGAAACAATACTGAAAATGACACAGCTTTTAAAAGAAAAACAGCTAAAAAAGAAAAGGTGACAGAAAGTTTGTGGGGACCTGATACAACTGATGATACTATGTAGTGGATGGACATAAAAAACATGAATGTTTGTATGGACACAGTTCAAACCCTACAGAGCAGCAGCACAGAGGGTTGAGAAAAAGAGGGAATGGCCGGGAAAAACTGAGCAAGAAGCCAGGAGGTGGAAGGAAGATGTACAGAGGGAGACAAAAGGAAAGGCACTAAGGGCTAAATAGACAGAATACCACAGCACAGCAGAGATGGCAGGCAAGCAGGGACATGCAGCTCATTTTCCCTGATCAGCAGAGGCATCACTTACTGCTGCAGCAGCTGACAGGCAGACCAGCTTAGTAACCAAACAGCATCCTTTAGAAAGAGAGGATTATTTGTTTGTTCCTCCCAGAGCACCCTACAGATGTCATGGCAAAATATTCTTAGTTGTGTCTCTGATGAGATATCTAATAAATACATTTTCAAGGTTCTTCTTTTTACCTTTATTTCACAAACTTCAAATTACTTGGTAAAGATGCCATATTTTAAAAATAAAATTTCTCTAGAGTAAGCAGAACTCTAAAATATAAAATCTCGAGCATTAACATCTGCAGTATGTCTCTGACTTGTATTAGACAATATCAGTTTACTATTGCAGAATAAATATGCACAGGAAAATTGTCACAATTATACATGTCACAATTATACTACTTCTGTTCATTTTCTCCTTTTTTTTTCTTAGAAATTGGAGATGTTAGTTTTGAAAATGTCTACCTTATGAACTATAATAGTAGCACTGACATTATAATTCCACCCATGGTACCATAAACAAGTTCAGTAAATTCTCCCACATTCATAAACCAACAGCATTATCTTTTGATATCAAGAAATGCTAATACATGGTGAAGAGAGCTTGCAAAGTAATTACATTGTAGATTGACACAATCATCACATTCACTCCAGATTTTCTCTGTGGGCTGGAATTCAGGCACTGGCAGCCATCTGCCCTAGGAAACAAGCATGAGGGTCTCATTGGAGTCACTGGAGAACTGAGAATGTTAACAGTGGGCCAAGTTTCAGTCCCAACTCAGCAAAGAAATTAAACATTTCAACAATCACTGAATTTTTAGGTTAGACTCAGGTTAAAGGCCTTGCTGAATCAGGACCTCTTCCTTCAAGTGTTAAACATCATAAGAAATAAATATAATTATTAATATTTTTCATAAGCTGCCTAGGTAAGTCCTCTGGTGTTCACAGAAATCTGACAAGAACAAAACCCACAAAATAAACCTTGGTTCAAATAGTCAGAATCTTATGAGCAATACAAAATCAATTGGATAAAAACACCCCAGCCCTCACTTTGAATTTGGTGTGCTACTGCTTTCTATGCTTACTGACTGTGAGCATGACTGAGGTGAAATGTGAACACAAGAGGCCTAAAATAAAGCCAGATCAGAATTCTAGTCTTCAAAACCCCCACAGTCTTGAGTTCACCACAAGAGGTGTAAGACAGACAAATCCCATAGCTCCAGATTTTTCAGAGGGAACATAATGTGCTTAAGACAATGAAATATTTCAGTAGAACACTGATATTCTCCTACTTAACCCCCATTTATTAGCATAATGCTAAAAGGAACATAAAATTTCATTAACATGAGCAGTTAATATAGCAGTCCTGTTTACCGTAACTGCATTTTATCTACTGCATCCACATAACTGTACTTGCTAGGTTTTTAGCAGGAACATAAGTGGGTTTTGCAGCCTTTGTATGAACTGCATGTTGTTGTGGAAATATGACTACCAATGTCTAAGTTAATTTAAAGCTAGATTAGATATGGTTAGGTGAACTGTTATTACACAGCCTGCAGAGCGAATAGAAGCTGTAATTCTACTGGGAAAATATTCCAGGGAAGATCCTTAATTGGCAAAATCTGATCAATATCCCTTGACTTGACTGCTCTTCCATGACTGTACAAAAACTGAGGTTCCAGCTCACTCTTTACCATCTTTGCTAAGTGCTCCAAGTGAATTTCCATATCTGTTAACAGGAACAATTCAGGAACTGGCTCTTAAATTATTGCTACAATATTCTGGGCATCCATGTCATAGATTACATTACCAAAGTATCATAGTGAAATCTCTGTAAAACTGGTGTCTTAGAGATTATTTATCTTATTTACAGCTTTCTTTTTTTGAAAGCATTTTATTGGCCTCATTTGGTCATTCTTAAATTACCACTAATACAAGTGAACTGCGAACCAATCTCTCTACACCTCCTAAAGTACAGTAGGAAACTCAAATTGTTTTAATGTAATGATATGTCAACATGATATTCCATTTAAAGGAAAAAGACAGTTTGGAACTATAGGACAAAATAAAACTGCATTTAACTTTACAAATCTAGAGACTTTTCCAAAGGTTTCTATATGAAAGGAAAAATAATTTTTACAAATATAGTCTTAAATGTAATGTTTACCCTGATCAGTATATTGCTCAAGACATACTATATGCTCATGGGAAAATAAGAATATTAGTGGTCCTTTTTATTTTCTATTTTATGCTGTTCTCCTCAATTCTGCTCTGAATTAATTAAAAAATGTTAAATATAGAAAAAGCATCCAAACATCTGACAGTGTTACCCACTACACCAGCAGAAATATGACAAGGTTAATCATCTAGTTTAAAGGAGTCTGACTTCCCCTTGCAGGAGATTGCTGCTATCAGTTTTTTTATGGAAGAACAGTCAATAATGTCTTCTAATCTCTAATAACAGACACGGGACAAACATTCTATTACAACCTAAATAAATAAGACAAACTTTAATTTTAGACCTGTCTATCAAAGGGCTATTCCAGTAATTATTACTGCTATGCTTGAAAACCTTTTTTTGTCTTTTCCAGGTTAATGATTTTTAGATACTGCTTCAATTAAATGTCATTATGGTTACAAACAATGAGATTAAATTATATTTTGGTTTAAAAATACAATTATCTGCCACTTATCCTATCTTTTCTAACTTCAATTTTTTCCAACTCTGTTCTCCCCTTTTCAGTCACTTCTGTATCTTCCCCCAAACTGCTCTCTACTTATTCCCCAAGTCAATTTATGGGGACCTTGTTCTCACAAAAAAAGGAGGGGCTGGTGGGGAATGTGAAGCTCCAGGGCAGCCTTGGCTGGAGTGACCATGACATGGTGGAATGTTGAAATGCTGGGATAGTGAAGAGGATGCATAGCAAAGTCACTGCCCCAGGCTTGAGGAGAGCAGACTTTGGCCTCTTCAGGGATCTGCTTGGTAGAGAGCCATGGGATAAGGTCCTGGAGGGAAGAGGGTTCCAAGAGAAATGGTTGATATTCAAGGATCACCTCCTCCAGGCTCAGGCGTGGTGCATCCAAAAAGAGGAAGCCAGGCAGAAACACCAGCAGACCTGCATGGGACAGGCTCAAACACTAAAAGGAAGCCACAGAGGGGAGGGAGGAAGGACAGGAAGCCTGGGAGGGATGCAGAGAAATTGTCTGAGCAGCCAGGATCAGGCTAGGAAAGCTGAAGCCCTGACAGAATTCAATCTCATCAGGGACATCAACTTCTGTTGTACTGCTGTAGTGAAATAAGTTGTTTCTGAATTTCTGAACAGTCACATATAAATGGTATATCACCACCTCACTTTTACATGTATTACAAAGTAAGATATTCAGGGCAGATATAACAGACAGAAAAATAACCATAGCTCAAAATACATAAAACAATCAAAATTGTCAAAGAGGATATAAGACACCACCAAAGTAATGCACCAGCTTTTCACTTCCTGCATTTTGATATTAAATATGTGTTCTGCAACATGAAATTAAGACACATAGATCAAGTACGAGGGAAGAAATCAGCAAACCCATATTTTGTTTCCACTATTTATGTCCAGATAATAGGCACTGTCACTATTGTGTTTCAGACTTTTCTGTCACCATGAAAAGGAAAAAAGGGAAATTAATACATTCCAAAAATCAGAATTAAAAACAAAAATGTAGACACATTTCTACTAAAGAAAACTTGAAGTATTTCCAGTCTCACACTAGGACAAAGAATACCTATTTCTGAAACAAAGTTTTCTATTTAGTAAGGCAAAAAATATCAGAAAAATAAATACATTTTGATATTACAGGGGTATTTCCATGAACTTGTAGGTTTGAACCTGATTCTGAGCTGAAAATCCCAAACAAGGTAAATCAGAAGTAGCTGAAACCCAAAGCATGGGGCTTTTTCCCCATGATGGAGACCAGCTGTGAAAGACAGTTCCATGACCACATTTTGGAGATGTTATACTTGATTTTAAGACCAGAAGAGGTCACTATAATGACTCCACTTTGAATTCCTCTACTACAAGGTTTGAAAATGAACACTTAGGTCTCTAGTCTCTATGAAAATAATACAATGTCTCTGAGACATCTAACTTTGACCTGATAAATGAAGTCATGGAAATTTTTTGTCTGTAAATAGGTTACCCTACCATTTATTTTCCTCATGTAGAAAAACTGGAAAGGAAATTCATGCCCTTTTCTCTGTATTAAAAATACACAGAAAAAGACACACATAAATTTGAAAGTGCCACTGCTCTGCAGTCTTTGTCCAATACGAATTCTAGAATACAGAATAATTATTATGACTGTGGTGTTGATAACATTGATCAAACTACCCTGAGCATTAACAAAACACTGCATTTTCTGGTTATGAAACTGACCCCATGACACCTTTTCACTGCCACTGAAGTAAAAGGTGACAAGAGAACAACAGTGAGAGAACACAGATCCTTTGATTTTAACCACAAATCTCCCAACAGTACAAATGGCACCTATTGTTGTGTAATGAAAAAAGCTCTCTTATTAATAATTTCACTCTTTTCATCTTCAACCTACTAATTTTCATGTTTCCTAGAATTTATTTTGCCTTTATTACAGTTCTTGATTCAGCTCAAGTTAGTATCTTGTTTCAAAGATGCTGGTTCATTCTACCTCATACTGGCAGAAAGCTTTTAAACAATCATGAATTCAGTATTACATCTACTGTGCTATTAGCATGGAAATATCTTACTGTTCAAGAATATTTCCTCTGGGTCATAATTATAATAAGAATAGAAGCCTGAGGGCATAATCTAACAAAGTACTGAAGTTGAAAGACTGTTTAAAACCTTATTGAGGTAGATGTCTACCATTTTCTTTTAAAAAAACAACATCAGAGGTTTATAACACATCTGAAAGTTTTATTGTTTTTATTTTTTCTTGTTTTGAAGAAAAAAGAACCACATGCAGTTGAGAGTTTCATCAGTCAGCATAATCACTGTAGTATAGAAATTTTCACCTTCTTCATCCTTTTTTAGCACATGTATTCAGTAATTTTTGCAGTGGAAAGTCACAATGTCAACAGTTTGAGACGACAGGTAAATTATTTCAAAGTACACAATAGTTGGAGAAGGGGAAAGTCAAGGGAGTTTTCAGGAGGATGGGAACTAGCAGCTTACATTTATCTCAATAGAAGTCAATTTGCATCACAAATTAACTAATAGAGCTAAGAATCTGCTTCAAACTCAGAGAAACAACACAACTGAGAATAAACTTGAGAAGAAACTAGCTAGGCACAAATGGGCTAATTTGCACTTAATACAAGCAAAAAAGCTAAACAAGAGATCATGGCCAATATTATACACCTAAAGGAAACACAAGCTAGGCTAGGAAAGGGACAGAGCCAGACTGTGATCAAATCCAAATCAATTTGCACTTCATTACAGGACTTTGGCCACCTTAAAGGCACCTAATTTTCACAAGAAGCCAGGCACCTGCTCTTCCTGGATGTCCTTTCTCCCCACCCCGTATTATCCAGGTAAATCCTTTGAAACATGCATAAAAAAACCAACTTATACTAATGATGTAGTTAGAAGTATTTTTTTTAAGTAATGTGGTTTCTATATACTTGTATCCTGGTCCCCTATATTTAATCAATAATTTAGATTATATAAGTGGGTCCCTTGCAACTCAAGATAGTCTGTGATTCAATATAAATCACTATCTTCCAAACACTTCTATTAAGAGAATTAGAAATTATCTAGCTGGGAGATGTCCAGGTAAAGCACATCATCTGTCCTTGCAAATAAACAGGTTTGGGTTCTTTTAAGCAGATTACTACAAAATAGTAACAGAAAATATTTATAAAAAGCTATTAAATGATACAGGGTGAGGCAATGCCACATTTGGAGGAAGAGGGAACTTAAAAATCCATTCAAAACCCATTTCCAAGGCAGCCTCATTTTCTACTAAGGAGAAATAAAGATCTGCAGATGTACAGAGGTCTTCATATGAAGGTAACTTTAGGGAGACCATATTTCTCTGAATACAAAAGGCAGCAGTAGGAAGAAAGACATCAAAGTCCAGCCAGCTAGAATTCCAGCTACCTAGAATTCAATATTTCAGTCTTTGCAAAAGAAAAATTAAAAGAAAAAAAAAGTTTGTGCATTTTTCTCTCAGATAATAAAAGAAATGCCAAGTGAGAGTAAGCTTTAATAAAGGAGACTTTATAAATTAGAATCAGAGACACATTCATGAACAGAAAATACCAGGTTTTAATAAACTCTCAGCTGAGGTATATAGATAACTGGTAATGATGCACAGCCAGTCAAAGGTGTCTGAAATGGCTGCAAAGAGAAGCAACAGGCAGATAAAAACAAGCTAAAGGACTGCTGTATGTTTGGTGTGTTTATCTGGATAAACTTAATGTGCTGCCTTTCTGAACACAGAACCCCCACTTGCACTGGTTGTAGTCACTGCCTGCCAGTTACAGTGGAAAAAATTATTGTTTGTTATTGGTGAAATTGGGGTAAAATTTAGTTAGGTTTTTACATAAAAGCCTTATATCTACATGAAAGAAGCTAATGTACATATATATACACATAGAAAAAATTCCCTATATGAAATTAGTAATTGAAACTGAAAATCACATAGATAAAAATGATGGCCAAAACATTTAATGGCTTTCTGAAAAATGAATAAAAAAGTTGGCCTAGAAAGATGAACTATTTATTATGCCTATGGAAAAAGCTATTTTTTTTTTTAATGACATCTGATTTAAATAAATATTTGCACAGGCACTAAGCTAGCCTGCATTTTCTTTATATCCAAATTTGCCCTATTTTTCATTCTAAACTATTACTAGAAAATCTGTTGCCATTTTTTGGGAATTGTCCAAAAATATCTATCAAACCCTCATCAGCTGATAAGTGATACAGGAACGTACCGATTTCTTGTACTGCAGGCAATTGAAGCACCCCAAATATCCCCAGCTTTGCACTTTTCTGCACTCCTGTGGAATGCCCAGGGCTGTCACCCTGATGTGAGTTCAGATCCTCTGCTGAGAGCTGAGCCCTGCCCATGCTCCAGCCAGGCAGCTCCAGCCCAGAGAACAGGGCTTGGGACATTGCAGAACTATCTGCAAAATACTGTGCAGAGATAATACAGAAAAACTCTTCCTCACAGCAATATTAAGTTCTCTAATATAATGTACACTCTGGAAAGCAGCTGTATTTCTAGCTTGTAATCAGCTAAAGGAAGCGCTGATATTGTCTGTCAGGTTTATTGATGACTAGTATCCATAAATTCTTTCTGGTTTTCTCATATCCTTGCATTTCCACTGGGCATGTCTTGTTTCTCAACACTGAATTTTTGACACACAGAAGTAAAATAATGAATCCTACTGCTGTGATTTTTCCATCCTAAAAATATGTTCATATAAAGCCTTTAAAATGTTCCCAGAAGAATTGCTTTTTGTTGATTTGTAATTTTTTAAGTGACTGACAGGAAAATCAGATTCTAGTATGCCAAAGAAAAAATTAGGAGACAGTGAAATCTATAGATGCAGTATACATCTATAAGAGTTTGCATGCTTTACAGTCTTGCCCAAAATTTAAAGATTCAGAATATTTATGCAAATGGTTAACAGCCACAAAAATAGGGAGACCATTTGGACTTACAATCAAGTACATTGTGACATAAAAAAGTCTGAGACAGCCAAGACCAGACATCCTTCAGCACAAATACATCAGGAAGGCAACAGAACTAGTTCCTGAAGTGGATTTCAGCAGAGATGCTGTCAGTCAAACAAGTATTTAAATCAACAGACTCTGTCAGTTTGCTTAAGTTGCAGGCCAGCTGGAGGTCCCTTCCCCACAAATCACTGCATCCCCAGGTTTTCTGGGATTGCTCAAATTAACAGCCTGTGCTCCTGGTGCACTTCTGCTCAGAGTACTGTGCTGCTGCCCTGCTGACCTCTGCAGTGACAGTGACAGGAGCTGAGGGAATGGCCTCAAGTTGTGCTGGGGAAGGCTTAGGATGGTTACTAGAAAAAGGTTTTTCACCCAGAGGGTGGTTGGGCACTGAACAGGCTCCCTGGGGCAGTGGTCACAGCACCAAGAAGTGTTTGGACAGTGCTCTCAGGCCCATGGTGTGATCTTGGGGCTGGTCCTGCGCAGGGCCACGAGCTGGACTTCATGATCCTTATAAATCCCTTCCAACTCAGCTCATTCTGTGATTCTGTGATTTAGAGATGCCAACAGAAAGGTAAAGAAATTCTGGAACTAAGATAGATCAAACCAACAGCCATCTCAATTTCTGTGCTGGAAGACATTGCTAATGTTTTTTTTTTTTAGTGACAGGGAGCATGGGGAACAGGGAAGGATGTGAAGCAAAGACGGGGCAGGATCATGGCTGTACACAAATGACTTTGGGTTTAAGGTGTGTTTACTTCTAATGGAAAAGGAGGAGGAAAAATCCCCTCCTTTCCTCACTGATATGGAGCAGTATTAATCCATACACTGTCTTTCTGGACTGGACCATGAAATATCTACTGAAGAAAACCAGAGCTACAGATGGGAGACATTCTAGAGTGGTGTTTCTTAATCAGAATTAAAACTGCTCACTTCAACTAGAAAGTCAGGCTCTACAGAGACTTGCTGCTAGGCTGATCCTAAACTTTTAAGTCAGGAAATAACCACAGTTATTATGAATTCAGAATAGACAGCACATCTGAAGTAATTATAGCCAGAGAGGTAGTAGGTAAATTGATGTACCTATTTTACACCACTTACATCTAGAAAGTTAATTCAGCTACAGGAAAGGACATTTAATCTTTGCTTTGGCCTGACTGCCACATAGCAATGAAGATTTTTAATGTGGACAGGCTGAACTGGGAGATGCAGGGGGAAGGAAGCTGAAGGGATCCTTGCTGCTCCAATTCTTCTCATCCTTCTAGGGGATCCTGCTAACTCTATTTCTTTGCCAAAAAGAGAGCAGCTTATCTTCAAAATCCAGTATCAATACTCAAAAGACCTACCATAAATCCTCCTGTACTGACACAAGGAAAATGAGCACAGGTTCTTGAAGAATATTTTGCTCAAAATCTGTGAGAATAGAGAAGGATAATCTGGCAGGCAGCAGGAGCAGTGGGCAGGTGAAGTTCCTCTCTGAAGTGCTGTATATTATGAAGAACAGACTGTACTGTACCTGTTCTTGGCAACTGATGTATTTTAAGCAGGAACATTTATTTCCTGATAATACTAGGATCCAGCTCTGGGGTCCCCAACTTAAAACAAGGATATGGACATGCTGCTGCAAGTCCAGAGGAGGCCAAGAGGATGATCAGAGGGCTGGAGCACCTCTCCTAGGAAGACAGGTGGAGAGAGTTGAGGTTATCCAGCCCGGGCAAGAGAAGATCTCAAGGAAACCTTATAGCACCTTCCATTATCTAAAGTGGCTACAAGAAAGCTGAAGGGGGGCATTTTACCCTCATGGAGTGACAGGACAAGGAGGAACAGTCCCTTCCAATCCAAGCTATTCTGTGTTTTGCCTGCAGTGTGCTCGTTATAACAGTAGTAACTCTCTCTTATGAACCTGAAAAATCAGAATAAATGATATAAAAATACCTATTGTAATTGCAATAATTGTTCTAAAGGCAAAAACCACTTACTACCTTAAAATTTTGATTAGTTCTGAAAAATGCCCTTTTAGTGTAATCTGAGCTCCTTTCCTTATTTGACCCTCACTGAAAAAGAAAATAATATAATAACAAAAGGCCAAAAAGACCATTCAATCTGTATTTCCCATTTGGTCTTCTCTACTGGCTACAATAAATGCCTGTTTCACGCTGCAACTTGGGAGTGGAAGAAATAGAAAAGGAGCATGACATGTGGATAATTAAAAAGATTCAACAGGAGTCATCATGGATAAAGTGTTGTTGTGTTGGGTTGATGTGGCCAGAAATGTGTATTCTATCACCATCTGTTGAAGCCAGGTGGGGCAGTGACCCTTATCTCTGTGGCACACATTATCTGCTAATGGGCCATCTTTAAGACAAGATGTGGCAATCACCTTTATCTTTTCCACAACTCATCCTCCCTCCCAGAAGATATCATCTGCTGCTGGCCCATTAAGTCCCACTGTGTGACTGATAAAATTACATCATCCCATTGGGAGATGCTCCAGCCAGGGGGAGGAACTAAGCCTTTCCTACCTAGATAAAAACTGAGATTTGGAACAAGTTATCCATCTTTCCACGGTGTTCCAGAGTAACACTGGACCTTTCCACATCATCCCTGAACCTTTGGAGGAAGGCTGCACCCTTCTACAGGAGCACTGCTTCAGCTGAACCACATCTGCCACTGCAGGAAGATGCAGCCACCATTTAATGGGACTGCTACCAACACCCTGACTGACAGGGTGTCAGGTTGTATTCTGACTCTGTCAGTGTTTTTGGGATTGTTCTTTGTAATACTGTATTTCTATTTTAATTTTCCTAGTAAAGGACTGTTATTCCTATTTCCCATATCTTTGCCTGAGAGCCCCTTAATTTCAAAATTATAATAATTTGGAGGGAGGGGGTTTACATTCTCCATTTCAAAGAGAAGCTTCTGCCTTTATTAGCAGATACCTGTCCTTCAAACCAGGACAGTTGTGATGGTGTTAAGTCCTGCCTGACACAGTACAATTGATAATAAAGTCTTGTAGTACCACCCGTAGGAAAAATATACAGAAATGCACTACATAAAGAATGAAAACATATATGAAACTTTCTCCCTTTCTTCTTCTAAGATATAACACTAGACATTTCATGTTTTTTCCTTACTTTTCTAATAAATCAAACCATAGTTAGCGATAGATCTTTGAACAATTCATCCATCATTCAAAATAGAAACAGGAAGGAAACATTTATAGATTTGGAGAATGTATGGAATCAATTTAATCTCTCAGTTCAAGTATGACAATATGTTGAGTTCTATTAAAAAGCTTTAATTGGGCAGCAGAGGCAGGTACCAGTCTTTCAGAGCCAGTCTGCAGACAGAGCCACTTTGGATTTCTTGCCAAAATGGGGCCATTGTGGCTTCTCTCCTCAACAGAGAGAGGTTTATGGGGCACAGAACACAACACACAAGTGAGAACCATCAGCTGGGTCTGAAACTGAGGGATGCATGAGAGGAAGAGAAGCAAACCCAGAGAGCAAGCCTCTGACATAAGAGACCATTCTTCAGATCCCAGCAAGATTAGACATTTTGTTTTAATTAAGAAAGGAACTGAAATGTGCTGTAATAGGAGCCACACTAGAGTAGCAGAGTCCGTGGGCTGTACTCTAGATTCAGATTAGTTTCTTCATCTTAAACCAGCTCAGCCAGCAAATCTGTGTTTTTCACTCAACTGGTTACTGTGTTCCTATTTGTGTTCAAAAAAAGAAGAAAGCCCTGAATGCTGAATGGTCTTTCAGTGAGTCTATCGAGGAACAGTCCTCCACTGAACACTCAGAAACCAATCAGAGTTAATGAAAAATAACAACAAAATCTCAGTGCACTTCCCTCACACTCATAAAGTAAATGTTTTGTGTTCTCTTTTGCCCTCTCTTACTCTAGAAAGAAAACCCAAAAGCCACTGAGCAATAACAATTGTTTCTCTAGTGCAATTACCTTGTAGTATTACTGAGAAAGTTTGGAAACCCTACTGTGAAATACTTCACTCTCTATTATTTTAAAATTTAGGAGAAAAGAAAGAAAAAAAGCAGACACAGCTTCAGATTCTATTCCAGAAGGGAGCTGCTTTCTCTGCAACTTTGAGCCGTGAGCAGCACTGTTTGCTACACCTACCCTGATGCAGAGAAATATTCATCCTTACACACCTTACACCTGATGCAGAGAAATATTCATCCTTACACACCTTACACCTGATGCAGAGAAATATTCATCCCTGTCTTGGCAAATGCCCTGGAGAAGTCCCAATACCGAATGTTCTCCAAACTTAGATTATGACAGGATTTTCCTGTCAGAATGGCAAAACAGCAGCAGCAGATTTCTGAACACACAACTACATGATTTGCATATTACACAATAATTATACATTTAATGACCTGGACATGTCTTGGTATAAAAAAACTACAGCCTCCAGGTGCTACTGAAATGTAAATAGCTACAGTGGCTTTGTAGCTTGGTATTGAACAGCATCTTGAGAGCATGAGCTTAGTTTAGATTCAATACAGCTCAGAGAGCAATCTGGCAAAGCAAACTTGAGCCTTACTGTATTATTATTCTTATGGCAGAATAAATTGCACATAAAGCTTTAAGAAAATTATAGAAGTGCCAGAACTACTCAAACTGAAATGTTCTCATACAACTAAATATCAGCTATGCTCCTAGTTACTAAATATTAGCTTTTTTTCTCCCATGTAAGCAATTGCTGATTGTTGTACTTGTCCAGGACTACTTTCTGGTAAGGCTGCAGGAACTAGTCACCTCCCTGGCCAACCACAGTATTTGGAAAGATTTAGACTGCTTTGTAAAAGTGCACCTGGTTTCGAATTTTGCCAACCTCATGTATACTTAGCTAAAAATCTTTACTTAGAAACAACCCAGACAAATGCCCAATAACTGGTATGAGCCAGATACCATCCCTAAATTTTGCTATTTCACCTACTTTAAAACACACCCACTTCTCTTGGAGCATTGTAACAAAATATTACCAATAAAACTTGCAAAATTTAAGGCTTTACTATGAACAGTGCAGGGAGATATTGTAGGCAACCTGCTGAAACCAGCAATTCCCTCAACAGGCTGGTACAATCACCAGTCCCTTAGCCACCTAACACAAAATGTCATTGCCACTTTTACCCCTGACACAGTAGCCCATCATGTAGGAGAAAGAATTTGACTCCCCATTTTTTCTTCCCAAAGTCCTGTGGTGGTGGGAGAAAGGGCAGGACCAGAAGACAGCACAAGAATTTCAGACACAGTGAAGACAAGTGCAAGTGTTGTCCTAAGTAAAGCACATCCTTTTGGGACCTTTTGGTGGTATTCCAATTGAGAGGAATTTACTGCCTCTCAATAGGCAAGCAAGCTCTCTTTCTTCTCATTCTGCTCATATTCAGAGAAACTCATCTTAGCAAGTAAATTAAAAGCAAATAACTGGTGTCAGATTAAACTATTTTTATGCTGTTTCTTTTTCTAAAAGAAAACCTGTATCTGGCTACCTGCTTTGGTCAATATTGAACACCAGGATATTTCCATAACTCATTCACCATAACAGAGAATCCCTGGATTATTTGTTGTTTTTCCTTTACCCCTTATTTCATCTGCTTTCCAACAAAGCCCAATATTCTCAAGTTCTTCAGGCCTCATCAGTAAAGTCTGCAATTTAACTTTTCATAGGAAAGATACTGTTGTGAGTTAAGCAGATGTTTGTGCATCATCATTAACATATTAAAAGTACAGACATATGATGGCATGTTCAGAAAGAATATTCTATGTAGTAGTTATTTAAGCCTGTCTTCATTCCAGTAAAATGATGTTGTCTCAAAATTAAAAACAAGTTTTATTACATGTCATCTGCATACTTTACCCAAATACATAAACTCATCCACTCCTACTGCAAGACATATTGTGGTACTGGACCAGGCATTCTTTGGAATTCTTTCCTTGACACAGGCTCACACTTCTCATAGATTGTACCTATTTTAAGGTAAGACTCAGTGTTTCCTATGTAGTTTGAAAACAGAAGGTCCTCAGTTTAAAGGCAGTTCTGTGAGGAGCTGGAACAGCAGCAGGCAATCTCTGCCAAGTACTGTAATTGCAGTGAATTAGCCAATAAAGACAAAGAAGTTTAATCAGAACTCTGAAGCCCTTTTGAAAGTATCTTTCCAAAAAGGTAAATTCAGGAATTAGAATTATTCTTTTTTTAAGCATAATGATATTCAGGAACCACGTCAAAGCAAGCCAGATAGTTCTTGCCACTTGGTTACACAGAATTTCCTCATGTCCCACATTTGGACTGATCACAAAGTAATCTTGTCATTAAACCGTTCTTTTGAAAACCATGTGAAAGTATTTATTCATATACAGTGATGTAATCTGGCATGAAATGGCAGAAATAAAAACATGAATAGAAGGGAAAATTTAAATAACTTCTATTTATGTTGTTTATTTTAATAAGACTAAAGAGAAACCATAAAGTTCTTTCATTTTTCTTAACTACGATGGAAGCATGACCAAATAGACTAACTACTTATATTTAAAGATCCACTTTTGGACATATTGAATATATCAGAGCAATACACAGAGGCAGGCATCAGATTTTAATACCCTGGATTTTAATATTACTGCTGAAATAAATTACTTCATAAATTATGCTTGGCCTACATGTATTTGCAGTTTATCAAATGATACAAGGCAGCAACCATTAGAAGAATTAAATACATTTTTCAAATACTGCAGAGAAGACACTGTGGATGGTCTCCCTCAATACACAGTCCTTGCAACTGTCCCTGACACTGAGACCATGCAGTAAATGAAGAGATGTTAGATCTGCTTAGTTTATGTCACTATAAAAGCCAAGATGACATCTACTACATCTGACAGTTACGATAACAGTATTTTGGCATTATTATTATTATTATTATTATTATTACTCTTTTCTTTCGAAGCAGTTTTGCTAAAGAGACATTACACTAAAAAATATTATTCTGACATTCAACAGAAAGTTCTGGAATAGGTATGAATTTTAAACAACAATCATGAATCAAAGATATTTCTCAAGGCAGGAAATTAAAAAAGACAGACTGTTCCTCTTTTCTGGAGTAGAGAGCTTGTAGTGTTTGTTCAAGATTGATACCATGAAAAAGAAAATTGGAAATAATCTCCATTTTTGGATTTTCAAAAAGGTAAAAAGAATTTGTGTAGTTTTTTTTGCAAAGATTTATTTTCTTTTTCTTTGTTAAGCTCAGTAAATCTTGACCTGTTGCTGTATGAAAATACATTTTTTTTTCATTGTCTCCACACTTAAGCACAGCTTCTTCATGAGCTGAGCTACAGAAAGGGGCTTTTCTTGTCCTAGAATACCTAGGAGGGCATATCCTCCTAGGATTCATCAATAAATTACAGGAGCTTTGGTGAAAACTCCAGAATTAAAGATGCATCTGTTTTTACAAGGCTGATTTTAGCACTCCTATTGTCTCAGTTTTATGCACTACAGCATATGTGTGAAAAAAGGAGAATGTTATACCTATGATTCATTATAACCTGGTAGGTATGATATAATACGTGACTTAGAAATTAAACAGAATTTCTAAACATACAGGTAGTGGTGCATGTGGCTGTGGAAACTTCTGCAGCACCCTAATTGTCCTGGCCCCACTCTTACCTCAGATATGGCTGCTTTGTAAAATCTACCCTCAAGTTTCACACTGTGGAAATGTCATATAAACAGTCTTCCAAAGGGGAAGACCAGCACAATCTTATGCTTGGAGAAATTCCAACTCAAATTTGCAAGACATCCCTTTTACTCAGTGTTGACACTGGCACAATTTGCAAATACAAGTAACAGTTTATACACAAGCATAGGTCCCATTGGCAATGTTTTCCAAAAGCGTGATTTAGAATTTTAAAAAAAATCGAACTTTGAAAGAACAATGTATCACATATCTACAACAGAAAATACATTTTTACAATTGCTTACCCATTCTTCGGTAAAATAATTCAGCTAGAATTTTACAATGAATGCATACACAACATTAAGTATACTTCAATTTGAAAAAAAAAAAAAAAATACCAATTTGCAGAACATGGGCAAGCAGCGACCCCACTTTATTTCAGGGCAAAAACAAACCAAAATGCTCAAGGTTATTATGTTGTTTCTTGATTTAAAAATTTATCATAGCCATTTCCTATATGTTAAGCTGTATTTTTCACCTTGAATAATTCAACTTATGGCATATGCAAGGACTGCATTTACTTTTATTCCTCACATACATCATGCACAGAAAATCAGAAATAAAAATTCAAGGGGGTTTATTATTTTGAGTAAAATAATTATTTTGAGTTGTTTTTTCGGTTTGATACAATGTGGTTATAGGATGAATCACAATGATCTTTTTCCAAATTATTCCACCACTCAATCAGCTCAACAGAAAGTTTAACCAAATGTAAATATGTGGAAACTGCATTCTACCAAGAGGGAGAGGACTTTGCCCTTCCCTTTGAAATGTAACAGAGCAGAAGTAGACACAAGTTAAGTCTTACACTTCTGCTGAAAGATACCTTGGCCAAACAGTTAAAACTGAAACACTACACCCAAGTGCATACTTATGAAGTGCTCAAACAGGAGGTAGGAATCTGTTTTACTGTTAAAGCCGTGGCAATTAAGTTATGCATTTCTCCATGTAAGTAAAACTGATTCAATTATGGTAGGAACTGCATCATTCTTTTGGTGTAAATATCACTTTTAGCAGCATATGATGGGATTTGGCAATATTCTTGGAGGTAAAAGTACTTGATACTGCAGATGTCTAAAAATACCATTCATTTTTGAAATGAATAAGAAGCATAGGATTTGTCTTTGTGATAATAATGAGATTTTGTCTAAAAGTAAAAATCCCAACTAAACCACAGTATCAGAATTCAAAAATGTTGTTTCAACAACTGTGAAACATATCATGAAAACTACTTACAGTGATTTCTACAGTCTGCCTCAGAAGTGGTGTAGGAAACAACTGTAACTGTTTACAAAGCTGATGATATTTCAAGAAAATCTAATTAAAAAAAATAAAACATACCAACTGACAGAAATGAATAACCAATCACAAACATTATCATTTTGAACAGAATGCTTCTTATGAAATACAAAATGTGTGCAAACCATTAATTCTGCCTTCATTACAGCCAGCTTGGGAAAGAAATGCAGATTGCTTTAGAAAAAATATGTTCACTGTCATAAAGTAAACTAAATACCCACATCATTTCACACTTAAAGAAGATCTTCCTGCCAAAGATGAAGATGAAGATTATCATAAAGCTCCTTAAAGGCACCATCTAACTTAGCCTAATCGCATCCCTGTAAGGCGTGCTGGCTGTTACGGCGCTCTCTGCACACATGGTCAAATAAGAATAAATAGGTTCACACCTTGAGAGCTCACAATGACATGGTGACTTGCTAGGAAAGCCACCCTGGAGCTCCAACTCCCTTTGTTTTACCCTCACAGCTGGATCATCTGGCTCTTATATGGTGTAGAATCTACCCAAGTGCAGGAACATATGAAGTATGAAGCAGCCCAGATGTTCTGAAAGTTCTGTCAAGGCTTTGATTAATAAGAGCTAATATTATAGACAGTCACTTAGAAGTGAATTAATGTAGTCCTGCCTTCCTTTCCCCTTCTACAACCTGTGAAAGTAGGACATCAGCTTTATTTTTGCTTTTTCCTTTTCGATCTATTCTGTTCCCTTATCACTTTACATCCACTTATTTTTCTTACTTTTTTAAATATACAGATACTCTGGTTGCTATTTCTGAAGGTGTTTATAGACACTAGGAACATAAATCATAGTAGTAACCATCAAGCAGTAGACATTTTCAGTTTCTCTAGAAGTCTTTAACTTTCAAATGCCCCAATAAGCCATGACATAAATCTCTATTTTAAGCATGAATACATGATACTTTCTAAACTTCTACATGTACACAGTGAATAGAAGGCAATTACCTGAGCCTTTTGTAAAACAAGGTGATATACCTTAAGGGACATACCCTGTTCTTTTATGTTTAAACCAAAGAAATTAGAGCATTTTCTGAAGTTCCCCTTTCACTAAAGCACATCCAAAGGAAAAACAAACAGTAACACACAAAATACACAAAAGCCTCTGTAAGCCTTTACCAAAACCACATAGTATTAGACTTGAGTAAGAAAGGAGAAGACAAAGTGACTTATGGAATAAAGAAGCCTGAGCAATGAAATACATATATTTAGGTGCAATCATAACTAAATCACAGCTAGCAGAAGGAAAAATGGTCTGTGCAAAGACCAGATCTCAGGACAACTGGAGAGTCAAGATGCTTCTGTAAAATACCTCTGAAAATTCCTGCAGATTTGAGTAACCGACTTGGACAACCTCCCAGGTCCCCAAGAAACTTTGTAAGGAATGCTGAGTATTAGAAGTCCAGTTAAAAGCTTTTGACTGGATTCCCTCTAAGGTTCAACATTCAACATAGTCTTTTGCCCTACCCTGTCACTGATCCTAAGTGCAGAGATTTCTTGTAGGGTCTGGAACAGGGATGAATAACTACAAATACTCTCCATACATAAATAAAACCATGCAGAAAGAACTCTGTGTTTCCTACCCAAAATACGTCTTTCAACAGCTAAACCTGACCAAAAGCTGAAATGGAAACAACTGACAATAAATCAGAAACTGCTCTCTCACTCAAGTAATATAAATAAGACAAGCATGACTTTCTAAGCCTTTAAAAGTACTTCTAAGCTTTAACATATTTTTGCTGCAATAATAAAAAGTCAGTCTGCCTAAATAATTGAATTCCAATAGTTCCATGGTAATTTTGCTCTAAGAGGTATCATCTCTTCCAAGTTCTTCTCCAAACTTCTGTAGCATATTGCTGACTTTTTACTCTTTCTATATATTAGACTGAAAGGATGATTTCCAGAGCTTCATTTTAGCTCAGAGCAGTATTCCACAGCCATTAGCTTTTTACCCATTTAGAATTATACTCCCTTTCAATTTTTGGGAACTCTATAGTGTTCTGCATTTAACACCCAAAGAGCCTTCTTATTTTAACCACCTAGCAGCACAACCTCAAAGTAGCACACTAGGGATCAAAAGTAATCAGTATTATACCAGGTCAGCCATTTTAGTAATTTTCCCATTCAGTCATTTTCTATTTCTTTGCCTTGTGGTCGCGTTTGAATGATATTTTAGTTATCTTCACCTCACACCTTTGGATTATGGGTCAATTTGGTCAGTGGGCTGCACATACCAAAGTGAGAGCATTTGTATCTGTGGTACCATATTTGAAAAGCACTTTAGAAAACACCTAATACTGTACACTCACACATCCCAGTTTGCCTGTAAGGCTCAAACCTGTACTCTGTGGTGTTCATGCCAATTTTACTGGAAGGTAAATATTGAAGCATCAAGCAATTATGCAACTTAAGCAAAGTCACTTGGGAATTCTGTAACAAAATGGGACCAGACTTAAATGCCCCATGGCATCCATGTGCTAGGGATAATACAGCATTGACAGGATACTCAGGTTTTTCTGGGCTGGCAGCTGGAAACAGTGGGGTAATCCATAGCATCTCACACTGCATCAGATCCTTCTGTTTTGCATACTTGTGCATAAAATGAGAAGCATACTGCTGTCTGAGAAACAGGACTGACTCCTATACCTCTTAAACCAACCTTGTTTTATTAAACAGACCAAACTTTTTCCAAAATTAAGACAATAAAATAATCTTTTATAATTCATACATAGTGTTTGAAACTTAAGACTTCCTCACTTTCAATCTTCTAGAAATGAAAGTGGACTGAGAAATAGCCTTTTCTTGCCACCACAATATAAGAGCCAAACTGAAGTGTTCAGAGGCACATTTTTGGCAACAGAAAATTTTCAATTATATCTCCTGGAACTCTGTGCATTTCAAATACTTGTCTCCCTTCTGTTGAATTTCTAATAGATATTGTACAACTTTGGCTCCACATCCAGAATCCTTGTGCCAAATTAGACTCTGAAAGAATCTCATGTTTAGCTGATAAAGATGATTATGTAAACATGAGTTCTTTGCTTGTTTTTCCACTTACACTTCTGTAATTCAGACAAATCAAAGCAAATAGCAGAAACCAATGGCCAAATGAAAATAAGAAATCACATTTATTTTAATTATTTGTGAAATCCTCTTTGGCCAGCTCTGTTTAATGTAGGAGCCATTGATCATACCATGGTAATATCTGTATTTCAACCATCTGAGTAGTTTAGAAATTATTTATAGCATGGGTTCCAATCAGATACTCACTGTTCAACTGAGAGTTCCATGTATTTTTGGAGCATCCCCTCTGCCTGAGCGTGTTAAAGGTAGCCTTCACATAACAAGACAATTTATGTTAATAATCCATGGAACCATTTTAACTGCCTTCTAATCCTTGGCAGACCTTGTTCCACCAGCTACCACTGATAGGTCAATCTTTACTTTTCATGACAGAGCATCTTTCATTTTGGAAATTATCTTCTCTAGAATTTTTTATTTATTTATCTCAAATTCTTGCAGCAGTTATACTTAAAACATTCTAGTGTGTTTATGTAATTTATATGCTCAGCTAGCTTCCTTAGTAAGACAAGTGCCAATTGTGTTGTACCTTCCATATTTATATTATAGTAATCCTATTTTAATTAGCAATAAAATACAAAAGCTAAATTGTGCAGTCTTCACTATTATATTCACAAGATGCTTATGGCATTGCATCGTTACTGCACACAAGAAATAACTTGCAGGATTCCTGCCTACCAATAAAAAACCAGTTTTCAAGATTTAATGTGTAATAAATTAGAAAATATTTCTCATAGAGTAAATGTCTTCTGCAGTGAAGCACTAATTCATTCTTGAAGAATAACATTTTCTCCTGTGAGGTAGGATGTATATAATTTAGAGGAAAACAAAAGAGAGAAGGAAGCAGCATATCCTTACCCTCCGCACGTCTTTGCCAAACGTTTCACTGTAGCTGGTGCCCAATATTTCAAATTGGACATAGGGGTTGGCTCCATCTTCTCTGAACTCCATAACACCAGTTAGCCCAGTTATATGACCCTAAAGAAGTGAGTTTGAGAAATTTCAGAATAGAAGACATTCGCCTGCATAAACACTCTTCTGCATAAAATGTGTGCCAAACATGCTTTAATCATGTTTACAGTGAACTTAAATGTAGCCATCACATGTTCTTCAGAGCTCAAACCCAGAACTAGACAAAATACTTAGTTTCTTAATTTTTTTCAGAAAATTATTTTAGCATTAACACACACAGTATTTATGGCCATCAGGTCATTACTGTCCACAAAACAGATGCCAAAGGAAAAAAGGGCCTTAGGAGACAAAAGCCCTCCCGGTGTAACTGAGGGCAGTGGGCTCAGTTCTTGGCTTGAGCACCAAGGCATGAACTCCCAGCCCAAAACAAAGGATATGAGAAGCATGAAGGAAAGATAAAATTGCATCTCTGTGAAACTATGTCAGAGTTTGATTCTGGCTTTGTAGCAAAGAAGCTTGAAGTGACACCAAAGTTTGAATTAATTTTGCAACAAAGGACGGCATCATTAGGACTTGTAAGAATTATCAAATTGCATCATTTTACTAGAGGAAAATGATTTCATCAATTTATATTTGGGAACAGAGGATTTCTTCTGAACAATTGCTAAAGTTAGCATAGTAAAATTAGGGTTTTTTCTACTATTACTTATAATCAAGTAACTTTTATACAAGAAGTTATCAGGTGTCTGCAAAGCCACAGTTCTGTCCATATTTGAGTATTTCAGCATGGTGCAAGACAGTGTAACTGTTAGTGACAGCTTAGCCAAATCAGATCCTTTTAGCTCTGCTCTGGGCTACAGTACACAAATAGATCCTTACCAATGCTCAGCTAACTTACAAAGCTACCTGAGCTGTAGAAAATGGAACATAAGCCTTAAACCTCATCATTGGTTTGCCCTCCTGTCCCCTCAAGCTCCTTGCAAAAATGCATGAATCAATTCCCATGACTACTCCTGATCCTATTTCCTCCACAGAAGACAGCTACAAGAACAACAGAAGTAGCACACACACCACTGGACCCCACTGCACCATGTGTAACTTGCTTATCATAAATCATTTGCTTGTTTAATAGCTGTAGATCATTTTCAGTCATTGTAGACCACTAGCTTGTAATACATCAAAGAAAAGTTGAATAGAAGTTAAAACCATTTTCAAATGCTCAAGCAGACAAGAAGCAACTCTTTTAATTGCTCACACAACGGTGTTTTGCCTTTTCTCACCTTCTTAATAGTCTCTAGCATGGACCTTCCTCCATTCCAAGGTTTGGTGGATTTCCTCATGCAGTTCAGACTTGCCATGCTGTGCCATTTCCTGTCCTCCAGTTTTCTGTGGAAAGCATTGGCCAGCATGAGCACACTGTCATACAGGTACAGGTTGGAAACCTGCAAACAATAATAAGAATAAGCCTCTTTTTTTTTTGTGAGCACCTTCCAAAGAAATTATAAAAGCCAGCAAAGAAAACAAAAGAAGGCATAAGTAAGAACTAAAAGCTGGGTATGTTTGACATGTTCAACAGTCAAAGCATTTGAGACACATGCCTGTGCTCCTGGGTCCCTCTGTCCAAGGGATTCTAGCACACTGGCACTGCCTGAGTGTTACTGCAATGCAGAGCTGTAAAGAGAGCGCACACTCCACATAAAAACTCCAACTACAGAGGGAGTACAGCTATCTATCAATGATAGACAAGGACTGCTACTTTGTCAGTCCTTTCAGCAAGGAGGGAAAGATAGAATGGAATTAAGTTCTTGGGGTTTTATTCATTTGAGCAACTGGTAATTTCTGGCACAGCAAAATCCAAATCTAATACACATGCAACTCTTTAGAAGGAGGAGAAATGACAGTATTATTTTGGTCTCAGTATCTCCTTCCACCAAATATACATGAGACTGGTTATGTGCTACTTTTTCTGGAGCTATTGAATTTAGCCTCCTTATTCTTCAATTTACATGAGAGATACAGAAATAAACAATTGATAACAAAGATTCTAGTAAGAACAGAACACCACACTAGCAACGCTGAGTTATGTATTTAATTTTTCAAGCCAAGACATGTCTAGCAATACATTATTATATCTTTGACAGGCAGTGATATTCACCTCAAATGATAAAACTTTAGCAGTGGAAGTTGGCTGAGACAAGTGATTTTAAAAAAATAATTAGATATTCTTCACCTGTTCCCAGAGTTCACATGCACTCTTCATCAAACATATGCACAGGGGTTTAGACTTAGCCTTTACTAAACTCAAATCTTCACTTTACATCACTGGCCAGATGCAGCTTTTTCTATTAATGTACAACAATGACAATCATAATAATAATAATGAATAAGAATAAGAATAAGAATAAGAATAAGATTGATAGTCATAATAACATTTCTTCAAGCTGTAGGCTTTAATCATGGTCACCCTGACTGCCATTTATCTCCTGGATTTTTCTAGTTCACCTTAGAAAGTAATGCCTAGAGACCAGGAAAGGGTTGTAGGTGGAAGTTAATTCAGCTGCATACTTCCCATAAATGTCACTTGCTTGGTGTCCCAATAAAAGTGTCATTCTGTGAACGCCTAAACATATATTACTGTTGAATCACTGGCTGCAAGTAAACTTCTGATGTCTGTAAGATGCTAATCTTCAGAAACAAAATGTTTCATGTTCCATAATCTGGAGTTTGACATAAATTGAAAACTTAGGCACTTTGAAATATCTTCTAGTATAAGTAAATCCGAACAAAAGATATATAAGCAAAAACTAATTTTGAAGGAATCAAAATACAAAGGAAAAAAAGATGTTTCAAATATACACATATTTAAGTGACTAAGCATAAAAAGGGATCTTAACATCAAAACAATGCAAAACCTATGAGATACTATCAGAGAGAATCTCTCTCATCTGGCATTGGCATCTCTTACCCCTTCTTTTCTTTCCAGCCTTGTCAAACAAGCACTCCACATTGCCTGTATTTCCTATTTTATCCAGTTAAACATTTTCTTTTTAGAATATTTTCTGAAGTAGCTATATGCCATACTTCCTCTGGTTTTAAGAAAAGTAGTCTAAGAGTTAATAAGAGTTCCAGCAACCAAGTTTCTCCTGCTCAATTGCATTTGTTTCCCTATCCTGCAGATATTTCCAAACAACTTTCAAATAAAGCAACCAAGCGGATCCTTATTATTCAATATTATTCAAGAGAGCACTTCTGGGTTAAACAACTCTTCAAAGAAGAAAATCAAAACAAATCTCAGATCTCACAAGATACACCACCCCAAACCACATGCCACAAAATCCACTTTCTTAGAAACAGGTTTTACATACATAAGGAAAAATGCCATTTCTTATAAGCCTTCATGATCCTCTTTGCTCCCAACTGAATTTTACACACTCACTTATAACTGACAATAATTGTCTGTTGCCTTGGAACTCCCACACACCAGAAATGCTTTTGTGTTTTCTCCATTTGGCACTGTTCTTCTGTAGTTCTGGGAAACTGCAGCCTCATTCCCAAAAACAGTGCTTGGCTTGCTAGCAGAGAGCTCTGAGGCAAAATATAAGATGCACTTGGGTACAGTGTTTTCTGCTTTTTATGTGCTTGGAAAAGACACCATTCTGCACATGTGACTGACAGAGCTTGGGAGAATGGCACTGAGGATCTCAGCCTGCACAACCTTGTACCCTACTCAAATTACCTCCTGCTGCAGAGCAAAGCAGAACAATCCTGTGTTTACCAACCTAATCCTCACAGTTCAGCTAGACCTTTAATGGACTTTGCATCACTATTGTTCCATAAATTTCTTTTGAAAGAATGCTATAAAGTGAGAGATAGCAAGACGGGGTCTGCACAAGAGGAGTCTCCCACTACATTTGTATTCATTCTACATCTGGAGATCTGTACCAAGACAGAAGAAAATGTTGCAGAGAATACACCAAGGTACTTTTTTGCCATGGAAAGAATATTCTGCACATTCTGTTGTACTATCCACTGGTATTTTGCCTCTCTGGTTCTCTTCTGCTGAAAGCCTCATCCCACACATGAGTAAATGGTGCTTTTAAATCAGCAAAATTCCTTCCTTCATATAATTATACTCTATTTACTCCAGTAAAAATGACATGCATGCATAACTACATTTACTCATTACTCACTGAAGAGTCAATATCCTATGGAAGAGTAAATTGCATCTTACTCACACAATCAACACTTCTATTTTAGAACAGAAAACATCCAAGCTGGGAAAAAACACCATCAAAATTTCCACAACTAAGGCTTGGTCTATAATAGAAAGAAAAAAAAAGACACACACATTCTGGGCTGATCTCACAGTAAATTCAGGGCTATAATAATTTTTTAAATTACATTTAAATACAGCAAAATCTCTGCACATGTCCTAAATAATATGTGCAACATGAGTTTGCTGAAATCTCCAGCAGAGTGATGCTGTGAAAAGAAAAAGGATTCAGCAGGCATGGCCTGTATGTCCTTGTTATGGAATCTGCAC
This sequence comes from Muscicapa striata striata, assembly GCA_030060385.1. Taxonomy (NCBI): domain Eukaryota; kingdom Metazoa; phylum Chordata; class Aves; order Passeriformes; family Muscicapidae; genus Muscicapa; species Muscicapa striata. The sequence goes on from JAREIS010000078.1 coordinate 3,063,459, forward strand.
ACATATTTTAATATTCAGTGGCCTGTCAAATTCCCTATGAGTAGGGACATGACCACTGAAAGGGAACTTTTGAGATACCCAAAGGTTAAGCTGTACTCTGATTCTGCCAGTACTGTCAGAGGCATGAGAAAATAGTTAATTTAAAAAATTTATCTTCAGGTAGCATACAGAATTGGTAGTAAAGTAAGAGAGAAGCAAAACAAGGCAACACACTTGGCTACTTTGAGTTTTCATAGCTCTAGAGCATTTTTAAATTCCCCTATTTGGATATTCACAGGGGAACGGAGGAGGAAAGAACATATATCTGTCTGAAGAGATTCCCCTTAACAGAATAAAGATTCCTAGACTAGAACAAAGTATTTCAGTTTGGTCATATTTGGAGGAAGTGACAGTAATTTTTAGTTCTTCTATCTCTCCACCGTTGGCAGTGAAAGAGCTGGAGGAACTGAAATGGTTTTTGATCTGCTATAGGAATGATGGTGACAGCTTCACTAATATGTTAAAGAATATACTCTGTACATGAATAATTTTAGGCATGTTCTGGTTTATCTTCTGGAAATTATTCCAGACTTTATGAAGCTCTTTTTTGCTCTGAAGAAATAAATCCACCATAACTAGTTGAACACAGCAGAAATTTTGAAGAATGGAAATCTATCACAGTATTAAATGTCATTTCACAGAAATTTCTAAGTGAACTTCACGAGATTTTTCCAGAATGATTTTACTTTTAAAGTTATGTATGAAGAAAGCTCTTAGCTCCTTCAATGGGACTAATCAGAGACAAGTGCTCTTCTGAGAAGGCCAGCAAGCCACAGAGACTGACCCCAGCTCCTGAGTAGCCAGCAGAGCCAAGAGTCCAGCCAGAGAATGCTGAAGAGATTAGCTGGAACACAAGCTGACACTGAGATGCCACCACTTCAAAAACTCATTCCCAAGCTGGGCATCTGTACCCTGCTGCTGCCAAAACTGCTCTGTGAGTGGCCACAGCAGTCAGCTCTGAGGATGAAGCAGATGGAAGAGGAGTTCAGACAGAGCATCCTGCCAGAAATGTCTGCTGCCTGAGGAGAGAGATCATGGTGACTGCTGTGCACACCTCAGCATGCCCTAAACCTGGGAGTCAACTTCAGAGCTCAGGTACGGCCCAGTGCAGCTGCACATTTGTGTCTCTAATGACAGAGTGTGTCTTAGCAGGAACAGCAAAGATTGATGGTTTACTTATGGTATAATGGTGTGCTAACAAGGATATTGTTAGAGCAGAGGGACTGAAAATTTGACCTCTTTCATTTTCTTAAATACATTTCAAAAAATGGCAGAATTTCTTGGGTGGGAAGGGACCTTTAAGACCATCTAATAATAATCCCCTGCTGTGGGCAGGAATGCCATTCACTAGGTCAGGCTGCTCAAAGCCCTGTCCATCCTGGCCTTGGACACTGCCAGGGATGGGACATTCAGAATGGAACACTTGCCAGTGAGGACTGAGGCAAACAAATCATTGAGTATCTCAGCCTTCTCCTTATCCTGAGTAACCAAGTCTCCTATTTCCATTTAGAGAGGGTTCACATTTTCCCTCATTTTCCTTTTATCACCAGCAGTACATGTAGAAGATTTTGGGTTTTTCCTTGACATTCGTGGCCAGACTTAATTCTATCAGGGCTTTAATTTTCCAAACCTGATCCCTAACTGCTCAGACAATTTCTAACCAGTTTCCTGTCCCAGATTCCAGTCTCTGTAGACTTTCTTTTAGTGTTTTGAGTTTGTCCAGGAACTACTTGTTCACCCATACAGGCCTTGTGGCATTTTTGACTGACTTCCTTCTGGATCCTCCTCAGAGCTTTCCTGGCTGTATCACTGCCACTGACCACATGGATCAACAGCAGCAGAAGTGGTCAGGGGACTGTATGAGGCCTGGCAGCCTCTCAGTCACATCCCTGGTACACAATGCTGTATCAGAACCATGTGCCTCTGTGTCTCAGAAGAAAGTCACTGCTACTCTCACCTGCTGCCTTTTCTTAGTTGAGCCAATTGTTACACAGGAGCAGATGAGGCTGCCTTACTCAGCTGAGCCTCTCCCCTGATGTGAAGAGTCTTTTCAGCCTGCAGAGTGGTGAAGTAGCTCTGCAGGGGCACTTCAGGCTCTGGGGAAAGTCTCTTCCTCCTGCAGGTCCTTGCTTTTGCAGGTTCTCACTCTTCTCATCACTGCCCCCCTCCCTCCCTCCCTTCTGGGTGTGCCAGTGGGAGATTTTGGGTCTGTTTAGCTGTGGGTCCACTGCAGACTGTGCTTGCAGCCAGCTCTCCAGCTCCTTCCCATCCTCCCTGATGTTCCTGCCCTTTTCCATGGCCTCCTGCAGCTCAGCCAGGCGTGTCTGGAGCTTCTTTGCCTGGACACACCTTTTACTGCAGGCACTGGCACCAGGAGATTCTGGGGACTGAGGGCTGCCCTGCAGCCTCTCCCTTCCCAGCCCCAGCCCTGACAATCCCTGTGTGCCTACAGAGAGATCCACAGAGAGATCCACAGAGAGATCCACACCCCATCCCCGTGCTGGCACCACTGTCCCAGGGTGCCACTGGAGCCTGGGGCTGGCTCTGCTTGTCCTGCTCCTGCCCACAGCCATCAGCCTCTCCCCTGGGCACAGCACCAGTGCCTGTGTTATTATAAACACACACCTGCTGCTCAGGGACAGCACAATCACAGCCAGCAGTCCGGCACTCATGGGAAACACAGTCAAAAAACAAACGATCATTAAAGACTCAAATGTCAGCCTCAAACTTCCAAAGGGCTATTTATTTATTATCCCTAAGGCAAATGAAATAAAATTACTAAAATTCTCCTACAACCACTAAAAAACAGGCCTCAACTGTATGTTTTTTAAGCTTCCTGACAGTAAGGAATCTAACTACTGTATTATTTAGTGTTTTGCCAATTCTAGTTTAAGCATCTCAGTGAGCTTTCCAAAGAGTTCTTTGTAAGACTGCACTCTCAGAAACTCTTTTTAATTGACAAGCAGCTCTTCTTTCCTTTTTAATTTTCTCCTGTTTTACATAGTTACACATATCACGACACTCTTCCCTTCTTTCAGGTTCTATTCTCTGAATGCTCACTGTCCTTCAGCTATTCATTACAGGCATTTAACATCATTATGAGTGTTTTCTTTGCCATTATGTTTTGTAACAACATGTCAACAATAATACAAGGCCTGGATTACCCTGTAATGCTCAAGTTTGTTAGCTGGAGGCATTGGCTTCACTCACTAAACATCTCAGGAATTTGGCACAGCGAACACTAACTATGCAAGGAAAGTCTAGCAGGAGTGCCTTGATAAAGAAAACTAAACACAACCAAGAGCCAAGCAGAAGGACAAGAGGTAAATGCTGGAATTGCAAAACAGCATACAAGATTATAATTTTATCCTACCTCATTTATAAAAAAATACTGGTACAAATTAGGTTTTGGAGGCAATAACAAATGAAAAATGGAGGTACTGATGCTTTCCTTAAGCCAATATTGTCTGCTTCTTGATTGAGCAGTGAACAAAAATTCAATGAAATAATTATGGAAATAGAGAAATCCAGCAGTCAAAAGAGTCAGAGAAGAAAAGATCATTGCAGAGCCCACCTGGGGTTTTAGCCTCCAGGATGATCACAGATTCCCCCAAGGCCACAGGACACCCACAGTGCTTTGGGGTTTTTAATTAATTCTTCTGCTAACACACCTTGTAGAAAACACATGTCATTGGGCTTCAGGGAGAGATTTGTGCTGTGCAATGGGCAGTAAAGTCAGTTCAAGGATACTTTACATTCACACTGTACTCAGAAACAATTTCACTGTGACTGAACATCTGGCCAAAAATCCAAATTAAACTTGGCTAAAGAGACTAGCAAATACAGGTTTGCATTGAAAGAAAAGTAAAAATGTGGCTCATCAATCCTTTATGGGAGAAAGTGAATGCTTTAATAGGGTTTAATAAATATTTACTGCCCCTCAGTAGGACTCTCCAGTTGTGTAATAACAGCAGTGTTAACAAGCCAAATGAGAATAAGGCCATTTATTTGGACAAAATTTCAGGATCAGGCCCTTAAGTTTAGGCACTCAAACACATCCTAAAAAAATAACTTCACTTACAGTAGTTAAATTGCAGTGACTCCTGAACAGAAAATAGATTGGAAATAAAAACCCAGCTTTGCAGGAGCAACTGCTAAGAGATGTCCACATAGCTATCTGATGGACACATCATTGAAAAATGGAATTTTTACTCAAGGAGAGCATCAGTTCTTTCAATGAATACCCTTCCACACTTCTCAATGTCTCCTCAAATATGTCCAAGCAATGCCTGGAATAGTTCTTCAATAGAGAGGCTGGACTCTCAGTCAGGAATAACCTTATTAATTTTGTGACACAGTATGCTGAGGTTTTCTTTTTGCCTTTTCAATTCTACTATGTATTTTGGGTCATGCTAAATGATTTGAGATACACTGTGTCCCTGTAACATATTTTAATATTTTTAGAATCTTACATGGATGGAACTCATCAACTACATAAATGATAAGCAAGGCCAAAAACAAACTAATTACATTTCTAAAGAGAAATATTTATTGAAAAAACATTAAAAAATCTGATTTTTAATTTATGAATGCATTGTGACTAAACTGGTGAAAGAAAAAAATACCTTCATCAAAAATCAAGTTTGTAGAGTGCAGTCAAAAGTAATACTTAATGGGAAATATTTTGGAAAAAAGTAAATTATACAGCAAAAGTTTTTCAAATTGAGCCTGTAAGAAATAATCTAAAAAGTTTAATAGCAATTATATCACGTATGCTATCCAAATACCATGTGAGGATACATACCAGGTCTGGCAAGGACCAACTAGATTTAGCTATAAATCCTGAAGAACTTCAGTGCTCTCTCTCCAGATGAGGCAACACTGATGTCTCAAACCACAGGATACCAAAAGCCAATTGAAGAAAGCAAGTTCTAAACTGTGTCTTTTCCATTTACCAAAAGTAAATGAGATGGACACAAAAAATCCTACCTGAAGAAAAAGACAGAGAGAAATGCAGTTCTCTAAAGTCAAATAAAGTGATCAAGACAGAAAACTTTATAAGGCTTTTTCTCCACTTGAAGCAGAAACCCAGCTGAGTACATTATACGCGCTAGAAATAAGGGCATGAGCAAAATTTTGACAAGTGGGTTGATGGAATAAGATTGGATTTCCACAAAGCATTCAGAACAGATGAGTTTTTGGATGAGCTTGCAGAACAGCCTGATCTTTAAAAGGCTTGTCAGAATGCCAAACTGGGATGATCACCCACTGAAAAACAACCTTCCAGGATATGGTACTAAAGACACAGAGAACAAAATCGTTCCAAAAAGATTTTCATTAATTCAGCCAGAAGAAAGTTAATAATCCATGATGTAAATATTTCTTTCTTCACTAGCTTGTTAAAAGTGCTAAATTCTCTCCTAGAAAAATACTACAGCTAGAGGTTGACAGAGATTAGCTTATTCTTCTTCAAAGTCATTAAATAAATAATTAACCAACAATAGCTGGTAAGTTACCTTGACAACAAACAATTATTAATATGAGACTGCCCAAGGGAGAATGAGGCAGGGATTTCCAAACTGTGGTGTTAATCAAAGTACTTCAAAGCAACACAAAGACTCGGTGCTGGCAGGCGGTCACTGCCTCTGGTGGATTCATGCAGCCTGACATGGAGCTTGGAGCTCCTGCAGCCTCTGGCAACGGGGGTAATTCAGTGATGTGCTTCTGTACAGCAAAAGGTTACCACTATTTTTTTAAAGCAGGAAGAATGAAACAGAAAATTGCAAGTACCTGAATTACAGCACCATTAATAACGTCAGTCACATTCAAATTAATATGAGCAGTATGTCCACGAGGTGTTACATAAGATATTTTGGCAAAACATATGAAAAGTAAATGCAGCTAGGGAACACTTCAGGTATAGGTATAGGTATAACTGCACATGATAAAAGCATCCTGTATTCAATCTATAGACACTTAAAAATATACTGGGGACAACTAATTTGTAGAGCTCTCCCATCTCTGTGCCCTCTGTCTTTCATGCCAATGCAATTGTACATGAAAGTTGTGGAATCAGCTGCCAAAACCATTTTACCTCTGCACTTCTTTATCTCACTTGTTTTTAAGTTCATAGAGAAGGAACTAATGGCCAAAGCATAACATTACCACACCCTTCTCTCAAAGACAGTTTCTAAGGTGGTATAATATTTCTGGAAGATAGAAACTGAGAGTGTTTTGTTTGCCAAAGTCCATATCTGGAAATCAGCAGGAAGAGTGTCCTTATCTAAAGGTCCTTATCAATAACATTTAGTAATACAACATGAGGCTGCTGGTGCTAGCAAACCAGTTACCAGTTTGCAAATTTGCAAATTAGAACTTGCTGACAGGCCTGTCAGAGCCCTTCAGATGAGCCTCTGAATTAGATTATGCATAAACCAGCATAGGCAGCAATACTCAAAATCCTCCCGTAATGGAAGATTATTCCCCAATGAGTGATTTGTTGGTGCAGCATAGATAATTTTTCATCATACTGGAAATTGCTTTGATCCTCTGAAATGAGTGGCCTTTGTTCTCATTACAGCATACCTCAGAGTTACTAACAAAGATCAAAAGTGTCTTTTCTTTCTGAGCCAAGGCAGACAAAGATGTTCCTCTGTGCAGAAAGAATACAACCACACTTAGAACTACAGGGGGTGTGTTTGGCTTTTCCCAAACTTTGCCATGGCTAGGACAGAACCTGAGCCTGCAGAGCTTCTCTTCAAGGAGGAACTGTTCATATCTGTCCCTTAAAGGATATCAGTCTCTTCAGCTACTTTTTAGTAGGGTGCAAATAAGTAAAATTAACACCCCTATCCCTGTCTGGGAAATCTTAGTCCACTTCCCTTCCTGCTAATCTCCCTGCCTCCCCTGGTCTGAAACTCTTCCAAGCCTGGACAGGAGCCCACACCATCCTCCTGAGCAGGCTGCAGCAGCCCAGGCTGGTGACAGCCCCTCCCCAAGCCTAGCCAAGCCCCTTCTCCATCACTCCACCACACACACCCACACTGGACAGTCCACAGGCTCAACCACTGTGTTTAAGACTAAGTTTGCAATTAAATGGTTTTAAGCAAGTTTATATTCTAAGTCCCACTATAGGTTATAGCTGTATGCAACACCTTCAACAGTAATACAGATGAGATTTTTAACTGTGTCTAAAGTAAACCAAAATTCACAAGTCCCATTGGAAGTCCAAGGCCTTTATTTCTGAATTACTGCACTATCATTGGAAATAGCACCTATTAAATAATATTTAAATTACTGCAATAAAAATTCTGATATCTGGAACAAATTGCCAAAAAATGTCAAGATGTTGCTAACACCAGAGTCAAATGTGTTACCAAAACCTGAAACTTGAACTAGCAGTGCATATTTTACACACTCAGACAATTATCAGCTGCTGGAGACTTCTGAACTATTGCAAAGGGACAGACTGAATACATCAGCTTGATTCAGTCCATTACCTAAATATGAAATGCTCTGCAACCCAATACCTGTCAGAGTTCTATTATCCTCCCCAATTACCTCTTTCACAACAGATGTCTAATAAGCATAAATACAATAAGCAGGCAGTAATACCACAGGACTATGATGGCACACAACAATTTTTCAAATATAAAATATTCTTAAGAGAATGAAATATGCAAAATCAGCTGAGTTAGTGCAACTACTTGCTGATACTTCATGGGGGTAACATCACAGCTAAAGCACTCAGCAATGGGAAAAAAAATAAATTAATAAAGTCAAGAAAAGTTGACAAAAGGTTACATCCTCAGATTTATCTGTACTCATTTCCTTCCTTCTCTGAGTTAATACAGCCATGGCAAATTTCTAAGATGTACTTTTTTGCTGCTGTGCACAGCTACTGACCTGCAGCATCTGAAGATAGCCTTCCTGTGGATCACACAGCAGGGATGATATCCGGTGGTTGTTCCTCATGCACCTCTGGTTGTTGTCCCTTGACAGAGGGAAAATTTGCCGGATAACTGTCATCCTCCCCAGAGCACTATGCACCAACTCTAGTATTTCATTATCAGTGATTTCCTGTGAACAGGGAGACAGTCATTTAAAAACATGTATTTGTCCAGACATTTTACGTATCTCTTTAATTACTGGTTAAATGTTTTTTAAAAGACAATAGAAGAAAAATTTTACAGATGCTTAGTCTAGGCCAAATATTATTTAATGACAACAATGCTATTTTTAAATACATCATCTGAAACAAAAGAAAACAGCCTAACACAGTACCATCTATCTTGGCAATACTACAATTTTGCAGATGTAGCTCCTCAAAGGAAAGCACCAAAATGGTACCAATAGATTTCTTTTAAAAAGAAAAAAAATGCCTTGCAATGAAGTTTATATAGGAAGACCTTTTGTTTGACAGACTAGAACCTCACTATATCCTCAGGACAAAATAACAATTGAAAAACATAACAGTCTTCAGGAAATATGGCTCTTTCACCTGTGAACAACATTACAAGAAAGCACTTTTCCCATAAGTACAGTAGATCATTTCTGCAGACTAATCTTGGTAATGACTCAAGGAAGTCTTTTGAGGTTATCTGTTTTAGGAAATAAAAAATAGGAGAAACTTTATGGAAGGGTCTGACACATTTAGGAACATCAGTTTGTGCACACATAATAATTTGGGAGAAGATATGAGGAAACCTCAAGGACAGGTTGCTTTTCTTTCCAGGCTTCACGACTTCTAAAGCTTCTCTGCAGACCTTCACACACTCCGACCTCCTAATCCATCCTGCATCTACTGCTCTTACAGGGAGCCTGAAGCCAGCTCAACTCCATGCTTTACACATTTTATGTTTAAAGGAAGACACAAAACCAAAACCCCTTTTTTTTTTCACCCCAGTCTGAAAATCACAGGCTTAGCTGATCCTGAAATCATAATGAAGGTCAGCTCGTGATGTTTTTGTCCTGGCAGGAGGCACTGCTGCCTGCACTCACCCCCCAGGCACCTGCTGTACATCCCAGCTCCTCACCAGGGCCACCAGCAGCATCTGCAAGTCACATCAGCCCGTCCCCAGCACAGCTGGGCTGCCCTGGCTGCACAGCTGGGCCAGTCCAGTGCCCAGCCTGCACAGGGCTCTCTGAGCCCTTGCAGCTCAGGGGGCTGCAAATTACTCTTGTTCCTGCAGGTACTTGGTCAACAGGGCCCACACCTGGTGGTGAATCATCAGCAGAAGTGAACTTGGCCCTGGATATTTAACATTCAAGAAAAAAAAATATTTTGTTTTCTTGCCATTTTCTCTGTCAAGCTGTGAGTGAAATGACCATGGGGTTATAATAATTACTTGTTATGGTTGACTAGTACTGTACCTTTGCTCAATTTAGTTCTTCTTTGCCAATTTCCCTTTTTTTTTTTAGGAACATGAATTTTTAACTTTGCAGAAGGTGAAATTCATTTCATTAATGACAGACCAACTAGTGTGGCATGAAAACAGTAAAATCAGAAAACAAATATAATCTTCTAGAATACAAAGATTTTGAAGCTTAATAGACAACACTGGGCAGCATTTTCTAGCCTTGCAAGGAGACAATGTAGCAGATCCCCAAGCTCTAGACCCCTCCAGATTACCCCTCTGTGGACCTGAGGGGTGCTAAAACCACACATCATGTCTAAGCTGAAGTCTGAGGGAGAGACAATTTTATGGCATAGCTTTAACTCATAACCTCCTCGGTTGCATCCCTTGGTAGGCACACTCAGACCAAATGGCTGAAAACCAAATAAAAAGAATCACAAATCATCCAAACCTTCAGTTCAGCTCTCACCACACACATTTTGTGTCCCTTCTGAGTGATACACAGCCTTTCAAAGGTGTCTCAGAAACACAAATATTGGTCATTTGTGGAATTGGTTTGTCTGTTTATTTATCTGCACACACAGAGCTTCAGTCAGTTTGCAATACCACGTCATACTGCTCAGGGGAATACTTCAATCTGCTTTCCGTGTGCTCAACTGTCATAACACAGATCGCAAAATGAACCCAATTATGTTTCACATTATAATCTCTATTTTCCTAGAGGTAATGACAGAAAATTATAAATTTTAATGGCATTAATAATTTACAGAACCAAAACATATTTCTAGAGAATATATCCCTGAGAAACCTGGACAATTAAACAGAACAGCAGTAAGAATAAGGATACTCATGGATAAAAGCTAGAGATTTATTTGGATTTTTTCAGGAGTATCAATCCTGTTTGGTGGGTTATTCTAACTCCCCTCAATGCACTATTTACATCTATAAATGAACACTCATTGAAAATCTAGAAATCATTATCCAGTTAGCTATTTTCCTAGAAGGTTCACCACAGCTTACCCTGTAGATAGATTTATTCAATATTTACATATTGCTGGCTTCTCTGCATCCCACATGACACACACACCACTTTTCTTACCACAGGAAATGTTCTAATAAAGTGTGCATGACCACCTGTCCATGCTCACTGTCCTCCCACACATCCAGTACTACACCTCACTTTTTTCTACACAATGCCCCTAAAAGTCTCTACAGAGATGTAGTCATAATTAAATTTAACTAGATCTATTTGTAGATATAAGGACTCTGCACTAGGTGTCCAGATGTCTTTCTCAGATCATAGTGAGTGCCTATACAGTAAAAGATCCTTTGATTTAACAAAATATTATTACATACTAAAAATTCTCTTGGGGGGTAGGGGAAGCACACAGAATGATACTTAGTAAAAGCTGGACTAAACAAACAAAAACCCCACCATTTATATTACTGTGGATGAAATATTATTATTATTCACTGATAAAAAAACTCATCAAAGCTCATCTATGACCTTGCTCCTAGCAGACTGAGACTCTTTTGTAATCCCTCAGCATTAGAATCAGGGCAGTTCTAAACCCTACAAATTTCTAGAGGTATATATCCAGCTTCAAGTCTATGTATAAATTTCAAGCAGTTATCAGGAAAAGAAAATCCACAGATTTTTGTTGGAATAAATAAATAAATATAAATGTTGTGGTGTTAAAGATTGCAGCCAAAAGGCGAGAAGTGAGGTTTCCTCACTTTTCCTTACTTGAGGCAAGTAATAAATATAGAGTACCTGGAATACAATTAGAAAAAATTGTAATTGCAAATTGATACATTTTGCATTGAAATGTGTCATTTCCTAAATCTTACAAAATTTCCACACTGTGTTCCTTGTATTTCTATTTAATTTTTAAACTTTTTCACTCTGTATTTTTGTATAATTTGAGAATATCTTAGAATGCTTGCCCCACTTGCATTCATAAACGATCATTAAAAGGTCTGAATTTTTCCAAGAAAAAGCAAAATATAGGGAAGTGTTAAAGATTTACTAACTTCTGATTATAAAAGTAAACACAAATATCATATCACAGATTGTTGCTTTAAAATGAAACAAAGAAAATAATCTTAGGCACTTCCATATGAAGAGAAAAAGAGAGCAGAATCCCAGTCCCAAGCAAAAATTAGGCTGTAACAATTTGCATGGGGACTAACTGTTGATCACCCAAAAATGCATATAACATAGACATTTCTGGAAAAATATTCTCCAAAAAAGTGAAGAATAACCACTGCATTCATAAGGTTTTTTTTGTCCCAAAGTGAACTTTCCCAATATTGCTCTACAGGCATGTGCTAGAAAAACTCTGTTCATCATTCATTATCTTACACCTTCCTACATGCTGCCCTTGGCGAAGAAAGTATCTTGCTGAGATAGAGACTTTATCTGATAATTACTGTTCTATTTTCTGCTCATTTTTCTCAACTTTCAAAAAATATTTTGTAAAGGAAAATAATAAAGAAGTGTCCAGATGACAGCTGAGAAGCCATTTGGTTCTCAAATCAAGAGGTCCAGTACCTACAGATATACTGGGCACATCTGACGTGGTGAAAGGAAAGAAAACAAATATTGGCAGAAGCAATGGATAGTAAGATGTACATCACACCAGGGGGGTCATGAGACACTTTCTTGTCCCTCATACAGAAAACTGCCTCCTATAGACAACAGTGGAGAAGAGAGACCTATGAAAACAGCAGAAAAAAGAATTGAACTTGAGTCCAGAGAAGGATGAGCAGAAAGATGCTCTGAGTGAATGTTCTGAGAGGGAAAAGGAGAAGCATCATTAGCCATTTTTCTGCACTATGCTCTGACTGATCACTTGGGCTGAGCTTGGGTAAGTTTTATCTGTCCACTGAAGATCTATAAATTAATCTGCTGGCAGCACCACTAGCATCATTTGGACCGTGTCATCTGTCCAAAAAGGAAGAATAAGGTCAATTGCTGTCTAAAATTTTTGACTGGTATTCAAATGATGAGGACAATGTCATCTCCACATGGCCCAGAGTTCCCCAAGTCCCTTAGCACTCTAACTTCCTGTCGAAGGCTTCTCTGATAAATTGTCTACTCTTGCTATATTTCCAAAATTTTTATTACTTTTCCTGCAAAAAAAATTCCAAGAATTTTTCTTCCCACTTGACTTTTCCCTTCTCTTTCTCAGCTAAGATGGCTTTTCTGACAAATATCATCATAGTCATCAACCAAATACATTAGAGGTACATTTGCTTTAGTACTTTCTCTGTGCTTACTGACTCAATTTTTTTCAAATCAGGATCTTTATTGAGGATTGAAAAGAAAATATTCAAAAGCAACTTTTTTAGTTTTATTTTTTAATTAAAGCTTACAAGAATTTCAGGGGTTTTTTTAATTATTGAATGCTTTGCTTTCCTATGGACTTGGAATTTGTCTAATACTCTATTTCTACATCTATTTGTTTCAGATTTCTTACTGAAAACACATTTCTACCAATAACAGACTGGTCCCTGACTTTTTTTTATTTTAAGTATGTTTTTGCTTAGCACTGTAAAAGCTATTGGTGATTTTTTAAAAGCTCCAGTTATTAAGCTCAGGTTAATACATGAGAATCAACTAGTTTTCCACATTCTATCAAGAAAAAGCTTATTTTTGCAGGGGGCATTACAAATGCATTACAAATACAACTTACCTTTATGCTATCCACCCCACAATGTTGCATTGTAAGCTCCTTGATTTTTGTTTGCTTGCTTTTAAATGGGACAAATAACAGCACAACTCTTTCTAAGAGATAAAGAAATGAGCCCTTTTCAACCTTAGATTCAAGTTACTCTGCATAGCATTAAGCTGTTTGTAGAAATACAGGAATACAGAAATTCAATCACCCACTGAGCAGTCCCTGTGAATACCTCTCACTTCTTAAACCATTGTGCCATGAGAAATACCCACAGGGGTTGGCACCTAACCTACAAGGACTTCTTTACCCTATGGTCCATTCCTTTCTAGTGACTACTTGATTGATGTAATGTAATTTTTACCAGTTTTCCCCACTACTGCTGTGGTTGCAGTTTGAGAATTTAGAAGCGAATATTGATTTTTGGCATTTGTTAGTCCATATGGCACAGAATGTGGTGATTCTAAAACTAAAAAAGAAGTTATTTTGTGTTAATGACAAATGCTCCTTTGTATCTGCTCTGATGTGGACTGATCCAAATCAATGAGAATCAATGTAATGTAAAATCAACAAATGAAAATCATAGTTAAGAGGGAGTTCTGATCTTTAGCTTTCAAACTTATCTTTTACACCTTACAATTAAATCTATTTTTAAAACACTAAAAGTGCTAGTAATTCATTACTAGGCATTTTTCTATCCAAACCAAACACAATTACAACATAATCTTCCATTACAAATGGCTGATATCAGGAAATACGATGCTCAGTTCATCCCTGGCTAAGTTAAATCACTGAGGTTGCCCCAAGGGTGGATTTGGCTGACAGAATCTAATCAAACACAGTCATTCCAGCTCATTCACTAGACAGAGAAGGATGGAGCTCCATGATGGCTGGCAATCATGAGTCACAGATCCCATACATTTATGTTTACCACCAAAAATACTGAATAAATGGTTAGATAACAAGTATATGCAGTGACTCTTTGCAAAAACTGTCACTGTCATAACCATATTGAAAAAAGATATGTGGACAGACCTAGAGCAGGAGATGCAGAGCAGAAAATACAAAGCACAGTTGTATTTGTCTGTCCATACTGACACTGAAATTATTTAGCTGACTTACTTACTATGAGTAGGATGCTGAAAAGTTAATAATAAAAAAAAAGAGCAGAACCAGCTGTAAAAAGAGACAGATGATGGGATGAAGAAGGTAACCAAGGAAGTTGTTCCTATAAACTCTCAGATCATAAACCATTTTCCAATACTAGATCTAATTTCCACTGCAGAAGATTAAATTGTACTTCCCTTATATTTCCATACTGAAGATGTGATCATATTCTTGTTTTATTTGTTCCCAAGTTTTTCAGCCTTTACACATGGGTCATATATCACCAAGCTTTCATCACACTAAGTGCTTTCCTCTACATTTTCAACATTGTTCTGCATGTCTTGTTCTGTTTTAAAGTGTTTTGCCTAAAACTTGCAATACTGTTCCAACAAAGCCAAGCTGATGTCAAACAGAGTGAAATAATTGCCTCCCTTATCTTACAAAGAATGTTTCTGGTATCGTATCTGAGGACTACATTTGCTAACTCAGCAGGACCACAACAGCACTGATTCTCATTCTGGTTTTTATCCACAAGGATTCTAAGCTCCTCCTGCAGATGCTCACCACCTATACTTCATTTTTTAGCCCCAAGCAAAACCACTTCTCTGTATTAAATCCGATCCAGTGGAGTACTTCAAATTCATCTAAAACAACTGGAACTACAACAATATATTTTAGCAGTCTTATAATAATTAATAGTTTTTATATAGTCAGAATCAGGGAACTGAGTAAAAACATTAAACCCCCATTTTTCCAGTAATCACCTCTCACTTTTCTTTATCTTGTGCTATATATAAACTTTCTCTTATTACTTTCCATGATCCCTGGTATGAGTCATTTTGCAACACAGCCTTATTTTATAATCCCTTACTTTGTTACACCTTTACACTCTTCCCTAGCCCTTTCCTTAAACCACTTCTCCTTTAGAATTCATCTCTGATTTCAAGTTCTGTGAAGATAACCCACTGTCACCATAGGGATACTTTGTTACACCTTCATCTTCAGAGAATGTCATAATAGTGAAACAACTAATTTGAATTATCTGTCGAATTCTGGACCATTCCACTTCCAGAAAGAGTAGTTCATTGCTTTTTGTACTGATTTACATGTAAAAATAGTGAATGTTTAGTAATCTGGAATAAAAATTAAATATATTGATATGAGAGAATAAAATACTGTGTTTAATTTGATTATATTTTTGTTCCATGTTCAAGTTTTCTAGAATAATTTATCTTTTCTTTACCCTTGGAATAGAGACAATTTTAAAACTATGAAATGGCCCACAAAAAGGGAAATATGGTTTCTAATTCTTTTTATACTCCCAGACCTACAGCTGCTGCTAATAAAGAAGGAGACACGGGTTCCTGGAGCACTGCTCCTGGTTACAACCACATCCAAATTCAGTTTCAAGTATTGCTCTTGTACCTCTCCCACAGACACATGCCCTGGGCAAGGCACAGTATTTTCTCAGAAAAGGCAGGAAAAGAGAAGAGGAGAATGAAAAATGTCATGAGGAGCCAACAGAGATGCTTAATGCAGGTATGAAAGAGAAAGAAAAGTAAGAGAAAAATAAAAATCATAAAGAAAACTAGGGGAAAAAAAAACCCCAGGAAATAAACATCCAAAAGAACAGGGGCCATCTGTAACTGTGCCAGTCTTGCCAAAAGAAGCAGAAGGACATATCTATCAAAGCTGGTGGGTCACTCCAACCATCAAAGGTATAAACAGCAAAGGTTCAAGCAGAACACCAGATTTGTTCTAACAGATCTTCCAAAACTGCAAATCATTGCCAACTCCCCACACAGTCAATGATAAGAGTGTTTTGGACTCTTTTGGAGACACTGCTAAGCATGTAGTAGTCATCGTTTGGAAGAGTTTGCTTTTACACAGATTTATATAGGAATCACAAGTGGTCTTGCTTTTAAAAAGCCACCTGGTATGTTTAACCCAGAATTTAGGTAGAATCACTACCTAAATGAAAACAAGGAATGATTTAGCATTTCTAGATGAATAAAAACAAAAAGTGCAGATGATGAAATATAAATCAAAAAGGGAATGGGTCGTTAGAAATACTTCCCTTTTCCCTTCTAACCTCCATTACTTTTGACAGCTATAGCCATATTGAAACATAACCTGTTTGAAACCAGAAAAGTGCACACACAAATACATATATTTTTTAGGAGTAGGTTTTTAATGACCTTGGCTGCAAAGAGGACATATGAGGGCATGATACTGCCTGAAAAGACCCATCTCTCTTACCCTAGAAAACCTGCTGGGTAATGTTTCAGTCTTCCAACTCCAGACAATAAATTTAACTCCCAGTTAACCAGCCTTTTTCTAAAGATGACCAAGTCTTTTCTCACTAGCAATGGCATCCAACTGAACAGATACTTTAGCACAGACCTGGGTTATTGAAAACTAGCAAACGGATTTTGTCAGTACAGCTGTTTGTTCATTTGCTGTGTAATTACCAGCCATATGGATTTAAAGTTAGCTCATCCAAAGCTTGGTGGTTTTGCTTACCTAACAAAATTTAAGTGATAAAATTTGTTCTACCTCTAAAACTTAACTCTATTCCAACCACATGGGAAGGCAACCAAGGGAAAAAAAAAATAACCTAACACAAAATTTTATTGGATTGTCAGTGCAGAGAGAGTAAAGTAGATTTAATTAAAGTAAGAAGATAATAAACTCTCTTATTGAAACAATACCATAGTATATAGTCATTCTTACTATAGCAAGGTAAGTCCAAATTTCAGGTCCTCATTAGCTTGATGAGAGGTGGGAGACAGAGCACACTGTAAGGTGCTCTGGGTCAGCAGTTCTCAGTAACCCAAGCTGTCCAAAGCCCTTCAATGGCTCCCTGAAGTGCAAAAGGCCTGAAAAGCCTGTTTACAACCCAGTGCTCTTCATATCAGGAACCTCCATGGAAAAAAATTGTCCCTGTGTTCTCTTCCTGCTACTGCTCCTTCAATCAGCCAGCCCTACACCTCTCTTTCCTTGCAATAGGATCATTAGGTCACAGGATGAACAGGGAAGTGTAGGGTCCTCAATCTGCCCTGGACAAAAAAAAGGATTGGCTAAGGTTTTGGTTTATTTGCATAATGGACTTCTACTCTCACAGAAACACATCAAAAGAGCTGATTTGACTGCAGGGAATTAAAAGTTAATTCCATTCTGCAAATCACAGAAGAATCAGCATCATCTTTTCTATCAAACATTCATGCAGTTCCCACTACCACTAATTGGAAACATGTACATGGAAAGCTTAATCAGTCTGTCCTCTTGTTAGCATGGGGGGATGCACACTTAAATAAGAAGCAAGCCCTAAGGAACCTCCTACTTTCTCTAGATGCATCCATGGAGAAGCTCAATGCACCTTCTTCTCTCAGTAGCTTTAAGCACATAGACAAACTCCAACACTTCTCTTAAAGAAAGGACAGCCAAGACATTTCCTCTTCCTTTTGCCTGCAAAGCCTTCTCCAAAGTGTTGTTGAGCCTGAAAAGCTTCTCTAATTGTCTGTTTGGACTTAATTGCATTTTGAGATATTTATTGATTATGTGCACTGATATTTTCACTAGAAATTTGTATTCTAAATTCACATGCTGCTCTCATAGCTTCCCTACCCAGTCTTTAGCCAAAAAGGAGAAAAAACAAAAGCTTCCAAAGGAGAAGCAGAACTGACACCCTGTGCAATTTGTTTGTGTGTGTATGAGTGTGCACATGTTAGTGCTGAAGGCTTTTATCACACTGTTACAGATTCAGGCTTCGTGAAGTGAATTTTAACATGTGAACAGTAACAGCAGCAGTAAAAAATTCCCTCCCTCTCTATAAATGTTTAGAGAAATATGCACAGTATTATCTTTATGTGAATATAAACACTGACTCTCTGGGCATCTCGCTGATGTTTTGTAGTGGGTCATTACAGCAGCTGACAAGTCAGGAGGTACTTAAATGTAACAAGGACTAGAAAGAATTCATAAAGCCTGTGCAAGCAGGGATTTCACTCGCTTTCCCTAACCCCTATTTAATTACAGAGCCTGTCCAATGCCACACAATACAATTTATAGTTACTATTAAAAGTTGCCTATCCAAAATTATTAGCGAGGTGCAAAGAAAGGAGTGAGAAATTAACAAAGGAATTGGCTATTAAATTAGAGGCTATGCATTTATAATATAAAAATAAGACAGCGAACACTGTTCTTTTTAAATTAGATATTTTGCTATCTTTAAATAAATCATTATTAAAACAAGGAATTTATAAAACACTGGTATTTATCAGTGATTTGTAAGTTACTATATATTGTACAACATTTTTTTTTTTAATACAAATCTGAACAGATTCCCATTAGGGCATCATGGCACTAAGGTAAGATAAATAATCATTGTAGCAGGACAGGATCCCCTTTGCTGCAAAGGGGAAACATTACACTTTGAATTTAAGCTATTCTGGGTCTCGGCCAACACACCAACACAGTTCTGCACTTGAAAAAGCCTGTGGATTATGTAAATACATATTTGAATGGACTAAGCTTGCAAGCACTATTTCCTCTCCTGGCATCTGTGTGTAGCCTTTCATAGCAATGGAGGGTGAGCTTCTGCCAGAGATGCCTGCATTTGAGATTTCTTTTGAGATATTCTCTTCTTCCTAAATAGCTAATGAAACAGTGTCAGCAGGAAGGTAAAAATAAGTCTCCCAGCTGCTCTGAGGTGCATTAGAAGCTTTATCTTGACCTCTGGTGTGCAACCTATACCAATTCAACTACAACAGACAAGCAATGACACAGAATTTGAACCTTGTGCCATTCAAAATGCAAAAATGTTACATGTATGCTCTGTTTGGTGTGTCAAAACATATGAAACAAAAGATGGTGATGAGTGAAGGTAGCAAGCTGTGTTTTCTCTTTTTACTTTCTTACCTCATTTACATAGACCCAGTGACTATCCTTTGATGCAAGGTTGGTTTCCACAGCCTACAAAAATAAAAAGAAACATAATAATAAAAATAAATAAAACATGGAGAATATATTCCAGAAAGAACTTATATAAAAATGTACTATTTAGCTCATTTTGACTGTTTTCATTGCTACTGACATTGTTTCAGTACAGTTCATCTCTTCCTGCTGCTTCATGGAACAGTAACTAAATGTTGGTAGCCACTTTTCTCTGACTTCAATTCTTAAATCAAAGTACCCTGACTGTGTCCATGTAACACAAAAGCACACTGGGGCAGGGTGATACTTTAGCATAAGGGATCCTGTGATGAATACCTGCACAGAACATGCAGCTCAGAAAATCTAACTTCTCTATGATATATCTAATGCATTCTACTCAACTGGGTTTCTTTTCAACATGCCTCCCAAAATATATTGTCTCTGGCCCATTCACCTCTGATAGTTTATCTGTTTACTAACCTAGTTAATTAAAAACATGGCAGTGAGATACTCAAGTGAAGTTCACACATTTATATGAAAGTTCATCCTGTCTTCATATCTACATAAGGCTCAAGACAAAGTTATGATTTGCATGGTCACTTTTTTTGTCTTCCTGGTATGAACTTGGATAATCACTACATATTATAAAGAAACATCCTGTCTCAGCATTTTGCATATTTATCTATACATGTATAACCCACTGGGAAGCGAAAACTGGGGAAGATTGCACTACTAGTACTGAGAGAGAATCTCAGTTGAAGGATCTCACAATATACATAGAAGTTCCTGAGTTTCCCTTTGTTTGACATAGATAAACTCACTTTAAGACATTTAATAGTCTAATAAAGTGATAGCAAGCATGGAGAGATTTACACTACTGATATTGTTAATGTCCTGCTGAATACATGGTTAAGCAATTACTAGAGTGTGTTCATCTCTCCTAATAAAACAGTGCACACATGTATTTCAGGAGGCAGTTCATTACATGGTTTTGAATGTTCCTCCCTTCAACCACTTCTTTTCTCTGTGCAAGTATGACCCCATTTATTGAACAGATATTCTTATCTCTCTGTTATAAATGGCCCTATGAATCACTGAAATGAACCCAGTTTCAAAAAAAAAAAAAAAAAAAAAAAAAAGAAAGAAAGAAATGCAAATGAACAAAATACTTCCAGTTACTGTTTTTTTAACCTGGATAATTTCCATAGTATTTCAAAAATTACTGCAGTGGAACTGAGAGGCTCTGTAGACTGTAGCACTGGGCTGAGCAGGAACATCATCAACCACCTTCCTCTTCAGAACACATTTGCATAATAAGCCTCTCAGACTTTTAGTGTCAGATGGGATGAATCACCTTCTCTTATGACACTGACTACAGATGACTGGCTTAGAATAAACGCCCACGACTTCTAAGGCTGCAGTGGAATGACAACAGATCTATCCTTTATATAGGCTAAGGGATATTTGATTCCTAAAAAAATACAAAGTAAAACTTCACTAAGTAGCCAACACCACCATCTTTAACATTAATCTCAGTTTATGCCGTGTCCTTAAAAAAGGTATAAATTACTTACCTAAGCAACTGTGTTTTAAAATTTTGTTCATTTGTGGAGCCCACACAACCACTAGAGAAAATTGTGGGCAACACACATACCTCCATCTATTTCTCACATCCACAACCTGAAATACTCCTTTAAAGAGACAAAAATCCCAAGAGACACTGCAAACTCATCAAAAGAGGAGAATCAACACAGACAGAACACAGTAATTCTCTTCATCATGAAGAGCATCATAGGAAAGTAACAAAACCTGGTGTCAAACCAGATGAGAACCACTAGAGAGAACACTTCTAGCAACATAATCCTCTCCTAAACATGTAGTAAAAAACTGTCCCCTTGGTAACTGCCCTCTTTGCAGTTCTTTTAAGTTGGGAGGAGAATGAAGCTGACCACCTGAGGAAAAGTAGCTCTTAGGAAAGATAGCAAAGAACAAGAGGGCAAAAATGTGTGCATTTTCTCCCTATTCACCTCCCAAATATATCCAGACAAAGCCAAAACAGCCAGGTCCTCAAACATACAGAGAAAGAGCAAAGTGCCGTTAGCATTAGCAAAGCAGAATTAAATAATGCTCAGGTGCAGAGTTATTGCACTGGCTACATTTAGTGATTCATCTGCAACAGTGAGCAATTTGTATGAATAAATGCTCAGTCTGGAGAGACGCAAGAGCCAAGGAATTTGAAATGAATTATCGTATCTCATTCTTCTGGGTTCACATATCTGGGCCAAAGTTTTGAAAATGAGGTGCCTAAATTTAGGCTGCTAAGAGTTTATCTTTAGTCATCAGAGTGCCAGACCATTCAGCGCTCCTCCTACAGAGCCAGAGGCTCTGCATTCTAATAGCCTGAAATGTATTTAGAAACATCACCGTAGGTAGTCAAGTCTAAATGGCTCTAAATATCTTCTGTTCAGAACTGCAACACATAGCATGAACCATTACTCAAAATGAAAACATGCTGGGAGGGAGCTGAAACTTCTGGCATTTTGTGCTTTGGATTTTGTACCATATATACAGACATGCAATCCAAAAAAATCTTTTGAAAAACTCTGTTGAAAAACAGCTCTCAGGTTTCAACTTTCTGGTATCACCAGTCTATTGCCAGAGGCTCTTGAAAGTTAAGCAGTGTGAAAAGCAAGGTGCTGGAAACCTCTGTTATCATAAGTAAGTTTACTGAGCATCCTCAAACTAAGAAAGAATTTAATGTTTGCAACTTAGTGAGGCTTTTTACTTTAAAGAGGAAAAAGATATCAACACTTGGGAGACTATGGTCACCCATTTTTAATTAGTCAAGCTGTTTAGCATCTTGCCACTTGCTTGAGATTGTGTCCATCCATTCAAAAAGAAAACAAACTGAAACATCCTTGAAAGACCTATTCCATCCTACTTGATAATTGTACCTTCTATAAAGAAAGTAGACTATGAATTTGTGAGATTACTGTGCCTGAGTAAAAGCATTGCCATCTATTGGGGAAGGATTCACAGGTTAAAATATGCTAGAGTTTTGTATGGAAAGATGATTAATATAGGTGTAAAATGTCTGAGTTCTTTGTATACTTTCTATGTATATAGGGTCTAGGTGATGCTTGGGAGTAATGCTTCAAATTATTTCTATCAAATATAAAATCTGTTTTTGAGGAAAACAACGCACTGGAAATTAAAAAGCATCCATCTTTTACTAGTTTTATCTCAGAGTAGCAAATAAATTCTACAAATCTGGAAAAAAAAAAAAAAAAAAAAAAAAAAGAGGTTTATTTGAGATTGTGCCCTTCTTCCTCCCCAGCTACTTTTCAAGAGCCAAATATAAAATGCAGAACCCAAACAAGAGAATTGTAATTCACTCAGTGGACCACTACAAGTGGCAACATATAAATGATACTATCAGAATTGAGCCAGAACTGGAAGATGAGAAGGGGAGCAGTGAATGCAGGAAACTGTTTAATTTTTCAGTAGAAAGCATTTGCAATAGCAATGAAAAAGGAAGAAACTGAAAATCAAAATACAAGCATTAAGATTTCAGATCTCATAGCAACACTGATAAAAGGGTAAAAAGCTTCATAATAATCAAGGATAGTTTCACATATACAGTTTTGTTTACTTTTAAATGTATGACTTAATTTACTGCCAATAACCCATGACAACATTATTTTATTGGAATACAGTTGAAAACAAATATTTACATTGCCTTTATGAGTAAGTAACTTGGTTCATTATTTTATCTAATGGCAGTTGGCAGGATTAAAAGAAGTTACGAAAGTAAGTAGTAAGTACTGCTATGTTCAGAAATAATACTGCTGAAAAAAAAAAAAAAAAAGAAATAGAAACAATTTGTTCTTGACCTTCACAAAAAATCCAAAACTGAAAACCTCTCCAAGCATATAATGGCTGGCCAGTAATAGGGAAGGTCTTTTCCACAATACCTGGCTGCTTTGCCAGGTCAGCACCTTGCTGTTAACAGCAAAAAGCAGGCTGCTTAAGGAGGGATGCAGGGATGAGTGGCCAGACACAACTGAGAGGAGATGCTGTGGGTGTTCAAACAGACCTGGCAGGCCATGTTCCAGTGACAGCAGGATGTGCTGAAGAGTTCAGAATTACATGCAGCAGTGTTGTAGTTACAAACCTGTTGTCTCCTCCCTGTGCACCCAGGGGAACAGGAAGTAGGAATGCCTGGAAGCCCTGTAACCAACCCTAGGATCCTAAAAGGAAATGTCTTGCAGATGGCAAACACAGATATTCCTGTTGTGTCTCAGTTTTTGGAAACAGAGGTTGCCACCCTGAAATGCATGATATAAAAGAACCACCAGGGAGTGGTGTTTTGCTAGGAGGGATACCAAAGTAGCAAAAGTTATTACTTGTACATCCTTTAACTTAATGGTGAGGATAAAGAGCATCACAGCTTTCCAAGATGAAAAAACAAAGCAGAGGGCAAACTGGGGACTTCACAGAAAACAATTTGAAAAGGATGTCCTAAGAGACACTGGAAGAGCTCAATACCAAATCTCTTGCACACTGCAGTGGTTTAAACCCCAGCCAGTAACTAAGTACCATGCAGCAGCCTGCTCACCTCCCTCACCTCTCCCAGTGGAACAGGGAGTACAATCAGGGAAAAAAAGGTAAAACCTGCGGGTTGAGATAAGAACAGTTTAATAACAACAACAACAACAACAAAAATCTTTGAAAAATAACTGTAATGAAAAAGGACAGAATGAAAAGACAGAGAAAAATAAACCCCAGAATGACAATGATGCAGAATACACTATTCCCCACCTGCTGACCAATGCCCAGGCCTTTCCCAAGCAGCCACCAGTTCTCCCAGCCAACTCTCCACAGTTTATACTGGGCATGATGCTCTATGCTGTGCAATGTGTCTTTGGCTACTTTGGGTCCGTGTCCTGGCCACGCTCCCTCCTTGTGCATCCCCTCCAGGAGGAAACTGAAAAACCCTTGATTTGGAGTGAGCACCCCTTAGCAACAACTACACCATCAGGGTGTTTTCAGTGTTGTTCTCACAGTGAATACAAAACACAGCACTCAACAGCTACTGGGAAGAGAAATTAACTCTATCCCAGCTGAAAAGAGGGCACGCAGTGATGACTAATTACTGCTGTCACCAGGGAGCAGATGCACCTGTGCTGCAGGGAGTGCACCGTGTCACCCACTGTCCCCAGCGCAGCGCTCTGGGCCTCGGTCTGTCACAAAGCTCCTCCTGCACAGCTGTATTCCCATTGCCAGACCTCCAGTGCAGAGCCCTACGTGCAGACAGACGGATCATGAACAGCCCAGGGTGCCTATGTTCAGGAAATTCCCTGTCCAGCATCCAGGACCCCCGTGGCTGTCACACTCGCAGCCCCTGAGTGACCACTGAGGGACAGAGCCCCCTCCACACCTGCACCACCCACAGCTCTGAGTTTTATCCCCTCACAGGGTAAAGAAGGGGATATCTGGGGGTCATTAGCTTCTGCCACATCCCTCAGGGTCCCTCAGCTGGCCAGGCCAAGTCCCTGGACCCCTTGTCATGCCAAGGGCTGTCAGTTCAGGGCCTCAGTCCCAGGCTCCCACCCAGAGCTCCTGCACCAAATGTCTCCCTCAGCAGAGAGCAAAACCCAGCACAGAACTGCTGGCCATGGAGTACCTGAGGAAACCAGCCTGCAGAAGAGCTGAATTCTTCATAGAGAACAGCTAGACAATGACGGACAAACCCATTCTTCACTTTTTTAAACTTATTTTTAATTATTATTCATAAAGAAGGTGTGAAGCAAAGGAGGGCTTGGGGAAGTAGTCATGTCTGAATCTCAGGTCTTTACAAATCTCCCTATTTTTTTTCCTACATGCTCTAGCAGCCCCCTTAAATACTTGTTGAGAGACCTGACCCTCCTTCCAAAGATCCTCTTTTTATTTCTAATTTCTTTCAAAACCTTCTTGCCCATCCAGGCTGGATGTTTCCCTCATTGAATCACCTTTCGACACAGGGACAGCCTGCTCCTGTGCCCTCAAGATCTCTGTTTTGAAGCACACTCACCTTTGCTGAACTCCTTTGTTTTTAAGGGCTGCTTCCCAAGGAGCTCTCTGAATAAAGTCTCCTAAACAGGCCAAAGTCTGCCCTCCAGAAATCCAGTGTAAAATTTCCCCCTGATATCACCGAATATCAAGAACTCTATAATTTCATGATCACTGTGCCCCAAGCGATTCCAACCACCACATCTCCCAAAACTTTTTAGAACCATTTCAAAATCTACTACAGTAAAATTGCAGTAGAGGAGACCAAAAAAAAAAAAAAAAAAAAAAACAAAACAAAAAAAAAAAAAAAAAAAAAACCCCACCCAACTATCTTCTGTATATTATTTTGTAGCCTGAGTCAAACTTGGGTCCAGCTAACAGGTTTCATTGCAAGAGACAGATTTGGATTTTTAAAAATAGCTTTGTTCTTGATTTAAATGTCCAGGAAGACATCCTAAGAATGAGGAAACTGGTTTTGATCCCAAAGAAGAGCTACAGACCAAGTTTCCACTGCAGTACAACTGACAGTAATTAATTGGACAATATTAAAGTGCACCTGTTTATCTGAGAAGGTTTGTGTATGTCTTGGATACAAATAAGTTAAGATAGCAGATATGAAAAAATCAATTTTGGTAGAACAGATGGGTTCATTTTATATCCCTTAGATACCCGACCTATATTTAGAAATCTCTTCAATTATAATCGTGCAGTTCTTGTCCAGGTGTGAACTTGGATAGGTAATAGCATTTCACAGAAAAACAGTTTCTCTGTACCAGTAACTGAGATTTTTGTACTTCCCTAGAACCTTCTTTCCTTTGTATTTTAAAAAAATACCTCTTGGCTCAGTATCTCCAGAGGAGCATTATTAGATTAAAAATAAAGTAAGCACTACTAGCCGCAATAAATAAATTATTTATAAAAATATTATAATTCTTATAGCATACTAAAGAGTACTTCAAACTGATACCATTTCCAAAGTTTAATAGTTAATTGTACCATTAGAACAGAAGTTAAAACAAAAATTTCCAGTACAACATCCCAACTTTAGATAAAATTAAGATAATTTAGATTAAGAATCTTGCAGATAAACACTCAGTTGCAGTAATCTAGATCAAGCCTGTAGGTTTATTTTTATTATTTAATAGAGGCTAACTAAAATGTCTAAATATAACTTCAAAGTGAAATATGAAATTTTTTCTTCTCTAAATGGTAAAATGGG
Organism: Muscicapa striata striata; assembly: GCA_030060385.1. Classification (NCBI taxonomy): domain Eukaryota; kingdom Metazoa; phylum Chordata; class Aves; order Passeriformes; family Muscicapidae; genus Muscicapa; species Muscicapa striata. The sequence continues at coordinate 3,089,846 of JAREIS010000078.1, forward strand.
AATTTAAAGTGTTGCCATGACGTATTTTTGCAGATAGAAAATTCACTGAAACTGTCCCTTTCTCACTGAACCACATTTTCCAACAATTTGAACTTTTACTAAAACTTGTTGCCAGAAATTCCATATTCCTCCTTCTTTCTGAACCTATTCCCAGAATATATTACATGTACATGTTTTTTCCAAAGCACCTTGCGAGCTCACCTGTTTCCCTGATTACCACACCTCATGTCAATGATGGAATTCATTTTACTACACTTACACCAGAAGCTGTCAGTTCTGAATCCTGAAGCTTCCATAGGAGTTTCCTACAAGCCATTAATGAACCATAAGCATAAGATGCCTTTAGCATCCACAGTTTTTGGTATTTCTATATGTGTATGAATTCATTCTTGGCCTACACTCTATAAACACGTTACTGACAGCCCTCTCTCAGCAGGGACATTTTTTCAAGTTATGCACTGTTACATTAAAATATAAAGCCTGATACTTTCTGCAGAACTGTGCTGCTGAGAAAAGCTGTTCTTCCCTCTGTGGTCCTGATGAAGCACAAGTAATAACTGAAAGGCTATCACGAGGTCTGATGGCATTTTAACCATTCCAGGCTCCTCCATTGATACAAGCCTATAAACCTGGCATGCTCAGCCTGAATCTCCCACAAAAGAGAGGCCAAGTCAGTCATGGAGATCTCTATACCCTCATTAGTCTGAGTCAGCTCTCCAGGGTTCTTGCTCCCCATAAACTCTAATATTTCATTTATGTTCTGTCCAAACGATATGTGATGGTCCTGTCTTGACCTCTATCTCAGTTCCTTCACAAGATAAACAACTCAGCCTAATGGGGTGGGGAAAAAGAATTAAGAAGGATGGGAAGAAGGAAGAAGGAAAAAAAGGAAAAAACCAAAAAAAACCCCAAAAAACCAAAACATCATCCCTGAGCGAATTCCCAAATGCCGTCCACAACTGAATCCCATTTTTGGTTGCTAGCAAGAGATTTCACACAAAGAGGAATAAATATGACCCAAACCTTCACCCAATTTTAGCACATACCCCCGGAACTGACGAATGCTAATTAGAAGATGTACCTGAAATTTTGAATTTATCAATATAATCTGATAAACTCAAATAAGCTCAAACCACAATATACAACTTAAGGTTTGTACTGCACTAGTTGCCTGTTCCTTAGGTCATAGTTTATCAGAAAAAAAAATACACCAAAGGAAATCTATATAAAAGGTAAATGTTAATCAAGAGAAATACTGGAGATGAAGAAAATCATAGGAAGATTGTGGGAATACTACTGAAACTTCCTCTAGCTATACAGCTGTATTGTTCTTGAGTAACTACTGTAATGCATGTGGCACTGCCTATTGTTTTAGCCTTAATCATGTTGATGTAATGCACTGGGATTTCTGTTTAATCTGATTCCCATTTCATACGTAATGCTTATTACAGTCAATCTCCTCTGCCATTCCATTTAGTGTGCAATCCTGCACTGAACGATGCATGAAAATATCGTACATGGAATTCTTCCAAAAGCATTCAGTAAGAATGTACTCCTCAAAGCTCAAATGTCACACAGTGTTTATAAACATGGTAACTGCTGACCATTTAACTACATGGCACAGTAGTGACACTGGATAATTGCACAGCTGTCAGAAAGCAACATTTCCATAAAGATATGAATCTAATGTTAACTAAAGAACATAACCTCCCAGAAATATGGTACTTAAAATTTTACCACAACCACATGCCAAGTTGAATTTGAAGACCCAACGAATCCTTTTAAAAGAATAACTAAATTTTGCTCACTTTGACACGGCTTTTTTTCTTTTTGAAAATAACAGGTTTGTGTATCTATATTTGATGTAAAAGCCTCTGCTTTTTAGAGACATTTATAAAGAATTTTGTAATGATTTCCTGAGAACTGTATACCTGAATCACACCTCAAAGAAATTCCAAACAAAGATTCATCAGAACTGATCAGCATGTGGAGGCAGGCATTTTTGTTGTTGTTGTTTGTTTGATTTGATTCTCCACCTACCTTCCAATAAGAGAAGAAATTCCCATTGAAACAATATAGCAGTTTAAGTCTTCTGTTTGGAATGTCTACAGGGGATTGACTGGGCATTGGTCTGAAGGTTGAAAATGCTTTTACAGGCACAGACCCTGGGCAAAGAAACCTATTTCCAGCATTGAGGATTGCTCTCCATCCTTGTTATGAGCACCACTCCACAGGGTACAATACCTTCAGTCCATTCACTGTGTTTTCTCAGCTCTGCTCCGAGCAGCAGCTCAAACTCCAGCTCCAGCTTGCACTGCAAGTTCAACTATGTAGAGTTTGCACAGAGGTTTCCAGACTTAGATCTTTTTGCAGGTATAAACAGCAAAAGGTAAGTTTTCCATTTAAGATGCAAACTTCTTACCTCTCTGACATGCACCCAACACCAAACAGTGAAAGCACAACTTGCACATTCCTAACTCCCCCCTTCAAAAGGCTCATACTTTGTCCTGATGGCATGATAGCTGAAGCTCTGAGAGTCATGTACCACAAACTTTGAAATGAAAGAACGAGCTACAGCATGAAGAAACCACATTGATTTTCAGGAATTTACAGTTTAATACTAATTTACTGCCTCTAGCACAAAGTTGCCAATCACACTGCAAAGCTGTTATTCAATGTAGGTTCTGGGGTTTTAAACTCTATGAACTTGGAAAGGTATATCAATATCAAAGGTTACCCTCTCCAATATCCATATTTTCATCCATTCACATACATTCTATCTCTTCTCTTAAATTTTTTAAAAATCATGTCTGGTTTTAAAAGAAAGATAGCAATAGTCAGCCTGAAACATAATCCCTTTCAAAACAGTCCTTTTCTGCCTACAGCATTCTTCTGCTTTAAATTGCAAAATAAATACATAAATAAAGCAAAGTCCTTACAGGTCTGAGGACCTTCTTGTCAGTCACAGGATACTTTACATGCACAAACAGTGCCACAGGCTGTGTGAGTATTAAAGAACACCTTAAAGATCACCTTAACCATCCCAAACCACAAGACTTTTGCTGACCAGCCCCACCAAGAGGAATGAATATTTGCTGTTCTTTACACCTGCCTGAGGATACAGGCCTGCTGTGCATTAGCCAAGTGAGAATTCTCAGGATGCTGGAGGAGGAGGGAAACCCTTGGGGAGCAGCAATGGTGGTATGGAAGGGCTCCCTCTCCCTCAGTATGCCCACAGTCTTAAACACTTTATGCAAAGCCTTATGAGCTTATGAAGGGCACACAAAGGCAGCAGTCACCCAGCATGGTGTGCATGTACAGCTCATGCCAACAGAAAGCAGACATAAATAAATTCACTTTTTGTTCGCAGATTTTTCTTTCAAACAGATGTTCAAATATTCACCATTTGGGTCCAATCCCGTGATGTTTTGCACCTATACTTTCTCAAAGCTTGCAGAGATACACTGGAAGCCCCACGGTGATCTCATTACTGCCAGTCTGCATCAGCTTTATCTTTGGCAGCAAGAATGGTATTAAAAATATACATTACAGTAATGGGGCATGAGCAGATTTCATTGGAAAACATAATTACTTTTCCTAAAGGCTTGCACACAGTTATTCAGAAGCATATGGCAAAGTTACTAATTTAAAAAAAAAAAAAAACAACAAACATATTTCTTCCTTAGAAAAAATTCTGCTTCTTCTAACTAACACAAGCTCACACAGTGTTTGCAAAGTTACAGACAAATGGAGTTTTGAGATTGAACCCTTCCACACTGTCTGGAGCAACAGCTGATCTTCTGACTCAAGGGACAACTGCATACATTACAGACTATGCCTTGATTCTACTCTTAAAATAATGTAATTTTTAGCATTTTAACTAGTACAATTTTCCCCCCATTGTTTCTGAGGCAGAATTTAGACAAAACACAGATTTTTGTTAGAATTTCCATGTACCTGAGTTTCCCAAAAAATCCAAAGGAGGAAAAAAAAGAGAAACTAATAAGTTTCCAATTTTAAAATATGAGCTGGTTTGACTTGCAATATACTACCTTTAGCACTGATTTCTATCATTCCATCCATGCAGGTATGAAAGGATGCACAAGGGAAATTTTTACTATGTTTAATTAAAGTAGCCTACACTTCACTGACAAAAAAAAATAAAGTCCACTATATGGTGCATCATTTATGCAGGATAATTTATGTAGAAGACTACCAGTCTATGTTTTAAACCTTTGCTTACAGAGAAGAAAACCAGTTCCCAAATATTATGGTATGTGTAGAATTTTAATGAATTTGTTTGTGACAAGCTATGACTAGAAAACACAAAATTGTTTCAGTGTATATCCCACTAAAATGGATTCAAATTTTAGGCTAATGTATGGAAGCATCCATCAAGTGTTAATTTATTTTTCTGAAGATGAAGTGACAGCAACCTATTGTGTAACAATACAACAAACAGCGATGAACAAGGAATTTGGCATGAAATCCATCCTCCTTGAGGGAAAATCTGTAGGAGATGGAAACAAGAACCAAGTCTATTAGCTGATGATAGCTCTATTCATAAGGTTTGTGCTGTGGACAAATTTCTCTGTTTGCAGAACCTACTAAGACACACCAAACTTTTGAGTAAGGCCACGCATTTGACCACATATTGCAGGTACATTCAGTTCAGCTGCAACTGATGCTCTTCTCTGCAAAGAGAAACAGAGATGCTGCAGGGAGCAAACAGACAAGCAAATAACGAGACCAGAAGAACTCAGCAAGAACAGAGGAATATAAAATCCAAGGACTGAGATCTATGGGTGGTGAGGACAACACACAGAAGATTAAAAAACATAAATGAACAAGAGAGAAAAGAGGACAGGGGAGGTAGGAAGTAACCACGAACCACATGAAGGAAAAAGAAAGTTGAGAAGATTGGAGATTCACACAATCCCAGGAACTGTTGAATTGCATGAGGGACAAATTGACTGGCCTGCCATCAGAGAGCACAGAGGGAAGAGGTCAGCTGGCTAGGACAAGAAATACAATCTTGAGACAGAAAAGAAATAATAAAGAAAGAGAAAAAATAGTCTTTCTTCACTTAGGTCAGGTGTCACTGTAAAGTTACTTCTGGATAAAGCAAGAGTTATATATAGATGAGATAGATGTACAGTGCAAATTGAAGCAGGATGCAGCTAATGAAGAGGAACGGACAGATAAGACTTGTGATAGAAAGAAACGGTCAGCAAATGCAACCACTGGGAAGTATTTTCATTAAGTGAACATTTCTTAGCTGATTCTTTTAGATAATACTTCAGTGTTGGGCTAGAGGGACTAAGTGTGAAACTAATAGAAGAAAATTAAATATTAAAAAGCATACAGGGCTTGCAGTCTCTAAAACTACTTTTAATTTGTAAGACTATAAAAAAATTTTAATGAGGATATACTAACAGCCATTTACAAAGAGGGCAGTGCAAGATGTGAAAACAGCAATAAGAAGAATACAAGTGTGGTGACATTTTATTCAGAAAGAGAATGATATTTACATAGTAAGATAACAGATAACAAAAAAATGAACAGGGATATTATTGAATCTATGTGAGGGAAGTAAAGAAAGATATCCTGGGATAACAGGCCTATGAAAAAAGCTGAACATAGAAGAATAATCCTTACCTATTAAAATGTTCTGCAGGGATGGTGTGCATTTAATAAAACATAAATTCTTGAAGTCAGAGCAAAATAATAACAATAAAAAATAATAGTAATAGTAATAATAAATCTTGTAAGAAAGTGTAATCATTACTTAAATGAAGCTAAGTACAGTCAAGGTTGCTAGCTTCACAACAGAGTCCTTAAGAAATTCCAAATTTCCTCTGCCATCCTTAGATTTTGAAGTTTTCACCTATCCAATTTACTCAGCATGTAGTCCTCCATAATCTGAGAGCTTTAGTTGCTTATTTAATATTATCAGCAATGAATCTGACAAATGCTATCAAAGGAATTAACTACAATAGAAAACTAGGATTTATGATAAATACACAGGTATTTAGAGAGCACTTAAAAAGTGATGATTTCTGAAGCCAAATAATGTAATTACACTGAAATTCACTACTACAAAAAATAAGGTCATGCACTCAGATAACAAAGAAAAGTCTATTATTTGTAACTTCATCAGTTTGAGAAACACCAAGGGTGTTATTACAGGTTTATTATCTGTGGTCCAGCAATCTGTACACCCATGAACAACTAGACCTTAAGATATATATAGATATAGCTGGATAGATACATTTAGATACCTATATATGTATAAGAGATGAAATGTCATCAATAGAGTAAGAAATTATGCATACCAACAAAGAGAGACTCCTGAAGTCACTGGTAAGTGGAGAGTAGAGTTTAAGTTTGGACAGTTGAGTAGCAGAATCATAACACAGTATGTTTCCTGTACTTCAAGTACTACATTAAGGACCCCAAGAGGATAAAAAGAAAGCATCCCACCTGCTGAACTCACATGGCCACGCTAGCAGAAAGACATACGGATATATTATCATAGATATATTCTGGTCAAGAATAAAAAGGTTTCTCCTAAGTCCTATGTGGAGATTCTACATTCACCTCACAGTGAATAGCAGTGAGGTGAAACGGTAGTGGCAGGCCAAAACACACAGCTTCATTTCAGGAGCATGACCAGATTATGAAAGTGATTATGGAATACACATTTATGTATTTATAGCCTCTCTTCTCAGGAGACAGAAGCATGCAAGCCAGGAGTTCACTTCTTATCTTGTATCACTGTGACAGTACAGAAACCCAGCAGCAGCCTCCTGGGTTTTATGAGAAAGACACAAAAATATGCACTTTATTTGTTATATACTACAGCAAAGAGTTAATACTGAGGCCCTGTTTCTATTAGGAACTCAGGCATTCAAGGTTTAATCTCAGATGTTGTAAATTGCATCTCCTGGAACTTGGCAAGCATCTTGTCAGCTTCAATGTAATTTGTTTTTCCAAACCCAAATTGTTTTTAAAAGATTAAGGTGTTCTAATTTTTTAAAGCATTAAGTACAAAAGCAGTAATCCTTTACCATTGTGATAAGGATTGTCTGCCATAATGTTTATTATTTACTAAAGCTTGACTGCCAAAGAAAAGGAACTCATTTTTCAAAGTCCATTTTTTTATGCAGCTGAATTGCTATATTCTGAATTTGGGGCCAAGAAAAGAAGACTGATTACTCCAGTTCTGAACAACTTGCACAAAAATAAATATGATTCAATAATTTATAAAATAATATGGGATGAATATTACCTCCATTCAAGTTAAGGGGGACAAGATTTCATCCTCAGGAGTCTTTTGGCTCTCAAATATCACTCTAAATCCTAGAGAACGGATGGATTTAGAAGACTATTAAGACCCAGTTTAGCCAGATGTTTTAGTAAAGTAAATCAGCTAATAGGTCTTCATAAAAAAGATCTGTTATTAAAAAAAAAAAATCAAACCAAAACAAAAAATATTTTAAAAAAACCCAAACAAAACAAAACAAACAAAAAACAAACAAAAAAAAAAAAAAAAAAAAAAACCAAAAAAAAAAAAAAAAAAAAAAACCAACAAAAAAAAACCAAAACAAAACAAAACAAAAAAACCAAAAAAACCCAAAAAAACCCCAAAACAAAACACATCAAAGCTAAGTAAAGAAATCTGGGACTCTGTTTTCTTGATTAAAGTAGGTATGGCAGAGTTCTGGGGAGGGGGAAAACCCACTCATCACAATGTTCAAATGAGGCTGATACCACTCCCACTGGAGAAAACCAAGATGATAGAGTTTTCAATAGAAAAGAGAGGAAAAAACTATAAATACAGTATGATGAGACCTTTGCTTGCAGCTGGAAATAGGGGCAGAGAGATAAAGTGCATGATAAACATCATCCACATGTGACAGAAAAAGGAGCTCAAATCACTCATCCTTGTTCAAGACCTTCAACAGTATCCTTGCTTTAAAAATCTGGAATATTTCTTGCCTTCAGTAGAAGAGTTTGTCACAGCAAAGGCTGTGCTGAACCTGCTGCTTTCTGCCCCAGAAGAAGCAAAAGAGAGCACACTCCTGGAGATACACTGCCCATGTCCCAGAGGCCCTGACCAGAAATACATCCTTACTGTTGGCTCATTTGGTATCTCTGCTTGAAGAGCTTTAGAAATGTGTTCCCCTGGCCACTCACATTTATCTGTGCCTTTTACCACTTTCTCCATCGCAGCATTCAAACTGAAAACTAAAGCTTATAAGAATATCACTGCCAGTTTGCTCTTGCAAATTCTACCCTTCTGCATCACTCCTGCAGCTGCTCCTCAGTCAGGGGCTGGATTGTTAACTGAACACTGGAAGGCAGCAGGATTGCTGCTCCATGAATCTGAAGCTCATAGCCAGAACTGTCATTCCATAACCCCCATCTTCCCCTTCCCTGGGTAAATACACATTTGTGTATGTACACATTTGTGTGGCTATGCTCCCACAAATACATATACATACCCACACATCTGTCTGGGGACAGGCACATAAAATAAAAAAAGAAAAATGGAAGGAAGAAAATCAGGTCAGCAGTGACATCCAAAGCATAAAAGGGTATTTTAAATGAAGTCATGTTCTCACCACACAGAATGGAGACTCAAAAATTTACTCTGGGATTTATCATACAATTCCTGGGAAAATATGAGCAAATTTTCTCAAGTTTGGTGTAATTTGACGATACATGTGCATTTTGATAGATATATACACATACACTCATGCATAAAATATTACAAATCTAGGACTGACACAGATAGGAAAACCACTGTTGCAACTTTTCAGGGATCATACAGAACAGCAGGATTGCATTAATAAGTATGCTAACAAGTAAAAAATGTTTGCACATGTCTTGGCCACTGATTTTAAGTTTGGCTATATCTAAGCAGGATTTATTGGTCAAAGTATGCACTTACCTGGAAATCCAATGTAAATTATTAGGGCACACAGTTTGTTTCTGTTCTAATTTTGACTCAGGCATTAATTCCCTTCTGTGGCTTTAGGAAAAGGAAAACAGAGGAGGGCAGTCCTTTTGAAATGGTTTGAATAAGTACATTTTTATGTCACCGTGTGCTGCCTTCTGGGAGAGAGATGCCTCTCCTATCCAGGGCGACACTTCTGGGACAAGTGGCAAGGAGCCATTTCCCCTGCTAGATTTCCTCGTGCCTTGCCTTTGAGAGCACATTTCAGCACTTCAGTTGGCTGTGTCAGAGGAGATAGCACATGGCTGAGCTCTGTGCAAATTGCCTCTCACAGCAGCCTCGGACTGTGCTCAAACATCACCTCCCTCACCTCCCATTGTTCCCTGTTTCTTTTCATTAAGTCTATTCAGCAATTCTCTCTAAAATCTGTGTCTTGGCTGTCTCTCTGTCAGCTGACTCCTTCCTGTCCCTCTCAACGAGCACAAGACATTACTCACCTGTCTGTGCTGCACAGCTGAAACACAAAAACTATCAGTCAAGTGAGAAGACTGCAGCACACTCCTACACCATTATTTTGCTTTCCCTTAGCTACTCTGTACCCCTATTCCACAGGAAGATTTATTTCCCAAATTAATTAAAAGTACACAGCCTGTCTTCATTCTGAAACTCTCACCAGCTATTTACTCCATTCCAAACCCAGAGACAGATGGAGCTGTTTGCCCCCAGCTGTAGATAAACTTCTACAGACATAAAACTCTTCTTCCCCCTCTACAGTAACTCTGGCCCCATGTGTTCCCAGACAGATTGAAGAGTCTACTACAGCTGTGTGAAAACTCTAGACCATTGGTTCTCCTGCTCTTTTTAAAATGAAAGGTGACCTGGAATTTTGAGCCATGTGTCTCCTGTTCTCTGGGTCTTGCATAAATACGGTATACTAGGCTCAGTAAGGTCTATTCAAAAAGACAAATTTGTAACATAAACTTTCATTAATCGGTTTCGGTTACTTCAACACCTGTTCTCCTTGTACTCAAGCCTTCTTGCCCAGAGACTTCTGTCTCTTTTCTTGGGATGGAGTCAAGACAGGATTCCCCACTCCTCACACTTTTGTTCAGAGATGTGACCTTACACCACCTGAAAATGCACTGTGAGAAATGAACAAGCAGAACAAGTCTTCATCAGCTTCCAAAACCCAAACAAAATTATTTTCTACTCCACCTACCTACCTAGTTAAAAAATGGGGAGGACATTTATTTCCTTGGGCTCAGTAAACAGTAATAAATAGCCACTGCAGTTTGCAATTCTCATTTAGCATAATTACAGATACTTAGACTCAGCTGAGGAAAAGGTATGCCAGTATGGGTTCATACTCTGCCAAATACCCTGTACAACAGGGTCCACCTTCCAGCCAGCCAAGGGCCAGAAACTTGCCAGAAAAACCCTACTTGTTCAAAAATCCCAAAACAGTAACAACAACCAAAACTACTCTATGGCACTGTTTCACAACTTTCATTTGAAATTCCACTGCTAGAACCTGTGGTAGACTAAGATCAATAAAAAAACAATCTTGGGATGGATTTTATTCCCATAATTTAAAAACAACTAGGGGGCATATGGCTTTTACAACCTTCACATGGGTCTAAATCCTTCTCTCTGACTACTGAGCATTATTAATTAACAAAATTTGAACTTTCATTTATTAACTGACTATTAATTGCTCAATATACTGATGCTTCTCAAGTTCTGCTTTTGAACTCCATGCCTGTGCAGCTTGGGAAACCACTACATGAAATCTTGAGCTTTCCTATTCCATCCTATTTGCCTAGAAAGACTCAAAACCTGTCGCAGATGAATAATTGTAGTAATAACTGAAATAAACTGAAATGTCTTGTTTTTATCACTGCTTGAATTACTACCACAGAAAATGAGAAGCCTTGGGAAAAAAAAAAAAAAAAAAAATATTTTAGAAGTATCTGTCTGATGCAAAAATCAAAGTTCCTTCGACGTTTTAAGTAAAGTGACAGCAACTCAAAAATTGCTATAAATTTTCAGTGCCATACTTCTAAAATCAATAGGATTTAAAATGCGTGACTAATTGGGCTGATACAAATTCCCCTTTTGAATTTACATATGTAAATGTTTGCAGAATTATCCAAGTAATTATGCCACCCTTAGCTACATGATATACATCATATACGGTCTGGATAAGATAGAAACATTGATAAATTAGTGATCAATCTTTACAACAAGCTTTTCTTTTCAAGTAATCCTATGACAAGCATGGGTACAAGGAGAAAATCAGAACACAGCACCACCACTCCTTCCATCTGAGTGTGTCAAAGGCACAGAGTGAATAAATACCATGTGGTATTTTCAGAGCAAGGCAAGACCTGCCAGCTTTTCCTCAACCTCTACCCTCTAACAATGTGTTGCCACCAGCAAAGTGCTTTCAGAAGACCCATCATCTTCCCTCTCTCTCCCAGACAGGACTGCAACACTGAAAGCCTTTGTGCCATATTCAACTCCAGGCTGAGGAGACAGACATGATATCAGGAGCTGTGTTTGATGCAGAAAGAGCAATTAATTGAAATTTTCACCCTTGTTTAAACACAGAGCAGTGGGGATGGCTGAGAAGAGAGCAGCAGGAATTCCCTTCCACTCCCTGTGTAAGGTTTCAGAGGAAATGCTGCAGGAATATCCACTGTAATTCCAACAGCTCTGGGTGCTAACTTGTTTGCACCTCCCCGCAGCTGCTGTACCCTAAATTCATCCTCCCTGACCATGTAGTTTCCAGTTTTCTCCTCAGGGGGCAGTTTTACAGCCCTTTCTGAAACACCTGCATTGAGGATGCTTTTCAATGCATCTTTGTTCTTTCTATTCAGTGTAAGGGGAGTTAGGTATTAGAAAAATTACTCCCCTCAGCTTTCTTGAGATACTAGTGCTTTCATCAGAAATCTACTGAAATTAGTGGGTCTCTCTTCAGTTGTTGTCAACAAACATGGGGCCAGGCTTAGAAAAAATAATATGAAAAAAGCAAGAGTTAGTTTTTTTTATTAGACCCTATCATAATCATCTTGGCAGAAGAAATAATCATTTACATGAGAGGACAAATTAATATCTAAATAATAAACTCTCCATGCTCTGGAGTCATCTCTTCACAACTGAGCCCTCTATGCATAATGTACGACTGCTGTGTCGATGACTTTGAATAATCACAAGTGACCTGAAATAACAGCAAAGTAACACAGAGAACTGAGTCTTTGAATCCATCCCCCACAGGGACTAGAATCTATTGTTCCACACTGTAGAATGTTGTTTGTGTAGATAATAATTTTATCTTGTCTAACTTTAAAGTTCACATTCATAGGCTTTTTTGATTAATCAAATGACTCTGACAGCCAGAAGCTTCTTTCCAATATTAGACAGAAAGTGGTGGGTTTCAATTTATGATTATTCAAACTACTAATCTCTGGTGTCTCTGGCTGCTATTATTCCCTTGCCTGTGACCCAACCACTTAATGAAGTGAAATTAATTTACAGTAATAGGAAATTCTCAGAACTACATGGAAGCACAAGCTTTAATGTGAGAAGAACAAATGGCTATTTCATGCAAGGCTGACCACAAGCATTGTAAAGATATTTGAAAGGACTTTATACCTTTTTAAATAGGTATGGTATTAGCTGGAACAATATACTGCAGTAAATATGATAAATCAAATGCTTCTTCAAATCAGAAAGCACCAACACAATTTTCTCCTTTTGTCACACAGCAGAATTTTCTCATTTGCATATAAATATATGACACACATATATTTTATAAAAGTAAAAGCAAGATCTTATCATCTTTCAAATCCCTTTTAACTCTTCTATCATAACACCAATGACAAACTCCCAACAGTAAAGCAGTAACAGGGAGGTTGACTTTTATTTGCTTACTCGCCCTTTACAAATGTATGTATGGGTGTGCATTAGCACTGAAATAAATATGGGATTATCTTAAATGGCAAAATAAAGCTCCCATTTTTGTCCAAAGATATTGTTTATCTACAAAATTCTACAAAAGCATGTAACTGTAACTCAAATCTCCCACATTCTTTTATTTCCTTTCATGTAGGAAAGTATCACTTTTGGATCATTTGCTAACTAGCTCTAATATTTGTTTTGTTATCCCTCATATACTCTGTACCCTTATTATAATTTGTCAAGACTTCTTAGGTTCCCTGGGGGAAGGAATGGTTTTCCATGCAGCAGTTAACACAGTGATCCTTCAGGGTGGCTGGGGGCTGTGGGACAAAAGGCACCACTCAAGTGTTCATGAATTCACATGCTCTCATTGCACACATATGGTGGGGATGCTCGAGCAACACACTGGGAACATCCTTTGACATTTCTCATCACCCTCTTCCCCAGCCTGACTGAGACCATCTGACTCCTAGTATGTTGTCACAAGCTCCAGCTCCTCCCCTTTCTGCTTTTCTTTTCCCTCATCCCAGAGCTTGGGAGAACAGGACAAATATTTTCCCTTCAAAAAACCTAAAGTGGCAACAAGATGCTTTGGTGACACCTTTAAGTGGCAGCTTTTCTATTTTGCCCAAAGTTTCAGAATATCTCCATCTGAAATCAACCTATCACTGCACAAGTACTGAGGTTGGAAAATAAGCTGTTTACCACTGTTGGCAAAAGTCTGTGCCAATTGCTAACCCTGTATGGATCTCTTTTTTTCCCCAAGAGACTGGTAATTTATAGATATTTCATGGGAACAAGGCTTACTTCCTACCAGACCTGGAGGTCTTTATGCAAGGTGTGGGCTGCTACCCAAGGTGTTATCAGCAGATGTAACAGGTCCAAGCCTTCTTCTGTATTTATTCTTATGAGCACACTTCTCTTCAGGGGAGTATCCAGCCTACATGGGTAAGTGAAGGGCAATCATACTCCTGGGCAAACACAATGCAAACTCTAGCCTCTTCCAAGTCCTTAAGCAAACTGACTGATTGACAGACAGCCACAGAGAGATACATGAAGAAAAGGCTTTACAAGATAGAAAATTATTCATATCAAATGATAATTCACAGATTTCTCTTTCTCCCCCTCTATTCATTTACTTGTTCAAATAAACTGAAAAGCTCCTCCATCTCCTTGATATTACAAATTCATCCTTTCAAAAACTGCTTTTCAAAACTGCTATTTAATTTCTTTTCTGGCAGTGCATCTAAATCTTCTGTAACCCAAATACAGTATACACACATTACCTCACTAAAGCAGAATTGGATGTGTTAGTTTGGCAATGTGTTCAAAGAAATCTTTCCTCAGGAATCTTAATAGATAAAAATGAAGAATCTTCAATTGTTAGACAATGGAAGCTCAGAAAATATATGCAATGAAAAATATTTCAGTATTGCAAATAAATTAAAAAATACAAAATGGAATCTTAAAGGAGTTAACTGACAGGCAGCTTATACCAGTAATTTCAATGTTTAATAAATCTCAAAAAGCCCAAAAAACCACAAAGTATTACCAGTTCTAAAACATGCAAATATAAAACAATTAAAGGGTGCAGAGGATTTTATACCATGGATCAAGATGTCCATGTCAGGTAAAAAAATAAGTTATCAATGACTGGTCAACCAATAATTAGATATTTAGGAGCATCTACATAGAGGAACTTTTTTTCTTTAACAGAGTTACTGGTAAGATTCAGAAAAATAATTTACTGGTACAAGTTCTTCAACTATATACAATATTTATTCTTTTAAGAGAGATTTTATATGGATTTAGGAGAGCAAACAGTGAAAGGATTAGTGACTGGTTAACTCCCCTTGCCCTACCACTGTGCTAATTCTGATTGGAAGTGTGGAATAATTTAGACACCCTGCAATAGCCACAAAGGCTAGTTTCTCTTTTTCGACCCTTTGGCATTATATGCTGTGAAGTCATAAAATATTGAGGCAAACTCAGAGATAGCTAGAAATGCTTAACCCACACATCTCTGACCATTTGCCTGTCCAGCATAAAGGTGTTACTGGATTCACAGAAGCTTCAGGAAATACTGAAAGCAGCATTTACAAAGGTACTTCTTGCCACTGGTATTTAGAAAAAACATGTGATATGTTCAACAAACAATCCATGTTTCTGACAGATGACTACAACATGTTACAGGGAGGAAATTCAGTTGAATTATTACACTTTAGAGAAAAAGTAAATTTTAGGTACATTCATAAATGTGCCTAAAAATACTAATTGCAAATTGAAGCTCCATTCCAAAGCACAGTGCATTAATCAGGGAAAAAAATTAAGTGTACACTGGTAGTCTTCAATTTACCTTCTACATTCAGTATATCAGAAAGCATCTACCTCTTCTACCAAAAAATTTTAAAAATTAAAAAAAAAAAAAAAAATTAAAAAATTCCTGTAGAGGCAATATCTTGGAGTAGTTTTACTGTAAATTTTTGTCTATTTAAGCAAAATATAACTGTATAAAAATAAGTAACTGTCCTGAGATTAATACAGATTACTTTAAAACCCTTGACCTTCACAGATTTCATTTGGAAGAGATGATTCAATATCCAAATACTTTGTTCCAGAGCAAAAGAGCATACAAATAGTTACTTAAGATCATAAGGTGCTCTGTGAGTAACATTTATTTTTTCTAAGGGGTCAGAACCTGTAAGTGCAAAACCTCAGAAAGTCCACAAGACATAGATGCATGCTACAAAGTTCTCATTTCAAACATAAATATAGAAATCTTAAATCAAACTCAACACTGAAAAAAATGAATCTTCAGCTGTAGCAACTGATGCAGTCTGGAAACTTGTACACATAAAAGTTAAAAATATCTACTGTTATGATTTTATGATTTGCCTTATAAATTCCCCATATAATTGTATCTCACCATCTGAAGGTTGATCAGAAGAATCATGAGACACAGAAGACTGGAAAGCCTTGGAAAAGCCAAGGTCTTTTCTGAGCAGCATGCAACAAACAAGACTGGACTGAAGAAAAGAAAATCCCAAATCATGAAAATATGTGAAGCTCAACTGCCTGTGCACACAGCTCCTCTGCAGGCAGTTGCACATGATTTCTAAAGTGTAATGTATTTAGAAATCCATCTGTAATTTGGGAGGTTAATAGTTTAAACCTTCCTGCAAAATTCATGACTAAATACCAGTGAGGCTGGACCTCAGTAATACTCTGAGACTGTGACTTAGCTGTACAGAGAAATGGTAACTCAGATCCTGCACCAGGAACAGCAGTTTCGCAGCGTGAACCTCCTAAGCAGCAAGTCAGGTAAGGTCTGCCCCTGAAGTCTACTGCCTTGGACACACACAGGCTTGTGGGAGTCCAGGACATTCCCCTGGCTTCCCTGGGGGTCTCAAAACCCCCCTGGCAGGCCTCTCAGAGACCCCAGAATGAGACCCAGGTGTCTCAGGGGCTGAATTTAACCCCTTGGGAAAATCTGCCAACACTGCAGGAAGAATTACAGGTCACAAAAATAAGTAGAGTATAAGTTAGATTGTTAGAATGTAGAATAAGTAGATTTTTAGATTGTTTATGATAAGGGCCATATGGTCAGCATGGAGGATTTGGGGTGTGGTGTGCCACTTCCTCCTTCTTCTCTGTGCCATCCATGTTGGATGACATGCTGGCAGCCACAGATTGGATGGGGACAAAACTGGACAGTGTAATAAGGTTGTACTGTATTGGAAAGTGATGGTAAATATTGAAGACGTAGATTAGAGTATAAAAGATAGGTCCTGCCTCTCCCAGGCGGGCATTTGATCATGGTCACCTTGCTGAGCAGACCTGTGTCAGCCTGGCTGGGACACTTTGTAGATAAGATATAATAAACAGCCATGAAAAACTACAGAAGATCCTCTCAAGCAGTTTCTCACCGGTGGCCTCAGGAAAACCCTGAATCCCAAAGCACCTACATGTCCATCCGAGGAGGTCTCATGCCTAAAGAGACCCTCGGACAGTGACAAGGCTGGGTGTTAATATATTTTTTTAAAAAATAACTTGCTTTTAACAAATAATTAACTCAATCCATGACATGTGCAACAATTAGTAACAACAGAAAAAACCTATTAGGGGATGGAATTATTATTTCTCTACCCTCTTCCTCCCTCCTCCCTCTCCTCAGCATTTACCCAGCTGCTTTAGGATGGTTAAGGTTGGAAAAGGCCTCTAAGATCATCAAGTCCAAATACTGCATTTTTAAAAGGGCTAAATTATGGAGCAGATTTTTGGAATGAGCAATTTCTATGAGCTCCTTCAGCTACAATGTTTGTATTCAGACATGAATTTGCAGTCTCCTTTTCAGTGGGGTTTGGATGTTTTCTGCTCTGTGTGTTTCAATATCAGCTCCCTCAAGAGCATTAATCTAAACCTATGTATGTGCAAAGAGATAATCAGATGAATGTGCAATAAAGGATCTTTCAAAAAACCAACACATTCAATATATGCGTACTCAAATTCAGAGCTAGAATATTATTCTCATGAAAATGTTGCTCAGAAGGATTACTGAAAAGAAAGGCTTCGGAGAAAAATCAAGAACACCTGAAAAATCGTTTGGAAGCAAACTTTTACACTTTTAAACACAATCCAAACAAGCTTTTCTTTGCCAAAAGAATGCAAAAATTCCCTGAGAATTTACTCATGGCAGGAAATGAAAACAGACCTTTTGTGTTCCCCTGCAGACTTGGCAGCAGAGACTCACAGCCAATTCACACTTGAATGACTCCAGAGCTGATCTGAAGCTTGCAGTCCCTCCAGCACTTCCAGTGTGCTCTAAAGAAAAGCTGAGTATCCCATAATTAAGTCAATACACAAAGGTAATGTCGAATATCTAAAAGTGACAGGATGGGCAGGACCTGTTGATACAGGATATAATGGCAGAACTTACTAGGACCATTAACAGCTTAATTTCAGAAAATATGTTAAAAAAAAAAAAAAAAACAACCTGCAAAATTTTTTTGTTTGGATGAATCATCTGGAAGTGGAAAAAACTACATGACATTTTCTTGTATAAAGTAACCACTCAGACTTGTTGGTCTACAGCTTTTGAATAGGTCTATGAATGTTGATACATTATGAGACAGTTAAGATTTACCACCTGCATGCTTTCCTACTCTGAAACTGATGCATTATAGCAATTGCAAGACCATGGTAAATTTAGAGCTAGATTACTCAGAAGTGAATACAGAAATTATATATATGTATTATTGATTTTTATATAAAAATATTCCTCTAAGTGTGAGTTTTTGCCTTTCTCCAAATCTCTGTATTTTTCAACTAAAAAAGCATCTTTATGACTTCAATATTTTAACAAAACATGACTTCACTTGTGAACAGAAAAACAGCATCGACCTCTTCACAGCTGACTGATGAAAATCAGTCTTGGTCAATACTGATCACTGAGCACACGTCTGGTAATATTAAGATCTTTGCTGGCTAAAGTTATATCAAGTCATTTGCTGTGAATACGTATCTACAGTTTAACATTTTTAAATCATACAAGGAGAAACAACGTAGAGTCTGAGCATGATGGTTTCTTGGTAGAACCTGCAGATTGTCTTACCGACAAAAATGAAATTCATTCAATAATCATCTTTCTACAGTATTTCCTGTGGCCCCCTAGCACTGTATGTTAGTGCTCTGGCACTTGGGATATTTACAACACAAATGGAGCTGGAGCAAGCTCATTGATTCCAAAAGGCACGTGTTATATTTAAAATTACTCAAACACTATCCCAGTTATTCTACTCTGTTCAGTTGTTGCTGAGGCTGTAAAAGACAACGTCCAAAACTGAGTAACCTGCTGGTTCCATCACCATGGTGTTGCTGAATGCCATCTCCTACTAATGCCATCATATTTGGGAGTACCAACCTCTACTGCTGTTGGCACAGGACTTTGGGAAGCAAGTTGAAGTCTTTGAGAAAGGACAGGCATTTCTGCTATTGGGTAGCACAGCTTCCAAAATTCTGTGCTGTTACTTTATAAGGTAATGCCACCAGTTTCCTGGTAAACTGTATATACAGAGTTTCGTGGGCATCCTGGAATGGTTCCACACTTCCACAGTGCATTGTGGAAATTCAAAGTAGAACAGTGGAGCCAAGGACATGGGCAAAGACAGGAAGATGGGAGTTTTTTCCAAGGTCAGAGATAGCCAAAGAAGAGTATAGTTATATCTCCTAATGGAGTGGTTTACATTTTCTGTTTTTCTTTTCCATTTGTTTAGTTTTGGTTTGTTTTTCTATCATATTTCCTTTTCTTTATGGTTTCACCAGTCCATCCAAAAGGCCTTAAGAGTAGTTACATTAAAGTGCCAATTTCTGACCCATAAACATTGGTTTAAAATAACAAATGACATTCAGTTTGAATGACACTGTAAATGCCTTTTGGTCTTAACTGCCCAGTTCTTTAGTTCACAGGAAAATAATGTCCTTTCACTTGAACAGGAAGGGGGAAGTTTTCAAAAGACTGCTCAGGAAAATATCACTAATGACTCATAATATTAAACGTCTTTTAAAGCCAGGGATATTTCCTTGATGTGCAATTAGGTTTTTTATATGCTTCATGCAGTTCTGTTTAGTGTCTAAGATACAATGACTCCAATACTTTGCTTTTTGTAAGCAATTTTCATTAAATTATCATTACTGTAAGCCTGAATATCCCATGTCACTAGATGCCTAAGCCCCAGTTCCTTACAGAGATCAGTACAGCACCCAGCACCACCTAATGACTTTTCATTTAGGTAAGAAAGCTAAATGGGGTAATGAGCAACATTTTAATTCTAGCAACAATTTTTTCCCAGCATTAGAAATGTTAGTCTTTCCTTCTTGTGCAGTTCTAAGAGACTCATCTCAGCTAATTCTAGGTATGTAAAATTAGGTTCCTTACCCAAGCAGCTCACCAAGACAATCAGTCCAGAGTGACTTATCCTAGTAAAGACAGGCCCTAATGAATCATCCTTTGATTACAGAAGAAACCTTGCTGATAAGTTTAGAGAAGACCAGAGTACTTTTCATCTCCTTAGTTTGTCCATCCCTTGTGTTTTACAGCTCCAACAAAGACTGTCAAGTCAGCATTGTGTGATCAGTAGAAGAAGTACAGCTCTCCCAAACTCTTCTCCATTATGGCTCTTCTCTTTTTCCACTTTTAATGACAGGACCTCTGGCTCTGCTTTGCAGCCCCTAAGGAACAGAGTCAGTGAAGACCAAGGGAGCAGTGCAAACAGAAGGCAAGAAGAAACCAATGAGCAGAGACTTCTAGAGGAACTTGTAATGCAGGGGCCAAAAGGTCTCTCAAAATTAGCACAAAATGTGAAGACCATTTAGAACAGATATTTGCATATTTATGCAATGCACAGTAGAGAAATCTGTGAGCAGTCTTCAAAGATTGAGTTGCTTAGTGAAGTTAAGATACAATAAAAAAAGGAAAAAAATAAACGGAAGGAAAAAAACTGTCCAGTTTGTGATTTTACCAAGTGGACAGCTTTCATTACACAATGTTTTCATGGGTGTGAATCACACTTTTAAGGAACAACTGTGGTATGAGTCATACAATGGAAATCTCACTGTAACTCATTTCTTGTGACCGCCTGCACTACAAAGGATACAGAAGAAATGTATTCCTGCCTGAACCACACCAGAACTGCCAGCTATGCCCTTGATCCAGAAATTAATCATGATTACTTCTGAGTAGGTTATCTCTCAGTCCTGTTTCTGAAGATATCTCTCTGTTTATTTTCAGTTAAATGCACACTTTGGTACTTTCCTGAACAAGAATCTGCTTTATAACTGGAATTCCTGGGTTTACATTTTTATGTGTTAGTACAGCAGAAAAATGCAAAAAATGCATATGATATGAAAACCTAAATCATAAACATTTTAAAACATAAACTCCATATTAAATACTCATTTAAATTTAAAAGTGCCATATTGTAAAATCCAAAGGCTCTATATTTGCTAACTTAAAATAAATCCACTTAAGAATGTAACATTATTAAAAAAGCAACAGTCTCGTGGAAAACAAATAAACCTATTGTTGTAAATCATGCAAAATATATACTAATCCAAACTAAGGAACAAAAGTTTTAGAGTTAAAAGGCTAAAATTAAGCAGCCTTAAAAAAGGCTTCAACATTAAAATTCCAGTAAAAAAGAGCAACACAAGAAGATCTATGAAAAAAGCTGTGAAACTTTATTTCTTTTTGTGTCCCACAAGATGTGTCCCTCCCTTACACTTCCTAAGCCTTTCTGCGGTTTCTCTCCTTTCCTTGACCATCTCTGTAAAGGCAGAATGACTTCCAAACAGATGCCTCCACAAAGCTCCACTTGGATTAGAGTGCTATTTTATTAAATCCTATTACAGAACAAATAAAAGTGAATCATATACATAGATAATGGTGCTATTAACATTTAAAGTCTACCAGGTAATACAATGCCATGTAAGCCTCAGAAGAAAATATCATCTTGCAAAACTGGATTTGAGATGCTCTATGACAGCACAATTTCTCTAATACCATTAACAGCTTGTGCAGTATCTCTTCCTGCCAGCAAGAAGGCAAATATTTGAGGATTTCATAACATCTGTGCTAAAATTTTGAGAGCAACTTGGACCATTTGAAAACTATGTATTTAATACAATAGTTTTCTCATGTAATAGGTCCACAAAATAATTGGCTAATACATCAATTAAATATATTGATGTTTCTACTCCAGGAGACTTAGAGTGGAAATTTTAATGAGTAATGAATCACTCATATGAAAACTCAGGTTCTGTTCCTTTGTGTTCAAAACTCTTTTATTTCAAGAGTAATGGCAAAAGAAAGAAAAGCACCCCCATTTATCCCTAGTATCATTTAACAATAGGATTCTCCCTTCACAGCAATTAAAGAACACTTTTCAGAAAAGATATTGCTGAGGAAGACAGAAGGGGGGTTATGTTATATATGATTAGGGACTTCAAATATTTTACTTATGTGACACTTGAAAATGCTTTGTTCTTTCATGAAAAGACACTTTTTGTGATTGATGCAAAATCTGTTTTTTATACTGATTATAAATGAACAGATATGCCTTTCCTTTTATCTGCAAGGAAAGTTACACACTGCTATAATTTCTATGTTTAAATATCCTTACTTAAGAGCTCCTTTAGTAATGGTGGGGTTTTTGTTTGGTTTCCTGGCAGACAATTTTAAAATGCATAAAAAAGTTTCAACTTAATTGAAACGATATTTTCTTTAAAAGTTTTTCTGAAAAACTTTTTTAAAATAATGAGAAATTCAATTTTAGGTCAACTGACAAAAGTAATTCAAACCAAGAGATTTGTTTGTGTCCTAAAATGTCCCTGCTTTTCTCCTCTTGACAAAATGTTCTTTTGAAATGAGAGAGAAGTCAAAATACTGCATTTTAAAAACATCAAAGCATTTTCTTTTCTCTGAAATACTCCTTTATTCTGAAATGACCAATAATGCCTATATTTTATGTAGAGGGATTGACTGTAAAATGGTTGGAGGTGGTGCTCCAGTACAGTTCTTACTTTGACTTAGCTACAAAAAATGCATAAATTAAAATAATGATAAAAGTCCACCAAGCAGCTTACAACAGGGCTTTGGAAAGTGAAATAAATCCCTTCTATTCCTTTCCCATCTCTGTTTGTGCTGAGCTTAGACATAGTGTAATACACTGCATTAGACAAGAGGGGAGACATCAGGATAGTTATCAGAGAACCGTGGAATATCCTGGGTTAGAAGGGACCCACAGGAATCATGCCCCCCAGGACAGGATTTACCCTCCTGACTGCCAGTATCCATTAGATACCGTGAGAAAAGCTTTAAAAAATACCCTGTACTGAGTTTTATCCATTGATGAATGGATGTAATCACAAATCAACAAAAATCCTCTATAAGAAACTTTTGGACTTGATATAAATTGCAAAATCATATCAATATTAATTCAAAAGGTGGAAAGATAAAAATTTGGTAACTGAATATGTAACTACCAGATGGTAAGACTGGGCCAAGGCCACAGCATTTTAAAAAGTGTTAATAAAACCTCCATAGAAAACTTGAAATAGGTCAGTATCTCACCCCTGTGGCCTTGTTCTTTTTGCACTGATATTCCAGTCATTCACTTTGGCACAAACTATTAATTTTATTTTCTTTATGAAAAAAAAAAATTACTAAAGGATTCAAATGAGTTTAGCAAAAAAATTTAGCTATTTTAAATGTCCTCTTTTTCATTTTCTCATTGTCACTTGTGTATTTGTTTATTTAGCATCTTTTGCCAGATTTGGATTTTCAGTGTTGATACCTCATTAGGCTGTAACAATGTCAATGAGAAAAAAAAAATTGCAGGATAAAAAAATTATAGTTTTTTGACCCATATTTATGACTGAAAACTGCAATAACGTATCGTTGATTCTAGAAAGAGGAAACATTAGGTTTCACCACTGTTGACTCTGTAGTAAAAGTCAGTGTTTTGGGGAAAAGCTTACCAGAATTTCCTCTGTATTACTCTGTAGATCATTATTGCTATACAACTCTTTAATGAAAGTATAACACAATGCACTTTTAAACTCCTCATGAGGTGTTTTCACCTGCTAGATTTCAATTAAGAAGCCTTGAGTAATTGTTGTCAGGCAAGTGTGTGCTCTGGGCAGTTTTACCTTATATTTTGTTAGTGCTCATGCTTTAATAATTTCCAGGGATAAAATTTCACCATGCAATACCACTTTGTAAACTGAGAACTTCAAGAAGCCCCATACTACAAAAAATGACCAGACCTCTTAATTTGTTTCTTCAAATGAGGTCTTAAACTGCTGTGAAACATTTCCTTCCCAAGGGCTAGCACAAATTCTGCCTCAAGCATATAGGAAACAAAAGCAAACCTTTCAAAATGTAAATCTTCTAAGAGAAAATTTCACATTTTGCCTAGCAATAAACAAAATCCCTTGTCTGTCAGTGACAGGAAGAAAGATTTCGTTGTAGCTATTAGCATATACAGATTTAGAATTAATATTTAGCACTTTTATTGCACCTGAAATGTGAAGCTCAGAAAAATTTACACAGCTTCATGACTAAAGTTGAAGCTATGACTTTTTAATATATGTTACAAAAATTATTTACTTTGATATAGTCTTTTCCTTCCTGTGATGGATTAGTGGCTTCATGCCAGCAACAGGGGAAAATCAAACATTACCAACATTAGAAGTTTTTCTTTCCTGCAGAGGCTTTGCTAATTCCAGAACAGGCAGAGATACATTTTGTGTCTGTGGACCAAAAGCATCCACGTTACAAAAATCCAATGATCACTAGTATTCAGTATTTCAAATTCCTTTGCTCAAAGATACAATAATTGAAACGAGCTGAGAAAAGTAAGAGAAAGCAAGCAGAATAAAAAGCATGAGGATACAATAAAAGAGAAAGGCAAAGATTCTTTCCACTTTATTGAGTCTTAGGATGCTCTCACACTTATAAAAATCAGGTGTATTTAAAAAGCATAACTTGTCCTATAGAGGTCACATAGAGCACCAGCAGAGATAGGAGAGGTGCTCTTTAGCTTCAAGCTAAGCTTTTTTTACCTCTGCTGGAAGCTCAAATTTACTGCTTTTACTACTGAAGGGTCTCTATTAGTAGTCAAGATTCTTGCAAGCAAAGATTCCTACTGATATATACCTGCCAGCAAGATTTTACTACCCATCTTTCCCACCAAATGTTCAAAAAGTTATATTTATCTAAAATTATCCTTCACATAGTTGAATGATAGATCTTAATGCCTTACTACTTTACTGCAGCAAATATGAAATAAGTGAAGGGATTCAACATTATTCATTGAGTAATTTTTAAGAAGGCTTTTACTGTGCATCTATTCCTGTGCAAACTATATAGGCTTGAATTTGTAGTTTCTTTCTGCTTAAGTACAGATCAGAAAATGACATTTTTTTTTTACCATAAAACAATATCTAAAACTTTTCTGTTTACAAAATACATATTCCAGACACTACTTTGAAATGACAAGGAATTGGCTCTTTTCCAAATCCAGGAATGATATGTACAAATGAAGAATAATTTTAGTTATGAGAGGGCTACTGAAAGATTAAAATAATAAAGAGAAGTTAGAGATGCTGGGAGCAAAGCTTTTGTTAGGACTACATTGTATTCCTACCCCATATAGCCTTAATTCACTTTCTTGGTACTGTGTATATCTTAGAGTCTTGATTAAATTACTTTATTATCTCACATGAAAATTTGATTTCAATTTTACCCTCCCTCCTTTCTGAGGTTTGTAAAAGTATTATTTTTCTAAAAATGTAACAACTAATTTTAAATACGAGGCTTGATTTAGTAAATGTTAAAACAACATGTTTGATTGCTTTTCCAGCATGACATTCTTAAAAAAAAAAAAAACAAAAAAACCCCAAAAAAATCACCCTGACAAATATTTTAAGCTTTAATTTAATGACATACCTTGATGAAAAAGTTAACATCAGAATATTGCCCTACATCTCTAGTGCTGCACACAATACTGTTAATCCCTAGTAGGTTGCCCTTGAAAGTTTTTTAATGCCTTGAGGTGTTTAGTTAAAAACCTCAGTGCAAGTGCCAAGTGCATTATTTTGAATGTAGTGTGTGATGAACTCAGCAATCATGCCAACACAGACCTGCAACTGCAAGGAAGGGATGCCCCTGTCCCCAGGACACCAAACCAAGAGAGATTTGTCCCAAGCAGAGGATCCATTCAGATCTCTAAGGCCTGATTTGTAATAAGGACAGACAGACAGTCAAGTTGTCTGGTTTGCCCCAAATCCTGTGCCAAGCACTTCTGAGTTCTCAGTAGCAAGAACCAATCCTCTGATAAGAAAAATTCTTATGTACCAGAATTTGCATTGTACCACTTCTTAAGAAGACTTTTAACTCCAGCCATCCAAATGTTTGTCCAGTCACAGTCTGAATTAGATAAGGCTTTGGGAACAAAGGCAGACACTATTAGATGGGTAGGGGTCATTTCACTGCACTGCTGTTCTCATTGGATATAATTCAACTTAACTCCACAGTGAGGGCATGATTGCACTGATCACAAAAGTCATAACTACTAACTCCCACAAGAACAGAAAAAAAATAAATAAAGGATATATATTCTTACTAAGTCTGGAGAGATTAAAGCACTGCATTATCAGTAGTGATAAAGCTTCTGATGAAGAGGCATTTCCTGTTCTGTCAGAGGAGCTTTCATTTGTTGCTCATTACTGTGAAATACTACTACTCATCCCCAAATAAAAAGTCAGATCACCTCCTGATCTCAAGCTAACAACAGGTACAGTTCACAGGATGACAATTCTGATTTCTGAAAACAAAAAAAAAAAAACTGAAGGCATCTTTTTTGAAAGGGGATTATTTAGTCTGCACATCACCTATATGTGTACCTGTAGTCTGGGATGTTCCTCATTACACACCTTCCTGGACTGCAAGGGGAGTGAGGAACCAATTAAAATTCATATCTGAGAACACGTTTTCACTTGACTCTCAGGAACAATATTTGTAATGGAGAAATCCACACTATCAGGAGCAGCATCACACAAAAAATTGGGGTGAGTTTGATATCCAGAGAATAAAAACCAATACCACCACCACCACCTATTAATTCTTTACCTATCCCAACCCATACTAATTTGAGATTCTTTGACAATTAAACAACTCAGTAATTTCAGAGTAGTAAGATGAGTTGAGATTGAGCACCACCGCGTTACAAAAACAATGGACATAAGTGTAGCAAGTTAAAAACAGAGAGAGAGAAAAAAAAAATGGCAAGGCAGGGATCTAGCAGTTTTAGGAGTAAATTGAAGAAGCTAGTTCCTGCTAGTTGAAATCATTCTTCAACACTATTTGCTAATATTGCAGTTACAGATAAAAATAGATTATTAAAATGCTGCCTGGTTGATGCCCCTGCTAGCACAGTATCTGAAACTTGGACAAAACCAGTCAGCTGCATCCTCACAGCTACCACAGAAAAACAACCTAAAAGCATTGGAAAACATTCAGGAAAGAAAATGGCTACAAAGAGGATGCAAATATGTCCTTGATAAATGGAAATATAATGGACCTTTACTGTGCAGAGGGTGTAAACTGCTTTCTTTTTTTTTTTTTTTTCATTGAGTTTATTGAAGAGAAATAGGACAGTCATTCACTCAAATTCTGCAAAATGTCTATTCTAGTGAAGAGCACAATCTTATAAATGTTTTCAAGTACTTTTGCAAAGGAAATGTTAAATAACACCTACTGTACTTTGGAGACTTGTGACTCATACTCCACCTCCAACACTCCTTGGTTTCTGTTATAATTAGGAAATACTTACTATTTGTTTTCATGGTAGTGCCTAGAGACCCTATTCACTGGCACAAGGCATCACAGGAATATGTAGGTGACCTTTTTAGTGCAAGCTCACCAAAAGTACTCTAAAAATAGAAACAGCAATATTTCTGTCTACCACTTTGCAGAGGGAACATAAGTAGCACAAGAGTCTCTGCACATATTAACGATTTTATAAACATCCTCAGTGTTGAAGATGCTGAGCACTTCAGTGCAGGAAGGCCTCCACAGCATATGGCAGCCTGTAAAAATCGTGTTTATAGTGACCACAAGCTTCTTTGTGCTGGGAGCAAATGCTGGTCTGGGATTGAAAAGGCAGCCTGAATCCATAAACTACAGCTGTGCTCTACATGATTCATTTGGCCCGAGTCATTTGCTGTCTCTGTCCCCTACTTCCCCACTGAAAAGGCAGGAGTCTCTGTCAGGCAGTCAAGTCAGGACATTAAGAATAATTTGGATCTCTGAGAGGAAGTGGGGTGTGAGGAGTGTGTGCACAGAATTATCTTAATGGGCAGATGATTTGAGCAGAGAACACAGAATTCTTTAGCAGTTCTCAATTCTGTGTTCTTTGTTTCTAGGCCTCTTCCACTGTGCAAAATCTCCTGTTTTAAAGGGAAAAAATAACAGTTTCTCTGTGCTGCTTAGGCAACTTTGATCCTTGCAAAATACCAGCCCAGGACAGCTTTCAAGTCACCCAGAGCAATGGGAAGTTAGAACTCCCCAGGCAGCTGACAGTCTCCCACAAGCAACAGAGGGAATGGCAGTGGATCAGGGTGATGGGAGAGCCATGGCAACAAGTGATCTTAGCTGGAACATGACCCCCTTGTCATTGCTAACCTTAATTATAACACAGACAACACTTTAAAGAGTAAAATCTCTGACCTGGTACAAATGTTTGTATCTCCTGCTTTAGAGTTTTCTGGGAAAAACTTCTAAACACTTTTATATTCTTACAAGTCAGATTCACAAAGGGAAAAAGAGAAAGGGAAAAATCGAATACAGAATAAATATAGCTTTAAAAACAACAACAACCCAAACTAAAAAAACCTAGAGAAAACTCTCACTCTCACACAGTAAAATATTCTTATAGTTGATTTCTAACAAGCTGCAAGGTTTTGTTTAAGTGAACAAAAGCAGCATATCCCTATCATTACTATCTAAGTCTTTTATAACTCTGTATTATGCCCAAAGCCTAAGCAGGTGCTCATGTTATGTAAGTTTTATATTATTTTTCTCTCAACTCCTGA
Organism: Muscicapa striata striata; assembly: GCA_030060385.1. Lineage (NCBI taxonomy): Eukaryota > Metazoa > Chordata > Aves > Passeriformes > Muscicapidae > Muscicapa > Muscicapa striata. The sequence goes on from JAREIS010000078.1 coordinate 3,118,419, forward strand.
CAACAGTGAGTTTTCTAAAAAAACAAGTAAAGGCTTTCTGAGATTTTGCATAAATAGTTCTTATCCACTGACTTTACAGCCATTATGCAGAACCGTGGTTTCAAGTCAACCAAAAGATCAAAGAGCCAAATCTGCCCACCAGCCAAAACTGTCAGCACTAAACTGGAGTAAGAATATCCTCACACTTGTAGCCCAGCATAAAAATCACATGGCAGACAGAACTTAAAGGCTCTTATGGACAATGCTAAAAGACAAAGATGTAAATCACAAAGGGACACAAAAAGTTTGCATATTTTCATGTGTTCATTAGCCAGAGAATTTCCTTTTTTCCATTTTTATCCTACAGTCAAAATAAAATGATGACTTGCAACCTTAGAAGCAATAGGAGGTATAAATATACTCAGAGCTCATATCAATTTTAATAAAAAATAATTTTCTGTGGAAATTACATACTGAACAAATAAAGATAAGAATTAATGGGTTCTTTCTAATATTGCAAGAACTATTTTCTGAACATTTTGTTTTCTCATAAAGTGTGTTAATAAAAGAGAACAAAAATTACATGTTGTGAACACTCCTGAAAGTGAAAACTTTTTAGATGTGAGAGTACAATATTTCACCTATGCAGATAATTTACAAACCTCTTAGACATATATTTAGGTTTATTTTAAATGGAATGCTTTCTTCATAAGATTTCATCTCTTCCTTCTACTTATCCCCTTGACATTTGTGCTCTTACTATAATGGATCTAGTAGCACAAGTGGGTTAAATTCTTATGAAATAAAATCCCATTTTATGGAAATTTGTCTGGTAATTAAAGCAAGGACAAGGACAAATACAGAAAATGCATTGTTTGTGGCATGCAAAGAAAATTTGTCTGCCTGGAACATTACACAATCTCACCAGCTCTAATGTAATTCTGAGACTGAAGAATTGAGGGAAACAAGAGAATAAACAAGCCATAAATTCTCACAGCCTAATGCAAAAATAATAATGAAAAAGTAAATTTGATTCTTTGATTTCCACTGAATTTAAAAGAATGGTGACATTTAAAAGTCACACTGTGAAGAAATAAATGCAATTCTATAAACTACTGTTAGTTTAACTTGTATCTTGTTCTTGTATCTGGCAAAGAAAATGAATCATATTAGGCATGTTTATGTTCTGTTTGGTTTTCTCTAATGCTGTGCTGGATGGCAAAGAATTCAGGCATATTGATTTGTTTAAAAACAAACTGTTCAATTTAAAATTAAAAAAAAAAAAAAAAAAAAAAAGAGCATAAAACATTTCTATCCATGGTGGATATTTTTTTTTTTTTTCAAAAAGTTTGAGCTAACCATAGTATACACTGGCAGCCACATCTTGACACATTATAAGTTATTATGATTGTCTCCAGTTTTATTAGTCAAAAAGTACATCCTGCTTTTACAGAAAATCCTCTGCCTGGAGAATAACATCACATTGAATGAAAAGAAGCCTGCTTATTCTTCAGCACTGCAGTGGTGGCAGGTCACATTCTACCTCTGTGTCATTAAAAATAATACCTTCAAACGACTGGCAGCCTGCTTGGCTGAATATTTTGTGTAAATGTTCCATAATCAAAATCTCTGGACTTTGCCAATTTTGTGCTACACAGACTTAAATACTGAACAACCAACTGTCTCTGCAGCATCCGAAAAGTGCCAGCCCATCACCATTCACGGCACAAATTCGGAGTGAAAAAGTCAATCAATGAAATTTTAGATGTGATACATGCAGAACAGCGCTAGCACAGGTAAAGCAATATAACTGTTTTTAGGTCAACAGCTAAGTTCAGGTTCAAGGCTAAAAGAGGAACAATGCTGGAATGATGGACTTGAACAGTATATTTTAGTCAAAGGAAAATATTGATATTCCTCCAAAGAAAATGAACCAAAGACATCTAGATAAACAGCCAAACTTCAATATGTCTATTAGGTTCAACTTTTACATCGCCTTAAGCCCACTGCCATAAATTTATTGTTTGTCTGTTTAATTATTTATTTATTTACAATTTATTTATTGTATGGTGAGGGGGAAATAATCTTTCCAGTATCACACTTCAGGGCAAAATAGATGCAATGTCTGTCTCATCAGACATTAGAGAGATTCACTACCCCAGTACATATGGGGAAAAAAAACCCACACTAAAATCTCTGATGCTTTGTCATTTGCATCTGTTGTTTTGCAGGGCACTTCTGTTCTACAGACTAACTTTCATTCTCTTAAAAATACCATTTTTGAAGTTAATTAATTCAAGAAACTCCCTTGTCCAAGTTTTCACTGCTTAACTGACAGCAAAGCCAATTTATCAAAATAGGAGAAAAAGAAAATGTAGGTTATAAAAGCTGCCAAGTAGCATTTAGTCCAAGAGTTTCAAATACAGCTGGTCCTTTTGATACTGGGGTTCTGGCATTTTTATAAAACATTATTACAAACCATGTGCATTTAGTATCAGTAGAATTTCAACTTCCAAATGCAGACCAATAACAGCCATTCTGCATAGAAATCCTGCTTTACAAGACATTTAGGAGCTATGTGAGACCAGATCATAAAAATTATTAACCAGAAATCATGTTCAATTTAGTGTTTTTCCAATTAGCAATTTAGACTGTATTACAGTTGGTCATATTCAACATTGTAACAGAACCGTATTTATTTTAACTGAAGAGTAGTAGCAAAGGACAACTCAGTCCTCAGAGAATGAATCTTTTATTTGCATAGAAGTTGCATTTTGGACCCTGCATTTCCTGTAGGAAATACGGGTCTAGGGACTTCTCCCACATGGGATGCTGTGAAAATCCAGCTTCTAAAAAAACAAAAGGTAATAATAATAATAAATTAATAACGTTAAAGTAAAAAAGATAGTTAATTCCTTCTTCTCTGTTCTCAGCCCAGACAGGAAAGCACTTGACTTGGTATCTTACTGCCTTCAAAAAAAAACCCCAAATTGTAAGTGGGGGTCACAAAAGCACACACCAAATCCAAAATACATGGTAGCAGACATAGCAAGCTTCTCCCTCTGAAAGCTTCAAAGCCAGTTCTGCTGGAGAAACAAGGAATCAGCTTCTGCAGGGGTGATCAGCTCTAACAGAGCATGGCAAAAGGCATTGAGCTATCCCATTGTAACACAAAAGGAGCATAAAACCTCTTGGGTCTTTAGCTCAGGAAAAAAACTACAGCTGGGTTTCCCTTTCCTTCTTTATTACCAGAAGAAAATGCAGAAAAGAGGAGCTATGTGGCTACTATGCCTTAAAAGTTGTCCAAAAATTCTCTCCAAGTGAGACAATAAAAGCAGAGCAGAAATTAACCTACCTGAAAGGTTGTTGTTGAGAAGAGTCATAAAATAGACCCTGAGAACATATATGAGCTCAGATATATGACAACTGTGCTGCTGTTCTTAAGATTTAAAATAATGGTGCTGAGTTGTCCAAGTATTAAAATAAGAAGTGTACATTTAAAGTTTAAAAATAGTAAACAAATCTAAAGTAGCTCATTGTGCACTGATGTTCATAAAGGCAATTCAAAAACCACAGACTATAAAACCATTATTCCAGCAAGAAAACACAACTTTCCTTTTTAAACATTAAAATCAGAAAAAAAACAACAAAAAAAAAGGCAAATACAACCCAAAAGACAGTATATAACCAGTGGGCCAGTTCATGAGAAAGCTGATTCATCTTTCAAGTGCAGAGCTGGCTTCTAAGTCAAGCCTGTTGTGAGCCTGGTATTGGACCAGAATAGAATCACTAAAACATCAATTCTCTTCTCATCCCATAATAGATAATTGATGTTTTAGTGGTCCTTTTCTGGTAGATTATAGAAAACATTAACTTTGCTTCATCCATAAAGAATTTACTATAAAATTGGTACGATTTTGCTTCAATTTGAACTATACTGCTTCAAGCTGCAGCAAGAACTTCTGCTAAATGTGAGTAAATGTTAGATGAATCTGTCAGAAGGAAGGAGCAGATCTGATAGAATAAATATCCTCATAGTGAATTACTGTACATAAGATTTCCTTTTGAATTACTGTACATGGGACTGTCTTTGGATTTGGGGATTTCTTGTGGGAGAGAGACAGGGGAAAGTAGCAATTCAGGATTGTATACTGTTTATGCAGTCTTTTTGTTGGTACAGTAAAATATTTAAAGTAATTTCAAATACAACCTGCTACTTCCTAAATTTCTAATGACCAAAAATAGTTCCAGTATGATAACTTCTCAGTGAAGAAAGCTGAAAGAAGTCAGCTGTGTCAGTCAATTGAGTACTTCACATGAGAAGAGGCTAAATAGAATGTAGCTTTTCAGCTGGAAAATATATGAGTAAGGGGATGTAGGATAACTGCTCTAAAATTTTAAACAGCCTGGAAAAGGTTATAGGAAATTATTATTCACAATTCATGAACCAGACAGACCCAAATGATGTTATCAAGCCTGTAGATTAAAAAAAGCCCAAAACACTTCTCCACACAAAGTACATTAGTAACTCACCTCCAAAGAACGAATAGAGATCGAATGATCTGCCGGCAAGTCTGGAGGAGGCACGTTCACAACAGTGCTACCTCCACCATCCAGACAGCTTTTTACCCAGCAGAGTCACCTGTTTAAGCCATGAGCAGCCAGTATCTCCAGGAGAATATTTCAGGAAACAGTCTCAATGACTTTGCTGATGGAAGCTCCATGGAAGGAGGTCAGGTTGGCCAGGCAGGACCTGCCTTTCCTAAACCCCTGCTGGCTGGGTCCCATTCCCTAGCTGTCCTGTAGTGACTCTAAGGAAACCTGTCCTTCTGCTACTTGAAATAAACTCATTATGAGGGTGAAGAGAGGAGCACCCCTCTGAATGAGATTCCCTGTGTGCCAATTCCCACGTGCAGGGAACAGGGCAAGCACAGCCCGCACCAGCTCTCTGCTCAGCGTGGGGAGCGCGAGCTCCATCAGCAGACAGCGGCCCTCATCTGCATCTCGTCAAGATGCATGGCCACAGCTCTCAATGATTAAACCATCAGAAAGATGTAACAAGCTCTTTAATTGGGAGAGGGGAAGGGGAAAAGAATGCCATGCTTGGCCTCCCTTTTCCTGACAGCCTGAATGACATGCTTACATGATATTTAGTTATTTAACAGGATTGTTACTTCCAGGATGTGGCTGCTGGTGGCTGGAAGCTCAGGGAAGGATCCAAGAACACCCCCTGAATACAGAGCACCCCAGAGAGAGAAGAGAGACCCCAGTGCAGCCTGACTCTAGCCATGGGGCACCCCACCCAGCAGCCACACTGTGCAGCCTTCACAATTCTCCTCACTTTGAAATTTTGCATCTGTTCAGGACAATTTTGATGCACCATTCCTGCCCCAGCTAAATCCAGGTCCTGGAACCAGTTTGGCTGCATAAATCTGCCAGACCCTGCTCAACAGAGCTCAAAAAGGAACCTCCAGCCAGTGCCATGACCATACTTGACTGCCTCAATGCCTGGCCACATCATTCCTCTTTTTTCTCTTGCACCTTTTCTCTGGGGGAGGCATTCAGGTGCTCAGAACTTCAGCATGAAAGATTCACCACACTTAGCGATGAAAGTCTGCCTCTAAGTCTCTCTCTCTAGGTGTGTGTTTCTAATTCTAGCCTTAATTCAAACTGTAGGCTTCATTTGAGTTTTTCTCCTGTTTTTAAACATAAGCTTAAAGCAGAAGCAGAAATGTGATAAGAAAAGCTCTGAAAGTCTCTTAAGTATATCAGGCATGGGGATATATGAAGATGAGAAATCTTAAGTTTCAAGAATGAGAAGAATTTTTAATTACTTGTATTTGAAAAGCTCACTAGTAAGGATGTCAGGTATTGGCAAAGAGCATAAACCAACCTATATGATACACATGTATAGGAAATACATTGTACAGGCAATGTATATAAAATGTACAATGTATATAAAAGATCTGTACAGACAATGAATATAAGTGACCTATGATATAATATACATCAGGTATTTTTTATTTATTATGTATGTGATATGATAGTTGATTCTAGAAAATGTTATAAACCTATTATTTTTCCAACTATCAATGATGTGGCACAACTTCATGAACTTAGCAAAGCTCCCTTAGAAATTAGAGTTGGTTACTCTAAAGGCTCCTGATGGATACAGAAGTAAAGACTAATACAATAGGTATTGTAATTATCTCATACTCAAGAGATTTAACTTCACTACTTCTAACTGATAAACACTTAATTTTAGAAAAATGTTCTTCATTTCCATTTTACCTTATTTTCCTCACTGTAAAATATACAGGACACATATTAACTATGCACAAAACAAATAATTGCATAGTAATTTCTTTAACCTGTCATCTTAATTCACCTGACATGGTAACAATGCTTAGATAATTTGCATGATGTTATATTCTAATTGTGTATTTCTGCCTTTTCCTAACATCCATCTTGCATTTTAATACAGGCAAGTTTAGCATAATAAGTCTCATGCCCTTTGTTATTGAGCAGTAAGAGATGCAATTGTCTTTTATTGTAATGCAAATAAAGCATACAAAAAATAGCATGTGCAAAGAGACCATATCCGTGAAAAGTGTATGCCTACAAAATAGTTACAGATGAGATGAAAACCGCAGAAATTTTCCTAGTCCAAGTCTCACGTAGTTTAACTTCTTAAACAAGAAATATTTACTTTTATCTGGAAAGCTCCAAAATCCCAGTATATCTAGCACTGCTGGATACTCAGGTTTGTGTACTGGGACACCAGTACCACTCCATATTTTCAGCTGCTGAAAGCAGCAAAGGCCACTGGATGAGTTTCCCTGCCTGATATTCTAATGCTGTCTTTGTCAGGGGAACTAAATGTTTATTGCAAAAGAGGATATAAACTGCCTACCCTCCCTGACATTTATTGAACCAATATTCAACATTAAATTTCCTCTCTGGCATCTTAGAGTAAGACAAATAGGGATTAAAATGGCAGCCGAGCAGCAGAGGAACAGTGGAGTTTTATTTATGCATTCATTCTCCCAGAACTAAGAATAAAGATGTACCAGAAAACAACACATGCACAATGAAAAGTTAACATTGCCATCAAACTACAGGATTTCTAAAAGAAAAGGGATAAATCAGGCTTGATAATCCCTAACACAAGTTGTCCACTACAGAGCTGCTAAGGGAATTTTAGACAACAAATGAACTTGAGTGTGTGAATTTCTTTTCTCCACAGAAACCAAGTGGCCTCTGGAGTCTCTACCTCTTATAAGAGAAATGCACCCTAGATGTGTCTTCCTATAGTCCCAGACAACATTTCCCTTTTTTCTGCCATGCAATAATTAGATAGATCTTTCCCCCCTGCTGCATAATGGATTTATGTTGCACTTAGCTATTTCCAGAAAATTCAGAATGTTACCAAAGACTTGTTAAAATGGGTTTAAAGAGTAAGGAGAATCAATCAAGATGTTGAGGCAATATTCAATTAACAATAACACATACTGCACAATGGGGAAACACAGCCATAACTAAAGCATTTGCTGGAATAGATCACTTATACTGAATCATTTACAACAAGAACTAACTGAGCAACTAAAAAGATATTTCTTTCTGATGAGTACTTGAATTCAAGATATGAATATTTTTAATCTACCTGCCACACATGCTGAAAGATTAACTCTGGTTTTGCATCCCTGGAAAACAAGGATTTTATAATTGTTTTTCATTTATAACTTTGCAAAAAGAGACTTCTCTTTAAGCTTCTGACACAAATATGTGATGATGGATATGTCTCTCCAATCAGCATGTTGACTGCTAGAAAATATGCAGTTCTAGGAAAAATAATGTGTTTAAAGAGTCACTATTATCCTAAGAATCTCCAAACTATCATCAGAATTTGTCATCTTATAGATTGTTTCTTAGACTTAAGTCTTTAGGAAAAGACAAATATATCAGTGATGATGACCTTTTCATCTAGAAACCCCATGAGACTGCTCAAGGGATCTTGAAGTGCTGCAGCCAACTTCATCCTCAGCCTTCTGCTCCATCATGTCTGGAGAAAGTGGCTCCACAGAGGACAGCTCATAAATCCACTGTCCACCTAGATAAAGAGAATCCTTCCAATGGAATTGGTGTGTAGGTGGGAATTACATCTACAAATGGTGTTACAGATGTGTGAGGGGATGGTGACACACCTCAAATGATTGTTTTCATTTGGGTTTTGTTTGTTCAGGTCACTGTCCCCCAAACACAAGGACTGCAATCACAACTTTACTGACCTGGAAGCACATGAGGCCATGTAAAGAAAGACTCTCCTTTCCCCAGCCATCTTTAAATCTAGTCAGTGAAGGCCATCACACTCCCCATTCGGACTTCCTGTCTCAGAAATCCCATCACTGACAGGATTCCCACTTTTCTTTGACTTCAACGTAACTGGTTCTGAAATTGCAGTTTTGTCATGTGCAGTCCAACATAGATCTGAAATCAGAACTATGATTACACATAACCATACTAATTCCACTGCATGCTAACTTCAATCTTCATTGCTTTAAAATGTCATTGTCTATGAAAATTTTAATTAAAAGGAGATAAAAGCACAAAATACCTTACTCTGTTTCAAAAAGCATTACCCACCAGAATATGGTTAACTTCAAGTCAGACCTTCCAGAATAACTAAATATTTCTGAGTTGCTGATATATATTAAACTACTAAGGGTCCCTGCTTACTTCAGCTGGTGGCTGTCTAATTTTTTCCTTCAAATAACTTTAAAGAATTGCTGACATACACAATAATTCTCATGCTCTGTACTCTTTTATAGATTATGCTCATTTAAAAAGATTTCATAACATCACAAGCATTATACAGGTTCTTTTCTATGGATTCTGCCTTCCCCAGTGAAGAGCAGTGGTCAATAATCAACCCAGAACACTGCTACTGTAAATTCTTTTTGACTGTAAAAAATTCATCCCATACAAAGAAGTTGCCAAGTGCTCTTTTATGTGAGCAAAGCTTTTAACTCTCTACTGGTGAATAATGGAGAAAAATAGAAGGCAAAAAAATCACTGCAGAGATTTTGTTACTATTATTATCATATTACTGGTCATTTAAAGATAAAATCTAATTTTAAAACTCCAGTTCTAAGAGTAGCCCTAAGTGGCCCATATATTAATAGCCAATAAAGGGGCTACTCTGCCTGCTGCAGGCTGGCATGGAGCCACTGCCCTTCCCTGCCTTCCCCACAGCCCCAGGACAAGGAAAGGCTCCCTGCCCTGGATCAGCCTCCCTGCTGCAGAGTTGCTCCATTCCAGGCATAGCAGCACTGCTACAGTCTCAAAACACAATCAGGTCACAACCCAGTTCAGTATCTTGGTATAATGAGATATCTTTCTCCAGTTTTTACCTGAACTGAATCTTGTTAAAGCCAGCAGAAAAGTCCATTCTATTGCCATTAATGAGTTTGTATCACATGCTTTAAAACGCCTGCAGATAAAACCTATCACAAATAAAGCTAGATGATAATGTTTCTCAAGTGATACTAAATCTGGATGAAAATTAAAGAATAGCAACATTTGTCTAGATAAATGAGGACTGCTCAGACTTTAACACAATATATATTTTCAGTATGCTGCACTAATCAATAGCAGCTAATTAGTAAAATGAAAAGAGCCAAGTCTACCTAAGGAGAAACAATTCTTGTGCTACCATTTATTTCAAAAGTCAGCCTGGAAAAAACCAACTGCTTTGAGCTTTATAAATATTGAGACGGAATTGAAAAAGCACAGATATTATTTTTATTCCACATATCATAATGAATGAAGCTATCAGAGATGTTTTTGTCTAAATATAAGCGGCTAACCAATGGCATTTGAACTTATTACTCATAACACAAGCAAACAATTTTTATTTTCCACAACCCATGATAAACAGAATCCACATAACTTTATAATTATGGTTGTTACTTTTCCAAACGCCTTTTGCATTTGGAAAAACACCTCTGAGGGGGGGAAAAGAAATCAAACAAGTACCAGAAACAAAGCAAAACACTGTCCCTCAGCTAAGACTAAGTCTCCAAAAGAGTCTAAAAAAATGGAAATATTTTTATCAAAATGAAAAGGCAAAGACAAGTCTAACTAGTTTACCTCTGTGCTTGTCAGTATTTTTCACCAGAAAGGGTTCCAAGTCAGAAGTAGTCTTATGTGAAACAAAAAAAACAAAACAAAACTTGAAAACCAACCAGCCAACCAAAAATAAACAAACAAACAAACAAACAAATAGATAAATAAATAAAACCCAAAACAATCAGCCAACCAACATCAAAGAATTCAAAATAAAAAAACCTCACACTTAGCAAGATGAGATCAGATTCAAAATTACAACATGAAAATAAGAAGCCTTACATGCCTCTCTCAGTCAGCAAGTTAATAAGACTGGGTAATTCTACACTGAGATAAATTTCATATATTTATAATCTCCATAATGGAATAATAAGAGGAGGCATAGAGTGAAAAAGAAGCAACCTATTAAAAATATGGTGCAGGCAACAGGACTCTGTCAGCCAGTGCTCAAAGAGAAAAGTGTGAGCAGATAGGGCAATCAGCCACATTTTCTGCAGTGTTTTAAAAACAGCCAGGTAGAACACACCAGATTTTTAATACATACTTTCTCATCTGATGCATGTTCCCTCAGCAGTCACTGCAAGCCACCCTCCACTAGATATTTACAACAATGTTGATTTTCTCCAGGACTTTTCTGTTATTAATAATCCTCAGTCCCCCAAAGAAACTCTAAACCAAGTGAAGGGTTACAAAACGAAGAGACAGGCAATCATAGCACTGCATTATGCTGCTCAGGCTCCCAGTGAAAAGTCCAGGAAATTTACTATCAAAACTGTTTTTCCAGGCTTCCAGTCATTTAAAAGCTTCATATATTACTCTGGAGTAACTCCCAAAATTATTTTTATAATTTCCTTTATTTCCTTACACCATAACTCTTTGTTTATCTCTTGGTATATAAATCCAACTTTATTTACATATATATACTGCATCTATTACTGGCTGCCATGCTGCAGGCATTACTCTGCTGCACTTTAAAATTCAGTCAAGGCAATCTATTTAGGTACACAACCGTGTTCTCTATAATTGGAATTAATCTATGGGAAAAGGTACTTCCCATAGATACATTGTGCTATCATGCATCAGCCAAATACCAGTAGACATTGCCTTCAAACATAAACAATTTTAATGCATTTATTTTTAAGCCCTACTATTTCTGTGATATAAATCTTAAGGTGTGAGTCGAATTTTCCTGCATGTGAGACATTTTTGTAGATTTATAATAGAAACTACGTAAATATTGATCTCTTTAAAGTCTTTCCCAATAAATTCCTTCTACTTTAGCCTCCCTGTAATGTACTTCTTCATCTTTCAGCTTATTTCTTCTCTAAGCTTTTATGAATTACTGCAGCAATTAGAATTATGAAAAGAAAAAAACCCAAATCATTTGCCACGAGATCTACATGCATTTAGATACAGTCCAAGCATGCATAACTTTCCAAAATGCTTGCACATAAACTACATTTTTGAAGATACAGTTTCATACATGGTAGTGGAATTTAAAAGGTGCCTCTTTTAAGTCGAAATGGCATTTTCCCACCACTGCTGCATCTGCATCGACTATTTACAATGCGCTAATTTTTAAAATCTCCATCACAGATGTACTTTCATTAAAATGCAGGAAATTATAACAGTTTAGTGGAGAAAGCTATTGTATACCTCAGTGGGAAGCTGCCGATTTTTCACATTTGCTTATTCTGCAGAAATTAAAAACTTAGTGCTGAAATCACGAAGGTGACTTGGAGACCTAAACATACCTTTATCTCCTGAGGTCTGATGTCTCATGAAACTGATGTCCATTAACCTCTGACACCAAAAAGCTCAGGAGACCTTCCTTGATTACAGAAGATGGAAATTTAAGCCTCTAGAGAAACTTCCAGTTAAGCACCATACTATTTTCACATTATTAGCCTTACTTGTTGTTATAGAAACATGGCTTGCTTCCTGATCATATAGGAACTACAGCAATTTAACACTGCCAGCAGCAGATCTGTTCAAAGACAGAATTGCTACTCAACAATCGAAGAGGTTAAACAAGCAAGGGTGGCAGAAATGCCCTGAGTAGGATACAGACCAGCAAGAAAAGCAGGAGAAGGTCACCAGAAAGACAAAAAGAACCCTAAAAATAAATATTAATTATTTCAGCAGAGTCTCAGGTCATTGAAAACAAAGAAAATATTATATGTTACTGAATTTATGCTGTAGGAGAGGCAGGACACAGAGCAGGATGCAGTTGGTACCTACAGCACATTCCCAATAAATAGAGTATTACTTGAGGAAATGTCACCCAGCTTGGCTCACAGGATCTTTTAAATGTCTTGATCCATGTTTAATAGCTGACAGCAAACAGTCACTGTCCTCTTTTTAACCAGTTGGTGATTGCAGATGGCACATTTTAAACTGCTGCTTTCAGAAGCTGGGGACAGATGCAATATTAGTTCTGCTGTCCAAATCTACAAATATTCTAATTTTTATCTACAGGATTCTCATTCTCAAAAGTTATTGGTATGCGACAGGGCATTATGTAACTGAATAAAAAAGTCTGAAATATTACAACTTTCACAAGTTTCATATCAACAACATTATTCATCAATGTGCTTTAAGAACAGTGACAATAAATTACAAAGAAATCTAAAACTTATCTCTTCGTTTCACTACTTTGGTAGTTTTAACTTTTGTGAAATTATATAAGCATTTTAACAGAAGAAAAATCTTGCAATTTCAAAATCTTCTGGACAAACGTTCTAGGTGTGATTGAGGAAAGGATAGTATTTGAAACATTCGTATCTGACAGCCTAATGTTCAAATCCATCAGTTTTGCAACATAACTGTAAGATTTAGAGTCCCTGATAGTGAAAAGATCAGTATGAAATTACAAATTGCCACTACTTGCATGTGTGCACACCCCCATCCATGGAAACCACTGACAACAGGAGCTCAGCCCTTTCACAAATCATTTCCCATTAAACAAGGCTCACAAGGCACAATTAGTTCAACACAGCATTCAGGAAAGGAAATAGTATTTTTACTATTTATCTTTTCCACCTAAATGCATGTACCAAATTACATGTTATAATTAGTTGCTAATTGATGAGGTAATTCACAGTATTATGCTGTGACATTTGAGAAAAAGTATCTACAATATATTGGTTTGGGAGAATGTTTTCCAGTGACAAGTACCTAAAAAGTAAACAAAACAAATGCTGTACAATACAATTCAGGGCTCTGCTGCTGTGTGCCCAGAACCACCTTAGACAAAACTTGTGAAGAACATAAAGAATGAAAATCACTGCAGAATATTACAGCGAGATTTGAGCATATAGAAGTTGGTACACTGGTAGCAAGAGCTCATATGAAGCACAGACATTGTAGCTTCAGGAAAGACCAAATAACAATTCAGTTACCAAAACACTGTTTTATCTTTCCAGCCATGAAAACTGTCAGCATTGGAGTTCCCTGGAAACTTTTGACTGAACCTATGGGTGTTCTTGGGAATTTCTGCTTGTAAAAATTACTGATCTTTTACAGTGAACTTCAAGTCCTCATTTAAATTCTATTAGCTAATAAAAATTGAAAATTTTCCAAAGCATGTTTGGGGGAGGGAAAACCACCTTGGCCTAACAGACTATTCCTGGTTACATCCTCTTGTGAACTTTTAACAAAGACATGCTAACACACCAAAGGGAGCTTTCTTCAAACCTCTCCAGGTTTTGAAAAGCATTCCCAAATATTAGATTCAATCCTGCTTCACTGCACAACCAGGCTGCATTCACATACAATTTCCATGATCTTAAACAGAAGATTTTCCAGCATCATGGAAGATTTCCATTGCCACGTATGAATTCAAATCCAGGCTTCAGCCCTGATTTAATTTCTAATCCAGTAATAAAATACTGGATTCTGAAAACACCTACTTTTCCAATATGGAGTTGTATGTCTCAGAGTAACATACTGGAAGTTTATCCACCATCCATTCAGTTTTGTTTCAACCAGCACCTCTACCAGTTGAAATCCCATTGACTTTTAATTGAGAAGCAACTTTCAGGTTGCAAGTTTATTAAGTTATCCAAGTATCAGCAGAATAAAATTGTCTTGGGCTTTAGAACTATTTCTGGATTTGTAGTATCAGAACTTGACCCCATATCTCAATCAGATAAAACCAAGTGCAGCAAGTTCTGCACAAGAAAAGTCTATAGGGATCAAAAGAAAATATAAGTAGAGCAAATAGGCAAATGAATCCATTTTTAGTAATTTTTAACTTAAGACAAAATTTCATGGCTTTTGTACTAAAATAGCACCAGCAGAAAAATGTTCAAAATTAGGTTTTCATTAAAGACTAAAGCACAGCTTACCGGAGCACCTTTCAGGACATTTATTTTAAAGGCCTTCAAATGAAATTATATTACACATTCAGTTTGCCTCAAATGCCATAACAGGATTTATATCACAATATCACAACTCTTAGATTAAGGGAACTTCACAACTTCCACAACTGCTTCCTAAAATTTTTGTGCAAATTTAGCAACAAGCCTATCAAATTCCTGCCGATAGCAATGACTTTTGATCACTGCTGCAGTGGCTCTGGAGACCTGCAACTGGGAATTTCTGAGCAATCCAAATTTCTTCTTTTTCTTAAAAAACCCAGCCAAACAAAAAGCCAACACCTAACACCACAGAAATAATTTGAGGAATTTTTAAACTCGTGAAGGAAAAAAATCCTTCTTAGTCAATGACTGTTCTCCTTATTTTTTCGTGCAGATGAAACAAATATAGAAAATTCTGCTGGTCAAATATTTCTAAGGAATATCAACAAGCTGATGATGCAACTTGGAATTGTTAAGAGAAATACTACAAAAAGGTGTTGTTCATTAAGATTGAGTAATTCCAGCTATCAAAAATGAGCAGGTTTTCATACTTGGACATAAAAGCAGAGTTCAAGAAAGAGAACTGCAACAGACAGCTTAATGGTACTGTAAAAAGTAAAAACCAAACAAGCGTAAAATCCCCCAATAAACCCTGGCAGTCTATCAATACCAGGACTGTTTCAAGGATACTTTCACTAACACACCACCACATGCTGCAAATGGAGTAGGCTACCATGATCCAAACTATTTCTTTCAAGCCAGCTATCAAGGGAGAACAGGAAAAGCAAGTCAGATATGCACTGCCTAAATGGGTCAATTTTCAGATAGTGCTGATAACATGAAATCAGAAGCATATATACCACAGATGTGATTAGTCTCACTACCCCAAAATCATTGAATTTCAAGATTGAAAAGCTCTATTTTCCCATTTCAGCTACTGCTCTGCACTGCACGAGTTTTACTCTACAGACCATTTTCTAGTGTTTTGTCAATTCCAGTTATAAAAGTCTCAGGTGAATTGGTTTATAATATTTCCCTGAGATGACTCTCACAACCTAATGTATCTCTGCCATAAAGCGTTTTCTGCCACACAGTTAAATTTTTCCCTTGCTTGCTTTTGTCCTATGGGAATAGTTCTCTGACCTGAACACAGATCTGCACATGCTTACACTTAAACATGTCATTAAGATGCTGGCAGAAAACACCTTCATATGTGCAACAAAATGAGGTAATGGAACAAAGCTGGCTGGGAGGGACAATAAAAAAGATTGCATTATTAAAGAGCAATTCACCAGCACGATAA
Source organism: Muscicapa striata striata (assembly GCA_030060385.1). NCBI lineage: Eukaryota > Metazoa > Chordata > Aves > Passeriformes > Muscicapidae > Muscicapa > Muscicapa striata. Next base: position 3,134,187 of record JAREIS010000078.1, read on the forward strand.
AGTTCAAGTATATAAAGAGAAAAATGCTGTTCTATTTAGCCTGGAATAGAGAAATCCATTTTTTACATCTAACAACAGTAATGAATTTACTTAATTCCACCAGTACAAGCAAATTCATATAAAACATCAGGAAAAATGATTTAACTTCTGCTTCGGTTTGCTTTGTAAAAGGGAGACAATGCTTCCTGAACCAGAGATTGCTATCAGCTTAGATTCAATGGCTATCCATGAGGATAAAAATTGTACAAAGAAATAATATAACTCCATTTCTTTGAGGAGTTGCATAGAATATTCTTATTCACACTTATTTATAAATGCATACAAAATACAAGACTGCAATTTTGCAATTCTGTTCCACACTTATGCACAGATAGTGTTCACACAAAACCATGCCATTAGCTATTTGATGATTCATTTATTCATTTTTATTAAAAAATTGGTCTAGCTTTCTATTTTAATTATTTTTCATGCATTTTTGCAGGACTTGCTAAATAATTTGATTACAGCAAAGAGAGTGTTACCATTTAATCAATACTGAAAGTTGAGCAGCAGATGTGAATGAAGAAAAGATGAAATTAGAGGAAGCCATAACAGTAAAAAACTTCATTTCAGACTTTCATAAACACATTGCAGGCAGGGAATCTGTACAACACTTAAATTGCATTTGCTCATGTGCTTAGATTCAACAGGCTGTTTAATTAACATTTTTAACATATTTTTAGATATGTATAATCATAAACAAGTTATTGCAAAAAAGTCTACAAGCTTCTCTTTGGGTGTTTAGAACTTCATTTCTGTTTCTGGAAAAACAGTGCATATATTTGTCTGAAAACAAATTAGCCACAAATGTTCCAAAATTTGGAGTGAATATTGGAGCTATGAGTAATGCTCTGGGTGTTTGACCAGTCACTCTTCAGGTAACAACATTAACTGAGATTTCAAAGCTAAATCTTTCAACTTCAGAACAAGCAATTGACTGCAGCTATTTACTCTCAGCATCAGCTTTGCTTTCTGGAATACACAGGAACATTTTCTACTGGAGCAGAAACATGCAAAATGGCTTTAACAGTTAAACAATTGCTGGGTGCAGATAAGCATGTTGATACAGAGAGAGCTCTAGAAAAGGGCTCAGTGCCATCCCTGGTACACACATACCTGGGCACGTGGAAGTTACAAAATCTAAATTAAAGTGCAGATATGGTAATGTACAAACATACAGGAACAAGTGAAGTGGAAGGTTCATATTCAGGGAGCTGAGCACAGATCATAAAAACACAAGCCTGGAATCACTTATGCTGCATTATTGTGATTAATGATTTTGGCCCTTTGCTTCAGTATTGCAGCAACTCTGAGAAAGATGCAATTACCTCTTTAGAAGAATGAAGTTGAAAAGACTTGCTCCTAAAGGGCAGTGCACACAGTCTGGTGCTTAATTAAGACTCTTAGTGAACGTTTTCATTACCTTTCTAAACACCATTCTTAGTGCCACTAATTTTCCAACATTTCCATTGTTACAGAGTAAATTACAATTAATAAATTGACTAACCCACATTAATTAAACATTGCTGTCACATAGATTTTTCAACCACCTCAAACCAACCCTCTGAATCTTCAAACACTCAAAATTAAAAACATTATGAAAATTAGACAGGAAAGACTGTAGAGGTCTCTTAATTCTCCCTTTGACAGTCATTACAGTTTTTCCCACCATTCCTGGCAGGACCACCATAATTTATTTTTCAGCCTAACAGTCTTTACTTTTTATTCCACAGCCCCCTATCTCTAACTCTTCAAAGGCTTTCCCTATACCTTTCCTTCTATCTACCAAACACAAATCTGTGGAAAGTCTCAGAGCAAAAAAATTAAATTGCATTTCAAATTCAACAGTCTGCAGTTTACGTAAGCAAATACAAATAATTCTACAAGCCCAGTCTAGTAAGGAAAAGAGATGTCTTCTAAATTAATATAGAATCATCTCACATCTAAAATATTTACTAATTTAATAACCACTAGTGATCTATACAGACAGTCCTGTTAACCATCAGCTTCTTATAGCTTAACTTTGTGCACCAAGAATTCATATAAGTAGTAAGTTAAATATTATGTATTTGCACCAATCAGACCCATAAGAAAGAAAGTTGGGCCAATTGTTATTTGTGAAGAGCAGCACTACATTCAACCACTGTCTCAGTGCCTTTCAAGAAAGAGCAGGGGTGGGTGAAGGCACAACAGCAAAGCATGTCTAGGAAAGCACTTGAGCTCAGTGTGGGAGAAGGCAGAGGAAAGCACTCAAAGCTGACAATATCACAGAATTTTCCTCCTTCTCTTTTTTTCAGAACTATCTCCACAGGACACCAGACTTTTTACATTCTCTGAGTGGTGTTAAATGCACATGCTGCGCACCTGAATTTGTATTATTTACAAGCTAAATGCTCTTTTCCTTTTTCAATTTTTTTTTTTTTGTAAGACATAAGCATACATACAAATGTTTAAAAGCAGTAATATGCAAAAGGCTACTTAAAGGCAAAAGCATTTAGTAACCATGTTAAAGAAAAACCCCCAAACCCAGCTAAAACCTTCTAATTTTACTGAACTCCTCAAAGTTAATCAAACCATTAGGCTACCTCTTGGAAAGTAATTTTCATCAGAAAAAAGCCTATGTCTTAAAACTTATTCCAGCATTGGAGTCCCCAGACAGAATTTATGCTGTATATCTTTTTGCTTCGTTACCTGGCTTGTTTATAGATAAAATTTTCTTATGAATGTGCAGAAAATCCATTCAGTCAAATCACCAAAGCAGGTAAAAATTTTGCTTTTACTTCAGATGAAAGGAGAATAGAGAAGGGAAAAAGAGATTCATTTTCTTCCATTCTTGCCAGAATGATTTATCACTAATTTAATAGTAATGAGAGAGTTAAAAAAAAAAAAAAAAAAAAAAAAAAGAAAAAAAAAAGAGAGAATCCCCCAAATACTCAAACCCAGCAATTCCCAAAAGATTACAGAACAATGAGCAAGCCAGGTTGAAAGCCATTAGTGAGAGGGAGCGCACCCTTAACTGCATAGCCCAGCTAACATCAGTTTCATTATACTACATAAGTGTGATGGAGTGCACACACTTTGGGGAATTTCATGGCAGATCAGAAGTTGTATCTTCCCTCTTGACACTGCTGAATTTGCATGTCCGATCTGGTGAGAGCTTATCAAGAGCTCAGGGAAAGAGGCAGCTACTTCAGCTATCCCAAAGAAATACACATTGAGGTTGACAACTGGAAGCCAATCTACCCCAAGAAAATTCCAATGATTAAGTTGATTTGATTTACTCTTGTTCAGTCAAGCCTGTCCAATACCCTAGAAACCTTCTCCAAATGTTACCTAACTAGGAGAGACTATTCAAAAAGTGTATGTAAGACTTGAGTTCTGATTAATGAAATTCAATCCAAACAATATAATTTTGTTTCCTTAGTTCAGATTCCTCTACTTCGGGAGAAGTAATGTAGATTTTTCTTCAACAATGTTTTCAACTGACAACATTTTATGATTGACAGAATACTTTGAAAATATAGTTTAAAATATTTTAAAACCATGAACTTGTGCAATTCTTTAAATAAAACTTAAGTTTTATTTACTGTAGAAAGTATTAATTCACATAGGAAAACTTTAGCATTCCATTGTGTTGGGTTATACAAGTGTTAAACTGGTCAGTCCTAACTAATAATCTTTTCTATGAGAAGACACTGCTGTAATGAAATGTTCCAACTTCAATGGTTAGTTAAAAGTTATTAGGTTCCCTTGCCCACAATTTCTCATATAAGTTAGACTATCCACCTAAAAAGGAAGAGATGCTTTTTGTATTCCACTTCATTTAAGTCAATGCATTTGATCAAATTTAATGTCAAGTTTCACTCTCAAAGCATGATTTTAGAAAAGTATAGTACTTTGAAATAAAATGGTAGAAGACTGGAAGGTAAAGAGCAATTTTGATTTGATTATCACCTGCTGTAGCTAATATTAATACTTCAAAATTTCTGACTTAACCTCTTCCTATTGGTTTATTAATCAAAAAAAGTCTTGAAATCCCTCACGACTGGCTGCAGATACGCTGTCACTGGAGCATTCAGATCAGGTGGAGATCTGTTCTTAGCTTCAGCTTTAATGCACAGACCCACTGCTGGCCAAGACTGAGCCCACTAGCAATGGTGGTGACACCACTGGGATAACTCACTTAGGAAGGAAACAAAAACTGCACAACTGCAGCTGAAAACAGGACTGGGATTATGTGAGAAAACAACTGCAGACACCAGCGTTGGTGGAGAAGGAAGGGGAGAAGCAATCCATAAAAGACTAACAAATATCTGAAAAAGCAGCTGTGGAGAAAAAGATGTGCCAAAAGGTGGGGTCATATCTACAGATGATATTGAATGATGCCATGAAGTGCTGTTTTAAAGAAGTCACAAGTTGGTTGCTTAGGACTTGGGCACCTGTGTGGTGGGCAGCACTGGGCACCAGACAGGCATAGTACCCACAGTAGAATCCCACTGCCCTGAGAAATGAACCTTTCCTGGCAAAACCAGCATTGGACTGCTCCTGGTCTCTGGGCAGATTGCCTAATCCAGTTTCCCAAGAAGGATGAACTTACATTGCAAAGCAGCCAACAGTGGCTGGGGGCAGCAGGGGGCACTCTGTAATGTGAAAAATGCCCACAGCTCAGGCCAGTGGCTGCTCAGGAAGGACAGGCATTAGAGAAAACAACTAAAATAAGGAACCCTTTTATTAGGGCAAATTGACTGAATTGATTTTCTTGTAGTAGATGAAAATCACGGGGAAGTTTCTATGATGTGTTTCAATACTGAGTGAACTGAGAGCCCTGACTTGCAAACAGAGAATCCAGGGCCATGCTGCAGTGGACAGCACAGGGAGATCCAAGCTAATGTAGGTGGAAACATAAGCTCAGTAACATGAGAATAATTCCCCCTGGAAGACACAATTCCAGTGTCCCTTGGGACCATCTACAGTGCTTTCCACTCCACAGTAGGAACACACCACGGCTTGCTCCAGATCAAGGTGGAGAGACTATATTATGTGCTCAAAATGACTCAAATATACTAGAGAAATAAATATCCCAGCAATGTAGATATGTCAGTATGAAAGAACAGGCCCAGTCTGCACTGGGATTTAATCTGAAAACAAAACATTAGAACTGATGAAGTCCATGTGATCCAAACCCAAATCCGCTCTATCCACTCTCCCCAGAAATTTCCCAGTCTGTGCTATATAAAGGCCATGCTCACTTTCTGAGAAGTGGGTATTCCCATTAGAAGCACACTCATCCAGTAGAGCCCAAGAAAGTAACACAAGACAATACTGTCTCATAGCCTTAATTACTTTGATTTTTTTCTATAGGTACCAGAATTCTTCTACCAATAGAAATTGTCATAAATTCTATGAGATTTTACCTGTTACCACCATAACTGGTTTTAGTTGCATTAGGCTATGTCTGCTGAGGTCTTTTAAGAACTAAACAGTGGTTTAGGTATTATACAGTCTCAATTATTACTACAAAGTAATGCACGGCATTTTGTTTTTCACAGCTTGAATTCATGGGGAAAAATATAGTCCCTTAGCTTACTGTCTTGGTTTAATTTAGGTTTCCCAATTTTAATATACTCAATTTCTCTTTGAGATAGGATTTAGGAGCAAAAACAAGGCCTAAAACTTAAAAGGGTATCAAGAAGAAATTTATTAATAACACAGAGAAAATAAGAAATTTGGAGTAAGATTTCCAGATCACTCCTTCCTCTCCCCTCGCCTTCCATATTTCACTTAATATAATAATTTCAGTTCACTTTAGAGAGAGAAGTTCCTTCTTGCTTTGGCTTTAGGGTTCCTTTCCAAGAGAAGAATAAAGTTCTCTTGTGTCTTCAGTTTCACAATTTGCATCCGCCTGGGAAAAACCTGCAAATTGTGGAACTCCTCCCATCTTCACAGTCTTTCCAGAGCTGTGTTATGGGTCATGTCAAACTCATGGGGTATTACCTTTAGGGACAAGCTGTTCAAAGGCAAATTTTCCATCAAATGTCTCTGTTTATCTTTCCATTCTCCAGAACAGAGACCCCCATTCCCTCAGGGCAAAGGATCCTTTTCTAAAACACTTCAACACCCTCCATGTTTTTCTCCACAATTTATAGGAATCTTTAGGGTAGTACTTTCTGCTCTCTTCCTCTCATTCAAGGGAGGTCAGGAGATCTGCAGTCTTATCTGAGCACAGGAAGGGTTAAAGTTGCACACAGAAGGTGAAGGAGCTGGGCCCAGGCCATGCTGGGGCCAGGCCATGCTGGGGCCAGGCCGTGCTGGAGCCATGCCAGTGTTTTCAGGCCATGCAGTATTTTCAGGCCATGCAGGCTGTGTGGGGAAGGCTGGATGAAACTGCAGAGCCCAGCAAGCAAATGCATGGAGGGGTGGGCTCGGCCGAACAGAGCCCAGCTGCATTTCCCCACGCTGCCTGGGCAGCTGGGGCTTCGCCTCCCCATGGCTTCTCCAAGACGGCATCAAGGCCCTGACTGAGCTGTGGCCACACTTGAGGACGGGGAACTAGGATCTTAGCAAAGGTTTCTCTTTCCCCTGGCCATCAGGGCCCCTAGATGAAAACAGGGGGGACCTCGGTGTCTCCCCCACCCCTGCCCGGCCAGGCCGCATGGGGAGGGGGGCCGGGCTGGCTGGCCTTACCTCCTCACCAGCTGTAAGTCAAAAGAGAAAGTTTTCACTTCTACCGATGTGATCCATGGAGGCTTTTTAATTGGTTTCCCAGGCTGTCAATTATTAAACCGGCTTTCCAATTGGTCCCACCAACTCACAGAGAAGTTCTCAGAGAAAAAACCCCTTTGTGTGAGTGTGTCTGTGTGTGTGTCTGTGTGTGTGCCTGTGTGTCTGTGTGTGTCTGTGTGTGTCTTTGTGTCTGTGTGTGTCTGTGTGCATCTGTGTGTGTCTGTGTGTCTGTCTGTGTGTCTGTGCTCCTCCTCCATGGTGACTTCAATGCCAAACCAGCACACTTACCCACAGTAATTGCCATTGCCCAAGGCAATAAATATGGATTCCCTCTGCAGCCATGACACTGATTCTGCATCCATCCCTTACTGCAGTCACACAATTAAAACTAAATCTCATGGTTTTTTAACATTGCATGTTGTTGATTTGTCTGACCAATATCTCCCTGACAAAGCTCTGAGGAGCTAATGAGCCACTGAGAACAGCTTAGCTTAGGCTGTTTTCAAATTTCATTAAGTGAGATAAAGCACAGGAAGAGTACATGTGTGCTGAGCCTTCCAAAGTCCTGATAAGGCATTAATAAACTTCATCAAATACTGATTATGGTTGTCTCATTATGGATGTTGTCACACTTTCTACAGATAGCACCACTGGTAAATTAAATGCCAGAAGTGCAATGTTTGAGTCTGCTCACCTGAGTGAGCAATGATAAGAAACAAAAGGCAACAGATAAAATCTCCTTTTTTTCCAGTGTTCACTGGACCAAAGCAAATTTGTAGACATTTAAGTTCTCTATTTGTTTCTAACAAGTACATGTCACTTTTTAGGATGAAAAAGTGCATAAAATACAGCATTTTATTATCTAAATTCTTCAAGCACTTCACCTGAAAGCCCAAGTGCCAGCTCTAATCATAAAACAGCACACACTAAGCAAATTCTTTTGCCAAAATCTCTTATATTCTTTATTATTACATCGTATTAGGAAACTGCTGATTCAACAGCAGCTATTTTGCTGCAGAATGGATAAATTCTTAAGTAGGCAGAGAGGTGTCATGCAGAAAATATTAGTAAAATACTTTACTATTAAGATATACATGCATAGATAGAAGGAAATGCATTCTTATTAAGTAGTCTTGTGCATCCTAGGGAACACAAGCTGTGTCAAACATTAAGGTACCTGCCTGTACACAGACATTTTCATAAGCAGGCCAAGCCATGTGATTGCTTCCAGCGTTTTTTTCTGCTGTTAATTTGGCTGTGTGACCCTGGGAAGTCAGCCTGTGTTCTCTGCACTGCTGTAATGACACTGAGAGACAGAGATAGGAACTATTAAATGACTCTAGATCTACAGATTAAAGAGCCCTACACAAAAGAAAAGAAAAAAAAAAAAAAAGGAAAAAAAAAAAAAGAGAAAAAAAAGGTATTTTTATCTCTTTCTGCACATGAGTGGAATGCTTATTGACAGCAGTGTGGCAGAGCCAAGAGAAATGGATCTTCACTGATGAGTGAGAAGTGGCATTGCAGTGACTGACAGAGGTATGTGGGACACACCAAAACTACCAGAGAAGTTAACACAGATATATTGCAAAACAAATGCAGTGGTCTGTAAAGCAGCAAGGAAGAAAACAATGAAAAATAAACTGAAGCAAACTTAGCTAGGCTGCCATGAAACAAAAGCCCTAAGGCTGCAGCAAAATGGGCTGGAGAGGAAACGTAAGAAGCAAAGATTGTATTTCCAACATCACATAAAAGAGAAAGTAGGAGAAACAGAGCCTAGACCTTATGGATCTAGATCAAGAGCCTACCAGCCTGGATTTCTCCTTTGCCTAAAAGCTCATTAGCTTTCACAGAGTCATTAAAAGGACACAAAATGAAAAGCCATGTATACATACATAAAATAAATTTTTTCTTTAAGTAGTAAAAAGTGTTTAATGAACCACTACAAAAGGACGTAAAAAAGCCATATTTTATTATCGCTGATCTCTCTCCCAAAACAAACAAAACCGCAAAAAAACAAGAAAAAGGAAAAAAAAACCACAAAAAACCCAAAAAACAAAACAAGAAACAAAAAACAACCACAAAAAAAAGGAAAAAAAACTAACAACAAAAAACAACAAACAAAAAAAAAAAACTCACTGAGTGCTCTTTTGCTTTCTTCCACAGCAATTTAGATTTTTTTCTAGTGAGAGAGTTCTTAGGCATGTCCAGCTACTGCGGCCCCAATTTTAGCACCTCCAACACTTACTGGTAATACTTAGGTTTAATTAAATCATGAGGCTTAATGAATGTTTAGGGGAATGTAATACTTAAATAGTGTCATTCAAGGACAACTTTGTTTTCCAAGGTGGCAATCAGTCTTACTCCAATCAAAATAAAATCAATAAAGTGAAACTTAGCAAATCAGACACAGCATTAATAATTACAACAGTAGTCATCCTGTGGTAATAATGAAAAAGAGTTAGCAATGGTCAACTACGTGAGTGAATCTGAATAAAACCTTTTATGCCGTCCCTATATAGAAAATTATTGCTTGCTACACTTCTGGAACATAAGGAGCACGTTCACTTACCCTTTGTTCCAAAGAATGCAAGAACACACCAACTCCCCACACTTTTATCTTTTCTTGATTTGCAATGACAATTGGCAGAGACCTGCCAATATTCTTGGGGAGATGCTTGGTGGGCTGTGAGCATTTTTTTTTTCTTTTCATTATATCAGCAAACAGATGTTACCTCAGACACTGGGCTGCTCCATCCTGGTAGTACTCGAGGCTCCTGCCTCTGTAGGTGATGTGATGGCTGCAGAATGTGGCAGAGGAATGTGAACTGAATCCTAAGCAGGACAGGGCTGTTGCTAAAGCTTATGAACAATGTGGGTGTTGAGCAGAATATCAGCAGCACATACACAGCTGTCCAGTAGACCACATGCCCCCTCCCCCTTTTTCTACAAGGCACTGATTTTTAATTGTTTTATTACTGCAGGAATATTGGGAGAATTACTCCACCTAAGCTTCATACCATTGGTTTTCTATTCAACACACTTTCCTTCTCAACTTTATTCATGATGTTCTAGTTAAATCTCTGACATTTCTTGCAGAAGCTTTTTTATTAAGGACTTATAACAATCATAAAAATCTGCTCTGGGCAGAAACTCAGCATATAAAGGCTCAGTGAGAGAATACTCACACCATTTAAAGTGAATTTAGTATTTGTAAAGGCACTGTAAATGAAAGAATCCTCAATACCTTCAGTAATTTTATAGTTCAAATGATAACACTAATACAAAATGTCTCCTCTCACTTTTCCCTCTCCTCCTTCCCTTTTTACTTCCCTCTCAGAACTCTTGATAATCCAAGATGATGGGCAAGATCACTCAGGCTTTCTGCTGAACCCATCATTGAGGAAGGATCCTTCTCCATCCAAAAGGGACTCAGGCACAGGGAGCAGAGGGAGGTGCATCAGCTCATCTGTGTGAAGCCTCTCAGAGGATGTACCTACTGCTCTGATTTTAGCAGCAAGGGAGAGCCCTCTGCTGCAAGAACCAAAGTGACCATAAAGAAAAAGGCCCAGTCAGGACCCTGAACAGGTCTGAACTCCTCTTATGTCCTGTCATCCTATTAATTACTGTTTACATGGTTTACCTCCTCTCTACATCCTGTCACAAGCCTTTTTCAACTGCTTTATCTTTAAAAAAAACCCAGAAAACACAAAAACTTTTAAAAAATCCACACTCTGACAGCAATATCATGCAAGAAGTCAGACATTCCTGAGCCATAAATTGCATGCAGGCCATTAGAACATTTTTTTCAAAGTTCTGCCAAAAGTTTGATTAATCCATTTGTTCAGTTAAAAAAAAAATAAAAAGGAGAAACCCTTAGAAGGATGGCACTCAGAAAATAGTGGTATGTATCCAACTAGATACACAATTCCCAGGACTAAGAATTTCCAACCAAATTGTGAGAATACATGGAAAATATATTGGATTGTAAGGATTAGATTAATTTGACTGTTCTTTCAGAAGTCAAAGTCAGGACATTGTAATTAGACAAGCAAATGGTCCTCAGGACCTTGTACCAGGTTTGACTGCATGAAACAAACTGGAAAAAATTGCTTAAAATCCAGTTTAGAAACCCTGGTTGGGACTGAAGGATATAAGTGTATAATTTTAAAAATCTTCTTACTTAAAGTATGTTTTAAAATTTCATCTTTTATAGGCTAAAAGAATGACTAGAAAATAAAACCTTTTTTTTTTTTTTCACTTATTCAGCTCTAGTTAATGGCATTTAATAATAATTATACAAACTTAATATATCTAGCCACATGCCATCCAGAAATGTGAGGAATAACTGATTTTAAAAGTCTTAGAGTGTGAGTATTATTAATTGATTGCTTAAAGATTATTACTAGTGGCTCCTTTCGAAAGAGTCCAGTACTGCTTCATGAGGAAAATCTCTATTTTAATGGAGACTATTAAATAAACTAAGAATATTACTATTTCTATGGTTAAATGAAAAGTGAAGAAATACAAACATTTTGGCTGCCATAATTTATTGCATTATTTTAATCTATTATATCCATTCCAGAGCATGAAAAATGGTGACTTTGAAGAATTAAGCATTTTGTTGTTCTGCATCCCAACTTTATTATCCTCTCTTAGCCCTAAAAGAAGATAACCAGGATCAGACAACAGATTATACATAAACAGAAGTAAACAACAAATGGGTATAAATCAGATTATTGGGATGCAAATCAAGGGAGTGATTCATAGCATAAACCTTAGAAATAAAAAAACTCTTTTATGCCTTCAAGGCATTCTACCTATTTCCATTATATTTTACAGAATATTTTATAAAGAAAAGCTTTGATATATCTCTGTCAGCAAAATTACTGTAGCGAGATCAGGTCACATCCAGCATCACTCAGTTTTCATTATAATGCTAAAACACTTCATTCTTTTGCTACACCACAGGGAGAGAACTGGTGAGACCACTAGGAATGATTCCAATGGACTCTCCATGCTCACAAACATCTTCACACAATCCCAAACTTGTGTGGATGTGTTCAGAACCCAGCACCTCACCTGCTATTGGTAATTCTTCCCATTTGCTGCCAGCAACTGGTGAGCAGCTCATCCTTGTAAGCCTCTGGTGTGCTCTAGCACAGACACAGTTGTGTCCTCAAGTGAGCCAGAACCCCTCTGTTCCCTCTGCTCTTTGGGTATTGCTACTGCACCTGACTACCAAACAGCTGCCTCCAGATGTTTTTATTGGGGTCAATTTATTGCATGGGTAAATGGCAGAACTTGAGACAAAAAAACTCTTCAATTCTGCCATAAAAAGCTGTCAAAGGAGGTACAAGAATGAAGCAAATGAAAAATGCAAAAGCCAGAGAGGGCCATGAAGACTTTATGTTTCTCTATATAGATGCAACTCAGTTTCCTTGCAAGCACCTTTTTCCAGCCTGCACAGCCCAGCACAAGCAGCGGCTACAGCAGCAACCCCCCAGCCCAACCTGTGTCCCTGTGCAGTCTGCAGCTCCCCCTGCCAGTCATGCCAACCCTTTGAAGCACTCAGCAGTCTGGAACTCACTGAAAAAGTCGGTAACATCTCAGCTCCTGACTTTATGTCCAGAAATCAGAAGGGCAAAGAGATACCATTATCATACCTCTCTGCTCCTGGAAAAGCTGTCCTTAATGACAGTGGGGGATATTCTGACTCCCTGCCCCAGAGAGATTCTCAAATTATCATTGTAAGCTACAAAAAGCACCTTTACAAGCCTCACAGTCTACAGCTGACACCAACAAACCCTTCCCTTGCATCCTTTGACAGACACCCTCCAGTCCATGACAAACAGCAGTGCTGACAGTGTGGACTGAGGCACACATTTATCCCAAAAGGTCTGAAAATGTATCACAGAAAGCTCCCAGGTCTCCAGGAGACAAATGAGATTCCATTAAAATCAGGAAGGGAGAAGGATCACTGCTGAGCACCATCTTTAGAGGATGTCTTTATACAGAGAAAGATGCCATGTAGGGATGCTCAAGACAGCCAAGGAAAACCGAGGTTTTCCTTGGGAGCACTAAGCACAGGCAGCTCCTGACACCTGAACCAGAAACACACAGCACTGTCTATGTCCCAGGCCAGAACAGACTGCTGGGCCTGTCCCCCACAAGGGAAAAGTGCACAAGAGAGCAGCAGATGCCTTCAGGAGAAAGGATGGATGCTGTCAAAAGGATAGAGAGCATCATCTAATGTGAGATTGCAAGTGACTTTCTCTCATTTTTCTCCTGAAGGGTCCAACCCCCAGCAGATGCCATTAGTACAATATTGTTATGCGTTTCATGTTTGAGTACATGCACTTTTAAATCTTTGAAGTTCTTAATTTTTCTTCCAAAAAAAAAGCAAACAATACCTTCTGATCAGCTGCTACAGACAAAATAATGAAGTGCCCAGGTTTGCACTGCTGAATGCTTTGTTGAGATAATTTTTTTTTTGTCAGAGCTCAAGAAAGAAAGGACAATCAATTTAATCACAGTGGGACTGGTGAAGGAAATACAAATTATGGGGAAAACCACTGTAAGAAGCAAAACAATAATCATAAATTAATGAATCAGTGGAGTATTTTGGACTGGCAGCTATTTTCTACATGTTTGTTGTAGAAATTGTACAAGATACAATTTTGCATTTACAAAATATCTGTTAATAGAAGCCATCTTATAGTTACAGAGGATTCCTCCCTCACCCTATGGATATTTTGTGAGATCTTCTGAAATAGAAGGAATACTTATAGTATGTTCCACAATTGACCAGAAAACTTTCAAGTCTTTGTTTTAACCTGTTTCTCTGCAACTAAAAACCTGCAAATGTGAGGCTGACAATACTGGGGGATTTTGCAATACATACATAAATTCATTTGTGTTTCTAAGAGGGTGGAAAAGACTTCCAAATGCACAGAACTTTCTAATTGCCCATGAAGCTCATCAGTGGCACAGCGCGTGACATGGAAAGCTGGCACGTACACCTGCAGGCTAAATGCTGACAGGTGCTGCTCTGCTGAGCCACCCCCCTGCATATTACATTTCCTCATATCTTCACATAAACAGCAAATTTTGAAGTTCAACTCTGTTTTAAATAAGACTACTAAAGAGTTTTGGCCCTCAGTTCTTACATAATACTATTGTGATGCATCAGAACAAAGTAAGAGTTGTAGATGAGCTTTACTTTTGCAGAGAACACAAGAAAATAATTGAGAATTAAATTTTCTCACCATCTTTGAAGTCCAAATTATAGAATAATTTTTGCTGTCTCAGGCACAGGTAGCAAGTTTATAAATACATCAGAAAGAGGATAAAAAGGAAGGTCACTATGATTCAGTGACTGAATTAGAAGCTCACTGAAAAGCCAGTTGTGTAGTTCGGTGCCCAAGGTGCTCAATAATTAGATATCAAGTGTCTGAGACCAAACAGAAAGAGGAAAACAGTGCAGATACCTCACCCACCTATGTTTTTTTCAGAGACACTGTTTAACACCAACCTTCTGGGCCAGTCTCTGCTGTGCTGCCCTGTGATGAATGTGCACAATTTACAAAAAGGCACAAGAGCAAGGTATCTTCTAGGAACAGGGACATGTGAGCCATAAGCAGACAAATGCTCAAGGTGAACCCTGCAGGACAGAGAATTATTGGAAAATATGGAGGGAGGCATAAAACAAGATAACAGGGGAAACACAACAAAGAAACAGGAAGCCACATGCTGCATCACAGAGCAGATCTGTCACACATCAGAGATCCAACACCACTGTCCCCTGCAACATCAGCCTGCCCTTTCCCTGACAGGGATGCCCCTCCAACATCCTGTAGAGAGAATGTTCAGACTGTTATGTGACCTCTGTTTCTCATTTTCCCTTTAATCACTGATTCTGCACTGATGCTTCACTTCCCACTGCTATCAGCCAACCCTCTCTCAAATTTCTTTAAACATCCCTCAGCAGGACCTACTATGCCCCATCCTCACAATTGTACAGGATCCTATGTGAGCTTGTGGTTCTCCCTCCTTAACCATCTAATGATGTTGAAATTCTCCCTTCAAGAGATTTTTACATATGTGCACATCTTCCTTGTACCACCCCTTCCCTTCCAAACCTTGTCGATGAGAATATCTCAGCGTGCTCTGGCAGCCAGGAGGGCCAGTCCTGCCCTGGGGGGCATCAGGCCCAGCACTGCCAGTCAGGGAAGGGAGGGATTGTCCTGCTCTGCTCTGCACTGGGGCAGCCCCACCTCGAGAGCTGGGGGCAGCTTGGGGGCACCAAAATATAAGAGAGATAGAAACCTTTTAGAGGGTGTCCAAAGGAGGGCAAAGAAAACGATGAAGGATCTAGAGGGGAAGACTATATGATGAGTGGCTGATGTCATCTGGTTTGTTCAGCCTGGAGAGGAGGAGACTGAGCAGAGACCTCAGTGCAGTCACAACCCCCTTGTGAGGGGAAGAGGAGGGGCAGGTACTGATCTCTGCTCTGTGGTGACAGGGACAGCACCCGAGGGAATGGCCTGAAGTGGTGTCAGGGGAGGCTGAGGTTGGATATCAGGAAAAGGTTCTTTACCCAAAGTGTGGTTGGGCTCCCAGGGCAGTGGCCACAGCCCAAAGGCTGAGAGAGTGCAAGAAGTGTTTGGTAGTGCTCTCAGGTGCATGGAGTGAGCCTTGGGGTGGTCCTGTGTGGGGTCAGGAGTTGGACTCAATGATCCTTGTGGATCCCTTCCAACATAGAATATTCTATGATCATTTCTCTTCTTCCTTTCTCTTCTGTGCACTCCCTTCCACACTTCAGTCACCCCTATGCACTATGGATCAGGCAGAAACCGTGCCCTTCACCCTGCTGCCCCATAAAGGGATCCATTCCATTGCCAGACCTGCACCAGGCATCTCCCCAAAGGTAGACTTTCACTGTACGTGTTTCACTTCTGGCTTCCACTTATGGCATGAACTAAAACAGGAGTAATGAAAAACATTACTTGCTGCCACAAAAAAAAAAGCCCTAACAAATGTCAGGATGCTCAAACTCTGCTATAATGTGGGATGCCTGTTTTCCCTGGGCTGATGTTGTGATGTTTTCCCAAAGCAAAATAAATACTCTGTCAGAGGTGCTAACATCTTCTGGTGTTAGAGAAGTGATCAGTGCAGCCTGCAAGGGCAGCACTTATAGGCAGACAAATTAGGTCCTGCAGTAAGTTTTCAGACTAGGGGAGAAAGCTCACAGATGAAATGATAAAAGAAAATAATTAAGGGATGCAGAGAAGTGAGCCCTTACCTCCATACTCGTAATACCAAGGCAAATGCATTTTAACCCTCAGCTTTTCTAAGTGATGCTTTTCATATCGGGGGCAATATAAGCCAGATGCCACAATCCTTACTAGAATGGAAGCTTTGCTGACATGTTTGGGTACAAATATTAGAATTTAAAAAGTAATCTATTAAAATTATTGAGGCTGATCTAAAATTTACTAAAATCCTACCAAAGTCTATCACTCCAATAAAGAGAAGGGTCTTAAACAAATCATACCACAAACATTTGGTAAACAAGACTTGCAAAACTTCAATGAAGTCCAAAAGGTAAACTATGTATACTGTGAGTGTAACATAGCTAACACTGGGCAGAAATTTCAAAGTTTGGTCCCACGCTGTGTAGAGAAGTCTTTAGAGGCTCCTGATTATTTGCTAAAAGCAGAATAATAAAAATGATGCTAAATACTAGCATTCTCTAGTTTTCACCTCTGCTACAAATGTTCTCCTGAAGTTCATTCCTCAGCTCAAGCTACACAAAACTACAACTCTCCTATTCATCCCCTGGAGTATCTTCCCACTCGCACAAAAGTTATTACCATTTATATTATGCAGAATTGATAAAGGCTCACCTCAATTAAAAAGTTCTTTTTCTGAAGAGCTGGCATTTGTTTTTTTCTTTAGTCTTCCATTATTTTGGGGTTGACATAATAACATTTCTAGTCAGCAATTAGCAAAGAAAGTCTTTGCCAAAGACCAGGCCTAAAACTTCCCCGGAGCTCAAGTTAAAATGTATATAATTAGTCAGCTAAAGGTTTTAGATATGAATGTTTATATATTAAATTTTTCTTACAAAAGGGATAGTCTGTTAGGAAGCAACATAATCAAATATAAACAATAAACTCAACAGGTAATAAAGCATCAATTGGCTCTTCATTATAGAGCACCTACCTTTTACCTAGTACATTTTATATATTTTGTTCCAGTTATGTTTTTTAATAAAGCAAATTAATTCATTCCTTTAACAAGGCTTGAAAGAACATTATTTGCATTTTTATGGAGTACAGGTAGGGTAATTTTGTTGTTTTTTTGGTTTTTTTTTAACTAACACCACAAAAAAATCTTCTCAAATCTTTTATAAAAGCAACTCTTTTTCCATTTATAAATACAGCAGTCACCACTTCAAGGTCAGCTTCAGTTTTCTAATACTTATGCAAAATGGTCAGAGCTTACAAGGGAATTATCTGTACATAAGTTGAAACTCTATATTATAATGGAGAGGCAACAGGGGATAAAAGTTGGCTTTTCAAAGAAAAATGTATTTTGTGGTTCTTCTTTAAATAAATCAATCAGCCATTCAACAGAGTAATAGAATTTCTTGTTACAGAGCTTGCTCCTGAATGAAAATGTACAGATAAAAAGATCTTGTAAAAGCATCTATACATGGTAAATATGAGCCTTCAGCTGGATGAGTGCATGGAAAATTACTACAGAGGCTAATGGGCTTCATGTGTCCACACATGAAAAGAAACATGCCAGAATGAAGCAAAGGAGGAAACACTGCTTCCATCCGTCTGGGCAGCACAGCAGGGGTGGCAGAGCAGGGTCCCTCTGGGACATGGGGCAGGGCCCGTGTCCCCAGGATCCTGCAGCAGCCTGGCACAGCTGTCCCAGGCTGTGGCTGTGACCCATGGAGGGCAGAGAACACTGAGATGGCTGAGACACAGCAAACGTGGCTGTGGCCCATGGAGGGCAGAGAACACTCTGACATGGCTGAGACACAGCAAACATGGCTGTGACCCATGGAGGGCAGAGAACACTCTGACATGGCTGAGACACAGCAAACGTGGCTGTGACCCATGGAGGGCAGAGAACACTCTGACATGGCTGAGACACAGCAAACGTGGCTGTGACCCATGGAGGGCAGAGAGCACTGACATGGCTGAGACACAGCAAACGTGGCTGTGGCCCATGGAGGGCAGAGAGCACTGACATGGCTGAGACACAGCAAACGTGGCTGTGACCCATGGAGGGCAGAGAACACTCTGACATGGCTGAGACACAGCAAACATGGCTGTGACCCATGGAGGGCAGAGAGCACTGACATGGCTGAGACACAGCAAACGTGGCTGTGGCCCATGGAGGGCAGAGAACACTCTGACATGGCTGAGACACAGCAAACATGGCTGTGCCCCATGGAGGGCAGAGAGCACTGACATGGCTGAGACACAGCAAACGTGGCTGTGGCCCGGCCCGAGCCCAGTCTCACGGGTCAGGGGCCTGCGGGGACTCCCCTCCTATTTCCTGGCAGTCTTGTCAGACTTTTCTCTGTTTACCCCTAACACAGACAAACACCTTACACACAACACAGTCAGGCTTGGAGCGGGACCTGCTCAGTGCTGTGATCCTCCTGCCACTGCGCTGTTTGGAACACAAAGCCTTGTTACGGGGGAACATTTCTCCTGCGCAAGGCCCAGCAGCACTGAACAAGTTTTACACCGTTCTCATTGGCATCAGGGCCAAGGTGCTGAGATAGGTGGCACAGCAAACAAAGCTCATTTCTTTTACATCCCCTGCACATCTGCCTCCAATCCCCGCCTTGGACGGGCCCCATGCCATTAGCCATTCACACCAGCCCATGTTCTACTCTTTCCCCATTGCCTGCTCCTCACCTGAAGCTGCCATTCTGCAGCACATCACAGTGAAACTTTTGTAGGAATGAGAATAACTCACAAATGAAAGCAAAATACAGATAAATATTAATTAAAATATGAGAAGGACCTCTTGAGAAAGAAAGAGCTGCTATACCAAGCAGGAGTTCTTAAAATAAATAATGAGTCAGGAGAAACAAAATATGTTCAGTTACCAAAATCGTTTGTATATAGACTGCTGTAAAACTTCCCATATGGGATAAACAGATGTTAGCATATAGTAGGCAACAACAGATACCTCTTGCCTGACATCTTGCACATTATTTTTTGGATTATATTTTTATCAGATAAAAATAGTGCTTGCTAATATAATGTGAGGGAGGAGGGTCTATACATTCAAGGAACCAGCTTCTGATATATTTATAACTACTTAGAGCATACTACATTATCTTGGGCATTTCATATTTTTTGTGCTCACATGTATTTTTAGGCTCAGAATGGTCATTTTTTCCTCACACCTTTCTTGGTAAGCACAAAAAAGACTCCAATTGGTTTTTACACCAACTCACAAGTGCCTCTAACATTCAAAGCCTCCACTCCAAAGTGCCCTGTAACCCATTTAATCCTGTATTTGAATCATTTCTTGCAATATACACTAAAAAAGTTTTTTAAAAAATACTCAGAGCTAAGTGTCAGATGCCTTTGCAACAAATTGTTGTTAAAATCAGATAGGAGGTTTGAACTGACAGCTGCTCTTGCCCTCCTTAACCAACTGAAGGGTAAAGAGAAAGCTGAATCAAAATCTAATCAATATTCTCCATGAACACTTATTCCTAAGCCTCTCTGAACACATCAGAGGATGAAGAACATAATAGACTGCTTAATTTTTGAACAGAGCAATGATTAGATTTCACTGTTGACCAGTAGCTTCATGATCCACTCCTGGGAATACACAAAGAAATTAGGCTTAATTATTTTACTATACCATCATTAATTTCTTTCTTAATTTTTCAGGTCTTCATCACATTGTCAAAACACCAAATTAGGAAAGATGTGGAACAGGGACTGGTTTATGCCTTTTGACTGTGTTTGCCCTGGTGGGCCCTTGCTCCCTCATTGCTCCCTGCAGCATTAACCCACCACACTGTGGGAGCTCCCCCAGGAATGTCATGTCAGACATTTCCCAGAACATTTTTACAGGAAAGCTTCACTTCAAAGAGGTACAATGACAGCAGCTGTGGTGGATTACAGTCAGACTTACACTGTGCCTGAAATACTCATGCCTCCACAGGAGAGGAGAGCAGGAGAGTACGTAAAGATGTGTCAATCCTTTCCCCCCTTATTCCCGAGTGATCCCAAATATTGGCTTCACTGGTAACATCCCAGAGCCCCTGCAGGACTGTGCCTCCACTGACCTGAAGGCAGGCTCTCTAAAACATCACTTCAGTGACTGACTGAGGACACAGGACAGGAGAAAATGCAGGAAACCTTATTTGCTACATCACAGCAGGTGAAGTACTGCTTCATTGTACTGATAGAATACAAAGGAGTTTGTGGCAGTAATTGGAAAGAGTATTTTAAAGTCTGACTGACTGTCAGGCATTGTGGGAGAAACAATTAGCAACATGGTTTTAAAATGCACCAGAGACTGTTTTGAATGAACCTCAAAAGAAAAGAAATCCTTTTAAGTTTCAAAATATTTGGATCCCAAGTGAGTTCATCCCAACTTTTCTTCTTTTGCAACAGCTTCATCCCTTTCTTTTTTTGAAGTGGATTCTGTCCTCCTTCCCATCCTCATTCTACTAGAGTTAATTACCAAAATCATTCAAAAAACTTTTGTTCTTTTTTCCCAATTATGATTCTCCCCTGACTTATTTTTTTTTTACTCAATGATGACTGTCTGCACACCATAAAAAGTAGTTACACCTAGCATTATGTCTCATGACATCAGTAACTAAGAATAACTTAGCATCAGTATTATATTGAACAGGTAATAACACCCTATAAATACAACTGCATGCATCATTTTTCTCTAGTTGTTGTTTAATACTGCCACTTGATCTTAACAAATAAGCCTATGGAAAACTGGAAACTTTGCTTCCAGAAATGGGTACCATATAATACAAAATATCTTCCATTATACTCTTATGTCTCAAAATTACATTTTTCTGTCCTGCAGAATTTTCTAATCTTTGCAATCTCCAAAAGAATTGGTGCTGCACTCTCTACAAATCCCACTTCTGTTGCACTTGTGTTCACATCTGCTACATCTGCTTCCTAAGACTCACTCCATTGACTTCTGAGGCTTGGTGAAAGTGAGAAATGGTGTATTTACCCTTTTTAATTCAAAAATATTTGGACCCACAGATCTAAATATTCATTTTTATTTGAGTTTCACATTTTCTCCTTGAAAAAGTATGTCCACACACAAACAGTTGTTCTGCTATTAGGCAAATCAGGGGAAAATGCAACTGCTGTTTACAAGCAGAGCAGCAGCAGCATCCACAGTCAGGAACCCAACACTTTGGCAACCTTTGCTTCAGTTGAAAGGAATTGATTGGGATACCACAGCATATAATCATACATTAACAAGCTACAGCACACCTGTGTGAAAAGCCCAGCAAGATGTTAGGAGCAGCAGCACCCTTCCACAACAAGTGCCAAAACAAGCATTCAAGGAAGCTGGACTGAGGAATGTGTCTCACACACAGGGACATGCACTGTGTACTTCATGAGTGCATTAAAATAACTTTTTTCTATTTACATAATAACTTACATAAGAGGCAAATGTCAGGAAGTCACTTAAAACTCAAATATGTCTGTTCCTGAGCAGCTTAACTGACATGCTGTTGCTATTCCCAGAGTCTGAATTCCTGGAAACCAGGAGGCTGACACAAATGAACAATTTACATTTTTAAGCCAATGTAATTGGATTAATCCAAGATAAAGATTTTGATTAATTGTATTTATCTCTACTTAGAGGAAGTGCATTAGGTTACTGTAGCCTCAGCCCCAGATTGATGTGTTCATTTATTCTAAAAGGCAAATACTATCTTTTTAAGTGATACATTTGCTCTGGCTTTAACTTTGGAGGTAAAGGGCCAGGTTTAGAAAAACACTGCTGTGCCCCTGCTCCCACCCAGAAGACATGTCAGAAAGTAGCAACTCTGATTTTTCTGCTTCTACCTCAAATTTGGCTAAAATAGGTCAACAGGTTCAACTTTTTAGACTGACAAGTCCCACATGCTTTCATTATATAGTCTTGTTTCCTTCTGATTGTTTAGCATCTTAAAAATTGTGTCATTGTTTGTGTGGGAGGGGAGGGGATACTGTTTAAAAGAAAAAATAGAAGTGTGGAATTATGTTAGATGAAAACACTTTATTTTGGGTAAAACACAATTATTTATGTGGACTGCCTTTTCTTGTTTGTTTGTTTGTTTGTTTGTTTTTAAGGAAATTTTTATAAGATTATTTGATTCAATTTGAAGTGATTCTGTATCTGACTTTCAGGCTACAGATCAAGAGATCCCTGTCAGATGGTCAACTCTGTATTGAATTTAAAATAAAGCTGTAAACAGCTGGGCTTTAGGTGAGGTTTGGCATTTTTTTAAATCTAATCATAAGAATATTTCATCAAGAATAAGAAAAAAGAAGTAGAATGCTTTAGCTGTGTTATCCTCTTCAGCAGTAAAAAGCAGTCTTTTTAATGCTAGAAGGGTCTGAGTTTCCTTCTCCATCAGTGTTTATTTCAATGTCATCCAGAGTTTTCACACCTGCCACCTTGGATATTCAGTTTGGCTGTCTACTTTAAGATGGGTGTTTTGGGTAAGGAGGAGCATAAGGGAAAGCCAGGAAGAGAAGCAAAGAAAAACAGCAATGAAGCAGTTGTCCTCCTCAATAGGTAACAGCTTTCTGACAAATAAGGTATCAGCCCATACTCGACAGTTCATGTGAGATTCATTTACCTGACAAATTACTCCCCCAAACTTCTAGCTTCATTATTTCCTTAGATAATTATGCCTGCATTTTTTATTTCTGGAGTGATTTGTGATGGTAGTGAGCATCTGGCATTGTGTTATACACAACTTTCTCTCCAATTAATATGAGGAAACAAATGTCATTTTAGGGATGTTTTGTTTTCCATAAAGTTTATGTCCTAGGTAAGCTTCAAGTATAAATATAACACACACACTCACTTTTTCATGCACTCAAATCCAGTCCAGTGAATGCAAAATCAGTTGCATAACAGAGTATGTGTAACCTTTTCACCCCTCTATGACTATTACAAACATGGCATGAGCTCTTCAGAAAGAGCAGTAGGAAAATGTTCTTCAGAGAGACTCACATTTAATAAAAGCCAGCAGGTACTAAGCCCTGCACTTACCTCTACCTAAGCACCTCCCTGCATGCCAGGGCATTGCTCTGGAAGCATTTATTGCCTTTTCAATGCATCTCTATTTTTGTCTTTTTTCCTCCTCACTAATTTCAGTCCTCTGGTAGAGATTTTATCCCATTCCTGGTTCCCAGTCTGAGGATGGAAAACATTAAAATGTCTATGGAGATATTTATTATATACAGAGATAATTATGTCCCAGAAATAGCTGGCTGTGTGCTGAAGGGTATCAAATTCAGGTATATCCTCAGTGCAGATACTGTCTGCACCCAAGTAAAGGTATCTAAACTAACTGACCCAGTTAAGGAAAAGAAGCAAGGGTGTCTTTGAATTCTTCAAATTCTTTGTTGAGATTCATATCTCTTGTTCACCGTAGAACTACATGGACTAAGCAGGCAGTTTAGCCAAATTTCTCTTGACAGTTCACAGTTGCAATGAGCCCCTTCTTTGCCTCTTGGAACAGTATTTGAAAGGTGGCTTCTCCTTCCTGTACATTTTGTCTCAGTTTAAGATGCATTCACCTTTCATTTACTTTTTGTTTTGTGGGGGTAGTGGGGTGTTTGTTTCAGCTCATTGTTCAGACTGTGTTTAAAATTGCTTCCTGCCAGGACTCCTGTATTTCTACTGCTGTTTCTCAAGATAAAAATGTCATCTGTTTAGACCACATGCATTCTGTGACTTTATCAAAAACTTGTACACTAACTGTATCTCACAAGGGAGGATAAAAACAAGTCTAGACAATCAAAGAAATTAGTGTTTCTTTGGAGATCTTACCTACTTCCTTACAGGATTGTTCTACCACCCCCTGAATATCCACTGGATATCCATCCCCTGAGCTGGCTCAGCAACACGCGGTTATCACTACCCTGAGCTGATTATTTTTCAAGCGTCAACTTTGAAATTGGCACCAAAAAAATCCCAAAATTTTGAGGACAAAGGAGCAAAGAGCTTTACCTTGGATGTGAATCTCTTTTATGAACACGTCAGCCCTTTTGGGCACCTCAGCTATGCCAGGCCACACAATAATGAGGCTACATCCCCTGCCCCTCTCTGGTGCACACAAGGGCCAGCCCAGATACAACTGGCTGCTACAGCACCACAGGACACTGTGACAGCCCCTCTTTGGGACAGGAGCATTCACAAAGCTCAGATTAAAAAATAATTTTTCTGACAGAGGAATTCATATTCTCTGGAGCTTTTGTATTCCAGGAGATCTTTACACAACTGAATTGCTGAAGAGAGAAGCCTGATAAAAACAAATTTTGAATTAACTCTGTAAAAGTGTTAGTGTAAGTGCTGAAGGGTCTCTGACCAAAATTAAGCTGATGTATCTATGTCTGAACTCTAAACATTTGTAGGAAATGCCACCTAGGAAAGGTCATATAACCTACCAGATATGCCAGCACACCAGGTCTCCTTTCAGTCCCAGTTGAATACAGCTACCTGACAGTATCTGAGTTCTCCCTGGTGAAGTTCCATCCAAATAAATATCCAAATTCAGTGTGTAAGGGTTGTCTACAGACAAATTCCTCATTAAAGTACAACCTGTGCAGTGGGGCCAGTCAGTTTCCACATCACTGCTTGTGACTGATGTAGCTATGGCATCAAAATAATTTTACTGCATCACCATAACCCCAACTGAACATAACAGGAAGAAAATCATCTGTAAAGATGAAAGGTGCACTTTAAAGAAATAAATAATTTAAAAACTGAGTATAAGAAATTGGTCACTGAAAAGAAGTATTTTGACCTAAACTTTCCTGTAAACCAACCTTTGCAATGATGGGCACTGCACACACAAGCTTGCAAATAGCAATAAACTCAACTGAACCCCAGCTCAAAGAAACTGCAGGGAGGTTTTAAGTAAACTCGACAGCTGTTCATCCAATGTCTTGTTCCTGACAGACTCAATCAGGTACTGTCTGAGCTCCTAAAGATGTCCAGATCTGAAGCTATCACGTTTATTCTCTATTTTCAGCTTTCCAAAATACAACTCACGAGTGCTGCAAGACAGGGCTGTCAATCTCTAATAAACCAAGGGATTCATACCCTGTTGTCCACTGGTTTCTGCTTTTCTGCTTACAAATCCATGATATAAATTAAATGCCACGAAACTGCTTATTATGTTTTTGTTTTCCATTCAGATCCTCTGGACGTGTTATTCACAGCTAATTTTATTTCCCCCAGTATTGTCTGAAAAGAGGGAGGCAATTACAGGTACATTTACTAAAACTAGGTATCCTTTTCAATTACACTCATCCTGAGCTTTGAAAGCTGGAAGTTTGGTCTATTATAAGAAAATAATTTTACAAGAACATATTTAAATGGAATGAGTATTTGGGGGGAGAGGAGGGAGGGCTTTTGCTGCTTGTGGCTACCTCATTACATGGTTGAAGTTGCAACTGTTTGTAATGCTGTCTTTGTACAACACACAGCACCAGTCTCAGCATTGCTCAACATGCTTCGACACAGATTTATTGCCAGAAAACTTTAATAGTGGTAAATGTTTAATTTATGGCTTCATTTAAAAATATTAATCTAATAGCAAGGCAGATGGATGGAAACCAGTTTCCATTTCCTCTTGCAGGGCTTTGTGTGATGTCATGAACATGGCTGTCTTCACCGGGAACACTGGTATACTGAGGTTAATACAAAATGCAAATCCACTTCAATGATACAAAAATCAATTCTTAAAAGCTGTCATGTCCCCAAATCTTTCAAGACAGTTTATTAATGTCAGTTGATGAAGCCCCATAAAGCTTCTGCTTCTTGTAAAGAAGAGACTAAACTAAGGTGGAGAAGTCAAGAGTTCACAGAAGGAAGAAAGAAATGCAAATATGTTCAGCTTTCTTGTGTGGTTGTTTTTATTAAACTAATGACCACATCCAGAAGTACAACATAAAATTCAATGGAAACATAATGACCTTAAATGGGATTTTGTCCATCTTTTAACAACCAAATTTTTTCCACCCATGAAGAAGCATCAAGGGTCACAGCAGACATAGTTACTGCTGAACATCAAAGGCAATCTCTCAAAAGCTCAGTGTGCATCAAACAAATAATTGATGTAAAAAATGAGGACCGACTCATCATATTTTGTTGGAGTAAAGGGCATTCAACTGAATCCCTGGAGAAATTTTACATTGCAAAAACTGAACTATATTCATTATTCTCCCCATTTACTCATTTCAGTCTTTCAACAAACTCCATGACAGTTTAAGCCTTTCAAAAAAGCCAAATGCGAACATAAACAACTGAGTGAGTTTCCATAGTGAGGACACCCACACATCCATTGCATGGTAAGACAGTGCCCTGTCACAGTCAAATATCACTGAAGTCCCTCTGCCTGTGCAGAGCCTGCAGGAAAGGATGGCATTAAACTACTTCAGTGCTCCTCTAGCACAAAAACTTCAATCTTAAATGACCTGAAATGACTGAGGTATTTAACATTTTTTTAGGTTTCCTTATCTGTGACTCCTGCATGCATGTTTTGTTTCCTTTGCAACAAGAAAATGTAGAATTGCATTGACAAGAGTGCCGTGGGAACCAGATAGTTTTTCAGAGGATGGTTATAACAGAGATGATTATTCAGTTGTCAGCATCAAAAACAGGACTTTAAAGAATACACATTGGTGCCTGCAGAATACTATCTCAGTAGCAGCTTTCATGATCTGTCAGGAAAAGAAACATACTCACTCAAAGCCATGGAAACCACTTCTAGGAAAGAGTCAACAAATCCTTTTTGTAAAGTCCTTGAAGTCTGCCAAGAGCTCTAGTATAATTAGCAAAGGTTTCTTTGAGAAGGCAAGGCAATCTAGGAGTTACTGCTTTGGGCTGAGATGAAACAGTTGAGAGCCGATTCTGTGACTGCCACTGGTCTAGCAAACAATTCTGGGCAACGCCGTGTGCTCTCTGGAGCACTGTTTCACTGGAATCGAGGGAATAAAGCCAATTGTGACAGTTTTGAGAAACATGTGTATGTCTGCCCATGAGTGTCTGTGGTTTTTGAATGCATGTATCCTCACATCCTTCCAGACAAAGTAAAACTTACATTCTGGTTCAGAAACGCATCACAACACATGGGGAACAAAGGTTAGAAAACTGAAACATAGTCATTGTGAGGCTGTTGACATCAAACATTCTTCCAAAAGAAGGCATAAGCAAGAAGGAAACATTGGTCACGATCACCTAAAATATCAGCATACAGATATATATGTATTACATATATGTATTTTTATCCATATACCTGGCCTTCTGTAATACTTTTATCCTGTCCACACCCCCCCAAAAAAAAACTTGGCTGAGTATTTTGCAGGCCCAGTTAAAACCAGTGCTGGCTGCTTGGCCACGAGCTGCACCCCACACAGCCCCTGAACCCCAGCTGTGCTGTGTCAGTGCTACAAACCTAGATTTGAAATGCCTTGATAAGACTCACAACACAACAACTGCATTTTGTGTGCTGCATTCTCCCCTGTATCTGTGCAGAGCAGTTCACAGTTTTTCATGAGACTTGGGATGCAACAAAAGCCCAAGTGGTTCTTTTTCACACTGTTCAGTGCAGACCCTGCAACTAAAATACAGAAATACCAATAAGGAGGTTTATAGCCTGAAAAATCATGTGTCTTTTTGTTTCATTGCTGCTGTCGATGAACTCCTAAACAATGTCCCTTATTGACAGAGAACCCTATTGTTGTGTGCCTACAATAAATTAACCCATCACAGTACTTCAGTGAATGATCAGTCCCTTTACAACCACATTTATTCTACAAAAAGCTAAAATAAGCAATAAGCTTGTACATTTGGAAGGGCTCTAGACACTGGATACCATCCGTGTGATGCATTTTCAGAAGAATTTCTCACAGAATAACCAGGGGAACAGAAGAAAGCGCTTAACTCCATTTATCTACTACAGGATGTAATTGTACCTCTCTACCTCATCTTTACTACAGCACAGCACTTAGAAGTAGCCCAAGAGAATAAATATTTTGTCCATTATTTAGACAGAGGATAGACACATGCAAGTTTTTTTTTTTTCTTGCAGCCAGTCCTACTTTAGTTTTTCAAAAATACTTTACAGTCCAAGGAGTTAAATACTGGCAGACAAGCAGCTATAGCTGAAACACAGCTAGGGCAGTCAGATCTCAATGCTTCAATGTGTTTATCTGCAAAAAGTGAGAAAGTTCTCACCCACTGTTGGCTTCATTGTTCTCATTTCCTAATTTGGATGGAGAGAGCATGATATTATAAGCAAGCAGATTTGGAGGGGAAAAAAACCCCACATTTCTTAATTCTAGGCATTGGGTATGAGAAGAAATGGCAATTAGAACAAATTATCTAAGTGCCTCACTAGTGTAGGGAGGTGCATTTTAATATAATCAAATTATTGCCCTAAATTCAAAAGAAAAATTTATTCTTTATCACTTCACATTAATTTGGTCAGTATTACTTCCAATTTAAAGCTGAACTTAAAATATTTGTGGTTTTCTTCTAAAATCTTCAAATGAACATCTGTTTTCCTCAAAGCCTGCTAATAGCAATTTAAGGAGTCTCCAGGTATACTCCCTTTGTTCTCCTTTTTTTTTCTTCACAAGGGTTTTGCTAGCCCAATTAACTCAAATGCATTATACCATTTTACAAGAATGACAGGATTCAAAAGCATCAGCACTTGAAAAATTATAACCACAAAGAGCTAAACTACACAAAAGGACCACCATGAAAAGTGGAAAGACAAATCAAGGATTAAAGCAGGAATGCCTTACAGTTTACTCATGGCAGGAGGTTGATCTGTACAATAAGGATATTTACCTTTGCAACATTACAAAAGAACTGCACACTGCAAATCCCTACATCCTAAGAATTGTCTTTAAAAAAAAACATACAAAGCTGAATGAGAGCTAAGGGCAATTCTGGGAAATACACTTGTATTCTATAAATCAATGAAAAAGTTGTTTTGAGGTTGGCCAGGTAACCAGTGATCAAGGTGGGATCTTTCTATTTTCTAAAAGAGTTTTGTTAATTGTCTTAGATGGGGATAACAACCTGCAGCTTCATTAATAAAAAAAAATTGGCATCTCAAAATGTTCCCACAGATAACAGAATCCCAAAGGCCAAGCCCTTTCTTTATCCATCAGCCTCTTTACCTTTCCTCATCTTGAGTTAGTCACAAACTTTCAAAAGTGGTAGCTGAGCACAAATGAACAGGAACATGTGATGTAATCTTCACAAAGCACACAGTGAAATTTATTTCAAATTACAGACAAACTCATTTGCATTTTTGCAGCTGAACACTGTTCAGTATTTGGCAGAAAACTGCTGAAATCCATTCTGTGTCCACATCATTAACTTGTGCTGGGGTTTTATTCTTTATTTTCTGAATCCACTCATTCCCAAAACCAAGATGACTTTGACCCTGCAGACTGACACCACCTTTAATATTTCTATTTTGTTTGTATGCAAAAACATTGACTGAGGTCCTTCTGCTAGGTGTCATCTGGCCCATGAGGATCAGACAGCTAAGAACACACTCCCAAAAATTTTTAACATATACTTTCTTACCCTTAGGGGATTTACATCTTGGGTCACAAAATTTGTTGCTAGGGGAGTTTGTGGAGGCGAACATTTTCAATAGGCTCAAATGAATAAATAAAAGGCTAAAATTAAAAAAAAAAAAAATATATATATATACACACACACACACACACATATATATATATATATAGAGAGAGAGAGAGAAAGGGAGAGAGAGAGAAAGAGTGAGAGTATTCTTGCCTTTTCTCTTTAATGTTCCCAATCCAACAGATGGATGCTGAGATATTGAGCAATAGAGGATGGTCAGGTTTGCCTGTTGTCCCAATTGCATTTTTTATTTAATTCAGTAAAAATATATGGGAAAATATACTTTATTTAAGTACATATACGCTACAGAGTGTTTAATACATGCATGATGTCTATTTAATATGAAAACACTACCTCTAAGATATAATACATGTTAAAGTATTCTTCCATACATACATCACAGTTTATGCATATATCAAAAAGAGATATCAAATATCTCTAAGAAAATGATGAATGATATCCAAATGCATTAAGCACATTATTACTTCAGATAAACAACCCTTAAATTATTCTGATTTATTTTTCAATTTTGCTAGAAAGCATATTTACAAAAATAACATAGGGTTTTAAGACATTAAACTGGATATAAATCATTTACCAGACAGCTACACTTTTCTCACTCTGAAACTACTGAACTAGAAGTATAAATGATGCCTTAGAAGTATAACTAATGGTGAGTTTTGAAACTTACCATTACAAAGTGGCAAAAGAAATAGAGAAATGTAGTGTAGAAGCTCATTTATGCACTAAGATTTAATATTTGTACATTATTCTGGTATAACTGAAACCCTTATTGAAGCCTCCCCAAATATTGACAACTTTAGGCCATTTAGGGCACAACGTTGAAAACAGAGCACAAATAAATTTTATCTCTTGTACAGTGGTTTTTTTTTTTTTCTTATAGGTTCAAAACCACTTGAAAAAGAAGGTGATGATCCCTATTTGGCAGATAGGAACAGAAGAAACAGAAGCAAGATAAAGTAATTTCTTGAAGTTAGACCTTCTGCCACAGCCTGGGACAGAAAGCTCTGTTTCTGTCAGTGACTGACCAGAAAACTTCTGGTATGAAGATGAATTGTATGGTCTCCTTTAAATAGAGGTGCAAAGAGCAGCCATTGCTTATGGCTGTCCATAGGAACATGTT
The DNA here is from genome assembly GCA_030060385.1 of Muscicapa striata striata. NCBI lineage: Eukaryota > Metazoa > Chordata > Aves > Passeriformes > Muscicapidae > Muscicapa > Muscicapa striata. The sequence continues at coordinate 3,165,025 of JAREIS010000078.1, forward strand.
TGATCTTCAGTACATTTAAGGAGCTGGTCAGTATCACCAGGTGAATTCTTACAAAGTGGAAACTAAGGCATATGGCACAGGGATGGCCTGCCAGGCCATCACTGGGTCAGCCAGCAACTGAGCCACAGGTCTGGGAGCTGAAAACAAGGCAGCTCACTCCAGTAAAGTGCCAAACATCTCAGCTCAGGAAACTTACCAAGGGTACACAGTGCTGAAATAAAATTCCAGATCGGTTATGTATGTCCTGCTCATATTTGGTTTTTTTTTCTTATGTACTCATTTATTTTTCAAGTCTTTATATTTAAGAAACAGAAGTAATTCTTCCCACCCCCTCAAAAATATACAAAAAGGAGGAATCTCTATGTAACCAGATAGAGAATTCACAAAAAAAGTATCAGTTTTAAATATTTGAAACTCATGTACTACCATTGTATTATCTATTACAGTGTAATATATTATTCATCTCAATTGCAAGTATCTAATTTCCAATGCAATGTCAATATTCCCATAATCATGAAATATCCTTCCCTTGATTACATATTTTAAAATATATATTTTATTGGGTTAACTGATGTCTACTCATCAATTACTCATTCAAATGCACTGAATAACCTTGCTCTTCCACATTTCTGTTTAGGTCTAACTGGCAGATAATATGGAAAGGAAGATCAATGATGGACAGAAGTGAACTGTTCCATACCACAAGTAGCCCACGTCTTTAATCATCACTGTTGTCAAAGACAATGTAACTAAGAAAATCTTTAATCATTATTAGTAAACTTGATGAGTATAGAAAAAAAATAAATTGTAACAGGCAGAACTTGAATGATAGCAACTATCATTCATTAATGTTTCAAACTGAAAGGCATTTTCCATGTATCATATATTACACCAAATTAAATATGTGTCAGCCAGTCAAATAAAGGACATTGATTCATTGATAGAAGCCCCAAAGACAAATAGCACATCTGAATGAGTCCATCAGTCTTTACAGAGTTATTTAAAACAGAGTCACAGTATTTAATGAAAGGTTGAATTTGTCTTTGGCTGGTTAATGCATGCTGTTCCCAGTTCAAATCAAATGAGAGTTTAAGAAAGTTATCTGAGGTCATTTCTGCACTACACCACTTTCTTTCTGGTCATTTCCATCCAGTAATATTCTTTTGTGTTGTTGCCCACTTTTCTTCATCACCTTATGGTTAGATAAGTTGCAGACATACTTTATTCTCCCTTTATTCAATTTCTTAGTATATTTAAAAAAGAAATGTCTTTTCTAGAGCTCACCAATGGAGTCAGTTTAAAGAACAACACAAACAAAGCCACAGTACTTCTACATTAAGAACTATGTTAAGTAAAAGAACTTGAACTCCTAGTGAGAAAAATTCTCAAATTCTCAAAAGCCAAGGAAAACTAGTAGAAAGATCTTTTCTTACATGACATTAGGTAAACTAAACTTTTATTACAGAAATCATCAAGATCAAGAATTTTGTGAGCTAGAAAAGAAAAATAACTAACTCAGACAAAATATATCCAGAATTTAAAAAAATTAATTATAATAATATTTTGGAAGTGATTGCAAATCTAATGTTGCAGGTTCTCTCTCAAAGAGTATCAGTACCTTTAGGATGTGGGTTTACCTCCAAAGTTCTCCTGATTTCCTTTGGTTCATGTGGTTCTGGGCACCAGCAAAGCTTCATTTTGTTTCATTTCCCAGCTGGTACATCTCTGGGATCTGGTGTGGCCAGGCCATGGCTACAGTGCAAGGACTTCAGAGCACCAAGCATCAATTCACCCATCCCAGGACATCTGAGGCCACCAGGAAGGGAGAACTGAGATCACAATAATTCACATCTTGGGTCTTAGCGATTGCTTTATGCACACCAGGGAATGCAGGGGTAATTTCAGGGATATGAGCAGCCTGCCACACTGATCATCTCTCAGGAGGTAATTACTTTTGGTCAAGACCAACTTATTTGCTGCAGTCTGGTAAGTGTTTGCCTGAAAACAGCACATTGATAAAAAGCAATTACCTTATTTGCCCATTGTTGGGGAAGGAACACTGTCCCCACTACAACACTGCTGGGAATTTGCTTTCTGGGGGATCTGGGAGCACTAGCAAGGAAGTCTGGGAGCAGTCATAGAAAAGAGTTAAGAGAATTTTCAAGGCCTCTAATTTGAACTCAAATTTTAGGAATGAAAACTTAGCCCTGGAAAATGAATGCAGTCTGGCCTAGCAAAAGGTACAGAGTCTGTCTCAGGTTTGAGTTAGTGTAGATGTCAGCATACAGACCTAAGACTGGAGGAGCAGAATTTCCTATGGCCTGATAGAGCAGAAACTCCTAAGTCTTTAAATGTCCAGGGTCTGAGGGACAAAGGGAATCCAACCCCGAGCTACAGTTGCAGTGAATTTTTATTTCTATCGGTTGCAATAAAAAACCCAATCTTTCAGTATGTGACACAAGGATAAGAAATGTTACAGTGCTTTCCTGAGCCTGCAGTCAGCACAGAAGAGTAAAGTGGCACTGAGAATTCCCCTGTGGAATTCATATTTCTAAATGTGCATTTTTAGAACCTACAGCCCTGGATGCACGGGCAGCAGCACAGGAAAAACTTGATCACAGAAATTAGGAGTGTTACCTAAGAACGTGTTCTGCTCTAGAACCAAGTGCTAGGAGTTCATCCATTGACACCCTCATAAACCATTGCTTTTCTTCTACACACAACAGAAAGAAGGTCTTTGTGTTGTAGCTCTGCTATGAAAGGCCCTAGAGTCATTATCTCATCTAAATTTTCCCTCCTCTAAGATTACTTTGGGGTTTTCTTCCAATGGCATTTATCTCTGATTGACAAACTGAGTTGATTTTAAGTGTCAGGGAATCAGATTTAATCAATTTTCCAATTGATATATGACCTAAGCTTTTGCTATAATGCAGTAAAAACCAAGTCCTCACAACAAAGTAAGCTTCAGCAATGGAATTATAGTGTTCTGCTTTATTAATAGAGGGCTCCATTTCACCTAAATTCTCTTACACAATAACTACACGGTTCAGCATCACAAAACAAACCCATGCTAAGCTGGCTTAAGTCAGCAGTTCAGTTCCTTGATTTCTTAGGATCAACAACAACAACAACAACAAAAAAAAAGCCAGTGCAAAGCCTGTGACATTCACTGACAAAGGGATAAAGCATCTGAATTGCACTTTATTGTTGAAAGAACATGAAATAATGAAGCCCTAGTACAGATGAAGGGATAGAAAGGCCTGCAAGGATGTTCCAAACTGCACGTGTGAGACAGCTGCCTCTGTAAATGAGCCTGCATCCAAGAATTCCCTATTGATCTGCTTCTCCCGTGACCTGGCTGAGCTGTTGTGGGCAGGCAGGGCAACTAATGGGTCATGGGATAAGCTGAAATAACAAGCCATGAGGTTAAATCAGAGATTAGTTCAGTTTAGTATAACCTAGATATCAACTTTCTCACTAGGAAAAGACACTCTGTGGTAAAACTGTGAAGTAAGAGAGTGAAATAAAATCTGTGCAATGACTTTGGTGCTCTGCTCACATTCTGTAGGTACCTCGATACAGATATGACAAAGTTTTGTTGGCTGCTTGGTTTCTCTGACATCAAAAGGCAGAAAGCATGATCTGATCCTAAGTATTACTTAAATCATTTATAAATTAATATCAAATTCTTATTATCAATTTTCACTGAGAGAGGCATGCCATTAAATAGAGCTCCTAGCATTTTTCAATCATCTAATTTTATCAAAAGGACCATTTCCATGGCTAAAACTGATTCTGGTCCTATAAATAAGGATCATCCATCTAATTTTGAGATCCAGTCAGACTAAGAAAGTGTGGAAGTCTCTGTTACACTTTGTTAATGAATTATTCCAAACCAAGTATTGAGAACTGCAGAGTCTGGGAAACGAGGATGAACACTGGGATCACTTCAGAGAGGGAATAATTGTAGACCAAACAAGATAAAGCAGAATCCAAATTTCAGAGGAAAATAGAATCTTGCCCTTACCAAACTCAGAGATTTTATTGGACAGAGCACCTTACTGGCTGCATTTATTAATTTCTCTATCAAATCCCTAAATTAAAATATTTTCCTACAGTCTTTGTTATAGTCTATGCATTTAACTTCATACTCATACTATTTAACTACAATCAAAGTCAAATGCATTACTTTTATTATATCTAGGGATAGCAAATACACAAAACCAGAAGTTCAGCTCTACATACACAGGTTTATAAAACTTGCTTGACAATTTGAAGAAACCTCAGCAACATAGCTAATGAACCAGATTTCTATTGGTAGTATTTTTAATAGCTTATATCATACTTCATTTCCTAATCTTGAAAGGAATTTACTATTTACTGGCAGAACTAGCAGCTAACTCAAACCCTTCTCATTGAATTGCATTTAAAATTCACTATTTGCTTATAAATATTTAAATTAAATACAAACAGGATTCTTGCAAGGCCAACCAAAAACACTCCCAAAAAACAGCTACATGTCTCTGCATGCTCTCTCCAAATTTATTATTTGCTTTCCATCATAAGTTTGCCTTCCCAATGCTGCGGAGTTATATAGTGGAAATATAGACAAAATAGAAGAAAAACAGTTCCAGCAATATTCAAATTATGAGAAGCAGAAGATTCAAGATGTTTGCTGAATCCCTTCCCTCCATGATACACTTGCTCTTAGACATCAATGGATGATCCAAAATATTCATGTTTCTCTACTAGTCTTAATGTCTTCTACACAAAACAAGTAGCCCTCAATTTTTCTGTCTCTGCAGTTTCAGATTTCTATTGATCCCTGAGGGCTTAAGGGTGAAATTCATCCTTGTTTAGACAGCCTCCACTTAATCCTGCTGACCTACTCAAGAAATGAGATATAATGGTAATATTAACATTATGAATCTGCAGATGGCATTTCCCCTAATTCTATCAAAATTCTGTGACTCTGCAGCCCCTCTTGATGCTCTTTAGCATGTTATGAACTTATTTTTAAGCACCATCAAGAGCCCTCAACATCACAATCTGAAATCTCATCTTCATACTTCCTCTTTTGCTACTGTCCCAAGAGGTCTGATCTTGTCTTTGATGCACAGTCATTTTTTTTCCAGATATTTTCTCCCAAATGATTTAGAAGATTTTCAAGGGAACAAGAGAAAAAAAAGCTCCTTTCTTGCTGTCAGAAAAAAAATCCGCCCTTGTTTTGAAGAAAACTGCAATAAATACACAAGCAGAAGGCTGTTCACATAGATGTCTAAGAGTCTCCTTTGACTAGACACTCCTAATTTGAGCAGGAAAAGACAGATGGTCCTCACCTGTGCCTACAGAGCTCTTGTTTTAGCATCAAATAAAAGGGCTGCCCTCACAGCAATGGAGAGCACTTCAAAAGCCCAGTACAGACCAGGTGCAGAAGTGGCAATTTGCACTTTCCACAGATCCACTGAGAAATTTGCTGCCATTCTACACCTTGTTCAGCCTAACTGTGGTCCTTGACACCAGGAGCCTGGTGACATGCCCTGGTGGAGCTAAAGAGACTGAGAGGGGACACAGGGCAACAGGGAAGTATCTGTTTTATCACAAGGTTTGGAAGCCTCTCAAACCAAGAACATTTTGAGTGTCAGAACAGAGAAGTTTTACATCAAGCACCAAGAGGAAAGCAAGGTCAAACTCAAATGAGGGGACTGGCACCAAAACTCTGGCTACCTTTGCTGCCAGAATTCTGGATGAATAGGCTCTACTTTAACCTTTCCAGAAGCTGTACTGCCAATAAACAGCAGCAGGAAATGCACAAACCATTCTGATACAGTTCCCTTCCACATTAGAGAACTTCATGTACTCTTCTCAAGAGCAACAAAGAGCTGGAGGGAGCTTGCATGGGATTTTCTTCAATAATATTTTGACATTCTTTAGGAGATTCAGCTGATGAGTGGAAATTCCCTACTTGAAGGAGGGCAAGACACATGCAGCACTCCACTTTTCCATTCCATTATCTCTGATGATGTTAGTTTACCCAGATTTAAAAAGAGAAACCCCATTCCCTTGCCTTCATTCTTGTGCAGGACCAAGGGAGAACAGCACAGACAGAGAGACAAAGTGCACAACAACAAGCAGGCAGGTTCAGGGGAAGGGCAGTGGATCAGAATCACTAATTTTCTTCCTAACATCAACAAACTGTATGGAAACTGGTTATTCTAGATAAATGAAGAATTTGTTGATTAACAAAAAGGGTTTTCAAAGTTTTCTCAAACACTCATTATATGGATAATTCAAACCCAAGACACTGACACAAACATCTGACTTGCCCAGTCGTCTAAACTACCCCATCCATTTAGCTTGCCTTTTCTCACTACTTTACTCTCTGATTTCTTAAGAATATCACTGGATTTCATCTGCACACTTTTCCTGTGATAGGAAGAAGTCATGCCTGAAATATTCATATAATTATATATCTACTGCAAACAGATTCTCCATATCCCAAGTCTTGTTCTAGATTAGCAACTGTTTTAGGACTTCTTATATTAATGAGTAAATAATGAGTATTAGTAAAAGCACACATGCTCTGATTTCCCATACTCCTTTGTCCTTAATAAAGCAATTGAAACATTGCTGTATTCTTATTCTTTAAATTTCATTTAGTCTTTTTAAGAACTCAAGTATGAAAGTACTTTTCTAGCTCACAATTTTTTATTCTTTGTTTGGTGGGTTGCTTTTTTCTTATTCCAAGTCTCCACTGCTCCTGATCCATCCACAAGAAACTGACATTGATAAGCAATGAAATCCAGAGCCCTTGGAAAGTTGCTGCATCTTGGCTGGAACACTTTGCAGAAGTAGTGGTGATTCCAATAAACAAACAGGCATATTCATTTGCAAATCAATACCAAAGTGGGAAATTGAGAGGTTCCACTAAGCTCTAGAGCCATTGGTCTCTTGATTTAACTGTTTGCTCACAGCCAGAGAGGGTGTTCTCAGCTCCAGTGCTGTGGTAAAACACAGTTCACTGTGTTCACTTTTAATTACAGCAGCATGAAAGCTTCAGTGGTTTAACGAGGTCTTGTGGGTTTTTGTGGTTTTGGAGAGGTTTCCTTTTAATAAATTTTTGGTCAAAGTGACAAGAATTTACTTGAGCTTTATACATAAGCAAAGCTCCTGAACACAGCATAGCTGGGTCATTACCACTTCGTAAAGATTTATATATACTTGTAATTCTAACTTTAGATTACAAATTACAACAATGAAAACATATCTCATTAAATGCCTATGTAAATAATTTTAACATCAGCAGCACTATTATTTACTATAAGAATCTCTGAAACTCTTATTTACCACAAGTAGTGAGTTAAATCTATCACAAAGGGAAACTCTGGAAAGGGGAGTGAAATAAAATTAACAACAGAAAGACATAAATTCTCTGGCTAGCAAAGCTGAATTTCATTTTTCAAAGTAGCAAAAACCACACCAGAGATAAGGATTATGCACACTACGTTGTGTCCATGTCAATGTGACTGCTATACCCCTGACATATGAGGCAGCTGCTACCTGCAACCCAAGCACCATCACAGCCAGGTTGATTTAAACACATTCACAGATTTTCTACTTAAAAGACTACAGAGCTCAACACTCCCTCTTACCTTCTCAGTAACTTCCAATTCCATGTAGCCAGCCAGGCCTTCCCTCTGCAGATGCCAGGAGGGCCAGCCTTGAAATGCTAAAATTGACTATTCAGCCTCAGGCTATTCACAAATTTGTTGATGCTTTGACACTGCCACTGAGTCATTTCATTCAGGATTGCTTTCCTTATCATCTGGGACTGCAGCATTCCACAAATTTCAGTTGGAAATCACCAATAGCAGTTTCTGCTCAAGTCACCATTAAACTGTGTAGAGTTTTGGGACCAAAGCCTGGCTGATGTTATCACTCACACTGAAGCATTCCTCATGTTCCCTAAGAGACCTCTGCGCTTTGCCAGGACACAGATTTTCCCTGCTCACTCATACTAGAGTTTGACCTTTTTTTTATTTTACCTTTTGTGTCTTCATCATCCACAGAAAACTCATGAGCCTCAGTGAGGTAGTTTTTCTATGCTGTTCCTGTTCCATTTGGTCAGTCTTGCAAATTCCCTGCATGAATAATGCTCAATTCCAAAAGGCTTTTAAAGACACAGTTCCTCACTCAGTTCACGCTGAAAGATGCCAACACTATTTGCAAATATCAGTAGAGCACATCAGAAATTTGAATGTTCTTAATGAGCTGAAACAGAAAAACCCTGAAGAGCTTGCACTCTGGTTCATTTATGTTCCAGTATCTTTATTCTCCTTTTCAGCTGCACAGAACACAAACATTTACTCTCTGTTCTTCTGTATTTCTAGACATACAAATTTCTTCTTAGGTGACTGACCTGGGCATGGTATAATCTGCAAGTTGTGCATGTGTGTATATATATAAAATACATACAGTACATGCATATTTATATATTTATAATACATAAATACATATATTTTACTCAAACATGTTTGGCACTAAATACAAGAGCTATTATCTGGTTCTAATAAGTAATTAATTATTAATTAATTTTATGGGGTTTTAGGGTCCTCCTTTTATTACTATTTTGTCTCCTTGGTAACACTTTAAGCACTTCTGCATGCCACAGATTTTTTCAATTTGGACTGTTCCACTGCTTACTTGCCCTGCATGTCATAACCACCTTATTTACACAGGGGCATTTCCAGTGCTAGGGTGCCTCCTGTTTATGGGAGCCATATGGGATGTGTCTGTCTTGAACTGCACACTTTTATTAAGAATTCATAACTGAATCCAGGCTGAAATGCTCTATTTGCTAGGTGGTTCTTCCTCTCAATAGAGATGCATTCAGAACTGACATTGATTTTTAAAATACCTTGAATGCTAGTACAGTTTAGAAAATGAACACTGTGGTGCAATGAGTTTTGTTTGGAGACTTTTTAACGTGTTGATGTACATCTCAAAATAATCTCTACACTCTTTAATAAAATTATGGAAAAACTTGTTAAGGAACTTGTAACATTATCAAGTCAATATACTTCCATTAAGCACACAAAGTCATTGTCATACGCCAAGGCTTAAGTTTTTTCCTTTACAGTATTATCTAAAAATAATTTTAATGTGATTTTTTCCTTTGGAAAGCTGGAAGCAAAATATGAATTATATATCAAGACCAATCACTCAAGGTGCTTTCCTAAAGAGTGTCCTTGGAACCCAGTTGCTATTTGCACACACATTAATAAAGTGCAAAGCTTTTAAATCTGATTGCTTCAACTTAAATGGATGGGTCAGTGCCAAACAAATTGATCTCGTTCACAGTGCAGGGTCTATAGCGAACTATAACTCCATAACTATGAAAGGACTGAATTCAATAAATAAAATACAGATTTTTCAAGTTAGCTGAGCGCCCCTTTAAATACTCTGTATGACTATATGTGCAAGCTGTACTGTTTACCTGAAACTAAAGCCAACACACACTATTCAAAGAGAGTTTTAATATTGGACACAGCGTGTAGGGGTTAAAGGCTGCATGTCTGAAAAAAGAATCACTGGAGTGGCAGGACAATCAGTTCTCTCAAATGAAACAACCAGGGGTCAGTGGTGGCAAAGACATACCTGGCAGTATCAAATGAAAAAATGACCTTTTGGGCAACTTCTTAGTTTGACATTTAGAACTTCAATTCCTGCTTCAGGAGAACTCAGTAAATTGCCTACTTTCTATGTAACCCCATGCCCCAGCTGGTAAAAAAGGGACTAATGACCCTCTACCCCCTTATTTAATGTTCTCTAACGATAATCATTAGGTACCTGTCTCAACAGAAAGGGATCAACCTTGGAAATTGATCTTTGAATAAAAGCTATGAAAACATATCTTGACAAAACCCTGAACGAGCAGCGAACAAAAAAATAAAAGCAAAACCAGCAAATCTCTGTACAGAAATCTGATTATACTTCCTTCTCTGCAAATTTCAGCATGAAGACTTATTCAGTAAAAAGGTATTACTGAAAATTAAAGCTATCAGAAATTATCCTTAGGACACAAAGTCCTTCCCCACAGAGGATACTGTCAGAGCCACTTTTATTCCCTCAGCCCTCACACTGCAAAGGAAATGCTCCAAGACCTGAAAAACTCTCTTTTCTCTCTCAAGAAATTTGGCACATAGCAGAACAAGCAGCAGCAAAAACATGTAATTTCTACTGTCTACCAATATATAGCTTTGACTGGGGGACAGCACACAAAGCAGTTGCACATCTGATAAGAACTGCAAAGACAAACAGAGCTCACTCCTAATTTGTCACCCTGGAGCTCACACAGTGCCCACCCAAAAAGGTGATGTAAACCCCAGCCCACACAAAGTGCTCCCACCCAGCCTGTCCCTTCATTCCACATGTCCAATGTCTTCCAGCCCTTGGAACCTTTTAAGACATCTTCTGAACAGCTGCCCTCATAAGAATTAGAAGATCTCACCATATACCTTTAAAGTAGCTTCTTCTTACCCTGTTTCTCTTCACAGAAAGGGTTTTAGACCTGTCCTTTCTCACTCTCTTCAAGTCTCTATACCTATCACCCCACTCTCCCTTCTCCCTTCCATTTGCAGACCCTTTAACACATGGCTCACTTGACTGAAACTGTTCCTACTGACATTTGCTTTTTCAGCCACAGTCTAAAATGTTTACTGTCTCCTGTTGGACTTTCCAAATGCTTTTAATAGAGATGATCACATTTCTTCCTGATAAACCTCCTCTTCCCAGCACCTCTCTCCTGGTTTTCGTCTTATGACACTCCAGCACAGTCTCTCCAGGGAATACTTTCTGTGAAATTCTCCATGTTCCCAACAAGGGTCCCACACTCATTCACTCTGTATTCTTCTTTCTTTACATTAATTCCATCCATCAAGCAAATTAGCAAAAAAAAAAAAAAAAAATCTGTATGTCATTCATATGCAGATGAGTCTGGATCTACTTATCTGTGAGACATTTTTCATATTCTGGTCAGTCTAAACTGACTGCTTTCAGGATATCCCTACAGGCTTCATGTGGATAAAAGGATTTCTCAACACCCTCCCTTCAACAGGCAAAGAAAAATCCTTCTTTTTCAGTCAAAATGGACAGCTAGAATTTAAAACCTGCCAATTTGGACTACAACACAAGTGTCATCTTTGATTCTTACTTCTCATCCAGGATAAGCCCAAAATCTCAGAGATTCTTTAGACATAGTCTTTCTAATAATCAGGCTTTTTGACCCATCTGTAATGCAGAAACTGCTTTCCCAGCTCTGATGATATTACATATTGATTACTTCCAAGTTCATCTTTCTGACCTTAAGAATCACAAACCCCTCTCATATCTCAGTGAAACTTCTGCTGCAAAGAGGATCTCTAACCCCTTTCTTTGATCATTTCACCCAACCCTTCATATTGCTTCAATAGCTCCCTTGTTACCTGTCACATCAAAGATATGCTAACAATCTTCACTTCCAATACCACACACTTTTTATTCCAACCTTTCAGGTTATCTCTAACTCATCCTGAAGATTCTGGCCTTAGTGGCAACATCCTTCACCTACCCCTATTTATAGATCATTTCCACAAATATTTTAAAATCCTTAGTCTAGTTTAGTTAATTTCTTTTATTTTCAAAAGGCTCATTTCTAAGACTGTGGAACAATGACATGTTTGTGCTGCATAACAACATTCATCATCAATCCCTTTCACTCCACAGATGTCTCTATCTGTCATTTCTTGCACACTGCAAATTCTTCAGAGACACAGGTTCATACAGCACCCAGTAAAACATCCCAATTCATAACAAGCCACTCAAGTATAGCAAGCATAAGCACACCAGTTCTAATAGCACCAGGAAAAATAATCATTAGCATAGGACTACACCCCCTTTCCAAAGCAGCTCTTAAACCCTTGCTAGCTTTGCAGCATTTGCCACCCTCCAAGGTACCAAGGTAAATGAAGTGACACCTGGCACTTTGAGCTGTCGACCCTCCATGCTATTCCTCTGACACAGAACACTCTCTGCCTCAGGAAAAGGCAAGCTCTTTGCACAGTTACCACACTGTCTCAAGTTATAAGCCTAATTTAATCAGATCTAACCACTTGTCCTTGATGAACAAGGTTCCCAAACATTTCTCCCCTTGTGTTTTGCAGAGCACTCTCTTGACTGTCTGTTTTGGATTTTTTAGGAATTCTACCCTTTGAACTGTGAAGGAACAGATGTAACACTCACTGCCTCCTACACAGGGGCTGAGCCCCAGCAAGGCTCACCCTCACACCTACACTGGGTGCTGCCTGCCTGGCACAGAACTGGAAGAGGAACACAGCTCTAGGATGCCTTCCTTGGGATTAATCTTAAACTCACGTATATTTCACCTGAGTTCCTCTCTCCCACAGGGCACTAAACTGTGTGCTGCAAGCAATTAGTAAAGGCTTAAATAGATTTTTTAATTAGTTTGAAACTAAAAATAAGTCTTGGGTAAATATAATTTTATTTCACTGGCTAAAGTTGCTAAAAACCTCCTGTGAAAAGATGCCAAGCAGGTGCAAATTATTATCAGCAATTATTACTCATCTCTTCCAAGGATAATGGCCTTCTTCTGTGACATCTGGGACAACAAACAAATGAATCAGTGATTTTCTCAATACAGCACACAGGTCTAGAAGTGCATTTTAGGAAAGAGATGATTGTGCAGAGTCCTGTACTCCCAAGTCAGTCCCTGTGCTTAAAAAGATGGGAAAAGTCAACGTGTACCTACGATGTGTACACACTGGTTTTCTAAGTTCAAAAATTTAATATTGAATAATTACAGTATGTATTTTCTAATCTTCAAAGCCAAGCTTCCCCAGATCAGTCAGATAAACAATCCACTAAATGTATATGAAAAAGTAAAACTGGAAGATGGTAAATAGGTTTTTTATGGCCATTACTTCTTCTGATTTTTGTAAGGCAAACATATTTTCTCATGTACCTGTGCTGCTTCTGCCAGTGCCTTACAATAGGCAAACACTGGTATAGTGATGAAATGTAACTGCAGGATCCTATTTTAAAATTAATCATCCATAATTAACTAGTAATATCTCCTTTCTGGTAAATTATACCTAAATTGCAGAAAATTATCCTTGCTGAGAATGATAAAGTCATCTACAGCTTTGCAGTATTTCAGAGAAACATTTTGCATATATTTATGTATTGTAATGACCACAGATATGTCAGAGTATTCAATTCTACTTTGCACTATGCTAAAAATACAATGCATAGAAACTTTAAATTACACAGTATTCAATGGGTCACCCAAACAACCTGAAGTGAAATAATTTGGAAAACAGACCCATGAAGGGTAGGTGGAGAGGGAGTTTTTGATAGCCTTGTTTTTTTAGTGCCCACTAGAATTGTCCTTCTCAACTCTTGCAAAAGCCAGCACTGAGTGCTTTAAAGGCAGTACTAAAGAAAGTGGATTGGCTGTGTCTAAGTACAGCACATGTCTGTTTCCAAATTGTTAACAGATCCTGTTCCTCCAAAAAACCCCAAACATAAATACAGCCCCTCCTGACAGCTAGAATCTTCCCTATCTTGGGGTTAAATCTCTTCAGAGTTCTAGATCAGCAAATGAAAAATAACAAAAAATGTTGAATAAAATGGTTTGTTGAAAAAAAAAATTAGTGCAGCTCACAACACAAATGAATGTTAGCTCAAGATATTTTAACAATTTTTTAGCTAGATTTTTGGCACAGTTTCCTTTGGACTTGACATCCTTATGTGTGGACAGCAGCAAATTTTGAAATTACTCATGTTCTAACAGCTCAACACCTGCAATGAAACAAGAACCCAAAAGTGCACTGAGGATGAAGCATTTGGAGCAGGAGGAATGCCTGATTCTTGTACATACAGATTTAATGACATTTAAAAATACATGATCCTCTGTGTATCTGTACCCAGTCACCAGATTCAGAACATGAGCTGAAAAATCAGGTTCCTTCAGACCAGAATCACTGCTGACACTGAGAGACTTGGTAAAACTGCCAGTAAAGCAGTATTTAGACTCAAAAGGCTTTTGTGTGCCAGTGTATCCAATGTCTGTATTTTTTTCTCAGTTGACCCATAAAGCCTCACTGCTATCAGTAATTGTTAGACATACAAAACTGGGTGCAATCCTCCTGTCTCTCATGATTTCAACATTCAGGTTCAAAATCTCATGCAACATTCTAGTAGAGTAAAAAAAAAAGTAATTTAAAATTATTGCCACTTCTACCTGCAGTAGTAAAAGGAATGTCATTTAAATGAAGCTAAATAAGAAATTCATAAAGTCATTTGTTCATTTCCCCCCCGCCCCCATTCACAGTGTCTACAAATCCATGTAATTGAGTGCTCCAAACACATTTGATTTAGATCCCTGTGAGAATAACCCCATCCCTTGGATTAGTCAGAGTGGAGCAAAATGTAGGAGGGTTTGTGTTTTGGGAGGTCTTTTGGCCCAGTGGAAAGAAACGTGCTTCAAAGCCAATTTATCCCAGAATGGGAGGGCTTTGTTTTCACTTAGGTTTTAGCAATTCAATGAGGTTTGTTTGGGCTTTAATTATAATTATTATTCTCTTTAAGCACAAAGAGTCTTAGCATATTGAAAATGTCAACAATAGCAGACAAGATTTTAGCTCTAAGGAAGAAATAGAATACCAGAGGAGGATTTAGAAGAAATAAGGCGAGTATAATTTAACTTGAACTATTGAAAGAAGAATGTATTATTTCTACAGTTCTGTTGCCAGCACTCACAAATCACTAGCAGCTCTTTAAACATAGAAATTGCCTGCTAAAACAGAAGAGCCATAATATTTTTTTCCCAAAATTCTTCAACAATATTTCAAGATGTTTATATACTGCATATAAAACAGAGATATGGACTAATATGCTGAATGTTTGCAACATAAATTAAAAAAAAAAGAAAAAAAAAAAAAAAAAAAGAGAGAGAGAGATATGAAGTGCTAAGTGCCAGAAAATTAATATTGAATTTTTTTCCTGTTAAATTCTGAGAAGTGAATGTCCCTGGAAAACCATTTCATACAATTGCTTTGTGGGTGCAAATTGTTCAAGATGCCATAAATAATTCATTCAGCTCCAGTCAAGTAATAGCATGTCACCAACTGCAGAAGAGAAAAGAGAAGGCTGGAGCTCTGTTCCCTAACAAGTGCCAACTGAGAGTGCTCTGGGAGGAAGGAGCTTAGCATCTTCAGTGACCAGGATTGAAGGAAGGCCACAAATCACTGTGAAATGATCCCAAAAGCCCAAACCAAAAGCAGGATATCTATATTTATTTTAAAGACTCAGTCAGAACATTTATCAGGAACTAGAGGGAAAGAGAAACAGAAGAGTTTTGCTTTCCAATGAGGACACTGAGGTGATTATAAAAGCAGGGCAGAGATAAATTACAGCTGTTCTACAAAGTGTTATACTGGAAATTTTAGCTTCAACTCAAATTGGAATTGCTGTGATTCACATAACCCTGCTGCATTGATACAGCAGTTTTGTATTAATTTTTAAAGGAATTAATCTGCTCTCTTTTATTATAGCCTTCTTTTTTTAAACTTGCTTACTAGCCTGCATGCAAAGAGTTCTGCTTTAGGCTGCTGTGCTGCAGGGATATGCATTTAACCTTCCTGCAGTCAGCTCACCAGTTTACAGGCAAGGCAGGCTCACAAGAACTACAGCACTTTCAGAGATCCACCTCAACAAAAACATTTTTCACTTCAGTGAAGCTGCCAAAAATACAAGTAATGCTGAGTTAAAGGTTTTGTAAAGCTGATAATGCCTTCTTTTTTCAAGTCAGTAACTACATGCAACTGGGTTACAGCCTCCATTTCACTGGTGTTCCAAAGCAAAGGCTGTATATAAATACTGCAAAGAAGGAAAAGTCTATGAAACAATTGATATTGCCTATATTTATAAAGATAAGTCCTATTAAAATATGTACCCCAAATAAACCATGTGCTCTGTGAAGAATTAAGAAACCAAGCCCTCCATAGAGGTCAGGAACTGCACATGTGCCACAGGAAACTGGAGAAGCACTGAACTATAAGATCTTTTCCTCCTCTTCAGATAGGTTGTATATAAAAAGTACAAAGTCTAACAACAAACACAACAAATGTTTCCTTGCAGGCCTTCAGAAGGGCTCTTGGGTCACCTAGAACATCCTGCACACCAGTTCAGGACAAACTGCTAGCCTGATTTTACCATGTGTTTTATCTCCTGAATGCCCTGCAGAAACATGTCTCCCTGAACTCTCCTGCCCAGCACTCCCATTGTCCCACTGACCTCCCTGTTAGAAAGCATTCCCTGCTCAGCTTCGGGTCATTACTTCCTGTTAGACAACCCATGATCACCTCAAGTAATTCCTCCTCCTCTGCTCATGTTTCCTGTCAAGTACCTGGCAGCTCTGTTCCCTCAGGCAGGCTGTATAGAGCATGTTCCTGAGGCCTCTGCTCAGAGGTCATGCTCTCCTATCATTTCATCACTTTTTCACCTCTTTGAGCTTTTTTCCATTTATTCATTTCACTGTACACCCCTTATTGATCAAAGTAATCCATACAAATAATACCTCTACTTCCAATTGAAAAAAACTTATCCATTGCTAAGTGAAAGAGGCAGGTGAATCCTCACTGTCTCAAGGAGAGAGCCTTTGGAGTCTCAGATTCCTGTGTCTGGACCAAAGAAACTAACAGAAAAGGTAAAAGTGCTAAATCTTCCTATTTCTAAATTACTAGTTTTTTCTACTGCCTTGCAAGAGGATCATATGGTTTTCAAACTATAAAATTGTTTTCCTGGCACACATACATCTGATACAATTGAGACAAATATATCTGGGATATTTGCAGATGGAGAAACAAATGTTTTTCTCAACTGTTTTAGGAGGGACACTCTTTAGATTAGGTTTGCTTCAGTCCCTAAATACCCATTTAATGCATGATCTAAGATATTTAATATTTTATAAATCCATTTACCATCCCTGTTCTGAATAAAGGCTGATTCCAGGTTTATAGTAATATCATTGAAAAGATTTTTTTTCCCCCTCTCTGTTCTTAAAGTCAAAGCAGTTTCATAGCAAAATACTAAATCTTGAAAACTTACAAAAGGTCAAAAATTTCTACTGCAGTAACTTTGACATATGACAGAACCAGGCACTGATAAATGTTAAGACGATCAAATAAAAACCATGCCTAAATAAAAATCAGAGAACTGGAATTCTTCCACGATTCAAAAGTTTTTCACACATGACATATCCCCTAACTTTGTACACCCAAAATCAGATGAGATCTCTCTGGTCCACCCAAGAGAGATGACGAGACTGAAACCCAGATCTGTATTTTCAGAAAGAAAAATGTATAATTTACAGTATCAAACTAGGCAAAATAGATCTTGTACCAGCTTCCAACGGCTGATATCTATGATTTGTGCTAAGAAAAATCTGTAAAATCTGTTTATTTCAGGTTTCAGAATCCAAACACTGTTCTTATTTTTGTTGTGCATTTCACCAGAGGGCTGGTGTTCAGCACCCAGTTTTCATGAGATAGGCTGTTAGCCAACGCATTTTAACAAAAATGTGGTTGAAGTTTGTCAGACATTTTTCTCCTACTACAAAATATCAACACAGCAAAACTGAAAATCTTAATAAGAAACCTCTTTTTCACATGAAATTTTCCATTTCCAGAAAAAGAACTTTAATATCTCTTTGTTCTTCAATATTTTTTTCTAAATGGAGTTAAGGAAAAAAGAAAATAAATGTGTGCAAAATCTACAAATAAAATATTTACATTTTCTTCTAGCATTGCTACTTGAATTTTTTCAGAGGGCTTTTTTATCCCAAAAACTAAAAAAACCCACCCTCAAAGATTTCCAAGGTGCAGAGTGAGATTGGTAACAACAGCAGTTCAGTAGAGAGCTATATGGTACTATAGCACAAAATACCAACTGTGGAATTGAGTAAACCCATCAAAGGCATTTAATGCCACACATTGAGAACTATGTGTTCAGTAAAACACATAAAAATGTGGATTCCATTTAAGCTGCAGGTTGTTGTTTTAAACTCCCTGAAAATACGCTGTAGATAATTAGTTGCACTTATTGACCAAGATATTGAAGAATTTCAGTCATTGTAACTCTTCACACAATACAAGTTCAGCCTCTGTCTGGGAAAGATTATCCCCTACACTCTGCACCTTGTATATCAAGCCTTTTGAGAATTTCTTTCTAAGATTTAAATTTTCTCTTATAAAGCTTTTCTGAATCAATCAAGATTCAATATAGGAAGATTGCCAAATAAATTACTTCTCATTTCTGCCCACTGTTAAACTCCTGCAGGGAGCTGGAAATATATCAGGGTCATTAGTCTTAATGCCTATAATACACAGTGCTTTAAGGTGAAGTGAATAGTAAAAGAGTTTAATACTGGCCCCTACCCTGGAGACACTCAAGGTTCTGACAGAGCACTCACCTGACCACCAAACAATCCCAGAGCCCTGTGCCCCCAAGGGGGACACAACTTCAACCCAGCTGGGGTTTGAATAAAACATTTCCTTTTAACCTGGTTTGGATACTGGAACTAGGACTCCCTGGAAAGCCAAGCAAAGTGCATTTCTGCTTGAGGTCTCCTAAGAAAACAACTGACTGAGCTGTGGAGAGCTGCACACACTTTGAAGGCATGTAACTCCCTCCTTCTTCTACTGAAAATACCTTTGTGTGTGCACAAAGCTGAGGAGAATTTATCCCTGTGCTTAGTCTTTTCCAAACTATCTATTTGCCTCATTTATTTAGGATAAAATTTACCCTGTTATTTAAAAAATCACTGATGAATACAAATGTAGATAATTTGCTAAGGTTGTTATGGTAAAAAAAAAAAAAAACCCTAATGAGCTAATTTGAGTTGATTTTTTTTTTAATTTAACAGGCTTTGATGCAACAAAACTGATAACTGGAAACAGGTCTCATCCACATTTTAATTTCTTGGTTCTGTCATATCCCTGGTTAGTTAAAAAAAATTCAAACCTCTACTTTATTGCCAAAATCTTAACTAATGAATACACAAACTTAAACCCAGGCTCAAACTCTCATTCTCAACTCTGACATATAAAGCACTGTAAAATAATTCATTATTTAATATTAAGAAATCTAGATAAAACTAATTAATGCCGAAAGTTAGCCCACAGCAAATTAATTAAAAGTTCGCCCAACAGCTACCTCCCTGTCCTAATTAGCATCACTGATTTCAAGAAACCACTAAGAAGACAAACATATAATTCCAACTTCATATTTCATAAAAATCTCTTTGATTTAACTTCCAAACATCAATAACGTGTCCCTTTAATACAAATTTGGAGATTTCCACAGCAAAGTCAGCTCTCTCAGGCACATTATGTTCCATTTCTAATAGATTATTGCAGATTTTCTGGTCACTTGTTAACAGTGGTTGAAATCCCGGACAAAAGTAGTGATATGGAAGACAACCAGACAAAAATAATTACCTCCCACAGAGCTGCATATTATGTTATGTTATGCTATGCTATGCTATGCTATGTTATATTATGTTATGTTATGTTATATTATTATATATTATATTATATTATATTATATTATATTATATTATATTATATTATATTATATTATATTATATTATATTATATTATATTATATTATATTATATTATATTATATTATATTATATTATATTATATTATATTATATTATATCTGGCCCATGTTGCCCCATTTGCATTAACCACAAAGCAAGCATTCCATGGAGCATGTGATATTTCAATTCCCTGGCATTGGAGTCTGACAATTGTATTTGACATTAAACAACCAGCACTGTCAAAAGGGCAAAACATGGGTCATAATACATGTTTCTGAAATGTTGATGATGACAAAACCTGTGCACTGACCTCATTAATGAAAGTCTGGGCTCCCCGTGGGCTCAGGAGTAAGATCGCCCTTCGCAGCGTGTCCCGGTAGCGGTTCAGCTCCTCCGTTTTCATAGTGGTGAAAAGGTTGGAAAATACTCTGCTGATGTTCCTGTCCACTTTTTGTAATGAGACATCAAGTCCCAGTCTGGAGGCCTGATCGAGAAATCCCTGCAGTCCACGTATATCTGTAAAACAGGAGGAGGGGAAAATAAAAAAGAAAAAAAAAAAAAAAAAAAAAAAAAAAAAAAAAAGAAAAAAGAAAAAAAGCGCCACTGCATCAATCTCCTCCAGCTAGGCAAGCAGCACTAATTAGGTAGAAAGTACTTTTTTTTACATTTTTTTCCTGCAGTGCTTTCTGAATGGGAGTATTCCACACAGCCATTTTCCATAGCTCCCTTTAATTTTCAGGGAAACTCCATCAATTGCCTTTCCCCGAGATCTGAGGACAAGTCTTAGGAAGAGCCACTCATGCATTTGGGTGGCTCTGCAAACCTCTCCAGAGGCTCATGGCTACAGGGTTTAACACTGCACAAACAACAAAGCCCCACCCCAACAGCACCACAGTTCAAACAGAGAAATCAGGAGCAGATAAATAAGCAGAGGATATATCACCATGCCTAAACTTCTCATTTCTGTAACTTCACACAGGTGCTTTTCCCAAGAAAAAAAAAATACAATATTCAGAACATACAGCCTTGCTTTTGACTTACTCTTTCTTCCCTGTCCCGGAAATAACCTGCCTAACCAGAAATTCACCATTTATCCATAAACTCCTAAGAGAATACATAAAGCCCCAGTATAATTACAATATATTTAAGTGTTTAAAAAAAAAAAAATTAAAAAATTTAAAAATTTTAAAAAGTGGTTCAAAGAAGAGAAATCATGCGAACAAGCCCCTTGAAAACATGTTCCTTTGAGCTCTGTGCCCCAACTTCTGGATGATTTGAAAAAATACATTTCCTTCACAACATTTTTGGGCATTAACATGAAGGAATACATTTCATATGTTCATGCTGAAATCTGCTTGTTCAAAGTGTACTCTATCTTATGACTCTCAGCATTTGTCTGCAATAAATGTCTGAGGTTTTATTTTGTAGTGAAATTTAGAACAAGAAAAATGTCAAAGCTTATATTGAACCAGGTTGCTCTCAAAATTAGCAGTGACTCAATCACAGCTGTACCATGTCCTTAGAAACCCTTAATTTTATGGCAAAAATGTCTAACTTGTAATGAATTAGAAAGTATTGAAGCCTCTCACATTCATTTCTCACACTTTTGTTGTTAAATTTCAGCTCATGGGTGAAGCTTAAAGGTGGAAGTCAGAGCATGCTTACTGATTCCATAGTGAAACCTTCTCTTCAGAAAATGTAACTGCAACTAACAATCTCTACAAACTATATTGTAACAGGTGGATCGTTTTGGGAGGTTTTAAATCCTGTAGTAACCAGTTGTGACACTGCTGAAGTCAGAGGATGGAACCCAGCACAGCTGAAGCCAGGGGCACACCCTGCTGCCACACCTGAGTGGGCTCTTAGACCACCCCTAAACACTGTGCTTCATGGCCACAGAACACACATGTGAAGGCATTTTTATCTCCCTTAAAAATGGCATATGAAACCTGATATAAGTAACCTCTTGTGAGGATACACCAGTTTAGGTCACATACAAGTGCAATATATTAGGGTCAACTAGCAAATATCAGATCCAAAAGACAAACAAGCTGCCTTGAGTAGCTTCACACCTCTATCCAAACTTGAGAATTCTTGTTAATGTGATTAATTCAGCTGAATTGCAGAAGGACATCAGAAATAGTAAAAACTAAGCTTGGGTTGGGCCAACCACAGCAGACTCCTTAATTTTGGTTTAGTTGATGTGATCATCCAGCCAGCCAGCCAGCCACATCACCAGGAAAGGTGCACTCACGAGGGCTGTGCTGATCTTTTGCTGCTCTACTTGGCTGGTCTACAGCAGCTCTGTGCCACTGTCATAAACCTTACACTTGCTCACCATCCAAAATCCCCAGTCAGAGGCGGAAGGAAGGGGTTTATTGTTATGCAGGCATTTCTGGAAAGCAACAGAGGACTTTAGCACATGCATAACAGCTAAATATTGCAGGTGTGCTGAAATAATGACAGTGACAAACAACTATCATTTACAGGTTAAAGCATTTTGCTAAAGTTGCCAAAGCAAGTTTGGATTTTGTGAATTTAAATTCATTAGACAGCATTCATTACTATACCCATGCAAACTTTATGGATTTGTGTGACATAAAACACAAAGATTTTTCTTTCAATGATGTTTAGTCCTTCAAAATTACTGCAGCACTTTACAAGCAGTAAGAAAATTCCCTTTCTCATGGTTCAGTAATGACTTCTCTTTTTGTGCAAGCCTCCAAAGGAAAGCTGTTTACAAAAGATTAACTGTGCTGATATTGCTCTGGGGGGTTTGTGCCTCACGTTTTCAACTGACCTGATGAGCTACCAGCTACAAATATTCTTGTAGACAAGTACAAAGTACTTGATGCACTTAGTAAGACTACCTGGACTTGGAAGGGCATTTTATATTCCCTTAGAAACTTTTCCCCCATGGAAAACTCACTGTTTTCCGGTTCGAGAAATAGAAAGGATTCTGAGTTTTTCCAGCTTGGTGAGAAAGCAAAATCTGAGATGGATGAGATTGTTCAAGCTCAACAGTGCAAGCACAATCTGTGAGTTTTTCACAGATATAAGTGAATGTGAATTTATTCAGTGTTGGCAATCAGGAAGAACTGTGTGATGATATCTTCCTGAATGCTAACATGCCTGCTCCTGCTTGACACCAGGAAAAAGAAGGAGGCTTGGTGGGAACCCAAAGGTGGAAGTGGGAACTGAAGAGGATTATTTGAAGAGGTGACTAGCAGATTTAGGTACCTACACAATGGAATAGTTTTTCACAAATAATTATTCACAACAATTACCAAGAGGGCAATCATTTCTTAAAATGTATCAGTACACAAATACACAAACACATGCCCATATGCAGGAGCATCTGTTTATAAGACATAATAAATTAGACTCAGTCTTATTTTATCTGACATGACACAAGAAAGTGAGTGCGCTCTTTTTTTTTTCCTCCATTTAGAACATCACAACTCCATGCAACATTAAAGAAAAACTGAGCTTTGCTCCACAGCAGCTGAAACAGAAATATTCACAGGTACAGTTACAAATTTCTTTCCACTCCTCATAATCTAGGACAGCTAATCCTTCATTTTTTTTCAACACTAAAAGGAGTCTGATACAGTTCACATAAAATTTGATTAAAATAAAGGATTCTGTACACAGTTTTGTCTGTTAAAATACAATTGTTTCCTGTCTCTTGTAGTCTTAACAGTGATTTTTATTGAAAAGTTTGGATTCTAACATTAGAGAGTTATCCTGGACCATTACTAATGAAATAATTCCTTGTGCCCATTCATTTCACACTTTGTAGGCAAAGTACAGCAATCTAAATTCTCACTTCTGTCTAGGAGAAAGGACAGAACAGTTTGTTGCAGGTACACAACCCACAGCTACCTCTGCCTTCAGTCTTACAATTTTCTGTTTTCTCAGGTTGTAGCCTACACTAGGCCTTTAAAATCACATTTTAATTTTCTAATTACCCCTCTGATTTGTGCATGCTCAACACGAGGACTTTCAGAGGCAATATTTGAATGTTTCCTGTTAGAGAACATGGCTTCCTTGAAGAGGATGAAACCGTGCTAGAGAAAATGCACCTCTCGTGAAAGGGATCCATAACACCATACAGTAATTTGGTATGTTTACAATACTCTATAGTGTCGACCATAATAATAGAATCAGCAGGTTGGAACTGGAACTAGAAAAAAGTTAGGGAAAAAAAAAAAAAAAGAAGGCAAATTTTAATGAACTTTGTGCCTCTTCTGTTACATCTGAGCAGAGAGAGAATAGAATCTCTGTGTCTGAGAGCCTTCTTCCTAGTGCTGACAGATAAACCACATGTACAGGTCTGATGACAGAAGGACAGGACAATTTTAGGGATAACCATTACAAGGAGGGAAGGAAAGTCTTGACACACTACTAAGATATGAATTCTGTCACTGTCACTACAAAACTAATGTTTGCCATAAATAAAGGGCTTTATTGTACTGTAAGGAGTAATGGAATATGTCATTTCCTGCTGGAGGTTAGGTTGGGTATTGTGCTGGCTGATTGGAATGCAACCATAAAAGAACAGTACTAAATGTGGTATTAGCTACCTGTAAAGCTTATTGTCACCTACAAAGCACTTTCTTTTTATTACCTTATTTATAATTTTTTTAATACAAAAAAGGTTCCAAGAGTTTACTGTAGCATTTATCTTCCGTGAATTTACAGGATCTGATTCTTGGACTTGACAAAAGAGCTTGAAGCTATTATTTCTGTGTGAAACATCTGTGTGGCTGGGCACAGCTGGCCTTTTAGGATGGCTCACTGCAGAAAAGAATTTCCAGGAGGTAAAGAGCACTGTATCATCTTTTCAACACCAGTTCCTAACCCCACTTGACAGAAACAGAGGCAGCACACGGCCAGGAAACATTTTACTTTGGGTGGAAAACAGCTGGAAGCAAACTGAAGTACCAAGCTGGAGCTGAAAGCACGGCTAAAGAAGCACCAGGATATAATTTCACACCCTGTCATCCTTATCCAAGCAGATTCTGGGAGGACTAAGTGTCGTCACCAAGTTCTGTTTTCAAATAACCTACGCAAATCCTTTCACTGATACATCTGCAAAAGGGTAAAATAAGTGAGTGTGAAAAACAATGAGATCAGGCAGGAGATGGTGAGGTTTGGAGTTTTCTCATTTGCAGATTGCAGGCTCTACACTTCACACTTTTTTTTCCCCAGTGTCAGTTTTATTTGAGCGTTATTTTGACAATATTTAAAGTGAGAAGACTATCAAGGAGCCTTGGATAGTTTCATTATTTTAGCATTTATACACTTATAAAAATAAGTTTACCTTTTCCAAGAATTGAGGAAGGGTATTCAAGGCATTGTTCTTTATACGTAAACTCCAAGAGAAGAAAAAAAATACCTCTTATTCTTCCTCAGTGAAAGATACGCTTTTGTGTCATTTTGATTCTCTTCAAATTGGACAATTATTTCATTTCTTGGCACAGAATAAAACACACATTTCTAGTCTTCATTGATTTGAAAGATAACACATAAGCACTCAAACATGTTTTCTAAACCACTTCAGTTTCGTGGGTTTCATTCTTTTTATTTTACATTGGCTATTGTCCCTAATTCTCCCAACTGCAAATTGTTTGCATTAGAAATAAGGGGTAATATGCCTGGTGTTAGAAACAGAGACACATATCCTGATGATTAGACCCCTGCTGTATTGTCAGCTTTCTGAATAAATTATTCTGAATACCATCCTTGTGTCCTTGCTGCAGATAATAACCTACTTGAAGGATTTGAACATATTCTAGAATTTTAGAAAACTGGAAGTGGAAGTACTTCTTCAGTCAATAAATAATAAAATTTTATTTCTCTAAACACTAGAAAGAAAACTACTATAAATGTTTCCAAAAGGGAATTATTTTGTCCAAATCATCTAGAAGAATCAGACTTTGAGCAAACACTGAAACTTGCAATTTAAAATACTCAGAGAATGATCTTAACTCCTCAAATAGAGTGATGAGACCAGAAAGTACAACAACATAGTCTGTTAAAATAGATATGACTGCATTAATATTAGAACATAAATACTTATTGGAGCCAAGTACAAATGTGAAATGATATTACACAATATATTTTCTACTTTTTTTCTCTTCTTCTTACAGTGTCTCTCCAAGCTGGTATTTCTCATTTCACCTACATCATTTCCTCAAGTGTCTCTGCCTGCCATATTCCCACAATCAGTGCTAAGGTATTTTTTTTCTACAAACATTAGAACTCACAGTTTCAAACTGTGTCTAATTTAGTTACCTCACTCCTAATTAAGTTTCAGTTCAAGAACTTTCTACAAAAAAAAAACCCTTGGCTTCTTGCATGCTTTTAGACAGTTCACAGTAACACCTCTGCAATTATATCCCAATTTCTTTTTTTTTTTTTTTTTAATAAAGAAATGAAGTCAGTAAATAAGTAGTCATTATTATACCAAGTAGATATAATATAAAGTACAATAAATTCATTAATTAAATTGGATACTTTTCATTACTCAGCTTAGCTAAGAACAATTGGACCAAATGAGACGAGACAGGAAGTTCTGCTGAGCTCCATGACCTGTCTCTGATACACAGAGTGAAGAACACCAGGAGGAATTGTGGATATTTCCCTGGAACATCCTCCCAACAATTCAATTTGCAGTGCAAGGAATTTCTCAGAAAGATGTGGTTTCTCTGTATTTCTATGTACTATTGGTCCATGTAACCCTCCATAGCTTTCTCCTCCACAGAACAGCTCAGCTTCCTTCAAGCAAATGTAAACTTTGAGCATCCAAATCAGCTGACAACCAGCATAAAAACTTGGGAATTTTCAGAATCTCACTGGCTCTGCCATTTCCCAATTTTACCTTTTTCTCCTGGACAGGCCTACTAACAGGGATCAAACACAAAGCAACATGCCAGCACCTGCACTGCCTGACCAAACAGATCTAGAAGCTGCACAATCCCTTCTCAAAGATAGAGAAAAGCAAGAAATGAGACATGTCAGGAAAAAAAGCAGGCTATCAGAAACTTAAACTTTGAAAAATACATAGAATATTGATTCACCATTTAAATTGAGATCACAGACTGACATTTGACCTCCCCTCCATAGGAACAGAAAGTCCCACCATTTGTGCTTCGATCCAAGCATCAGGATTAACCAAATGCAAACTTCTACTCTGAACTCCTTGTAATATCAAAGGTTGAAGTTTCCATAATGGCTGCAGAAATTTTTGATACTGCTCACATCAATATTATTTTCATACTTTCAAAGATAAAAACTACTTTGAATAGAGTCAAATCACAGGTTATTTTCGCTCCCAAACAGATGGAAAAGGGACAGAATGCACCATAAAGCCAGATGTGTCACATGCATAAACAGATGCTTCCAGACTCATCACAAAAGCTTAAAAATATTTAAGTTACTCTGCACAACTGATGTTTCACACCTGAAACAGCTGATCCAATCTGAAGGTAACTGGAACTTCTCAGGAGGCCCAGAAGGACAAAACATTTTAAAAGCTACAACAGCCCTTTCACATTTAGCATGAAAGGTCAACTACAGGTCTCTCCTGCTGGATTTTAACACTTAG
This sequence comes from Muscicapa striata striata, assembly GCA_030060385.1. NCBI lineage: Eukaryota > Metazoa > Chordata > Aves > Passeriformes > Muscicapidae > Muscicapa > Muscicapa striata. The sequence goes on from JAREIS010000078.1 coordinate 3,192,298, forward strand.
CATTCAAAAGCACAAGGGAAAGCACCTCAGGAAATTCATTACTGTTGGAAAAAATGTGGACATATGCTGCAATTGATGTAAAAAAGGGAATCTGCTGAAGAACCAGCATTTCTATTCAAATCACCCATTTGATTCGTCCAAGTGCAATAATTTCCAACTGTTTGCCCAATGGTAAACCAGCTGAAATGAGCTGTAATAGCTCCTCACTTCACTACTGCTCTTTATATATTAAAATACCTTTCCAGACACTACAAAGTGCAACTGCTGTATCTTCTTGTAAGACCAAAAATAGCTGTATTGGCAGAAAATATGCTTTTGCTGATGTATAGCCTCAGTTGAAATGAAACATTTTTTCACATAAACTAATTTTAATCGTTGCATTAAATTGCTGAGTTTAATATTTGCTATGACTGAGTACCAGGAATCTAAATATCGATCCACCAGTACCTTAAGAAAACATCTATTTTTTTCTCTTAAAGGGCTGAGATGCAGCTTTCTGAAGCCATATTATTTTGTGTTAATATCCGAATTAATAGTACCCATTTAAGATGTTGGGACTGTAAGCCTTCAGCTTTCACACAAATGTAGCTGTTACTGTATGGTAACTTTGGCTATTGTATTTTGACATTTGAAAAACACCATTCAGAAATAAGACCAGTAACCCTAAACTAGGGATAAGCAAATGCAAGTAAAAGCATCCCAAAATGAACTGAATATGCAAAGTGCCTATCTGAAAGAGAGAGGCAAAGGTTCTCTCTTCTCATGCAGAGAAAATCAGAAGTCACCTGGAATCTGAGAGATTCATTTGGTGTGTGCAAAGCTAAGTGTCCAGCAGAGAAGTCAGAAGCTCATCCCTTTGGATTTAATGGACTGCAGAGTGAGTATCTCTTGTTTAATTCAGCTTTAAATACTGCATATTCTGATCTCAAGAGAGATGGCAATGAAATTACTGCAGATAAAGAAATCAAATCACCCCTTGAGGAAAGGCTACTGGCAGGAAGATCTTACTCTTTCACATGTGTGACAGTAATTATTGCTTGTGTTCTTACAACACCTTTCAGCTAAGGATCTCAGTCTACTTTATAAACAACTGGACAGTATAAAAAATTATAAATACATGTCACAGGAGCTAGTTGCTCTTGTCTACTTAACTACATGTCAGCAAATAATAATTCAACTATTTATTGGTACAGCCTCACTTTGAATATTGAGTGCAGTTTTGGGCACCAAAATATAAGATAAAAAGCCATCAGAGAGTGTTCAAAGGAGGGCATGAGGATGGTGAAGGGCCTTGAGGGGAAGCCAAACGAGGAGTGACTGAGGTCCCTTGGTCTGTTCAGCCTGGAGAGGAGACTGAGCAGAGACCTCAGTGCAGTCACAACTCCCTTGTGAGGGGAAGAGGAGGGGCAGGCACTGATCTCTGCTCTGTGGTGACAGGGACAGCACCTGAGGGAATGGCCTGAAGTGGTGTCAGGGGAGGCTGAGGTTGGATGTCAGGAGAAGGTTCTTTACCCAGAGTGTGGTTGGGCACTGGAACAGACTCCCAGGGTAGTCACAGCCCCAAGGCTGGGAGAGTGCAAGAACCTTTTGGCCAATCCTCTCAGGCACCTGGTGTGACTCTTGGGGATGGTGCTGTGCAGGAGTTGGACTTGATGATCCTTGTGGGTCCCTTTCAACTCAGCTTATTCTGTAATTCTGTGATTGGAGAAACTATCTTTCATTTCTGTAGGTTCAAGTAAAATTTATGTGTCCAGGCACACAAACAGCAGAGAGGCCATCAGAGCTGACAGCTCTAATGCTGTTGGCAACCTCCACCCCTCCAGGGATGGAGTCTTCACTGAGGAAACATTTTGTGTAAGGTTACTATTTCTCCACCAGTCACAGATTTTTCACAACCAAGTCCTTAATGACGTTAATGTTGTACTATCTCCAATCTCCTGCGCTGCCACTTGGGCAGGTGCCACAGCTTCTCTCCAACACTCACTTTCCAGAGCATTCAGTACAAGGCGGTTCAGGGGCACTGAGCCCAGCCCTTGTCTGGAGCCTGGTCCCCAGGAGCCCTCCCTGGCTGGGTGGGCACCTGGCTGCAGTTATGACTAAGGCTCTGTGTCACCAGCCACAGGCACCAGATGGACACGGCTCACCAGGAGCCGGAGCTGAAGGGGCTCACGGCCCTGCCAACCATCCTGAACTTGGCCAATATTTGCTCACGGGCTTGCAAGGCAAGGACCATGGTGGGCATAATTTTAGCTCAGAAACAGGGAAGAAAGACCCTTTGGACAATCTTTATTTTGTTTACATGATGTCCATAAGGCTGTAATGAGTATGGTAGTATTGGCAGTTTGATTTCCTTGGGTAGCTCTTCGACTCACAAAAAGCAGTTTTATACAGACATTGAATTTGGAAAATGAGGAAAAAAATATGCATCCTTCTTTAATTTCCTACCTTTTTTGAAAGCTCATTTTTTGCAATATAGTTTTCATAAAACTCTGCAGAAAAATGCAAAAGGATAAAAAAATCAATTGTAGACTCTTCTTTTCTCCGGTGTTTCCTGACAAAAGCAAGATGAAAAGGATCCCTACTGAGATAACAAATCTCTTGGCAGCAGAAAGAAGGAGTTGAAATAAAAACTAAGTTCATGTCACATATAATAGCAATTACTCCTTCTTGTAGGAATCTGCCAATAACAAAGAAAAAATCAATTGCCAATGATTCATTTGCATTATGACAACTACTGTAGTACAAGGGCAAATACAAGTACTCCATTCTCTAACAACCTGGGAGGGGTGGGGTGGGGGGAAGACCACATCATGAACATGCTAGAGAAAAAAAACACAGATCATCTTGGTTTTCTTCATCAGCTAAAACCTCCTCAGACATCCCTCTCTTAGCTCCATGCTTTAGGAACACAAGTAACAATTACTGAAAGGACAACTGGTCACTCTGAGGTGGAACACTGCAGCAGGACTGTCAGAAGATTCTCCACTCATCATACTGTAAACAAAATAAGCACATTTTTACAAACTGAAAAATGAGATGTTGCAGGCCTTAGTCCCACAAACATTCAAGTCTATATTTTGCTCTGTGTGAGGAAACTCAATGCCAAGTGTCCTCCCACGTACAAGATCTCTCAACATATGAATATAGTGCATAGTTACTACACACTGCAATTTATTCCTTGGATGATGATAATTGGGAAAAACACTTAAAATACACAGGACACACACTCTTCTGGATGTGCAGCCATTCTTTCCCAAAACAGCAATAAAAAAGCACAAGCAAAAAAAGCTTCTCAGCTTTTTAATCACTGGTCCCATGCAACTCTTCTCTCCAAGGTACAATCCCAATAGCTCAACAGCTTAAGTTCATAATGGAATATCTGGCCTTTGTGAAACCACTGTAAACTTTTTTTTTTTTTTTTTTTTTTTTTTTTTACTTTATTAATACAGAGCAACAGTAAAGAGAAATATTTACAGGCTTAGAACAACAGTGTCTCCTCATTAAATACTCAGATGCAGAAAAGGATAATGGCAAACAGATGCCTGAGGAGTCAGCTCTTCACATCCAAAAGCAAGACATATTTGGGGTTCTCAGTCTACTTCAGTGGCAGCATGGGAAGTCTATTTGCATGTTTATGAAATTAGAGCCTCTCATAGCATCTCCTTTATGTGTATTTATGAGTAAATGAATTGAGAGATCTATCTGCCTCAGTAAATTTAAATTTGATTGTAAGACTCAGAGATGAAGCAACTCCCCCAAAATCTGACAAGCTTTTATCCACTTATCACAGCCATCAATCTGAAGGCCATTTAGGAAGTTCAATACACCCTAAGGTTAATATTTCAAGAGGTCTTACTTTTTTCCCCTCTAATTAACTTAATTCTTTAGCTAATGTCTTCTAATTTACTGGAAAGGAGTCAGGCAGCTCCAGAAGTCACCAGAGGAAATGTCATCAGTAGAAAAGGATGTGAAGGGCATTTCTGGCTGAGCAGCACCACGCAGGTGCTGCTACCTTTGGAGGGTGCTGGCAAATCCACGCATCTGAACACAGCTCCCAGGAGCAGACACTGTGCTAATTTCAGTTACTTTAAATAATGCAATGGCTTGGAAGAGAACAAGATGCTGTGCCAGAAAGGATAGGATAATATGTTACTGCCAGACATCTCAAAATCCATCAATCAGGTACAGACAAGACTAACGTAATTACTGACTTCTCTTTTTTTCTTATTCTTGTGGAGAAGCTGGAAAGGGGAAAACAGAAATCCTTTCTTAAGATAAGATTACAATTGCTACAATGCAATGAAAGGAAAACAAAAAATATTAAAACTATAGCTAATAAATTCACATTACTTTCACATATTCCATTTTCTGAGGGGAAAAAAAATCTCAATCTGCTGAGTTCACAGGAACAATTCAACTATGTGATGTTTTATAAAGACATGGAATGTCTATTTGAACTCTAGATGAACCATACAGCATTTTTATTTTTATTTTTACCTTTTATTCTGCTCTTCGCTCCAGGCAGAATCAATCTCAGATTTTTATTCTGGGGACACAACACATCAAGCTCTGCCTCTTTACAGCTTTAAAATAACTTCCACATACTTTAATTAATTATAAAGAAGTAGATGAGAACTAACAGTTCTCATTCTGCTAACTCATTTATGCATCAGGTATAGGTAAGGTCTCTTGTAGTTGTCTCAGGGTTTCAGTTTATTGATCATGACAATCATAGTACTTTGTTCCTACATAATATATTCAAGCACTTCTGCATCTGATAAATATTTGGTTAATATAATTAATAACTTGGGGCTGGGAGAAGCGGGGTTAGAGACTTCTTGTCAGAAGAATGTGGCCCAGATCTCTGAAAGGCAATTTAAGAATGCCAGCTAAAAATCTTTGGAAGGCAGAATAACACTGAATGGTTGGGGTTTTTTGCTTAGATTTCCTCATTAATTTATCCTCCTAATTTCCTCCTTTGAGCAAAAATGAGGTTCATTTCAGTTCAGGTATTTCTTCAGATCTCTTCATTTACTCATATAATAATTTTTCTCACTATCCAGAGGTTGCTCTTGTTAACAGAGTACATGAGCAGATTTCATCTGCACCATCTTCCTTCTCACCCTAAACATCCCTGTATGGGCCAGTCATTTGAGATGCTTGTGGGTCCCTTCCAACTCCGAATACTCTGTCATTTATTCAGATGCATTTCCTGCCACGGCACTACACTGACTTGTACAGCAGCAGAGACAATATAGCCGTAAACTTCAGGGAATGAGACAGCCGTGTAAACTGCTGGAAACACCCTGAATTCAAAACCTTCTAGCAAGAGGTTGCAGATACAGTTTTACACTTCATTTCTCCTGACATGTCCCCAGAAACACCGCTGTGCGTTTCCAGCGACAGGACTGGAAACCACACACCCCAGCCACCTCCGAGCTTTATTGCACTAGCTACTGTTTCCACAAAAAAAGAAACATTTTTTTCCCCTGGAAGCAAATGCTCAGTGTTTGTTTGAACAGAGATCTTTTGCTCAAAAGAGTGGAATGAATGATCAGCAAAATGTGCTTTAACACTGGGAAAAGAGAAGGCTGAAAGTTGAGCTCTAGAGATTTATAAGGTCACTGATTGCATTCTTTATACAGCAGGACTATTTTTTTTTCTCTTTTATTTATTTTTTTAAATGTAGAAATAGTCCAATATTAAAAAAATCAGGTTATCAGTTTCTGGTTATATTATAATAGAATCCTGATTTATCCCTTCTTTCACTTCCTCTCACTAAATCTTACAATAAAAAACAAACAAACAAACAAACAAAAAAAAAAAAAAAAAACCCAAAAAAACCCCAAAAAACAAAACAAAAACAAAAAAACAAAACAAAAACAAAAAAAAACCACCAACCAGACATTTTCCTGTGCTTTCTGAATTTAAATCATAATTTTTCTGATTTATACTCTGATGATTGAAACATACAGTTTTCATTGGCCTTTAGTGAGTGAAATAGACCCCTATTCTCCTCTTACAGAGACCCCACTCATCTCTAGACAAAGTGATCAATGACTAATTTATTAATTCCCCAATGCTGAGAGATTTGCTTACATATACAGAATGTATATACAAATATGTAAGTATATATGCATACAGTGAATTTATAAATACACATATATTTAATGTGGGTGTGTATACATATACGTGTATATATATATCTCCAAGGAATCTTTCCCAGCCCCACATGGATGTTTGACCAAAACCATAAAAATCTGCTAAAATCTGTTAGCACAAGAGGCAGAAGGGGATAATAGGATTCCATTGCTATTGCAATAAATAGCAAGCAATAAAAACATTTCCCTTGAGCAGCCATAGTATAGTTTAAGTGCAAAAGCTGGAAGGGATATATTAGAATGAATACAGACTAGTTAATTGAGGATAAACATACCAGGGACAAAAAAGAGACTTCTTGAACTTTGCAGTATGCAGATGACAATTTGAAGAGACAGTGAGTAAAAAAAAACTACTTAGAAAAGAAGGGAATGAATCATGTGAAATTTGCAGAGGATTTAGTGAAGTGCATAGTCCCATGGGCTAAAGAGATGTGAAGAGAGTTAGCAAGGTTGACTGTGAAAATGAAAGAACTGGACACTGAAGAGTGCCATGGGAATATTGAGGCAAATTCTCCCAGCAACTACTAAAGAACAGAAAGAAAAGCACCAACACAAAGTGAAATGTATCCTCAAGCCTGCTATTTCATTTCCATTTTTGACCTGGTTCTGAAGAAAGAAAACAAACAAATGACCAAACAAAATCCAAAAGCACCCACAAACCAAAAAGGAGTTGAGAATAATCAAAATGAACTGTTCAAAAACTTTTTATTTTTTCTGATTTTATAATTAACTCCTGCAAATTATTTTTGGTGATGTTTATCTGACACTGCCTTTGATGCTTTATATCTTAATTTCTATTCTTCCTTTTTTTATCCAACCTATCCCTTATTCCCATTGCAATAAATAGTCACTTTGATTTATAACTCCCTTCAGCCAACTGAGCAGGATTATATATATATATACATACATAAAAAAATAAAAACAAAATGAAAGTTCATATTTCATAAGGTACTTTATTTAAGACCAGATTTTGAACTTTTTTTCAATTTCTAATTGTATTTACAATTTTAGTGTGACACTGTCAGTGGAAACATTAAAATAAGCTTCAAATATAGCCTTTAAAGATACAAGCAGCTGCTTGTTGCATTTTCTACATAAACAATATGACTGTAGAGTCAAAAGATTAGGGTATACTAAGGAGACTTAAAACTCAAGGTTGAATATCATTTTGTTTTCAGACAGATACTACTACTTTCTCCTTGTTAAAGACTTTCCAAAGGTCTGCATACACACTCAGACTCATCAGATGTCTGATGTCTATTTTTGTTACAGCCTGCACTTCAACTAATTTGAATGTCTCATATTAGTGCCCTAATTATAGATTTCATATAATCTGATTACTGTTACAAACATAAGGGTCAAGCTCCTCTTAAAGTTGCCTAGTTTCTTTTCAGCTCTACTGAAAGTAGCTGAAGGTGATGTTAAAATCAAAGTTACTGTATCCTGCAATTTTATTAAATGGATCTAATACAGTTTTTATGGATTATGTTGCATGGAAATAATTTTGTTTTCAATGGGCACATATAACTAATAACATATAACTAATGGCAACTTAATAAAGTTAGAGTTTCCTTTTTCTTCACAGATGCAGCTGTCAAATTTTAATGGGCTTTTTGGTGCAGTTCTCTGGATTCAACTGCCCCCATCTACTCAAATGTACCCCAGAGCACCCTCACTCTTGGTCCTCACTCACATTTCAGTCATTCCCTCCCATGAAATCGTTGATGGTCTACCACTTTCTCCCCTTTTCCCCCAGAAAAGACTCTGCTCCACCCTTTGAAGGGTCTCTGAAACGGAGCATGGTCCCCCAGGGGTTCAGTGGAAGAGCAGGCAGAGCTGTCCCGGGCACTGCAAGTCAGCCAGGATGGTCACTGACCTGTGGGGAACTTGGCCAGGCAGGGAGCTGGAGAGCCCCTAAAGCCCTTCCTAATCCACAGGGTCTCACTCCTGCAGTCACCCCCAAAGTGCCCCTGCTACAGGTGACTCTGTGGCATTCATTACCAGTGGTGCCAGAATCCCATCCTGTGTCCCTGAAGGTCTCTGCACTTCCTTCAGCTGCACATGAGCTTTGCCTTTCCCACACCTCCCAGCAGGGAGGAGAAGGAGAGAGGGCTGTGAAAGCAGGGAAGCAGAAGGGTTTATTCTGCAAAGGCATCCCCTGGACTGGAGAACCACTGCCTCCTAGGATGGGACCTAGCTGTAACTTGGAATGCAAACAATCAGCTCCTGAGGGTCCAGTGTTCCACTTCAGCAGCACCAAACTCATGCAAGGGGTTAATAACTCATAATAACCAGGCCAGGATTATTCCCTGCAAGAACCAATACATTCAGAAGAGGTGTTTTTCCAGGTTTATCAGTACTTTCTTTTTTACTGCACTGCTGCAGAATGAGGAAGGTAAGACTCCGTAGCACACTCCAAACCCCCCTCACTGTGGGTGGCGTGGTGCCCTGCCCTTCACACCGACTCTGAGCTCCTAGTTCCACGTCCCCCTCGGCTTCCCCTCCACTTGCCTGGCAGAGCCTAAGATCAGCAAAGACAGCTTGGGCTGACGTTTCCAGATGGAGAAAGAAGCAGGCAAAGCCAGTCCATTTGAATAGAGGTGGGATGGCCAGCTCTCAGAGAGAAAATGCCAGCTCTCCATACAGGAGCAGATGATTTTTTTTCACGGCTCCCTGCTGTCTCAATCCTGAATAATCTGTAGCTAACTGTGTTCATCAGCCTGTGCTTGTCAGGCTGACATGCCCTTCCCTGCAGGTGGCCATCCCAGAAAGCATCATCCAACTATTTTGCAAAGGCAATAATATTAGGAAAGCAATGGCAAGGAACCTTTTGATCATGATAATGCTTATTAAATCTGATGAACACACACTGTTTTATTATTCAGCTAAGGAATTGTATTAACATGCATATAAATAGTCACATTCTGATATTAACCTTAACCAAGTTCTTGGGCTATGGTGAAAGAAATAAAAAAGACATAGGGAAAATGCTGTCAAGTGAATAGACCCATGATTTAAGTGATAAGAATACTCAGTCTTTTCACTACATACAGATAGGGTACAGTTAGAGAGAGTTGAGTATTCTGGCCACCAGTAATAACCTGCCTGGAAATGCAAAAACTGAACTTGTGATTAAAATGTGATTTATATCACTGACAGGGATAAGTCTTAATCAGTTTTAATAATTGTAACATTACAAAGCTAAATTCTGTATGTTTATTACATGTGATTATTAATTAAAAATAAAAAAACCTGAAGGTATGAGCTAGAAAACAAGAGGGAACACTTCCAGACTCCATTTTTGCTCTTAAAAATGCCTAAATGATGCAAAGTAATAGCTGTAACTGTGATTTTGGATATGTAATTCCCAACTACTACTGGGAGAAAAGTAAATGTTTTCAGTATTCTAGAATTTAGTTTTATCTTGAAAAAAAATATAATATCCATACACATTTATATAAATTACTTGCCAGTGCTCTTCACAGGTTTTTTTTTCATTATCAAGTTACCATGAATTTACTCCTTTGTGGCAGCCTAACTTGCATGTCATCCACCCAGTGATAGGTCTTGTCAGCACTTCGTGAGAGAAGATTCATTCTCAGAGGAATTACATATCCAGACAAAAAGGAAAAATGAGAAAAGAAAAAATAAGAGTAAATTTATTTAGTCTTTAAAATTGCCTTAGAAGTAAACCAGAGGAAATCTTAGAGGCCTCCTACACTTAAAATATTCATCTCTGGTTTATGGCAAGTCTCACAGGATCATATTCATTGACATACTTAGAGGTCTGATGTTGTAAAGAGGTGACACTTGTGACAATTTCAGAATTTTCCAGTCTATTCCCCAATAAAACTGTTAACCTGCTGGATGCTTTTAATACTATTCTACAACAAAACCCTAATTAATTCTGGATGTCTCTGCCTTCACTCCCCACCTAAATAATTTAAAGCATTATTTTACATGGTTATTGCAGGGACAAAATGCTTTAATGTGAGTAAATTATCCAGATTCTACATTAACAGCAGTAATGTTCACTTAATTTAAATAGATCATTAATAACACATCCAAATGCTCAGAAATCCCTTACATTTTATCTTCATTAACATCCAAGCATCTGTGAACCTGGCAGTGTTTGGTTGATGGTTGAACTTGTTGAACTTAGAGGTCTTTTCCAACCTTAATCATTCCATTGAAGGTCAACCACATTAGAGGCAAGGCACTCACACACCAACAGTTTTGTCTTCTCTGCCTTGTCCACCAACTGTATCCCTGCATTGCCCTGTTAAAAGCTGAATATGGCCTCTCCTTCTGTACTACAAGGCATTTTACAAAAATACTTCAGCAGCTAGTCCTGGATCAGGGCAATGTGCTGCACTGTATTCAGATATTTTAAAATTAAGTGAAAGAAGTATTTTTCTCTTACCTCAACTTCCCTATTTCAGATCTTCCTGTAACATCAGCAACTGTTGCCATAAGCTACTGTGTATGGACTGAAGAAAGCTGACTCCATCCCAGACAGACTTCTACACAAGTCATCCACTGCATTTCGCTTTTGGCAACATTTGTTGCTGTTCCACTCTCTGTCCTGCCTTAGAACAGCCCCAGAATTTAACCAAAGGAATGAATTTTCAACCCCACAGTACTAAGAGACAATCAAAACAGCACCATCAACTACATTTTAAAATCAAATAGTAACTAGGTTTCAGTTATTAAGACAAAATTAAGGAATATAAAAATCTTTAACATACACAGACTGATAGATTAAAACCATTTACACCCTGTGACAAAATCTATTTCCTTACATTGTTTACTGCCAGAATGATAGAACTTAGTCTTTAGAGTGACTTATTAGAAATATTACCAGTGATTGCATTCAAAAATCAATTCTTGCTGAAAATATCAAAAAAAACCACTAATTAAAAAGCTATATTGGCAAAATAAAGCTGGCCTAATAGGATCCTGGAAGAATCAATCACTATAATCATCTGCTGCCATAAACTCTATGGGAAGATTACAAATGTGATGCTTCAAAGGAGGGGAAAATTCTTTTAAAATATAATTTGAACTTTACTCCTGAAATACCATGACCATCATGATCCATCACCCACAGTCACTGCCCAGACCCACAATAAATCAAAGCTACGATTCAATGGTTACAATCAATCTCCTGAGAGCAAACGCTGCTGCCATGTCCAGTGCATGCATTTCAGATTATTCACGATGAAGGTGTGTTAGTAAACAGGAAACAAAAAGTTGAGAGAGAACACACATGACTAATAAAACCTTACACAACAACCAATTAAAGCAAACTGAAAAAGGCACAAAAGCAGCACAGAGATGCAGGTGAAGCAAAGCTGCATGGCCTAAGGTGTATGGGAGAGCGTGATCGCTCCGACGCTGGGAATTAAAAGCTTACTCAAAAGAGATGTTATATACCACTCCATCAGAGGAAGCAACTGACCTTGGAAGAAGTTCTAGCTGTGAAAGAGTTATTCAGGTAGAAAAAATGGCCAATTACCAGAATATAATTGGTGGCTGTTTTGTAGGAGCCTCAAAAACTGAAGGTTCTGGGAATGGATTTTATACAGGAACCAAGTAATTTGCCCATTTTTCAGCTTGAGAAAGGTCAGTTTCAGGCTACTCATACTTACAAACAAGAATTCAGTTTAAAAAATCAGACACAGTTAGGCCTATAATACAGTTTAAGTCTACTGTAAACCTATAGCAAAAGAAAATCTCACTATGTATGTAAAAAACAAATCCACAAGTAACATCACGTTAGATAATCAACCAAGCTATTTCAGAGACTTTTTAACCAGCATTTTTATGTCTACAACCATGTATCTTGCTACAAGAAAGCATTTTGACAGTCTTAGTTGCTGTGTTGAAGAACCACTGTAGACAAGGTGCTTTAGACAAATACCTGATGCAAAGACTTTTACAAGATAGATGATCCTATACTTGCATTTTCAAAAAGTAAATCTAAATTCAATAATTGGAATAAATCTTCTTCAGGATGTGCTCATATAACTCAGGCAATCTATTTGAAGGCTTCCACTTCCATGCAATAAATTGTGAGAGGCAAATCATGAAGCACCATTTCAAAGTAGTCTAACCTGCATTCACCACAGAGGCTGCACTTTCAATAGAGGAATTGCTCTAATTTCCTGTGAGGAATTAGAATGGCTTTTCTCCAGTAAACTGTAGATGTCTATTAAATAAAGTTATGGTGGGAAACAGAAGATGAACATTTAAATTCAATGTCAAGAGTTTTCACTTCATTTAAAGCAATTTCCAGTTTAAAGGAAATGAATATCCAAGAAAGCATTTAAAATTAATCCTACCCTTCAGAAGCAGCACTAAAATTCAGTTAGGAGTGAAATATGATTATTTCACTTTAAAACTTGTAATCTAGAATTTTTTTTAAAAAAAGATTCCATTGTGTATTTATTTGGCAGTAGCTCACCAGAGTAAGGCATCGAAGTCCTTAACAGAGTTCTGAAATTCCAACTTCAGCTTTGCTGCTTTCCCTCATAAACTATAGATCAGTAAAATTATGGTGTCAACCTAGTTATTCTGTACATTTGCTTTCTTCAAATTCCAAGTATAAATACCATTGAGGTGTACCACTATATTTTAAGGAAAGAAGGAACTGCAAACCTTCTGTCTGCATAAATGTCATCTTACCTCTTCCTTTTCTAATTCAAAATGAGACATTTGAGAACAGACAAAATACACAGCCTAAACATAATAAGAGGGCTAAATGCCATTTCAACTCTGTCTCCAATTACTGCACACAATAAGCATTAATATTAATAGGAGTTTAGGGAATCCAACCAAACAACAACCTGAACATGAAGCTCTCATCATCTTTGGAAGGATTGTCTTGGAAAATTCTGCTTGTCATTTTGACTACAATAAGAGTGTAAGAGAATTTGCTACCCAAAGTGATACATGCTCATAAATTTAAGCAAATTGGCATGTTCTAATAAGTCATTTTTCTATAGACAAGCCTTAACATTTCTGACCTGCTCAAATGCTAACCTGTCTTCCAGTATCCTTCCCATGTGGTATTTCTTTCATCCTCTTCCCTCTGGCTGAACTGCAGAAGCAGTTTCTCTGTTCTCTTTCCTGGAGACTTCAATGTCTGTACAGTGGGTCAGCCAAAAAGTAGCTGCTCCTTTCTTTGTAATATTTTTACTGTACCCTGTCAACACTGTGATTTATTCTCTTATTTTGGGTGTTGAATATGTTACTCTTTTGAGCTTTTCTAACAGCCACTGTACTTTTTCCAGTCCACACAAAATACTGCTTGTTTTTCTGCTAAACTCTATCATCCCTGGGAGAAAACTTTCAGCAGCACAAGTGATAGTCTGTTAGTTCAAGCTTGGAGCAGTGTCCTTCCTCATGCTGCTCCCTCTCTGTTTCCCACTCTACTCTTCTGCAGTGTTATCCTGAATGTGCTACACCAAAACATTTCATCTGCCAGTGTGCAAGTTCCTGATATCTACCCACCTGTACCTTTTGCTGCACTTTCAGGAACTTCTAAAATTAGAAATTTCTAAAACTAGAATTTTATCCTCTGAGACTACAATACTTTCTTTACATGAGTCTTGCTTACAGAAAAGCCAGAAATCTCTGAGAATTACCATCATTAATTACAGATGCAGATGAAAAAATAAAATTAATACACTCTCATGTATTTAATTTATATACATCCATACACACACAGGCATTCTCTCACCGCGTTTTTGTGTTACTTTAAAAAGTTCAAAAGAAAGTCTGGTAAGTATTATTTAGTGTCTGGGAACTCAACAGTGATTTGAGATGAACAAAAGCTACTGCTATCCCCAATGCAGAATGAGTGAGATTTCAGCTGGTATCACTTCATGGCCCACCTGCAGCACTGACTAAAAAGGCACCTGAACTGTCTGGGATATGATCCAGTGCACACCCTTTAGCTTTTGCTGTTCTTGCAGTGCAAAGCTCACAATAGTTTCGCACCACAGTGTTTAGACCTGTCCTCAGCAAGGTGGATACTCAGTAAAGATGCACCTAGGAGAGCATCCAAATCTACAACTCAGAGAAGTTTGTAGAAAGGTAGCACAAAGCCTATTTGACTAATCAAATTGCATTAAATGCACCAAATGAAAGGATTTTGTGAGATCCTAGCATTTTAGAAGTTATATGTACCCACTTTGAAAAATAACATAGCAATATGAGCAATAAAGTCCTCATTTTGAAAACTACACTGTACAGAATCAAAAAGATCTCTCTGCTAAGGACAAAACCTGTCAAGGACTTTAATCTCCCCTCAATCGTATACCATGATTCTTTCATTATTTTTTATATTTTAGATTGAACAGGAAAAAATAAAGGGTAAACTGGACCACTTGAAAGATCTATTATCTGCTCATTATCTTACTGACTTTGGCTCAGTGTGCAATTTCTAGTGGATTTTTCCTGAAAATAGCCTTGCATTGACAAACTCCTGGAAGGAAATATTATCCCAGCAGCAGCATCAGTGAGACATGGCTAACACTGAGCTGCTCTGCTCCTTGTAGGCAGCCACAGCCCATCACAACCTCGACCTCTCTGAGCAACAAACTCTCTTCCTTCAGGTCCAGATATGAATCTATCAGCAATCCTGGCCCAGGAAGTTGCTGCTGAGACAGCCTGCTCCATGTTCCATTTATACATTTAATCATTTAAGAACAAATCTATGAGTTAATATACAGAGCTCACCCCTAACTGGAGCCTTTTTAATAAGGCCCCTTAACAGTCGCTTTTTAAACTACTTCTCCTTAAAAGTTTTCTTATTTGGAAAAGCCCTGCACACTCCAGGAATTCTGCAACTAATTAACCATTTGAACTGAAACATTTATGCTGTCCTTGTCACCATGGTGCCCCACACATTCCAATCATCTATTTGATGATTCCTTCCTGTTTACTTATTTCAAGCATTCTGGTCCAGCATTCATGAAGAAAATTCTTTTTGCTGGCTTAAACATATAATCCTGAAGATTTCAACACTAGCTCACAAACACCTAACTCTACAGTTTCCACTGATTTGTACATGTAAAAATGAAGGCAGAGTTTTGAAAATGTGAGGCTAATATCACTTGTCTGACCATATCAGCTCTTCTGGCTGTGAAACAGCCTCTGAGCATGCAACCACTTT
The DNA here is from genome assembly GCA_030060385.1 of Muscicapa striata striata. Lineage (NCBI taxonomy): Eukaryota > Metazoa > Chordata > Aves > Passeriformes > Muscicapidae > Muscicapa > Muscicapa striata. The sequence continues at coordinate 3,207,640 of JAREIS010000078.1, forward strand.
ACAGTAGTGCTAGAAAAACACCCTCTATAGTACATTATCCCAAAGATAAATAGGACCACACCAAATTATTCGGTAAACAAGTAACACAGATAAAATTAGACAAACCTCTCAGTGCAACATGTTGCATGGGCCTTCTAAACAAATTGTTTTACAGCCTCCATCCCTTCCCCCCCATTACTCCACCAACTCAGGCTTCATATCCTTCAGCCTCTGCCACCTCACAGGTGCAGACTAATGCTGCCTCAGCATATGGCAGATACACAGAGACTAAATCAATCTCCTTTTTCTCCCTGTCTCTTTCCCCAAAATGAGGTCAGACTTAAGAGAAAAATACCCATTTTTCTCTTCAGTACTGACCCATGCAGTGCCTCAGACAGGACAGTATCATTTTAAGAACAGGGATGCAGGGCTGTGCAGTCACCTGTCCCAGCACGCCTGTGCACATAACTGCTCACACCCACTCCTCTCTCCATGCACTCCATTCCCTGTGTGGGACTGCCATGCTCCCTATGTGTAGCATGCACAACAGAAGCTCAGAAGGATTCCCTCATCTTTCATATTTTTATGTCTTGTCATAGTAATCATGGAAGGCAGGAACTCAGGATAAAGGGAAAAAGGCAATACGTGCTACTTCTGCCAGATTTCTTTCTTTTCAGGCTGGTGGCGAATTTTAAAAAAATTTAATAGCATGATTCACTTTCTATTATTCACTGTGAGATCCATTCAATTACTGTTCAACAGTACATCAGAGCAAGGATAGCTCAGACACAGGGAAAGGTCAGTCTGACCTCTGCTTCTAAAGTCTGCCTAACACTTGCTTCCAGATCATTCTCTTCCAAATGCAATGGCAGGAAATGCACACACAAGTGCAGAATGCAACTTCGCAGCTGAGGACCCACTCATTCCATGCAAGAGAGGAGCTGTGAATAATAAAAAAAGAAATTACAGAGGATATTTGCATGATATTTGCTGTTGGAAATAAACTTGATTTGAGGAGCTTGTCTCCATACAAAACAACCTTTACCATTTTCCTAGCTTGCTAAAATGAAGTTTACTGTGTCTCCAGTATCCAAAAAATTATTTCTATGGTTAAGCATTAGTTTCAATAGCATCCAATGGGTCTTGTAGCACAAAGAACACACAGAAGGAAAACTAGCAAGATGTGCTGGGAAAGGGGAAAACCAAACCCCCACTTGTATTTTCTAGTTCCCTGAGTCCTAGAAGGATTGTGGTGGATCTTCCCAGGCTGGGAAAGTGCTGGGGGAGGAAGTGTCTTGCCTTCCACATAGAACAGTTTAGGTCAGAGACTTAGGGGTCAACTTCTGAACAAACTGGGACAGATAAAAATGTCGATGGACAACTATGAGGATGACCTCTCAGAGGGAGTCAGAGAACAGATGCACCAAAGCACCAAAAAACATATTTGCAATTTTGCAGTTGTCTTGTAAGTTGCCATATCTTCCTGTCTTGGGGCAGGGGGGTTGGCTACAAAAATAAGGGTCAAGTTTTTCCTTTTCAGTGGTGAACTAGCATAGAAATCTGAGGATAAAAACTGAAAAATTGAGACAACCATTTCATCTTGTGGATTTCAGTTTCTGGAGCCTTCTCCAGCCCCCACCACCAGAGTCCCCTCTCTCTTTACTGAATCCCATTCTTACCATGCTCCCTGTTCCTCCAGGGATTCCTGGCCTCCCAGCCTTGCCTCCTGGTCCTGCTTCATCTGTATCTTCACTTTCATTCAGGTCCCAAACCACCTCTGTCCCACGGCCCACTGAGACTCTCAGGCCAAAATACAGAACTAAAATTGGTACTGTTATCTCTGTGTAAGACAAACCTGCTTCTCAAGAAAAGGAACTAGTTGTGTTAGCATGATAGATCATATTCTTCGATTCTCTGACAGCATTCAGGTTTTGGGCAGGACAGATGCAAGAACAATGCTGGCTTCAAACAGAAGAAGACAAGCACATACCATTTGACAGCTATAAATGATAGACATAGTTTTGTAAGCTCTGCCCTGATCTGTTTTCATGCACGTGTGCTAATTCTTCTTGGAGTTAGCAGGCAGCCTCCATAAGAAGAATAATAATACACTTGAGTCAATCAGAGAAGAAGTTTCTCTGTTTTGACAAGACTGTGTGTCTATGTGGTCTTTTGTAAAATGTCTTCACAGCTGGATTCAAATTACATTGCCTATAAGGCACCCACCTTCCCAAGCACACAAAGTGTATTTCAGTATGCACCTGGATTAAAACAAAAATTGAAAAGTCCTTTTTGCACTGCACAAAATGGGAGGCTCTGTTAGCAGGAGCAGCTCTCCAGCTCAGAGGCTGGGCAGGCCATGATTGACCACATGTCTATAAGGAAATCGCTTTTGACTGTCTACCCTGTCCACCCTGAAGGCTGCAGCATGAAGCAGCCAAAACTCCCCCTCCAAAGACAAAATCCATCAATTTCATTCCACAGCATCCTCCTCCCATTCAAAAGACTAAAGCCTCACTGAGTTTATCAAAATGCCTCTTCTGTTTGGCAGGTTGGTATACAAACCAGCACACATATATTAGAGACTACTGACAGTTCAAGGGAAACATAAATAACAGTTTCACCTTAAAGGGTACTTAAGGGTTCTAGCATTCCCCAAGCATTTAACCACGGTTTGGCTCTTAAATTATTAATATTGCATAGGACATTTGTAAAACAATTGTATCTGATTTAAGAGGCAAGCTGCAATCTGCTGCTGCTGATTCCCTCCCCTGTAGTTACACTCCTGTATTTTGACAGTCATTATTTTAGCTCTAACCAATGATATGACTAAGTGACATCTACGACTTCAGGTGAGGAATTTATAACAGCAGCTACTCATTACAGCAGCACAAAACATTGGAAAAGGGTGAGAGAAATTTTTTTTCCCCACATTTCAACCTATTTTAATGCTTCAACCCACTTAGTCCTGATCTTGATCCTGAATTTCACATTAACCCATGGTGTCAAAGTGCAACTGCTGCACTGTGCCAGGCTGCAGCACAAGATTAGAGGCAGCTACTGAGTTTCAAGTAACTGTTTTAAAAGTCATGACTTCGATTAGTGCTCCTCAAATCTCAGCTAGGAAAAACCAAAACGACAGCATTCAAAGATTAAAGATTTCCACTTACTCTCTGAAAAAATACAACATAAAATGCTCTAGCACAAGCTGCTACTGTGCACTGTTCTCCATGCCTCAGTTTTGATCCACAAGGATCATTTTGTACATAGTTCATTTATTCAGCTCAGTTAAGGGTCCAACATATATTCAGTTCCAGGTTAATTTCTACTATGAGGTTTTTTACCAAAACCAAAACTCACATGGATGATTAAATCTGTGTTCACATACTTCAAATACTAGTGTTTACCACTGCCTTGTAAGGACAAGAAGGTATCCAGTTGATAATAGAATGTTCAGTGCTGCAAATGAAAATTTAAAAGCATTCATACATCAAAGAGTTTGTATCTTATTTCTAAAATAGCAGAAGTACTCAGACCAGATACATGGACATTTGAAGAATGTGCAATTTTCTAATTCACACCAGTTGTTTAAAGTAGTCAGAGTTAGCAGAGCCAGCAATCCACCTCAGTAGTAAAAACTGCTATCAAAATCTTTATGAGCTGTTACAAACCAGCCTAATTATCAGAAGATTCCTGTATACTATTTGGATGAATCAAAGATAGATAAATGCTTAACCCAATGTTTTCATAGGGCAGTAAACCACTATTTATCAACAAGTTGAATGTAAATGACTCCCAAAAAAATCGGGAAAAGGAAGGAAAAAAAAACCAAACTCTTAGAAAACATCAGCAGGAAGAAACTCAAAGGCAACTGTATGTATTTACAGACTCTCAGGTGTTTTTAATATTAAAACCAAACAGAGCTGAAAGTAAATTGAAAGGGTCTTAACTTCTCAGACACCAGCAAAATATAGTAGGAGTTTACTGTATTACTTACACAGCACTGCCTCATGGAGTAGATCCCCACACGTCATTGATTTTTTAGTTTAACAGCTTCAAAGTCAAACCAGTGGCGAGAATTTCGGTTTGACTCTGAGGGCCAAACCCACAGCTGAACAAGCAGAGAAGTGAAACAAAACCAAATAAAATCACCTTCTATGTCTGGAACTACCTCACAAAATGAAACAACACTCTCCTTGGTAGATGCACACATTTCATATCAAATTAGATCTCTACACAGTCTGTTTGATTCCATGTTTTAGTATTTAGGAAAGCAGTATATAAATATTTAGCACATTTGGAAAACATACGTCAAATTTTGTGAAATGTGTTTAGAGAGCTTAAACAAACAATACTGGTCATAAATTTTGGTTTGCTTTATTCAAGCCAATGTGTTCCTCTCCACACCCTACCAATTATACATCATCCAGATTGCTTGTGTTTGCTCACACACATTTCTGCACATGTATATGCAAATGCCTCAATGGAAGTCGGTGCTATATTCAGTGGGTTTGTGATTTTGTGACAACTGCTTCTAATCACAGTTATTACCATTATTTATTACTCAGCTCATACCCCAGGTGTGCACGGTGCCTTACAGGCAAACAAGACAGATGTCAGAGCTAGACAGCTGCCTGCACCAGCCTTCACACTGCTGAGGAAACAGCAAGCACTGAGACACTGACAGGACTGACAGTGTGAGGATCTCTTTAGTGAGCATAAAGATACATACATAAAACTAAATGCAATTTTAACAAACTAACCTTGTTCCACAGCCCACTTTACCTGTTCAGTTACTACAGCAAATACTATCAATGTTCTGAAGGGAACAGGTGGTGGTGGCTCACTGAGGCAGGACTTTGACTTTCCACACCCTGCCCTGTAACTCAGAATTCCAGTGTTTCAGTCACAGAAGTTCCTAGTGATATAACTGTGATGGAACCACACAAATTGTGGTCAGAACCCAAAAACCAGAGGAATACTCACTGCTCTCTTTGTTCTTTAGAGGTGTCAAAATTGGATATCTGGTTTAACAGGTGCAGTAAGATTTTTTTTAATGTCTTTTACTAATGACCTGGCCCTGGCAGGAAGCACTGTCTTCATATGACACCTGACTTTGGAAGCATCCCTAGGTGCCCTGGAAGAAGGCCTTGTATCTTTTCCTCTTATCCTTTCAGCCTCAAAGACAGGGAACAGACTCCCACATTATCTGAAGACACCCCAGAACTCTGGAAAACAGCGGATGTGGTTTGACTTACGGCTCTTCCCCAAGTCAAGCAGTCAAGAACAAGAGCTCAGAGTGAAGACTGAGTTGCACTGTAGAAAATGCACAATGCACTCACACACTCAGTGGCCTCACTGCAGGCAGTGCAGCACCACGCCTTCCTCAGACACCTGCAGGGAACAGACATCTCCAAAGGCCTTTGCTTTCAGTATCTCTGTAGAAAATGAACACCTTGCAAAGAGCGAAATAGTTCATCTTGCCAAGTAGGCAAGCACATGCCACTTTTCAACACAACCATTTATATTCTTGTCCACATTATTGCTAATGTAATGATGACAACACAAAGCTCTAACCTAGTCTACCCTCACTATTAAAAGACATACAGAATATTATCAACCATATATTTCTAAAAAAAAACAATAGAGTACATATCACCCTCCTTTTAAGTGATCAAAAAACATTGTGGGAATGGTGTTTTTTTGGCGTTTTTTCTTTGTTTTTTTCAGTGTGAATCTAGCAGCATACTTTCTTACCTCCACAGGTTCCCCTTCTATTGTGGTTATTAGAAAACCAGTGTTTGGGTAGGTTATCTCTTCTTTCTTTGTTTAATACCTTACAATGTTGTTTCCAATAAGAATTCAAAATAAAAATAAAATTTTATTGGACTGTAATATAAAAAAATCTTCCAATAAAGTGTCCTTGCCTGAGGCTGAGCATTTACCCTGGCTTTTATTCCCCTCCAGATTTTTACAAGATACCTATTCAGCCTCTGTCAAAATCACACCAGTGAATGCACAACAGCTGATGGCCAAGATTAATTCCTTTGTTTCCAGTAGCTGGACAACACTTGGATTTAAATGGGTTGTGGTGTACAAGTGATCTATAAAATGACTTTGTAGCAGTATTATTAAGTTGGAAAAGTTTCAAACGCCAATGCCCTCTTCCGTATTCCTTCCTAGTTGGAACTGTTATTTCCAAACATATCTTTCCTTTTTGGAATGATGAGCAAGTCAGATTTGGAAGGATGCTTTCTTTGTATTTTTTTCCCTGAGACTGAAAAAGGCAGAGAGCCAGCCAGCATCCTTGTGCACTGTGTGTTCTGAACAGAACACACACCAGTGCAAGGATGTAGCATTCCCCTGAAGAACAAAAGAGAAAGATAAAAGAAGGAAAGAAAAAAGCTAATGTTAGATCTGTCACATTTGCCATTTTCTAATTTGAATGGCTATAATAAACCTCTTGCTATTTAACATTCTACAGCTGGAAATATTTGACACTTGTCCCTTGTTGTTTGAAAGAATCCCCTCATATTCTGTTGTTTGTCTATGATCTATGCAATTAAATTTCCAATGGAAGTTACTTTGAGAACTGGAAGAATTTGTTTTTACTTCTGGCCTTCAACTCCTCTGCATGCCCCAGTGCAGTGGTCAGACCTACACAAACTCCATGCCTTTCCCTACCTACCAAGGGTGTAGAGAGCCACAAAAAGTTCTGTGCAGACAGGTCAGCACCACATTATGCTGTGAACACAGTAGTTCTATTGCACACAATGTCAGGACTGTTTATGTAGGATTGCCACATTTCCACTTGCACAGCCATCACCAGAAGAAGCATACAAAAACTCACAGCATGTACCTTTGAAACATGACTACCAACTTTATCAGGAGTGATGACAAAAAAAGCCTGGAGTTGCTCAGAGTCCAAAATTCAAACCATTTTCTGAAGATATTTGGACATTCATTGAAATATTATGGGAAAATCCAGAGCACCTCAAAGAACTAAGAAATTATGCAGTCATATCTAGGAACCAAATAGTGTTATTACGTGGAAATTTTACTTGTGGATCCCATTCAGTATTTTCTGTAGTCTCTAAAATTAATTTCCACACAAAAGAAAAATCAAAACAACAACAAAAAAAAAGCCAACAGAAAAATAAAGGCTAATTAACTATCCCCATCTGTTCCTCATCTTTAACTGAAGCTTTTGATTGCCAGACCCTTTAGGAGCAATTCAAACATCTGCAAATTGGTGTCTCACAACATTTGAGATAAAATACAGGGTCTGCAAGTGACCCCTGCCTGTTTTGTGGTGACCTAATGGAAAATGGGGTAGGTGGCCACTGTAGACACCCCAGATATCTGAAACCAGCTATTTTTAAGTACAGAGTTACTATCTCCATATCTTCACAGGTTATACAAAACCAGTTCAACAGAACCTCAGTTCACAGAGTCATAAATGACAAAACTCCACTCTACGTGTCACAGCTTGATTAAACAGTGGTATTAATCATGCACTCAAAGCACTCTCTAATTTAAGGGTCCATGGAAATCCAAATTAAGATGGTGATGGAAAAAACATTCTATCATTAATAATGTAAAGTAAGGGATAATTAGTGCTCTCCAATTACTTTCAGAATAACATAATTTTTTTCTATACTTAGAAAATAAATTTTTGGGAATGTATGAATTTATTTATTTTGGTCTCAAAACAAACCAACCTTATGCAAAATTTGTAAGTTACAGAGTCAATCTCCACTTGCTGCCTCTCTGGGAAAAACAAATTTGTCAAATGTTCAAACTTTCAGGGTTTCATCAGGGTTTCATCAGATTCTGAAGCAGAAAAAATTCCCCCATCGCAGAGGGATGTGCAGCAAAGTTGCCATTCTGTGATTCATTGCTCTTTAACAGCAGAAAAGGTACTGGAAGGTGAAGAAGAAAAGTTGGAAAACAAGTCCAAGTACAGTAACTACCACATGGTTTCCACCTCTACAGATGCATCTCTCCTCTCACTTTTTCCCTATATGATGCAGACCTAAAGAATATTTCTTTCTAAAGAAAGAACATGTTCTTGCTCAGTGAAGAAGAGGAAAGGGGCTCATTCTAGACTGGCTGATAGCCCAGCTAACAGAAAAAAACCAAAATGCCAGGTTGTCTTGAAGCCATGCACTCCTTCTGAATGCCCAGAGTCTGAACATTCAGAACCTAATCCATCACTATCTTCAGTACTTTGCTAATCATTTCATTGCATTGAAAAAGCCTCTTGGAACCAAAAATTAAGGGTTTTCCCTCCAGCAGAGTAATTTTTCATTTGTATACTTTGATGACTACTTGCTTAATGAATCAAATCTGACTTATAAAGAACAACTGTTGTTCTGTTCACTCTTTTCTGGTACCTCTGCAGCACCCACTTCTGACAGAAAGGTAATTACAACCTCTTCATCTGCACATATGTACAACATGAGGGCAGAAATGTATAGCCCTGAGTCTGGAAGTTTAATCCTGCTGGTCAGAGAGCAAAATAATCATACACACAAAAAAGATGTATTCCCCCTACAAAGCTTTTTGATAGTCTGAGCAGACACTTGAGAGTAATTCAAATACACCAAGAATTTGGCATTATTCATGTTTCACTATTTTCAGCTGGCTCACTTTTATAATCTAATCAGTTAAACTTTGTCTCCTGAAATAGTTTTCAGAATAAGAGCTACATGAGTCTCTATATTCCTTCCACAAGACAAGCCATGTGTCAGCTCAGAGAACCTGTGGATAATAGGGGATAAATTGCTGCCAGGCTAAAGGCAGAGCCGCCCTGTGTGGCAGTGTCAGAACGGTCTAAAGGGCAGCACGTGGAAAAGAGACCCCCTCACAGCTGGGCTGGCTGATCTAAGGGGTCTTTTACAGCATAAAGGATTCTATAACACTAATATTGCCCATATACTCTAACTCTGACCTCAAAAATTCCAGCATGCCAGGCTCCTAATTCTCTTGGAGTGAATTTCATGCAAATTTGTGATGACTTTTAAGCCAGTTTAAGATAGATGAAAGATGTTTGATTGACAGTGATGTCAATGTTGTATAGCAGACCTGCAGGGGACACTGGCAGGGAATTGTAGCTGGAGCAGCATGAAGACTGTCTCGTTTGTTCAGAAAAGCTTATTTCTGGGACAAAAGATTAGATCCCTCTAATGCCCCATACTGGCTTCTCTAAACCAGGATTTGGGAGGTATTAGGCACTATGTAAATAGCCCAGCAGATTTTAACTCAACATGTTAGTGGATGTAGAAGACACACTGCCCTACCTACACTGAAAAAGACAAAGTGAGAGTAATTCACATTAACCTGTCTCTTCCAAATCCTAGACAACCTAATTCAGAGTTTTCATGCTAATGGCTGGGCAGAGAGCTGTCCATCAGAAAGGTAACTTTCCATCCAGTCATCTTGCATTTTTATAGCAACAAGTTAATTACTACCACTGCATTTCAGCATGAAAAATAATGAGTACATAAAGAAAAAACCCTCCCCATTTTGCAATTCAAAATGTATATATTGTGAGTATATAAAAATGTATTAACACAAATCAAATCATGAAGACTAAGGCATTATTAATAATGGCAGCATAATTTCTGGTGATTTTTGTGGTTTAAAATTCACAACCCTGTTCCACCTGCTCATCTCCAAAGTCAATATAACTGAATTTTTTCTCCATATACTTCACTAGAGAAATTCCTTTCATTCTAATGAAAAAAAAAAACCTGGTAGATGCCTTTCAAAAACTGGTAGATGCCCTTAAAATCTGGTAGATGCCTTTCAGCAAATGCACTAATAGTAGCATCTGCTTCTCAAAGCATGAGTTTCAGTTTAGTGGGGTTCTTTTACCACTGATTTTTATCCTTTAAAACGCATTGATTTCTTTTTTTTTCCTGACCTTTACAGTATAAATGTCACTGTCAGATAAAATAATTGAACCCAGTAATTTATGCACAGACTGGAAAAAACCTATGACTGATTTCAACAAGATACATCACAGTCTAATAAGAACCCAGCTATATTTCTTTGACAGACGAGTTCCTTTCCCTTAGTCTGATTCAGGTGGTATATGAAACACAAAGTTTATAGTGGGGAAATATTCTGAGAGTGACACTGGTTGCTAGTTGCCATGGAAATAATAAATTATGAACGTGGCAGACAGTGCCCTCTCTTCAGTGCACAGGTAACTGCATGCAGCACACCATTCCCACCATGATGCAGCAGCAAGGGAAGGGACCAGCATTTGATTTTTCCTGAGACAAACACTAAAACAAACTGAAGCCCATATTGCCACCAGTCAGACAAACTAAAAGGTGTTATCATTTTCTGTAGGCATCTAATTTTAATACCTGTGCAATTCCATTCTTCTAACCCACCTCATTAGCATGTAACATGGATAAAGCCATGAGATCTCTCTCCTGTCATGTATTTACCTGGAAATGTCTTATTTCCCTCAACAGCTATCAGATTAGGCCTTTAAATAATTAGATTCTTGAGCACAAGCCCTATTTTTTGTGTGCTTTCTGCAAAGAACTTTATGGAAATAATAATTTTGTCTATTCACTGTACAGTCACTGAAGCATCTACACATCTCAGCAGGAGTGAAAGCAACTTCTCAGCCTGTTTGCACCCCTGTAAGCTTCATTTTTATTGTTTTGGGTCCACCCCCTCCCTGTCCCCTCTGCCAAGGGTGTTCCACTGCAGTGAAAAGTAGGCAGGATACCTCGACCCAAAGAGAGAAAGCACAAACAGTCATTTTAACCCATCAAGAGGCAAAGTTCCAGTCTGAAAAAAGGAACAAGTGATGACAAGTACAAAGCCTGCAGTTTCCTCTCTGCCAGGGCATGGCAGCAGCCCCAGACTTGCAGCCATGGGTGTGCCCTGCTCCTTTGGGCAATGGGGAACAATCCAGCACCCAAAGTCACAGCACTGGCTGGCACTGCCAGCAAGGCAGCAGCGAGGCTGTGCCTCAGAAAGCGCCGAGTTTGGGACCCCAAAAGAAGCCTAGGCTGACATGGGCCCAAATGCCCAGTTCTGTGAAGACAGGGACATTCTGGGCATGTGCTAGAAGGGAACATTTTGTGCCTGGGAAACTCGTGAAAACATTGAGAGTTTTCAGTGTGCATTCCTGATACAGCAGCTATTCTACCTGTGTTGACTCCATCCAGTCAAGAGATTTCTACTCAGGCTTTAAAAATATTCAAAAACCATTGGAGTTAAGGCTGGAACCTTATTTATCTGCTTCATTGGCTCGGTTATGAGCTTAGCTGGAGCTTTATGAATGATGTCAGTCCTTTCTGGAGAAAGCAGAGAGGTTGTACAGGGTGTTCAGTTGGAGCAGCTGCTTTTTCAATCAAGAGATACTTAATTAAGCAGAAACAAGAAATGAAGAATACATAATGTGCTGAAACAGGCTAGCTAAGGGTTTTAGCCAGGCATGGAAAAAAAAAAAAAAAAAAAAAGTGAGCTTGCAAGAAAAATACACCCACCTATCTTTTGTTTTAAGCTGGTTTCTAACAAAAACCTGTGAGTGCTGTGAAGCAAGTTAGAAGTACAACAATCAAGAAATAAGGAAGAACACTTCTGGGAAAAGCAGTCTATTGCACTGTGATCAGGAATGTCTGCTCCATGAAATTTCAGGACAACAATTAATGTTTACTTCCACAAATATACAGCTCTTTAAAGCAAATGAAGCATGAAGGAAACCCAATTGCACTAAGCACAGGAATGATCTGAACATACAACAAAAGTCAGTGAACTCGCTGTGTGAGTGTCATGCTTTGTACCTCCTACCAAATTACGAGTCTGTTTAAATCTATTATCACTTTTTAAACACCCTTTTCTACGTTTAATTCCACTGATACATGAGGAGAACTCTCTTCTCATTCTTAATGAATTCAGCAGTTTTACTGTTACTGATGAAATGCCTACAGACTCCTAGAGCCCAGGCAGGCAAGAAATCAAATGATCGCAGTAGGTACAGCAGGCTCTCATCTGCCTCTGGGCATTCACAAGTCTCTTATCACTGGAACTGCCTGCTTGAGGTCGCACCAGAGTAGAGTTAAATCCTGCATTTTCATCACAAACTCACCTAATCTGGGCTCACACATGGCATGCAGTTCCTCCTCTGTCATGGTGGCTTAGGTGTGCTTTTGGGGACATTAGCATGGGCTGTGACATGTGAACTGAAAACACAGGTGGTGATTATGGCTCATCCCCACAAAGTGCTCAGATTTGTTTATACTGATGGGGTGCTCAGCTCCATTTACATTTTAGTACCTGAGTCCCCTAAAGCTAAAAAAAAGAAAAACAACTCTAGCTACACTGTAACCTACATTGCAACCATTCCACAAAAAGAAATAGACCGACTGCTGTAGCATTAGTCTCCCATATAGGAAAACAGGCACAACCAAGCAAAGAGAACTTTCTAAAAGTGTGAGCCTGTAAGTAAATTGATGTAGGAAAATATTTAAAACTATACCACACCATTATTACCCTGACCTTTCTGTATCTTCAACATAAAAGAACATTTTAAAGTAGACTATCTGCCTCTCTACAGAGCTGACATAAAAAGCCTGTCTGTGGCTTTTAAAAATGTTTTATACATCATAGACTTAAACCATATTAAAATTGTTTCCAGACAAATTAACATCTGGACTGCCTCTGCCTGTATAGTGATCATTCACTAATGCACAGTTGCTAAAATTTCTTTCTCTACTGTATAAACTGTAAGAAAAGAAATAAACCTCAAGGAGAACAGATACATCATTTCAAGTTTTTAATATCTGCTCCAAAATCACCAGCAAGGTAGTCACAGTCCAGACTGTTTTGTCAACAAAGTCAAAATCCCAAGTTTACCACTTCAAAATTATCTACACACGATCAGCTCATATTCATCCCTCAGAGCTGACTGCTCCTGAATAATTTCAGGTATTTCTAAGTCTATTCCACAGCTCACAGGCCTCTCTCAGATGACTCAGTTTCAGTGCCAATCCGTGGCTTTAATTGTTCAGATTATGAAGAGAACCATAAAATTAACAGCTGAGAATCCATGGAACTGATAAACTCACTTTGATGTAATGGTGAGTAACCACTGCTGAACCTCTCCACAGCATCTGGACAGGGAGGGATGAGTTAATCACGTGTAATTCCACTGAATATTACAGACAAAATACCCATCAGCCTGAGCAAGCAGCAGCTTCCCGTGCAGCTGACTCTCTTGAAGGAATCTGCAAAGGCATACAGAGGTCCCAGTGCCTTGCTGCCCCTCTCCCCCAGCCAGCACCTCAGCTCCAGCCCCCCTGGAAAGGAGCCTGGGCTGTAATGTGCCCTTCCCTAACCAAGGTATGAACACCTCCCTAGTGCAAGGTGCATCACTGGCTTTACCTGCAGGTTACTGTCCACAGGCTGGGCTACTGTGAGCCATAAACAAAGGATAAATACCAGAAACCCTAAGGAAACACAGGGAGGTTTTTACATTCATCAGGAAAGTAGGAGCTAATGGCAACAGGATAAATGATGGCCTAAGTGAAGCCTAGGTGAGTTCTGCCATCTTTCCCCCACAGCTGTGAGTGCATTTCTGATGTGGCCTACACCACCACCCGTGTTTCAGAGCTTCTCAAAAGGGAGTGACTGCAGAGATGCCCAGTGGGTTTTACAGAACCAGAGGAGTACACTGGGTGCTGACAAGCAGAAATGCTGCAGTCAATATTCACTGTGAGGAACATTCCTCCAAGCATACACCTAATAAAAATGTAGATACCTACAGAAAGACTGCACAGCTATCTGAAAATTCCCTGGTTCTCTGGCATGGCCCTGCCTCACTGTTTTTAGCCATGGATGCAGCAAAAACCTACGATGTCACACCACTCTCTGGTTACTCACTGGCAGGGGACAGCCCTGAGGTATTTTTTTCTTTTTGTGTTTCCTAATATCAATATTATCCTTTTTAGCTTTGTGACTTTGTGCAATCTGTATTTCTAGTCTCAACCATCTAAGAATAAGGACTCCAAAATCCATGTGCTTATTGGAAAAACACAGATAGTTGTGGGAGACATGCAAAATTATTTCTACTTTTAGCTTATCTCACAGATAGATTTCCTAGCATTGAGGCTATTCACTTCCCTAAAAATCATATCTCACAGGAGATATTCATGTTAGATAAACAAGCAAATAAGAGTTACAGCAATCACATTCTGTTATAACTCCTGGAGTTGGAATGGAAAGAGAAGGAACCAAATAGCACAATACCCTTGATGAATTCACAGGGCTTGACAATACACTGCTGACAAGACAGAAGACTTTGAAAAGACCAAAACAATTCCTCTGATGATAACAACCTGAATTTTACTGAATCCTCAACACTCCATCCCAAATGGTCGCTTTTAAAATGCATTAAAATTTATTGCAATAATGCCTTGCTGCCCATTCCTGTACTTATAAAGCACAGAGTAGTCATCTAAATCTCCCATGATAACATCTTCAAGACAGGAGCTTATCAGCAGTACAGAGAAGGAAAAATCCCGTGGGTTGGGATTACACTTTTGATTATAAATTTCCTGAGAGAAAGATGTCATCAATCTACATTCTTTATGAACTCTACCACATGAAAGTACTCTTTTACTCTAATAATAGCTATCAGGTTTTGTGCAAGCAGCACCTGCAACAACTCTCCCACATGGAAAAGAAAAAGGTGCTACATACAACCCCACAAAAGAAAATCAGTCAGCATTATTTTTTTGTCATGAAGCTGGTTTATTTTTATCTTTCCATTGTCATCAGCATACCAGCTGTTACACATCCCTTTAAGGAAGATTAGAGATTAATAGCCCTGTTTTCAAAATATATTGGAGTACTTACTTCCTGACTCTATAATACATGTATCCTAACACAGGACAAAAAGGAAGGCCTATTTCTAGACATCTCACAAAACAGGTGATGGAAAAAGTTCATCGGGATCTTCCCAGGCACTTCTGTTAGAAATATGTCAGTTCCACATTTTCCAACCTGGATCCCATTCAGCTCTTCTGTAGAGAGCAATGGCAAAGGTCACCATAAAAATTACAAGTGACTCAGAGCAGGAGAAAGCTCAGGAGCCCCTAGGAGGAGGCCAGCTGCCTGTTTCAGAGGCTGGGCAGGTGCTTCAGCCTGGTTTTTGAGGCAGGAATGGACACTGTGCACACTGTGAGCGATGTTCAGATTCCCACTAGCTCCCAAAATTCTGCATTATAAAAACACAACATGCTTCCCCTCATAATAAAGTCAGTAAAGAAAATAGGACTGGTTCCAGAAAAACCCCTCAGCTCTCTGACCCATGCATATCACTTTCAACACAACAGGTTACCCCTTCCTCCTGAGCCACTGATGTCATTCCTGTATCAGCCTCCTTCAAAACCAACAATTTTCTACATGACATTGCACAGAAAACTTTGTCAAAACACATACATGTAAGAACTACTGCATTTCTTGTACCTAAGCAATTAGTGGGCTTACCAAGGAAAGATGTCAAGCTAGTACACATTGCCTTCAGAAATGTGATTATAAATTTCCTTTTTTTCTCACATACATAAAAATGTATGCAAAACCATTTAAAAAAATATGTTCCCTGCCTCCAAATTCTAACTCTCTTTTTGATGTTGACTTATAAATTCTGCCCTTTCTCTCTCTCCTCTGCCTCTCCACCAGAAACTTCTAAAGTAATTATTCATCCAGGTTAATGTGTGTGTGTATTGCTTCCTTAAATAATTATCATACTTCCTCCATGGTAAAGTGCTTGAGCTGTTTAGTTCAGCAGCATTTGAGAATTACAGCCTTCACTTTCTCAGAATTACACCTTCAGTTATTATTTTCATTTTTCTTGATGTCCAAGCTTCTTTCTTTGCCTAATTCCTTTGTAATAAATATATTTACTATTGCCAGAAGAAAATCTGAAGTATTTTGATGGCCCAGTGCACACATAAGTAATGTCATGTTTGTTGGGATAAAACACACCATATGGTTGTGTCTACTGATTTTCAGTTTGGGTGGACCTCAGAGACCCAAACATCCTACCTGCTTGACCTTGATATGGCCAAGAAAAAGTGAAAAATACAAACAGATTTGAGACCATGTCTTGCTTTAAACTAAGAAAATATGAAGATCAGAGAAAACTTTGGGAGGAGATTGGTGATTGTGTAAGCTCTGGGCTCAGGGCCAACCACCAGTTAAATCTGTGCCCTGGGCTTCAGCTGGCCAGGCCAGAAATAGCGATGCTATTCTCAGGAAGGTGCAGCTGGCTGCTCTTCTGTGACTCTGGTCACTAGCAGATTGCATCAGGGGACTCACACAATTAGCACAACAGGCTGGGCAAGGATGCTCAGCACAAGGATACCTCAGTTTGTGCACTTGAACAGCAAACCTCAGGCTGCAGTTTCTTTCCAGTAATCTCCGGGTAGTGACGCTCCTAGTGGTACTTCAAAAAGGTTTTGTGCTGAATCAACACACGGCCAAAGCCAGTTTTCATTTCTTTCTTTGATACTTTGATTATATGCAATCGTGTTTTAAAAGAGATTAAACTACAGGACTGTGTTTCCTCTCTGCTGTCCTTGAGAAAAATTCAGTTATTTCTTTTTATCAGGATCTTTGCAAAATGCTTTCAAAACAAATCCACACTTTCCATTAATGCTGCTTATTAAATTAGGCTTTAAAGAAATACGTTATAGTAGATATTCTAGTATTTTACAAAATAACTCTTAACAAAAAGTATCAGAGGGTTTTTAGAGTGTTCACTCAAAGTGTCACCTGACAAGTCAGATGATTCTCAAACATGAGGAAGATAAAATTCTCCCCTTCCCCCACCATCAGAATAAACTCAGTGCTTCTACTGTAACCTCCATTGTATTTGCTTCTAAATGAATGTTTACTTAGTTTTTCTACTGCCTTGAGTTATGAAATCTGCATGAAATCACTCTGAAAATTAATTAAGCAAGCATCAAGAAAGTCCTCATACCTGTATAAGTCTGTCTTCAAAGCTACATGTGAAAAACAGTAATCTAATCCATATTCACTCTTTTTAGAAGTTGAAGCACTTTCTGAAAAAGCAGTATATGGACATGGCAGGGGAATGCTTAATATCCAACCAAACTATTCTTGACTCATGCTTTACTGTGTGCAGATATAAGTGATAAGATACTTGTGGAAAAAAGTAATAGCCATTTATCCTTTCAAAAGCACAGTTCCTTCATTCTGTGCAGTTCAGTGCACAGCAACATTACTCACAAGTACAACACTTACCTTGATCTCAGCTAGATCAGTACATCAGCAGCCCAGGAGATCAACACTGACAGTTATCAGGCATCTACATGATGATCATATTTCACAGAGGTGCTCACAAATTATCCCACACATTCTTAACTCCACTCACATTTTCCACCATGTAGACAGAAATAGCATCATTTTTCTACCTGTACTGCTTTTAGCAAGTAGGAAGACTTTCAAAGTTGAAATCAAATAATTTGAAGGAGGTCTTAGGACATAAAATACCATTTGCCAAATCCTAGGAGCATTACTGCTACAAAGTGAAATGCTGTCACAGGAAAGCTCTAACACAGCAGATCTGATGCAGCAATCAGCTGGGATGAGAGTCTACTGCAGCACTGCAATGTGCATTTTACAGGTCTGTCTAGACCAAGACACCTTGAAAAAAGAATGTGTTTAGTGAAAAAGCAGCTTCTGGTATCCTGGATTGCAGTTATGTTCTCAAGCAGCAATGCAGCAGCATTTTCTCAAAAGATCACACACATACAAGCACCAGATCAGCTCTCTACACACAGTGCTTTGGAAGATCAGCAAGGGTGTATAGCAGGGGAAGAAGTGATACTGAGAGAAAGAAGCAATTTCTATAAGAAGCCTGCTGGAGCAAGTCCTACAGTACAGCACTTGTGTACATAACTGTCACTCCTGCTGCAGTTCCTCAGCAGCTGCTGTATCTGACCTGATGCAGAAAAGTGAAAAGTGAAATCAGGACAATTAAAAAAAAAAAAAAAAAAAAAAAAAAAAAAAAAAAAAAAAACCAACCCAAACCAAACCAAACACCACCAGTAACAGAAAGAAAAATAACAATGTATAAAAAAGTACAGGAGAAATATCTCACCAAATTTTTTCCCATGCAGTAAGACTCTTAATTTTGGCATGATAGTGGCTATACTAACCCACTCTTTATATATACAAATTGTATACTTTATACATTTTAGCCTTGGGTATTCTCTGGTGCACCTCTATTGGAAGTTTGCTAAATATTTACAAATAGTAATCCAACCACCCCACACCCTTTCCTGACACATTGCTTTTGTTCTTATTTTTCCTCAAGAGTAATTTTCTTCACTACAACGAAGGTATCAGTTAAGAGCCTCTGCTAATTAATCTTTGTGCACAAGATCACTTCTCAGTATAGTTTGTGCAACCCAGGAAAGGACATCTCCTTAGTTTCATAGAAGAACTTATGTCATTGTAAAAAGACCATGAAAGGAGCACAAGACAACCACCTGAGCAGAATGATTCATGATAGCATACAAATTCCAAAGACCAGGATGAAAACAATTCCATGAATTTTCAGCAATAATGTTGGCAATAAGATTAAGAAACAAAAATGTTCTTTTGTGACCTTTGCACGACTCATTTGCTTTTACATGCAGTAAAAGAACCACAATTAGTGGCTCCTGTAAAAGATTTCCAAACTCTTTCTTTGAAGTCTCTACATTGTGAAGAGTTTCATGACAATGTTTCTGCCAATGTCCCTTTCATTTCACTGAAGCTACAAGACCCTGCCACACAGTAGCCTGTTTCTCCTTGCCATGCTCCCAGATTCAGATGAAAACAGATGAACACAGAAACAATTCAATGAAAATAGCATTTTTAATTATGCCTTCCAGGAATCTTTAAAAGGAGTGCAGCTGCCCTGCCTTGACCAACATGCAGACCCAAACATCAAGGAACAAGAGCAGAGCAGAAAGGTCCAAAAAGCAGCAATATCTATCAATTCCTCTTCCTCACTGGAACAAGGAAGATAAAAGATGCATTCAGTAAACATGAGAGTTGTGTAGAGGAGTTAACAGAAAAAGGTAGAAAGAAGGAAGGAAATAGGTGAGAAAGAAAACATTATTGTTTTGGTTTGGTTGCCTTTTTTCTTTTCAGGACAGAACCAAGTGCAAAGCCTAAAAAGGTAAGACAAAAAAAGCAGGAAAAGGAAGTGAGAATCCAAGTAGTGACACCAGAAGAGCCATCTGCCTGAGGCAAACTGCAGCTTTTCCTTCATTTGAGACCCTTTGTTTAAGGTGAGTAACTCTCCAAGCAATCTGCTAGAACTCAATCAGTCTGCTACCTAAGTGATATTCAAGATAGATCAAATCAGATAATCCTCACTGGCCTTAAAATACATGAATTTATAAAAGGTTCAGATAAGGAAGGAAGTGAGCAGAGGTTACAGAACTGGAAGGGCAAAACTTACAGAATGACATAATATATTGCAAAAAGGGTAAGAAATTAATTCTCACTGTTTTCAAGCTCCAAAACAAATGTGCAGCCATACCAGGAATTTTAAGTGCCTAATTCTCATCTTCATATATATCTGTACTCTCCAATATGCTTCTCTTCCCAACTACTCTAATAAATACCACTAGCTGTTTTATTGTTTTAGCTAAAAAAAAATCAAATCTAAAATGAAGCTTTCCATGACACTCTTCACCTTTTAAAGAAGATATTAAATAGTACCTGGAAGATTTCAGAGTTTTCCAAATACTTCCTAATTACGATTAATCATTTCCTAAAGCTCAAGAATATTCCGCTATAGAGAGGACAAATAACTCTGAAAAAACACAAGGTCTCAGAAAACAGATTTAGGCCTTTGTACTTGCAAGTTTAGCAGGCATTTTTATGACAGTGGATTTTTCCAGTCCAAGTTTGCAATTACACAGCTATTTTGCCTGAGAATCCACTGCACACACGATTACAATTTTCATGACAGAAAATTTATATTTAATATAAAAAGACATAACCCAGTGGCAGAGACTTCAAGCACACAAAATAGCAATAAAGTAGCTATTACTAGCACTGAAAGTTGCCTCAGAACATTTAATGTTTCACAGTTAATGTGAGTTTAAATTTATGCTTGAATATTTATCTCTTGTAAAGTTACACTACAGCTACTGTATGAGTCAATGTTCATTTTTTACCATATTTTTACACTGAGTGTCCTTGTGTGTGTGAGGTTTTGTCTAACAAAGTAAAGCAACAAAACAAAGCTGGAAAAAAGATGCACTGGTAGAAATACAAACACTGAATGTGCAACTGAGATTTGCAGAACTGCACATTTAGTTAGATATGCAGCAGCCTGTTACTCAAACATAAGACAAAGACCAAAACATTAGAATAAAGTAGTTGGCACACAACAATATTCTTATATTTTAGAGGCACAACTGCATCATTTGAGTTCACTTCAACTCACAGAACTCCCAAGACAGCCATTGATGTTATGTATGTGTTACCACTGCTACTTGTATTTGAAGTTCCTCAGCCTGATATTGGCATGTTGAAAATTAGGCACTAAGCAATGAAACAACATTTTAATGTACACATCTCCTCATTCACAAAAAGGACTTTTCTTTGTTAAATATCACTGCCATAAAGTGATAGAAATTCTTTAAATGTATTACTTAAATTGTTGAAAGGCTTAGCAAAGAATTTAAGGAAAATATTACCTGGAGCCTAGGAAAGTATGTCCAATAAAGCAAAAACTCAATATAAATGCATTTCCTCTCAAAGTCATTATGTTAGCACAGAACAAATGATGGTAAAACAAGCAGCACCAAACTGAAATACAATAATTTTATAAAGGATTTACCATAATAACAAGAGCAGCATACAAGAAAAACACTAGCTCAGTAAATAATGCATTTGAAATGACATGAAACATATTTTAAACCTGCCTCAGCAGCAGATTCAAAGCCCCTTGCAGAAGCCCTACCTGGGTTCTCACAGCACTGTTCTGTACCTGAGACCATTTCTCAATCCCATCCCAAAGGTGAGAATTGCTGAGAAAGCAGCTTGATGGCTTCAAAAACTGTGCCACCTACTAGGATGGGAGGGAATTTAGATACTGAGCACTTGGAAGATGGGCTGCTGCCTCAAGGCAGGCTGTATCCAGCCAACTTCTGCCACCTCCCAGACCTCAGCAGCTGCCCAAATTCTCTGACCATCCACAGTTCCAAATACCAGCACTCACAGAGTAAGAAAGCAGACTGCTGTAAGGGTTAGGTGGGAGCAGATTGCCAGTGAAAGCAGGGATGATGGAAAGAACATTCAAGATTGTCTGCCTTCTTGGGTTCCATCACAGAACACCTCAATTGTTACCTAACTAATAATGCTCTCCCCACATTATTGAAGGCCTCATAATTGAAGACACTGACTGTGAGAATGCTCTGAAGAAGGTCATGTCATTACAGCAGCACCACATGAGTTAAAACCAGGGAACTGAAATGTATTTGGTGAAAAGCTCACCAGATCAGTTCCCATCTCAGCATGGCAAAAAATCCCCATGTCAGATTTCACTGCAAATACTCACTGTGAGTCAAAAGCCTCAAATTTAGGGCACTTTGCATTCCATTTGGGATAGCTCAGCTCTCTGCTGCATTGCCCAAACTGGAAAAAGTCATTAATTTAATTTGCATCATCAAAGTAAATTACCAACAAACCTGATGGGGAATTTGATGCAAACTTATTATCTTTAAAAATCCCTCCCTGCAGTGTTCAGACGCAGCTACCTGAGCATCCTATTCTTTTGTCTCCTCTTTTCACTGCTAAGATACTCCTTTTAATCTAGCAGTACCTATTATTCCTCTCATATTGCCAGAGAAAAATAATTTACTGGAAGACATAGAAAAAAAGGGTTAAGCAAACATGCACAAATGAATTGTGGGAAATGGAGCAAAGTAGACTCATAAAAAATGAATGCTGATAAAATGAATAAAAGCTCAACAAGTACTACTAGTAAGATGATAACTTCACCTTAAGATTTTAGTCTCAGTCCTTGAAGAAGCAGTGTTGCTTTTACACACAGTAAAAAAAGACAGGAAAAAACCCCAAGGAATATGGCTTTTCTAAGACTATTCAAAACTCAGCTCAAAGGCCAAGTAATAAACAGTATACTATTTTAAAAGCCACCCAATACACATAGTAGATACTAAAGACATCACATTCAGTCAGTAAAATGTTGAGTGCCCTTCACAAATTGCAAGATCAAGTTGAAAATATGAAAAGCTAACATGATATGCTTAATACATGCAACAGCTTTAAGGCACAGTGAAGATACTGAAATTTGTGTATGCTGAAAATCATCTCCAATTTCCAGCTTCACACTTTCTCTGCTGAGCAAGGTTTGATATTGTTCCAGTTTATTGAAAAAATGAACCCACAAGAACATATCTTTTGCTCAATATATCTGCACATATAAGAGTATATTTATACCTTAGGCACATATAATTGTTTTATCCTTAATTTAATAATGAGGGAGTAGAGGCTTACTGAAGCACTTCAGAAGTATTTTCATGTTTATGTAGAAAAAAGCCACACTTTGTTCAAACTGATATAGTTTCATATTATGATTATAAGTTATATGCTCTCTGAAATCTTATCTAAGGAAGTTATAAACATCTGAGAGAACTATGATGCCCTAGAAAATGAACTTCTACTATATCTATACCACCTGATGATGGCAGTTTTGTGTGAAGAAATACTGATTATATTTACTCAACCTCTTTCCTGACAACAGTAAAAATACCAGTGAGCTTTGGAGGAAAGGCTGATTTTATTTGTCTGCTTTAGGTTTTGCTTTTGCTTTTGTTTAATTTACAAGTGATTCATCTGCAGTGCTACATTCACGAAGGAATTGTGCAATCTGGATCAGAATTCAGTCTTGCTAGAGCAACAGACTTTGTTGTAGTCAATCTCAATATAGGTGGCAAATGATCTGGATTTCAAGCTGTTACTGTCACTAAAGCCCAGGTATCTAAATCATGCACATTCCAGTAAATTAAAAACAAAAAAAAAAAAAAAAAAACAAACCTATTATTTCAATGCTTAAGCAAAACACCCATATTGAAAATCATAAATTCTTTCACAAGAGGAAAACAGAAAAAGAAAGGCAGAAGCAGGATACTTAAGTATTTTATCTCTTTTCAATTTGTATATTCATTTTTTTTAAAACAACATGAAAGCAACAGAGATCTCAGACATGAAATGCAAATTAACCGATTACAAAAGATTTTTATTTTATTTTAAAAAGATTTATTTTATTTTTTCTCCTACTTGACAGACCCCAGAGCACCTGAAAAAAAAATAAAGTCCCAGTTTTCAGGCAGAAAAGTCAATGCATGACAAGACAGAGAGAGGTTAACAACAGGCCAACAGAGGACCCAAACCATTGCTTTATTAAATTACTTCCAGAAAAATATTTTTAACCTGGTGTCTTGTATCAACTCAGTATTACAAAGCATTGATTCTACTTTCTTTTATAATCAAAGCAAAAAATATGCCTGACATGCAGGATTTTTCTTAAATTGTGGTTAATCACAGTGGAGGAGGAGAGGGGAAAAAGTCTCACAAATACTTTCAGCACTGTGTTTGCAAATCCATGCATGAAAGGACATTATACCCACTTGTACACACCATCCTTCAAAGTTTGTGCTAAAGTGTCTTTTCTAATCAGTTATGGAAGAGGAGGAAAGTGTTAAAAAGGGTGAAGGAGGGAGTCTTAGTGACAGCTCTGCCTGTGGAGGTGAATGAGTGGCAGCAGCAGCAGCAGCTTGTGCTCATTCCTGGATGCAGCAATGAACAGAGAATGAAGGTTTGCCAGGATAGGTATTTTTGGTTTCTGGCCCATGGTATTATCCACCCTACTCAAATAATGAATACATGGGATTACAACTGATGATTTACAGTTGCTCAAATATCTGTAGCCCAAAAGACCCTGCTGCTATGTAAAGCTCAGTGACTCGGGCTGATCCCTGCCCGGAATACTCCAGATCGCTCTGCAGCTCCCCACTGCAGCCATCCCAACCCCAAAGGAATTGATGCAAACACTTATTTGTATCAGAAGTAGAAAGGAATGGGGTGGGTTTCACCTGTTCTGTTTCTGTGGATAAAAAATACTCTGCTTCTTATTTTCAAAGAATCCTAATGTAAAAATATGAGATAAGCTGGTTCGAACATACACCTAGTTAACCACCTAGTTCTAACTTCAATAAACACTAATTTCAATGTTAACACATTTTACAAATGTGCAAAATCCTTCAAGTTATATTAGATTGTAATCTTATGTTAGTAATCACTGAGGCTGAAAAAAAAAATTACAGGCACTAAAAGAAGACTAAAACTCCTTGGCATTTCTCAGTGATTTTGCATGTCTGCAATATATCATTGTAATTGTATCACAGTTATGCCAATGACACTCAAGTCTGCTTTTCTATTTGTGGTAATATATCTTGCAAGACAGAATGTAAACTACCATCTTTTGCCTCCAAAGTTACAATTTTTTATACCAAACACTGACACCCGTGGATATGCCTCCTGCTCAAGTTACTTGCCTTTGTTTTCTGATTGTTGGGCCACCATTATCCTCAGTTTGGAACAACAGCTAGGTTTACCACTGGCTTTAAAAAAAAACCATAGAAATAATTAGTCCATAAATTGTCTTTTTATGCAATCAGAGGGTATGTCTTCTCCATCCACCCCATCATATATGCTTGCAAAAAAAGTAAAATATGGGTAATTAACCATTGCAAAAAGCAGAAAGAGAAAACTGGAATAATAACTGGTTTAGGTACAAAGACCCTAGGGAAAACTTTATCAAAGAAAGATAATTATTTGCTCTTTTCCATCACCCTAATCTCAGGGACAATAGATACTTACCATCCATGTCCCTAAAAAAACCCATAATGTTTCAACTACTGAAACAGCACATAAAATTCAAAGTTCGTTTCCAAGGTAAACACCCCAAACACCAAAAAAATAACTAGGTCATATTCTGGTAAGAAGCACTACTTCATTTTATGAAAAAAATAAAACTTTTTTTTTTTTTTTAAGCATTTAGATATAAAGAATATTTGAAGGTTAATCCCACTCCCACAAAAGTATGTATTTGCAAACTTCCCTATCATCCTCCTTTAGAACTTCCCAAGGTATGCACCAAAAAGGAACCACTGCACAGTGAATTGACAAGACCTTTCTTCCTTTGCACAACACCTCTGCCATGCTGATTAATTTGTTTCCAATAGCACTCCTTCATTTGGTCTTTTTACTCAAACAATAGCAAAGGAAAACATAATTTTTCATTTATTTTCAAATTTTACAGGGCTACAGACTTTCTTTCAGAGTGCTTTATGGGGTTTGGAAGACAGCGGTTCTATTCTCTCCTAAAGATCAAGTTACTAAACTAAAAAAATTAAAATATAAATTAAGAATATCTTAATAAGATTTGAAAATATAAACCTATTGCTTTGTCTCTGTCAGTCAATGGAAGACACTTGCTTTGCATATAGGCTAAAAACTAGCAGAGCTAAAGTTAAAAATTTTTAAAATAAAAATTAAGCCCTTTGATACTATTATAAACAGTGAGGAAATTTTACCAAACCCCTTGTGACAAAAACTTCTGCATGGTGAAGGGACCAAGATGCTGAGTTCATCTGTATGACATCATTTAAGCACATTTATGGCAGAACATGAGGAGATCAGGTTATTACCAGCAAACAGGCTATTTACTACCTTTTGTTTCTAAAGCAAAGTAACAATAAAAGCTGAGATGAAGTCACTTTCTTCAGAAGAAAAACAGTGAAACAGTGCCATGGTGTTTTAAGATACAAAGAAGGAGAGGAACCCTGTGAGATACCAACCATTTGTGGTTGTTGTGGTGTTCTGGGTTTGTAGCTTGTTTTTGTTTTAAATTAAGTCAGTAGGAGTTTTGCTTCCTAACAGTGGCAGAGTAGAATCAGTTTGTTAGCTTGCTGTACATCCTCTCACCAGACCTGAGTCTTTGCTGGAGCTGTGCTTAGAACAGAAGATTGATAAGTTGTGGGAGAAAACAAACCACAATGCAGGCACCTGTCATGTCCAGAAAAATTTCTTGCTTCTGGCATGGGATTCTTTGTACGCTGAATCAGTGGAGCTTTGCTTTGCCCACAAGTCCAGCACTGTTCCTTCTCATAAACCATCACCTGTGGAAGGAGGATCAGAGGTGGCAAACTCCATTAGAGTACCATTGCTGTATTCCCAACTGGAATTATAAGCACCAGAATATTATAAAGTCTCTGAGTATCTGCTCTAGCACTCCTGGGAAGCAAAATAGTCTAAAAACTCATTTTCCTCTAAAAGTCACAGCACAAAAATATTTCTATCAATTTGCATAATAGTATGAAGGAGGACACTGAAAAAATTCCTCATCATCTTTGGAATTAATTGAGCCAGCTGCTCTAGACATTCTGTCCTGCTTCACTCAGCCTGCCCCTTTCCCTCAGCACACTTGGACCAAAATACGGTGCTTGTCTCCTTGTGGGCAGAAGCACAATAGCAATGTGAAGTCAGCTATGGGAGTCTACCTGCGCAAGATACTTCCATTTTACAGCAATCTAATTGGGATTTGATCTTCTACCTGCAGTTTCTTCAAAGTCTTGTCAGAGACAGCCTAAAAACCCTTGATATCTAAAGCAGCTCCCTACAAATAAAGAAAAGAACAAACCAAATCCAAATTGCACCAAGAAATAAAGAAAAGAAGAACATATGGGGAAAGAGAGAAGTCACTTTTAGAAGATTACAACCTACATCATACAAACCAAACCAAACCAAACCAAACAAAGGGAAAAGAAAATAAGCAACAGTTGAAAAAACGTCTTCAATAAACAAAGATGGCTTAGCAACTGACTGTTCAGAATGATCTCTCTCAATTTCCACCTCATTAGCCAGGAGAGGTAGCAGAAAAGTTTGACACATATTAATGGTCCTCAGTACATTTGAACTCTCTTGCATTCAATTACAAAGCATCCTGCCTGAAGCTATTACATCGGCTCTTTGTCACAGACACCTAAAAGCCCACCCACTCTATATGAATTCCAACGTGCTACTGTAGGATAATTATCCATTCAGTGGGAAGTCAATGTTAATCTTACCAAGGACACTTCAAGGACTATCTGTGATAACCACCAGCCACTTAAGAAACACAAATAAAACAGAAAACGCGGTCTTTGCATCTTCTTCTTAAACTGGTGAGCAGTCCCAGAGAGTTTTGCTGAAGACAATGGAATTTCCAGGCTTTTGGGGGTGGAGGGGGGTGTATATCTATTGTAGTCATATTAAGGAGTCTCCACAGCTTTTAGTGTATGTATCAAAGTTATTTTTTCATGCAATGCACTGGAAGTTACTTCATCTAGTTTCTCCACAGTTTGACTCTCTTACTGTGTTTTGATTATATTGCCAATGGCTCCAGAGGTTATCAGTAATTAAAATCGGAATTGCTCTCGTTGCGCATCCTATATTTTTAAAGGAAAATAAAAATAGTCTTCCATAGAGAGAATGATAGGGATTATCAAAGGATTGATCAGAAATATATATATTTCCTTTAATAAGAGAAGTACTCTATAGCTAGAGAGATTGCAGGTCAGCAATATCCACACGGAAGTTACATTCCCACATTCACCTGTGAAGCAGCTCCAGCTGGCTGAATACAGAAAGGTGCTCCCACTGCATGAACAGAGTGGGCAAGGAAAATAATGTGTTTCATGGATATTTAGCTATCACATAGATTCATACAGCACATGAACCAAAATAGGCAGTGAGGGCAAGCTACGTCTGAACATGTTTTGGAAAACAAAGAGGGAGAATTGGATGAGAAAATCACAGAGGAAACCATGACATCCTAAGGTCCACTACTCCTCCAGTGAAGTATAAGAAACTATTCAGAGAGCTTCTAGAACTGCTGATTAGCATTCTGTCCAAGTCATCCCAACTGTAAAACCTGACACCTAACCTTTGAAGTTGAAAATACAGATCTAAATGTCTGCAGATTAAAGTGTGCAATAAATGTAGCCAATAATCTTTTTCCTTAATGTGACAGTTAATACAAAAACACAGAACATAGCTGATGTAGGAATTCAGACTTTACAACCTTCACTACTGAAGGTACACTAGGCTTGTGGCATTGCAAGGTTTTGCTTAAGAGGCCATGGCCAAAGATACATTTTATTCACAGTTCTGAAAAGTAAAACCAGAAAACATTACAGGACTTCTTCCTGCAAGTCTTCACCAGCCAGACATCTGTCATATTAAAAGGGGCTCTCATTCCTGCCTTGTGCAAGCAACCAAAAGCAAAACAAAACAAAGAACCAACAGACTGATCCAGACTTTTAACCTTCTTCAAACCACTGTGACAGATTTGTCCAAGATCATAATCTTTTCTTTTTTTTTTTTTTTTTTTCCTCTGATAAGAATTGCTCTGGTACTCTTCTGCCTCCAAAAAGAACAATTCACACTTCTGCACATTCAAACATGAGGGAGCACCCAGACAGAAACTGAAAGAACAACCAAGATGCAACAAAGAACCAAAGCCCACACACATCTCAAACTTAAGCTGCTGAGCAAGCCATACTGTTGTTCTCCTGTTGTTCTGGTTTCTTATAGTGAGCACAAGCAAAGGCAGTACCTCTTCCTCCAGCTCAACAGAGAGAGAAAAGCTTAATCAATTAAAAAAAAAAAAAAAAAAAAAGGCACCAATGTTTGTTCCTGGGCATTCATTTCCACAGTGGTAGAGCACCATTCTTGGATCACAAACTTTTCCTTTTAACAGTTGATTCTTTGACTCCCTCCCCCTCTTTGTCTTTGAAAGTATTTTAAGTGACATTAATGCAGACAATCCAGAGTCAAGAGCAGAGGTTCCAAGTCTGGACTGTTACTGTACTGGACCATCTCTAACCCCTGTAGACACTGCAAATTCATGACATATCTCCCTTACTGACTCCAGTCACAGGATCTGTAGGTTCTTGACTGTTTTGATAATGCCTGAAGCTTCCTGCAACATAAGCCATTATCCTCAACCAGCCAAATTTAGGAACCAAAATATTAAAAATGAACAATGAGAGCCCTGAAAAAGAAAAAATTGTTCCATTCTATCTTAACACTTTTGCTGCTGTTGGGAATAAATTTAATCTACGAAAGCAGAATTTAATCAGTTGCATCACTTGTCTTAACTGATGGCTACTCAAAACTGCCATACTCAGCCTCAAACCAACTTTTAAGAATTACATGTATGTATCAATGCATTATATTGTTTGTTTTTGTCTATAATTTCTTTAAGTGACTTAGGTAAAGAGCTGCTTTCCTCACATACAGTAGGATTAAGTCTCACTAACACACCAAGTTAAATTCTGGTTCTGAACTGGGGGGAGAAGGGAGGAGCAGGTTGAGAATTGAAATAAATGGTTTCTTTTACTCAACAATGCCAGCTGGAACAAAATTCATCTATCAAGCATTAAGAAAAACTTACACATAAACTTCAGGAATAATATTTCCCACTGAAACTTTTGAGGCTCCACTCAATTCTTAAATCATGGAGAGGTAAAGTTCATTTACTGAGGAGATGATCATGGTACTGCTCACCTGTCTCTCTCCAGGCTTCTCCATTAGAAACCATCTTACGTAGCAGCTTTGAGATTTCGAGTTATATTCTGATAAATATCTTCTAGCATGAGAAACTTCTGTGCCTTGAACTTTGCTTCCACAAATAAATAATTATTCAAGCCATGCATGGGACCAACTTATCTCTTTTACATTTCAAGAATATTCTGGGTGTTGGTTGGAACTCCTAAAGTGAGTCAGAGAGAACACTGTTGGGAAGCTTCTTTCTCACACAAGCAAGTGACAGAGAACAATTCAGGGAGCTGGAAAGTGGTGAGAACAAACCTGGCAGGTCTAATTTACCAGCACAGGAATGCTGTATGATAGCAGCTGGATCTGTAGTGATTGTGTTTGGTTTGCTTGCAGTTAAAGGTGTGGCTGTAGCTCTCAGCCATATGTGAACCAGCTTTCAAGTGAAAAACTCAAATACCGATTATGCTGCGACCAAAACAGACCAGCTGGAGGAAACCACGCTAAAGAAGCAGGGCACTGAGACCTCCTAAAACTTGTGCTGTTCTTGGTATCTGAGCTAATCACATAAAAAATTGGATGTGCCTTCAAAAGCTGTGGTACGAAAAATCCTACTCCAAAGAGCATTTCTAGAAACAAGGAGCCTTTCCCAGCCATTCAAAAAAACGTATTACAACTAACTTACCAAATCAAACAAGTTCATCTAGTGGGTCTTAAAGTATATATAGAATAATTAGAATCACCTGAGTATTAACTGATTTTAATGCTGTCTCATTTCTGAGAATGGAGGCAGAGAGGGATTTGTCAGGCTCTCCTCCTGCTGCCTTCCAGGCTGACAGCTCCTTGGCTCTGGGCTCCTTAACCCACAATTGTACCTGTTATTGTGTAAAAGTTTTCTCTATTTCTGGTGATTGCATGGGTGGATGACAACTTTTTCCTTCTGAGTCATTTATTTCTCCTTGGGCCTTTAAACTGCTCCTTTACAGTATAATCAGTCCCAGCAAATGAGTAGTAATTACCATGTTAAAACACACTTTTTCCGATGAAATAATTTTTGAGTATAGGCTGTCCAAAAACTAACTTTGCATAAAACCCCAAGCTTGCTCCATTTCCTTCTGAACTCCAAGTGGAAAAGAGGGACAAAATTATTTTTATATCATTACCCTAATTAGAGAAGATTTCCCCCTTTCCACCCCTCACTCTGGCTTCTGGTCTGGAAGGCCAAGGTGCTTCAGTGACATCAAGCTCCCTCAGATTGTAAATAAGAAATGACATCCTTCCTAGAAGAAAATCAGTGAAAATATTCTTCAGGGCGAAATGGCTTCACACTGAGAGCAGGTTTATATATGATATTAAGAAATAATTCTTTACTGTGAGGTTGTGAGGCTCTGGAACAAACTGCCCAGAGAAGTTATGGGTGTCCCCCATCCCAAGCAGTGATGAAGGCCATGTTGGATGGGATCCTGAGTGGAAGGTGTCCCTGCTCATGGCAGGTGGTTGGAACCAGATGTTCTTCGAAGTCCCTTTCCAAACCATTCTGCAACCCCATGTCTTCTCTCAAAATCTACTGATGTGTAGGCATGAAATCAAAGGATGGTACTGCTGTCGTAGGATGGTGATGCTATCGTATCACTCCAAAAAGAATAACACTTCAGCATTGTACCTCAGTATTCAGGTCCAGAGTCTTACTTGAAAATAAATATATTTATACACACAGAGAGTGGGATCTTGGGATTTCCTGAAGCTTCTCTCAGATTGTGTGACTCACAAAGCACTTCACTGCCTCAGTGGAGAGATCATAATGCACATAGAGGCTCCACAGAATTATTAAAAGTACTTGTACTGTGCATTATTGCTAGAAATCTCAACACTGATTTGACTCATTTTTTACAGTACCAGCAAACTAGTTTTGACTGTGAATGTCAATACTCAGAAGCAGATAGGTAATATACACAAATTGTAGAAGACAACACAAGAGGTGGCAGAGCCAAAAACCAATACATTTACAAGGTTTTTCTAATATTATATTCTACAGACTAAGTTCACTCTTTCGTGTTTTCTCTTTTCATTTTTTTTATCAAAGGCTTCCCTTAGCTAACTAGTAATTAACAGAGAACTTACTTCTAAACAGTTTTAAGGAATTAAATTCTTTAAAGGACACAGCCCTATTGATATGGCAATAATAATTTCATCTCATAGTGCAGGCAACATCCACAGGCAGCACTTTGAGATGCCCTTTTCAACATATACTTACCTTATTACTTTATGCTTACCATGTTTGGGGGTTTTGTTTGTTTTTGACACTCAGATGATCACATTAAAGGGATTGGGCACTATTGCAGTTTAATATACCAATACTTGATCACCTTCACAGAGTCATAAGGAGAAAGTTTCCAACGTTTTCAAATCCAGCAGGTGACAAACAACTGTGCAAATCTGGTCTGAGCTGCTGTGCCACATCAGCTACAGACATGAAACACAGAGGTTTCTAAAGGAAATGCAGAGCACTCTGGCCCCCTAGAGAGGGAAAACATTAGGTGATCTTTCATTCTCAGGCAATACATTTTGTGTCTTTACACAGTAATTTGAGAACTGTCAAGGAATTCACCACTGAATGATCTCATTGACAACAGGTTAACAGCAAAGACTGATGGACAGGTGTTAAACAGCCTCAATAAAGTGTTCTGCCACAGGCAGAAGCACACCAGTCAACAGACTCAGTCCAAAACTTTGGATTCTGTTTTGAGAAAAACAAATATCTCCTAGCTCTCCAATGAATACCTTTGAATCTGCCTTTATCCACAGTAATTATTGGTTTCCAAAGACCAAACAAACTTAACGCCTACAAAAAAATAAAGTATCACCCAAGCTTTTCTTAATAAAGATTTATCGTTTCTGAAAAACATAAAGTATGAGAAAGAGTTTAACAAACACATCAAATCATATCACTTATAAATACATTCACATGCATATGCAGGTTCACATAAATAACCAAAAAATTCCTCAAATATACTTTTAGAAAACATCTGTGTGGCTACCCAAATTCAACAGAATTTAAAACAATGGAAAAATGGAAGAGCAAAGGAACTGGTTCTATAAAGGTATGGAAAAACTGGGAATATTTCTGAACAAAAGCAATTTTAAAGTGTTTTTTTAGAAATTGTAATACAAAAGGCATAAAATAAATAATCCTTTGTAGTCAATGTTTTCTGTTAACATTCAGTCAATACTAATTAGAGATTCAAATAATTTAAACTAGAATGTTCAAACTGGAAACAAAAACTTGAACTCATACAGAGAAAACACATTTTTTTCTGGGGTTTGTTTGTTTGTTTTTTTGGTTTTTTTAAAGTAGCAAATATTCCAAACTGGGCATAAACACATTGACAAGCCTGTACAAAATGAAGCATGCCAAGGTTTAATGCCATCTTTCATAAATACCTCACATTATACTCCTGTAAACCAATCTGAAGAGTAATTTTCTCTTTTAAAATAGAGTAGAAAAAGAGCTTTGATGTAGAAGTCTAGCTGAACCAAGTCCCCAAACAGTGTTGTTTTTCTAAGTCAGAGATTATTACCATTTTATTAGTAAAGATAATAAGGACTTGTATATGGAATGGGCTTTTATATAATACAAGGGTTAAAAGGAAACAAGGAATGAAAATTATGTCAAAATGTTGGTAAAGTGTGCATAAAGGGACTATAAAGATCAGTGTGCTGACTGGAGCTGTATAGGGCTGAAAAACAAAGTGCCTGCCTGTCAGCAAACAGAAAACTACACAGAAATAGTTACAGAGATAAAAGTAAACACTTTCCATTTATGTTTCAATTTAACATTTCAAAAATACAGAAAAGTTCTAGAGATAAAGCGAGATGCCTTCAAAACACTACTAATCATTACTGCTGTTCTGGGAAGGTCAGCACCCCAAAAAAAAACAAAAAAAAAAAAAAAACCAAAAAAACCCATCAACAACAAACAAAAAAAAACCCCCAAAAAACTGCATATTAAATTTATTTGGCCTTTTTTCCCAAGTGTTTTCAGAAAGAGAGCATGCATGAGAAATAATGTTTATTTCTAAAGATGAAAACAACATCTATTGAAACACTTTATTGCATACACCAACTCAAAATGTCCCAAAATAAACCAAAAATTAAGTAAAATACAAGTATTTTTATATTTTGAACTCATGATCAAGGTATTCAGTTCTTTTCTTCGTGGTCCAAATAGGCCAAACGGCCCCAAGTATTTATCAGCAGCAGGTCGACATTGTCACAATAAAACCAGCATTTCTGGAGTTTCATCTCCTTGCTAATGTCTGAAAATACCAATGTCCCTCCATTTCTCATGGACAAAGTTACTATGAAGAACTATTTCTCACTTTTGTGGAAGAAAAATACTAACAGTTTTCAAAACATTTTGCCGCATAAAAATGACCCAGATCTCAATAATTCTGCAATACATTGTAGCTGTTCTCTCACCAGCCCTAACTTGCAAGAAACATGACTGGATGGAGAGACTTGTCCTGTACAAATCTCCCCAACCCCAGCCATGGTTACCCCTGGAGAGCAGAACATACCCACTTGTGCAGGCCACTTGCATTGAATCCATGTAACTCCTATCACTCTGTGACAGAGGAGAGAACAGCTATGGGAAGGGACCATTCTGTAACCAAGATGTAAAATCATTTTTCCATAACCTGATCCCTGCTACTTGGGTCTCCCAGCACACCTTCTGGAGCCTTCTGACACTGCCCAAAGCCAAACCTGTCCCAGTGCCAAACCCTTTCCCCAGCACTGCAGCGTGAAGCAGAGTGCTGTCAGCAGTGGCATCCCAAGTTTCATTCCCAAGGCACCAAAGCATCCTTCACAGCCCAGGGATAATGCTGCTCAGAAGATCCTAATAAACAAACCATCCTCCATAGTGCTATGAAACAATTCCAACCCCAGTACACTCTTAAAATCAACACACAAAAAAATAATCCTACTCTCCTGCTGTCCCTTCTTCTCCCTTTTCAGGAAAAAAAAATCTTTAATCATGAGAAGAAAATAGGAAGATGAATTAGACACTTGCTGCCTTTACATATGCCACTCTCAAAAGACAACTACCACTTTCATGCAAGAATCCTCTAGATATAAACATATTAAACTTTCAATCATCAGTATACAAGGACATTAGAGAAAAAGAGTTTTACCTAAGGCAGAATTACCTTCCAGTCATAATGTTTGCCATATAAGCATCTGGGTACAATGAAACAGAGACCAATACAATGGGAACTCAAAATTAATATGGCATGATAGGACTGAGATTATGCAATTATTACCATTTTAATACACACTGGAAAGCAGAAACAAGCCCTCAATTATCAAAATGTCTCAGGGAGTGAGAAAGTCTCACTGCTGTATTACACTTACACCTCTTCAGGCCTGTACACCTTTTGTCACCTGCCTTAATAGCAGTATCAAACACTACATACGACAGAAATAAAATTGTGGAGGGCTTTATTATCAATCATTTTAAGCTTCCAACAGTAAACAAGAGTGTTTAAACAGGAAGACCAGTGCAGCAAAGCAAATGTCTCTCCATGGTCTCCCAAGTGCTTATTCCTCTAACATATGGACATTGAGGTTGAAGTCCTTCGAAATGTGATTAAATTTACATTAAAATATTTTATGCTCTCACAATTTTGAACATCTTAACACCACATCTGATTTTTATATTTTAATTTAACTTAGGAGATATGTTAATCCTTAAAAATAATTTGAATTTGTCCTTGAGACAAGTCCTTCAGGTAATTTTACTTCAGTATCATGTAAGTTAGAATATATTTTACCTTGACTATCATCAGGATTTACAGCCAACCATCTCCAATATTTATCAGCTTGTCTGACTTTAATTATAATATGCATGGAGCTAATGGAGCTAACTTCCAACACCACATCTATCAGACTCATTTCTCAGAAGCTCTCAGCAAAGCCTAAGCATGAATGCTAACTCAGGCAACATGGATTTCCTTGCACTTCCCAGTTTGTATCATCCACTAATAACAGAGTTGACTGAACAAGGAGACAGCAGGGACAAGACACTTCTTACATCCAGTGTATGGTGAAGGCAGCATTACCTCAGGAAGCCCCTGACAACAGACTGCCTGGCACACACTGTGGGATGTGATGGAAATCTTACACTCTCCATCTGATAAACCAGAGAAAGAGAAGGAAAAGCAAAAAGAGAAGAAAATACTAAGAGGTAGTCAGCTCACAGCATTCAAACACACAAACTCCTCTGGATTTGCCACATACTTGGTGTTACAAATAAACATCACATTACCTACATAACCTGACCTTGCCAAAACCATCACTCCTCAGGACAGACCAAACACAACAAATTAAATCTGAAAAGCAAAATGGTAAACAAAGCTAGCAGAGTTACCTGGAAGCCAAGTTGTAACTTCAAAACCTTTACAGCTCTAACAGCTGCAGGCAGGACTCATTACCAGTGTTGGTTCTTTAACATGTACACTTGCAAAGATGATACACACATCTCACATTTGTGCTGTGTGCACACAAAGGATGCAGCACAAGGAATTGTGCAGTTTTGACAAAGGTATGTTCCTACAAAGACTGAGTGCGGTATTCCTGCCCTCCAACTTCATAAAACTGACTTGCTTGGGAGCCTGAAAAGCTAGATGTTGATTTGCAAAAAATCCAAACAACATAAAACAAAGAAACAAAATACCAAAAAAAAAAAAAAAAAAAAAAATTCCAAAGAAATTTGTATGTTTTTCCCAGAAAAAAAAACCTTTTTCATTTGTCTAAATGGTACCAAACAAACTCCTATTTCCACAATTTTTCTTTCTTTTTTTTTGTATTTATGCTACCTCTGTATTTAAAGCTCAGTTTCTAATCAGGAGTTCCAAGTAAGTGACATTCATCAAGACAAGTAAAAACTGGTTTTGCACTTCATTTATACACAGATGTACCTGTTTGTACATATACATGCACATATGTAGAGCAATAAGTGACAACACTTGGTGTCAGCATGAGGACATGAATACAAACACAAAAAATGCCCCCATGAAATAGTCTCTGCACGTATGTTCATGTGTGTTTCATGTGTTTTTCTCCCATCCTTTACATCACCAATCAGGCTCAGCAGCAGCTGGGCAGCTGTGAGGACACACAAAAATCAACAGAGCTCTCTCAAAGAGCAAGCTCTGCTTTATTAGTGCTTTATTAGCTGCCGTGCCAGTGCCACTGTCCAGGCAGCTGTTGTGTCCCTAAGTGTGAAGACTGCAGGGAAGGAAGACAACCAGCTCCTGATTAGCCCCCAATTAATGTTGCCCAATGGACTCCACAGCTCTGCCCATCATGAGGGAAAGCTCACATGAGAAGGACAGAATAATAACCCAGTCCTCACAACTTGCATTCCAGTGAAGCCTCAGAAGCAGCATGTGATCACAAAGAGTCTGACTTGCAGCCTCAGCAAGTAAAGTGAGATTTAAGCCTCAGTGCATAGTGTGGCAGTAGTTATGGCTTTTTACCAATTACCTCTAATAGGGATGGTGCCATTGTGTGAAGCAGCAGACAGACAAAGCCTGTATCTTTAATAGAAACACTAACTGCAAAGTGCATGGCTGTCAGATGGACCATAAATGAACACAGAAGCCACTTCGGACTCACTAAGTACTGATCTAACTTCCTCATGGCAATACAAGGAGAACCAAACTACCTGCAAGAGCAGTGAGGCTCCTCCTGAAGCTTGCAGTTCAGAAAAAATCTCCACTGGTTCAATAATCTCTTGCCTAATTAAGCCCTTTGGGTAAACGTGTCAAAGAGAGGAGGAATTGCCTTCTCCAACAGGAATGCTAACAAATACAACCCCTATTATGAATCAATGATCAGAGTTCCTTTTCAAAACTGACAAAGTGGGGTACACAACCTTTTCTTTGAAAGGATTCACATGAAAGGTGTGAAAGACTAGATTTTAGGTTGGCTCCTGCTACTAACCTTTTTGTAAGAAACATTAGGGGAGGGACTTCAGCTAAATCCTTGCCACAGCCATTAACCTCCTTTGTGATAAATGTTTGCCACTTTTAAGAAAGCAAACAAATCTAAACCACACACACAACCTGTGACCTGAACATTTTGAACAGAAAAGCTGTAGAAAAGCCACAGGGATGTGAACACTGCTTGTGAACACCATGTGGTGACCAGAAGGTTACGGACCACAAGTGTAAACCTGACTGAGGAAGGCCAAGTGCAAATTACTCTGATTGATAAGAACAAGATGCATTAAAGTCTGATCAACACGAGGACATGTACATGTAATTGTGCTTGGAAGGAGTATTTATAAATCCTTCTCCACGACAGCCTGCAGTCTCTGTACAGGTTAAACTGATATATGGAAGATTCCCCTAAATTTCAGTAAAATTAATTCTTGTCACATTTTTCGAAAAGGTCTTGGTAAAAATGTATTCAGAAGGCAAAACAACTGTAGACCAAGCTCTGAGATTGCTTTAAAAGCCAATGAAAATTGGTCATCTCCTGAAACTCCAACTACTTCCCCTTGGCAATTTAAGTTCAAAGCGTAGAGATGAAGCATCTTGCCAGCTTCTGTGGTCTTTAAGCTGAATGACTATTTGGGCTTAATTTTATTTTATATATGATATTTTGTATCAGTAAGTCAAGTTCTGTAAGAGACACCCCACCATGAGACAGGCTGTGGGCAGAGTCTTGTGTCTGACAACATGGCTACATCCTACACAGATTTTCTAATGAAACACTCGCTTGTGTTTGAAACATTACCATGTTTCAAATAGATAAACTAGGAATTAACATCACACATTACCACTTCTATACAATTACCACCGTAATTAACAGCAATAAACATTAAATGTTTAAAATATTTATTTCAGATCATTA
Organism: Muscicapa striata striata; assembly: GCA_030060385.1. Lineage (NCBI taxonomy): Eukaryota > Metazoa > Chordata > Aves > Passeriformes > Muscicapidae > Muscicapa > Muscicapa striata. The sequence continues at coordinate 3,246,226 of JAREIS010000078.1, forward strand.
TCAGAGTCTTTCGTTTTTCCTTTAAATAAATAAAGATATTTTCCCCTAACGCCACATCTCTTTAACACATAAAGAATTAGCTAAATAGAAAGCAGCCATCCTCCCACCCATGACATATGGGAAAACAAAGCTATTTGCATATATCCCCACAGGTCTCCTTTTGCTTGCCAATTTCCAGTCTTTAAATCATTATTAAGGGAAAAAAGCATTTAGCTGCTTATTTTGGTTAGTGTGTTCTGCAAAAGAGAATACTCAAAGCAATTTTTTTTTTTTTTTTTTTAGATTGGTAGCACAAATAAGAACATTCTGGAGCATGTTGATCTAAACATTTCCAAAATTACTCCCACTCACATGCAAAAACCATAGGTATTCTTACCTCCTCATTTTCTAATCAATCCATGACAAAAAACATGTCTCTACAGATGTCTGCAGAAGCAACACTTGAAAAACAACAGTGACCACAACTTGGAGGAAATTCAACTAGGCTTTTTGTTTTCTAAACAATCGTTCAGAATCCCCAAATGATTGTCTAACACTAACTTTCATAATTATTAAAGACCAAATATCTAATTAGCTATTGTTTTGCTAGAGAGCAAGGGTAATCCTTCTTCATGTATTACTATTAAAAACCTGGCATGAAAATGCAATTCTCTTCTGCAAAGGGTCAGAGCTCCTCAAGTACTCCCCCCTGCCTGAGGTGATTATTAGTTTTGTAAGGATGTTCCTTTCCCTCAGGTGGCACTGCCAGCCCCGCTGCAGCAGAAGGGTCTCAAATTTGTTTGGTTTTATTACAAAGTGATTTAAAAATTTCATGAAGTCCAGCTTCAGAGGAATTTTAAAATGTGAACAAGAGAAAGTTAGATCTTGCATTAACCATAATTAAATTCAAATACTTTTAGCAGATCCTAAACCAGCAAAATAACTACTGTAGACTCAGGTTTTTGAAACTCTTGTAGAGATGGTTTACTCCATTCCAATCCATGTTACAATATAAGAATAACAATCAGTCTTCCTGACATCAGCTGATGAAGATGAAACACAGAAGGTTAATGTTCTGGTTTGAAGGACAGATGTCTGCCAATAAAGGCAGAAGCTTCTCTTTGAATTGGAGAATGTAAACCCCCTTCCCTCCAAATTATTATAATTTTGAAATTAAGGGGCTCTCAGGCAAAGATAGGGGAATTAGGAATAACAATTCTTTACTAAGAAAATTAAAATAGAAATACAGTATTACAAAGAACAATCCCAAAACACTGACAGAGTCAGTGAGTCAGAATACAGCCTGGCACCCTGTCATTAAATGGTGGCTACAGTCCCCCTGCAGTGGCAGATGTGGTTCAGCTGGGTGCAGTTTTCCTCTGAAGGTCCAGGGATGATGTGGAAAGGTCCAGCTTTCCTCTGGAATCCAGTGAAAAGAAATCTCGGTGTCCAAAATCTCAGTTTTTATCTAGGTAGGAAAGGCTTGGTTCCTCCCCCTGGCTGGAGCATCTCCCAGTGGGATGATGTAATTTTTTCAGTCACACAGTGGGACTCAATGGGCCAGCAGCAGATGGTATCTTCCTGGAGGGAGGATGGGTTGTAGAAAAGATAAAGATGATTGCCCCACCTGGTTTTAAAGCTGCCCCATTAGCAGATAATGTGTACCACGGAGATAAGGGTCACTGCCCCACCCAGCTTCAACAGATGGTGATAGAATAGACATTTCTGGCCACATCCTGTATTGCCTTGATCACCTATATTTCCTAAACATAAAGAATTTAGAAAAACATCTGGATTTCAAGGAGACTTTTCACTCATTTTCAGAAATTTGAGAAAAAAAAGTAACAACATTTTCATTTTTATTACTTAAATCAGCTCAGTGCAGATTAACTTAAATAAGAAAATAGGTCTCAGTCTTAAAAATAATGCTCCTTCTCTCCTTCCCCCCAAAAGTGAAGTTTTTAACTAATTTTTACACTAGTTTGTTGGGTTTTTTTTAGTAAAGTGCAGTGGAGTTGCCATCTTTACCACAGCTAAGCCCCCAAAAGGAAACAGACAAATCTCACTGCTAACTTCGTAGTTTTCTATCTTGCCACTTTACAAACTGGTTGGTTGTTTCTTTATTCAAGCACAGCACATTACAAACCATCAAATACCTTTCAGATGCACCCACCTGAAGAAACTCTAAATGTCTTACCATTTTCTGGCATAACCAAAAAACATTCAAGATTTCTCTTACTCCTAAATTGTTAACTTTCTATCCAAACCAGATCCAAAGGGATCTGGCTAAATAATAGGAATCCAAACAGGAAGATGATGATCTGAAGTTCCCCCCAAAGCACTTCCAAACCTAGTGTCATCAATGTCATACCTCCCTGAAGCCAGTATGTGGTTACTGGGGGTTGCTGAACTTGCCAAACTCACTTGTCTCTGGGCTTGCAGGCTCTTCTTCTACTATCATTTGGACTTTCTTTCCTATGATTTAATTAGGATTTGAAAGAAAGAAAATTTAAATACACCTGTCATGAGCATTCAGTCAAACCCACTAACTGGCCAATAATCCAGCACTTTAAATGCTTCTCTTTCCTCGCCTCCCACTCTTCCCATTGCAAGGCTGCCCTTGTTATTCCTATTTTAGCACCGTAATATATTGTTTCACTTAATTAGAGCTTGTCCAGACTTATATGACTGCACAAGATGGGAGAGAATAAAAGATATACAGCACCACAAAGACTCCCACAGTTACTTCTTTATACAGCAAAGCCACAGTATGTCACCAAATGCTCCTTGCTAAATAGGGATAGTGCACTTTGGGTGGTCCAAACTACTTTTAAATAATTTGATGTACTCAAACATGCTTCTATACATAAGGTAATCATTACAAAGCATCCTTAATGCAGAGCAACAGGAAAAATCTTCACTGAAAATAAAAGCACAATGCTGTTCCTTCAGCCAAGATTTCTATTGCACCACAAGGGCCTGGTAGGGTGGCCAGTTAGGTGTTGGTGCTCAGACTGTGCTGACTCATGAATACAATGCCAGAATTTGACCTTTAATTATATTTCCACAGCAGGAGGGATTATTATCCCTACGACAAAAATAAATGACAGTTCCTTCCTGTAAAGATTCCGTCATTTGAAGGAGAAAGGTGATTACAGAGAAATGTTGGTTCTAGTTAATGGGTTATTCCTTTTTTAACATAGCTCCCTTGACGTTATTATACGGCTTTTGGAAGATGAGATATGCCTTAATTCCTGTTAATGGCAATGTCAAATATTAATACAAGTGGGCCAATGCAAAATGACTTTGAGAATTACTCAGGAACTGCATTAGGACAAGTGAGATCAGTGGGTTATGGCCTGTTATGCAAGGAGGGCATTTTATACTTCAGGCACTGGATACTGCTTGGTCTTTTTGGTATAAACATAACAACCATTCTTCTGTTGCACAGTTTCTTTATTTTCCTGACTCCCCATGGATGCTCTGCTAGAAGATACTTTGCTGTTGATATAAGCAAAGAGTGGCTAGAAGCAGAGCAGAGGAAATCACTCTGACTTTGGAAATGAAATTCAAGCCAGCCATAACACACACCAGCACTGAATCACACTCCTGAATTCCCTCTCTCATCTGCTATGCAACAGCTGAAGATTTATCCACCCAAAGGTTTGATTGCTGCTTATGGATGAGGCAGGGTGCTGGGAAGGTGCCAGGGAAGGCATGGAGCAGCTGATCTTGAGTGACATGGTGCAGAGCTAACAGGACTATGCAGCTGTGAAGAGTCTGGGGCACAAGTGCTATGAGGAGTGCTGAGGGAGCTGTGAGTGTCTAGCCTGGAGAAAACAAGGCTCAGGGAGACCTCCTCTCTCCCTACAAATACCTGAAAGCAGGTGTAGCCAGGTCAGGGTCCACCTCTTCCACCAGGTAACAAGTGATAGGACAAGGGGAAATAGCCTCAAGTCGGATGAGGGGATGTTTAGATTGGATATTGGGAAAAACCTCTTCACTGAAAGGGTCATCAAGCTCCAGAACAGGCTGCCCAGAGAAGCAGTGGAGCTGGTGGAGTCCCCATCCCTGCAGGCATTTAAAAGACCTGTAGACATGGCACTTAGGGACTTATAATATCTGGGCTTTATGATTATAAAGGTCTTTTCCAATCTAAATGATTCAATGAAGTGGGGACTGACAAGAGTTCCTGATCCCACAAGACATTCCAAATTGATGAACTCAACTTCTGTCTCCAAATAGTGTGACAGTAGCTGTTGCCATTTAGTGCTCTCCCATCACAGGGAATAATCAACAAAATTATTGCAAGGGATGTCCCAGCTCAATTTTTGTCTCTTTCTTGAAGCCCTCTGCAAATCTCCTGTACGGCTTTGTAAGAAACAGTATATTTGACTCTTGGCTGCTAAACCAAGAGACACTAAAACAAAATATCCAGTGCTAAAAAAGGATATCTGTAGGACTCAATGTTGCCCAGTAGTGAGACTAATCCTATTTACTCAATTTGAACACAGAAAAGAATGCATTATTTCCACTTAAACAAACGCTATAAGATTACAAATATTAAATCACTCTCCAATAGAACTCAGACATTCACTACATTGGTAATGGGCTCTGACTCTGAAAAATCCAAACTTTGAAGCATTTTTTCCTCTGCTTTTTATTTAATTTTTACAGTCTAATGATGCATTTTCTCCTAAAATGATTGAAATTACTCTTAAAATAACTCCCAGAGCACCAGATCCAAACATTAAATACATGAGGAGGTAAATGCAGAAGGCATAGAAGGCTCACACAGCACAATTTGATGAAGAGCAAAACTCTGCCCCCTTTGCACGACTGTGGCTTGGAGGTGAAATTTATACAGCTGTGGACAGCTAGCCAGACATTAAAAATTATTTGGACAGGGTGCTGAAGAAAGCCAGCAAACCCACAAAAAGGTTTAGCCATAAGAAAAATAAATAAATAAAACACAGTATCTCAATACAAGAAATGCGAGAAGGAGAAGAAATGGGATTTCTGTCTCAATAAGGAAAACAGAAGTGGTGGGAAGCCACATTAACTCTTAACTGGGTAAAACAAACCAGAAATAGTCTCCAAATAGGAAAGAACCCAAAGAAGCCCTGCCCATAGTGGCATCAGAAAGAATATTGGGGGATTGGGCAAAGGCACAAAAGAAGCAGAGGAAATAGGTTTCCTTGATTCTGTATATGGACACATATACACATTTACATACAGGTGTACATATATGCCTGTATATAAATACACACACTCCTTTACTATTTTTCTTGAAATTCATACATAAATATCTATCTATATATATATTTCTGTATCTAAATCTATCCATATATGTGTGTGTGTACGTTTGCATATATATGTACACACACAGATGCTTTAATGAAAGCCAGTAGGGATTGGGAACTTATTCAAAGCTCATTGCAAATTGAGATATCTGAATATATTTTCTCAGAATGATGTCCCTGCTTGAAGCACCCCATAGATCCAGGACAAACTTCTGCCTTTCTGTTCAATTTCCAGTTATGCTTTTATCGAACAACTTCTAAGTGGATGTGTAAACATTCAGCCTCTAACAAATCTGAACTAGAGAGACTCTTCTGGAATGGGGTTCTCAGATTTCCTGCTCAAGTACACCAAATCATCCTTACACTTCTCCTTGTCCTTTTCACACACCTGAACAAACTGTTTAGCTTCATGCCATCGGTCTAAACTCAAGCTCTATTAAGGTCGATGTATCATTAGTCAGGGAAAGAAAGTCAAGAACTTCTACAGATGACATCTACACTTTTCAAAAACCTCTCTCTTCAAAATGAATTAATTTGCACCCTCTGTTTCCATGCTGCTGAAGCCTGCCCTTTCTCTAGACAGTGTGTGCTGTATTATTCTGTTTCAGAATACAAAGGGAGGGTGGGGAACAGAGTCACCAATAGCCCCTAGTTTCTATGAAGCCTAAAGGCTGGTCACTAAAATTAAACAGAGAGTTGAAAAAGAGACAGTAAAGAATGAACAATGAGAGCTTTCAGGACTAGATTAATAATCACTTTTGACCAGATGACTGAGCTGAAAAACTGATGGAAAACTGCTTCTAATAATGCCTTTCATTTCCCTTTCTCATGAGCATCTATCTAGATAGAGACTTCTGAAGTCTTTTAAGATATCAAGTAATTTTAAAGATATCTATTTTGAATACAGAGTGTAAACTTTCTGTTCTGAAAGTGTTAGTACAGGGGATTTTGAATTTTTCAAAAGATTTTGCATCATGTCTTTGCAAAACATTTTTCAAACTATTTGAAAGCTCAGAATTATTTCCTGAACTTGCCTTGAATTTAAGAGCGAGACAAGATGCCTGAAACTACTCAAACTCTTAGTCCAGAGATCTCTGACTGGTTTTTGCTACCACTGAACTTTACAGGAGAATAAAGGCTGTACCATAACTTCAAGATCATTTGTATACCACATCAGGCATTGCCCTGGAAGCATTTACTAGCATTTATGGGAAACGTTGTTCTCTGTCCATGCTCCCATACCTTGCTAGCAATTATGGGGGGCTAGAGAAGGGGAAATCTTACTGCTGCTATTAGCACACACACTCACATACCTTAAAAAACAAAGTACTAAAAGTAATAATTTGAAGTGAAATTGACTTTCTTTAATTACATTTGGTGTTATATACTGTGATGCATTACTAAATAAAAAGACATACCATCACAAATGACAAAAATCCATGCTTAATTTAAGCAGACCAATTACTTTAAGTGCTGCTACAGTCAGAAAAGTGATTCAAGGATAAGTATGGGAACATAATGCCATTTCTTCAATAGCTTCCAGATCAAATTCAGTGTAAAAGTCAAAAGGTCAATTTTTTTTCTCAACTCCATGGTATCACAAACTCCCTGTTGGACTTGGAGAACCTGGCTGATCTTTCTTTCCTGGCACCCTCTGCAGCTGCAATGATCATCATACATTAAAAGACACAAACTCTTTACAGGAAAGTCTTCATTTTTCCAGGTAGATTTTATATTATCCTGGAAACTAGACATCCAGTATGCAGTTAGGCCTGAATAACTAGGTAATGCAGAAATTGTGTAGAATAAATACTCAGATGATTCTGTTCCTTGTTGGGTGAAAAGGTGCTTAGGCCCAGTCTGTCCCTCCTCTTTATCACCTCATACAGCAGCATCAATGCAGAGATGTCTGAGGATTCCCTACCTAAGTGATTGCTGCTGCAGGCTGAAGAGCATAAAGAAGTTATATTTCACTGCAGCAGGCTGCTTAAAATCTATGTATCTTTCTATGAAAACAGCAATCTCAATTCAAGCTTCTCCACAACAGTTCCAGCTGGGATGCACCAACCAATTGGAAAAAAACCAGGTATTTTTAATAACACATGCAAACTCTATCAACACAGCTTATGCAGGAAAATTCAGACACCTTCTGGTAGTGTCAGATTTGCTGAACAGGCACCTACCAGTACATGTGCAGGTGGCTCAACACCTCAGGTGTCAGATTGCCTGTATTTACATTAAGCAAGGCATGCTCACTGGAAATATGGCAGCCCCAATGATGCAGAAGTGGTTGTCTGACAGCTGAAATTATGACACAGAAAGCAGAAGATAGCTTATATTATAAACAGACAAGGATAAAAGAAAACATAAAGCAAGTAAGGTGAAAGGAGCTCATATGCAAATGCTCTGCATTGCTTCTTTTTTGTTGTGGCAATCAATGTTTCACATCACAAGTGATTTGCAGAGTACCACATGGACTGTGTAAAAGCATGCATTTCTCAATTTTCATTACAATACTCCTCTGCAAATTAAATAAATGCAAGGGTAGCAGCCTGCACAAAGGGATCTTGATAAAAGACAGACCATTCCAGAACCAATATCTTGTAAAATTATTAATAGCACAATTCCTGTAATTTACAATCATGGCTGAGGCCCTTGACAGGCAGGACTCGGAAATGAAACTGCCACATAACTGCTGTGGGAAACACAACTTCCTACAAAATCAGTCATATCGAAAATTAAGTTCTTTCCATATAGCAAGATTGATCAAGTAGCATTCAAACTTAATGCAGCATCAATGTAAAAGAACAGACCTCTAACTGTGGGGGAAAAAAAAAAAATTTAGAAATCAATAACTGTGCCCTTGGGGTTTTTCCCCCTGCAGCAATCAAGCTTCATATATAGGTTTGGGAGGTCAAATAGTCTTCAAAAGTTTCTTCTATAAAACTTTTATACAACACTTTTCTTCGGCAGACAACACTTGCTTATTGACATCAAAACTTAAGAATATTACAGCTACCTTTCACAGGCCTAATACCATTTTCATTGACAAAGTGCATTCATAAAATACCCCTATTTTATTTATTTTACCTCACATTTTGTAACATAGCTATGCAGACATGTATGAAGGAAAGCAGAGTCCTAATCTAACTACAGAGATAAAAAGTGCTTTTCAGTAGTAAGGTTAATCTAGTGAAAATATACCTATTACTCACATTTATCTTCAGAAATATGACTTAATATTTCTCATTGTTTTGATTTTCATACCCAGCCTCCAAAACCCTCCTCAAATCTAACCACACATCTGTTTATTTGCTCACCCTAGAAGGAGTTTCAACTGTTTATTTCCCAACCTCATCTTCTGGTGGGTGGCACCCACTGCTTTTAACTGATAGTCATTTTACAGCTTGGTAAGATTCTTTATGAAACTTGCCCCACCACCAATTTTTCTGTCAGAAAATTTGATTACTGATGCTTCTTCATCCAGAAGGTCAGCAAAATAAAACATTCCCAGCAGGCCTGTGCACATTGTTGCAATAGATATAGAGGCACAAAAGATGCTCTTGTAAAGGAAAATATAATTCAAAACACATCAGCACAGCTGAAGCCTCTTAGGATGATACAACAGATCAGAATTCTGTTGCAAGTTTTTAGAGCTGGGTAGACCTGGTTCCACGGATCACATCTGAGAGCCACTGGCAAACTTAGGGGCAGCTGTTTTTTTCCATTAAAATATGAATGTCAGTCTCAGCAACAGCAACCTCCCAGCATGGTCAATGGGGAGCAGGTTTCTGTGCATCTTCTGAAACCACACACAAACCATAAATGAGAGAAGTGGAAAAACAAGGGCTAAATCATAAAGATGCAATATCTGTATTAACTCACATCTTTTCTTATATAAGTACAGGGGAACTGAATGGGTAATTATCAACCAACCTTCCCCCTATTGGCACAGCTCAGTTGGAATCTCTCAATTTCTTGTTGTAGACTTTTAGAGATTTTGCTGTAAAGGACCATATCTTTTCACTGAGGTCGTGCATACATTTTTATCTGTCATTTCAGTTTAAAACAAGGCATATTTTACTGTAGCCACAAGAATATTAGGGGCTTGTTAGGCTGTTCAGAAACTATTGTGTTTCTAACAGCCAAGTTTGTTACTTTTCCACAGAAATTATATTTCAAAATGTGTGTCAGGGAAGGGACAAGTAACAAATTTAATGAATAATTTTTAGCTTCAATGTAACACAGCAATGCTATAAACCTGAAACTTCTTTAAATTGTGCAATGCTATTTTGTCTTCAGAAAATCTGACAGTTTCCACAAGGACAGGAGGACACCAAGGGCTTTTAGAGACCAGCAAATGAACAAATTAAAACACTATTCAGAGGAACAGTACAACTTTCAGAGACCATGTAGAGAAGGACTTATTGTAAAAATGACAAAAGCCCAGTGCTGGAAACTCTCTGTAGTCACAAATTCATCCCCTGCCTCATCATGGCCAGCAGTGAACTGCCCATTGGGCAGGCAAGTGCTGCTGGAGAAGCAGAGGTAGGGCTCTGTGGAAGCTCAGTGCTGAGGAAAGGGCCATGCCCAGGGATCTGTTCAGGAGCTCAGCATGCAATATCCTGGGAAGTAGGTTATTTATCCCCTATTCACTGATCCATACCCAGATCTGGCAAGGTTCAGTTGGCTTCTTTATGGAAACATTTCCGACCAAATTCTTATGAAAAAAGTTATTCTAGTGGAACTAGCATAAGATGGATGCCACATCCATGCAGAGAAGGAAAGAGCACATGGGCAGCTGCAATGCACACCACACTACCCACTGGAAGGAGCAGAATGCCTGTGGCAATCTTCCATAACCTTAATGTCTTACTGATACAGCCTATACCAAATGGAAGAGATGAATTTGACCATAACTGAATTTAGAGCTATGTGAATTAAGGGTTTCAGGATTTACTACTGAGGTGTTAAGTTTTTGCAAATAAAAAAAAAAAAAAAAAAAGAAAAAAAGACAAAGAAACAGATGCGTCACTGGAATAAAGGATACCATAGCTCAGTCAGCAGGCTGGCTAGTAGGGAAAATAAGCAATAGCAGTTTGTACACCAAGCATCTGGGGTGTTTCTAAGACATACTAATAGGATTATTTTTCTCCCCTTCATTCTTGAAATAACTGTTAGAATAATTTTGACTCTTTAAACCTAATCCCCTGCTAAAGATCAACCTTCTCATCCCTACCACAAGGCCACCAAAAGAACACCTACCATGTACCTTGTGACTTGTGCTTTCAAAGTATTCACTGTTCAAGCATTACAGAGGACAGTAATTACAGGACAGTTTATTTGCTGGGTTACTAGACTTTTGAATCTACAGATGAGCTCTACAAGCATCATGGAACTCTTCTCATGCTTAAAACATTTCTTTGTCATTAAAAGGATGTTACAGGAAATCAGTTGATTTCCTACTTAAAACCATCCTCATCATCTTCAATGTTCCTGTTAAAGAAACATCAAACAACTACATAGCAACTGAGAAGAGAAATCTGCCCCAAAGACCTTCAAAACTCTTTTAAATTCAGGATTGTTGTTTTTTCCTTTGTTCACTTGTTGGATTTTGGGGATTTTTAAACCAGGACTAACCAAACTTCAAAACCAAAGATGCTATTTCTCTCTGAAAATCTGACAGTATACAGAGAGAATGCAAATAAAAATTTATTTTGCAATGGTGGAAGACACATAAAATCTAAACTACATTCATAGACATACATAAGATTATTTTTCCTACTGCGATTTAACCTTAAGTTTTCTTTTTATATTCTGCGCGTGGTAAATCACCACATCAAAAGATTACCCATCACATTTTAAAGCAGAAGTGTTAGCAGGGTTTTAAAACATACCATAGGAAATTTATTTCCCCCATTACAGATCCTATATCCTAAGATGGGAGTGCTGAATATACCACAAGTTAAACACATGGAACAGTGTTCATATCAGTTGAGCAGGGGTGGGGGATATATAAAAGAAGTAAACACAGCTCCCTTTCCCTCTGAGAGCCTGGTACAATGAGGGATTTGGGGTTTTATTATTCTTTATGCCTATTATAAGGTACCTGGACAGAGATTTCTTTTCCTCAAGTTTCAGCTCAAAGCAAGAATTTTGCTGAAGGAAATGCATGAGATTTAGTGAAAATGCTAACTCTACTTTTCAGTTTAATGCCAGGAATATCACTGTGAAATTTAGTTCAGATACAGAATAGTGTGAGGAAGCATGTGAAAAAAGTAATAGTTATTGTGAAAATTAGTTTTTAAAGAGAATGGTATTCATCTTTGATAGAAAGTGTTTTCTGGAGCAGGTGGAGACCATGCTGAACTTCCTTGCACAACTATGTGACCCCTGCTGATCGATGTCAACCCCTGATTAATATTTTACTGAAAAAGTGTGAGATGATTCAAACTTTGTCTGTCTGGGTAGGTGTTGCTAAGCAACTTTGCTCCTTGTCTGAGAACTAGTCTTCACAGCAACCTTTCCTTCAAGACAAAGGCCTGCATCCACTTGAAACACTTTCTTCCTCTGCTGGTGAAAAACTCAGCAAGTCATGTTCCACCTTTCCCTCTAAGTTTCGCTCCCCATCTTCCAGTTATGAAAAAGTGATCGTGTCGTTAGGATACTGCTGGGAGCCAAGAAAGCAGCCCTTTGTCAGGCTGCTCAAGGACAAGAAATTATAACAATGATTGAACACCTGCTGGAGATGTGATGTTTTGCAGAAATCATGTTTTCAAAGAGGTGTTGCCTTCTTGGACAAACGAGTCTTTTCTATTCTGTTTTCCATGTACTACCCTATATAAGTGCAGTGTTTCTTTAAATAAAGCTCTCTCTCTCTTTCTGCTTCTCCATTACACGAGGAACTATGTTGCATCATCCTTTTCTCCACTTTCCTTTAGCCCCAAATGCAACACGAACATAACGAAGCAATGAAAGCAATGAAGAAATGCCCTGCCCTTACCGTAGTCGCTGTCGTAGAAGACGATGAACTTCTGCCAGCGCAGCTCGGTGACCAGCTTGAGCATGACGTCGTTGAGGCGCACGGGCGGGCGCGCGGCCAGCGTGTACTCCTCGTCCTCGGGGCTGGGGTTGAGCTGGCAGGCGGTGCGCGGGGAGCCGCCCGTGCTGCGCTGCACAAACAGGTGCGGGATGTGCATGGCGTCCGTCAGCGACTGCAGCGCGTTGGCCGACGCGCAGCCCGTCGACGTCACCAGCGCCAGGATCCCCAGGGTCATCAGGTCGCAGGCTGCAGGAGACAAGACCAAAAGCAGACTTTGAACCAGCTCAGCAAGCCCTTCGGCAATGCTAAGAAGGGAACGAGGAAGGTTTTGCCCCTGTTGTCAATGCAGGGCTGAAATGATTTATTTTGCGCTATCAGCTGAAGCCTTTCAGAGGTGGGTCCTGTACCTTACAGTAGGAGATGGTGTTTGCAATCTGTCCTGATATGCCAAAGTTGAGGACAGATAACATAGCTACTGTCAGTCCTTGAGATGGCAGCTGATGTGGATGGAGATTATGGCCCTTGCTTCAGGTCAGTCCTGGTGCATGCAGCAACTGAATTCCCATTTTTTTAAACTCGCTTCACTCCTTTAACCCCTTAATCCTTGTTGGGTACATTGGATGAAGATTTCGGACAATAAAGAGCAATTTCCATTCCAAGGATTTGCCTCATACAGCAGAGGCTGTATTTTAAATTGATAAAAAACATTCACCGTGTGTCTCAGAGCAATGACGAAAAAACAAAGGCATTCTTTAGAACCAAGACAACTCGTGAATGACTAAACAATTATTAGCAACACTGTAGCTATCCTTAAAAAGATCTGGAAAAGCACGTATCATTTAAAAATGCAGCATATACATTTGACCCTATCTGTTTTTGAGAATGAAACATCATTCTCAAGCTGAGTTTGAAACACAGCCCACGGAGAGGCGTGGGCAGTATGCTAGGCTGCTCAGGACACCCCACATGCCATGCTCCTCCCAGGACTTCTCCAGATAAGGCAACCTGATTGATCTTCAGCTGCAGTTAGAAAATATTTCCAGGCAGGGCCCTCAGCAGCTCTTCAGTCAGCAATGGTGAGAAGACTGTAAGACTGTAAAGCAGCCAGTGATGCCGGTTTTTACTAACTCTAGTGAATATGTGGCAGCCAAGTTGGCTATGGGAGCTCAGCACAGGAGACCCTCATAGGATAGGCTGGCACCAGCCCTGGGGGTCCCCCAGGGGCACTAGGAACTGCCTGCTCCACCTCTGAAGAGGGCTGGGGGCAAGCTCAGGGGTCCAGCAGCTGTTTCAGCCCCCAACAAGCACCTGCCCAAGCACAGCCTGCCCACAGGAAACCCTTGCTCTGCTCCTCCAGCACAGCAAAGCCAGACAGGAGGGGACTGGAGATGCTCCACAGCCCTGTGCAGTCTGCACAGTCCTTAACATTGCACGAGCCAGGAGCCTCTGGGGTGCAATTCAGAGCCACCTGGGACACACAGAGTGCTGAGCAGGAAATTCAGCTTCCAGCTGGAGAGGGGAGGCTGCCCGTGCTGCTTTCCCCAGAAGGAGAGTGCACAGGCTGGGGGACTGCCAGCTCCATAGCAGGGCTGGTGGCAGAAGTGACCTAAAGCCACATTGCCACTGACCTGCTGCCTCAGCTCCAGTGGAAAGGCAGAAAAGAGAACACAACCTATTAAAAGCATTTATTTATCCTCCTCCAAACACTTTTAAGTATATCTCCACTATCAGAGGCCAGAAAGTCAAAGGAAGTAGGTTATGAATAATTAATAGTAATTAACAAATAAGTAAGTATCAATTAATATTAATTGCATAAAGCCTCCATAATTAAATACATAACTGTTTCTCACACAAGCAATGAACCACTCCACCAAAAATCTTAGACCAGACAGAAAATAGATATATTTCACTTTGATATGGGATAACAGAAAGAAAATGTTTGATCTTCTCTGTGCACAGAATGTTCAACATGTATCCTGATGCAACAAAGATGAAGAGCTTTTAAAATTATTTCCTTGATGGTCTTTACAATAAACATATGTCAGCTGCATTATCTAAATTTACTCTGTGTTGATTATAGCTATATGAAATCGTTCTTTGTTTTTCTTGAGAGCTGACCTGATTTAACAGCAGGGAGGCATTGTATTTGCCAAATGGAAGACCCAGGTTCGGGAACAGATTTGATTTCCCAGGCTTCTTGCCAGAGAAAACTGAACATGTCATACAGGTAATTTATTTAGTCACAGTAGGGGAGGGAACAGAGAAGTGAGAACAGAGGGAGAGAACAGCAGAGCTGAGCCATAAACCCCTGCAGAGATCACCAGCCAGCAAGCTTTGCTGTCACCAAGGGTGAGAGCAGCAAGCCACACGGGCCTGTGGCAGAACAATTTACTTGCAAACCAAACAGAAGGAGACAAAAAACAAAGCCCTTTCTGATGGGAGGCTGCATTCAGAGAGTCACTTATTTGTGCAATTCAGAGCTGATCACCAGTTGTACAACAAGAAAAACCTTCATTCAGTGACTGGCACTAATCAAAAGCTGCTGCTTATGAGCAGCAGAAAGACCAGAGAGGCGACAGATCACAGCAAATGGGTCCCCTTACCTCCCAGCACAGCCCACTAAACACAGCTGAAATAGCTCAGCAAAGACCATTTCAGTTGAAGCATTCTCTCAGTGTTTTGTAGTTTGTGTCCATGGGTAAGATTGAAGAATTAGTCAATATGCTTCCACATTCTGATATTTTTGTCGATTGATTATGTTCTGCCTGAAAGCATATGCTGCTTAGTAAGTGTGTGGTCCTCTTGCCTCTGTTTTGAGATAGCAGACAATAAAAACTGGAATGACTAAAAAAAAAAAAAAAAAAAGTTTCATGTTTTCTGAATTGCTTTCTTTAGTCAAATTACAGAATGTGAAAGAGAACATGTCATTTCTAATAGAAGACTTTCATTACACAAAAATACAATGGATTCCAAGAAGTTCAACCTCTTCACAATTATTGCACTGAAGGGTGAGAATAAGCTTTGAGCACATAAAGAAGGAAAGTATTACTTTTTACATGAGTAACACAATGGGGAACAACAAAATAACAGACTCTATTAAAAAACTCATTAGCTCTTAAGGCATCTCAAAATTCCTTAGCAAGGGAATGTTCAAGGATTATACAATCTTGGGAGAAAACTCTGGTGGACACCTTATTTTTTTTTTTTTTTTTAAAAGGATTCCCCCACATTCTACAATTTCTTGCACAGATAACTAACATTAGAAAAGAGATGCAATTTTCTGTTTAACTTCACAGCAGCTACAGATTTGCAGCAACAACCAAATATCCTTGACTCCAGGACTGAGTAAATGGCTAATTCTGTCTATCAGTTGCAGTTTCATAAGCATTCAAAAGAACGTGCAATTTTTACATAAAAATTTCATTGCCCTGATCTTAATTTTCTTATGAGATGAATACATTTGATTTGAAATGCTTTGGTCCACATCAAACTACCAACAACATAAGGGAAAGGGGAATCAAAACACCTTGAGAACTTCAGCTACTATAGTTATGGTAGTATACATTTAATATTCTTATAACTAAAATGCTTCCATATTTATTTATGTTGCAGATGTCTTTACTTAGATAAGTTTTAAGAAATAAGGCTTTTAAAGTATTTGTTTCACAGATGAAAAGACAGAAATGTTCTGGTTATCCTGCCCCAGATTTTACTATTTAAACAGAAATAGATATTTGTATACTGTGCTGAGCATTACTTCATCACCATCAAACTTCATTTTAAGAAGATGCCAATATCATACAAACCATACAGGAAGAAATGTGCAGTTTAATATGATGAAAACATGAATATCATCATACCCAAGAATAAATTTTCATTAATCTGTTTGAGCCAATTAAATCATGTCATGGTACTTGTTCAGTGTTGGCCTCCATCAACAGACCAATTAAATCATGTCATGGTACTTGTTCAGTGTTGGCCTCCATCAACAGACCTTCTCTCAAGCTTATTCTTGGATTTCACTGAAGTTTCCCAAGTTATTGATTAACCCTGTTTTTAATTGTTCTGGTGAAGTATCTCTCCTAACCTATTCTTTTGAGGACTGTTCTCAGAGACGCCCTTTTACATATCTGCTTGGTATTTTACATCTTGAACTGTTATTTCCACCAATGTTTTCCAGTGTCTCATAAGACACTGCTTTCTTCTCCATCTACTGTCTCTAATTTTACTCTAACATCACAGCAATATATACAAAACTTTCTGATTCTGTGACCCACATCTCTAACCCCAGACACATTCCAATAAGACCACACTTAAGCCTGAAAAAGAAGCTATTCATTTTCAGACTTTGCCTTATCCACACAACTCTCCTCATCAGTGGGGCTCCTCATGGCCCATGAGACAATGCAAGACTTCTACTTTGCTGCAATCATCCTTCAGATCTTGCATTTCTACCACTGCTTCCTGTAGTTCCTGATTCTGAAGACAGGTGTAGATGGCAAAATCCTGATTTGGCACCATCTTCATGGGGATATTTGCATTAAGGGCTTTATCTCAGATCTCTGTAATGAAATCCCTCTCTCTCCAAACCACTGGAGACTAAAATACTCCAAGAGAAACTGTTATCTTGCTCCTGGCAATGTGACAACATAACCATCTCTCAGTATTTCTTTCAGGGATTTCCTATTATCAGAAAGGGGTAGAAACTTGTCCCTTTGTTTCTTCCATTATCTATAGAGTAGCTGCCAGTGTAATTTCAGCTCTAACAATATATTCACCTACTGGCATTCACACTGCCTCTTCAGACTTCAATATTTTTTTGTCTCCCACTTCTGGGCATCACCATCCTGCCCACTCTGGACACCCTTTCATATTTAATAAATCCTCTTCAAGTTTTTCATTGAATTTTTTCCTTCTCTTTCAGTCTGACTAACCCTTAGGAACTCTTTACTGCACTGTAAATAGAGAATCATCCAAATCACAAATAACTTGCATGTCATTGTCTGAAAAATGAGAGGCTGTTGCCTTTTTGCTTGGAAAGATTTTCAAAGGAAGGAAGATAACTTCAGACACACTGTATTACTCTGCAATGAAGTGATTAACTAAGTTGGCACTTAAGTGTCTGTGATTAGGTTTGAAAGCCACCTTCCCACTGAGACGAGGGACTTCATGCTTGCCTTAGTACTACTGCCTCAGTCAATCTGGCAGAAAACTAATTTTTCACATTATTTATCTTTGAAAACCAGTAGGAAAAATGTTGTCACTAAAACAAAGTCTACAGAGCACAGCAGATTCTGGGGGAAAAGCCCTGGTTTTGGGAACCTAAATCCTGATATTCCATGAGACTATCAAGGCCAGTAATATCTACTGAAAGTGCACAGTTAGCAAATCTACCAACTGAATGAGCAAGTAGATGCAGAATGTCATGTGCTATATACAAATGAATTATTGTATTATTTATGGGTACAAAATTTAATTAGCAGTTTAGTTCATTAGTCAATTTATAGATAAACAGAGACATGTAAAATTTTTTGGGGTGAAACACTAGAACAACCAAGAGTCTGGAGATAAAAATGTATCAGTTTGGAAAACTGTGCTTGAATCAAGATGTAAGGTCTGTGGGAAACACACCCACAGAAGTATTCTCAAATTAAATGGAAAAAGTCCTTCTGGGAGGTTTTTTGGAGCACTGAAATGAGATAGAAAAGACAAAGATGCAAGGAGAAAGACTGCATCCACCAATATTACAAACTCAAGAGGATGATGATACGATTTCTCCAGGTAAAGCCAAAATAGCACAAACCACAGAAGCTCTTTCACACATGTCTAAGCAAAACCTAAACATTCCTGCTGTAGTACATGAGAAATTTCCATGAAGTTAGGGCACAGGCCCATAGCTAATTCAGTCATCTAGAAAAATGGCAAAAGACTATTAGCTATCTACATTTTACTCCTCTTTGGGCCTCAAAAGGCCTTGAATGCTTTTGTGCAAAATTAGCTCATCAGGCAGAAAAAATTATAGAATAATCTCATCTACATAACTGAGAATGCTTCTATTAAAATATTGATTTATACAAAGATTCTCCTATTATTGGTGCACTAAGAACAACATTAAAAATAGTTATCTAAGCACTCACTGAACCTCATGCTTCACTAATTGGGGTTGCCTGAAGAGTAATTTCTTGCTTCACATTTTACGACATTTCTTACTCTTCAGCTTCTTAACTGAGAAAGGCAATTCATAATGAGTTTGCATCATTTGGACTTAATGACATGCTATGCAGTTGTTCTTTCTTTGGATACTCAGCAATAAGCATATTTTTCTTTGTTTCATTTCTGTAGGCTTTTACTAACCATTATGTTCTATACTTACACTATGTTTCTTACACTACACAAATGACAAAGAATTTATTATTTTTATTATGAAATCTGCACAAAGCTATAGTTACTTGTCACATAATAACTAATACAAAGAAAATATAAAGGCAGACAGCAAAAACCTTTTATGTAGCACTTTTATTGCTGTATCACCTTATATGTAGTGGATGAATATTTCCTACTCCATTATCAAAAAGAAATACATCTTAGAACAAAAAAGAAAATTCACAATTTCGCCTTTGTGGTTCGATTTTTTAAAAAAAAAAAAAAATAGAAAATCAAGTCAACCAAAGCCCCAGAATACCTCAACTTAGACATGTCCATTTTTTTGTTAAAATGTTTGAGAACAATAAATATTCCCTCCCTCCTCTTCTCCTGTATCTGAGAAAGGGCAGGACAGGTGTACCAGTACATTCATACATTAGTGTGTGCACATAAAAAAGTTAAAACAAACACTACGTCAGAATATGTCTGACAAAGCAGCATCTGAAAAACATCTCAAAATCAAGGAAAGCATGAAGATTATAAAATGTTTACCAAAAAAAATTGGAGAACTTGCTTCTAAAGTTCATCCCCCCCATTTTTGGGCAGTCTTCCTATTGTTTTCCCATTATTCAAGGAGGAGGAATAAGGGAATAAGCTGCTGGGCTCAGCAGCTGGCTCCATCCCTCCAGGCTCAGGGGCTGACAGGGGCCTCGTCCCTGCTCAATGACACTGCTCAAGAGAAGCAGTCCTTAGATCTTCAGCTTGCTTTCAACTCTATGATTTACAACCTGATGTCTTGTGGGCCAATTCTCAGCATGTATAAACACTCAGAGCTCCCCTGGCATTACCAGAAGTGTCCTTTACATCTAAATAATTGCCACTGTGCCTTGTTTGCTCCATTACCCCCTTGGCTCAGCATTTTCAGTACACTGTCATTGCTGGAATGGCACACACACACACAGCTTATGGTATGAAGGCTGCAAAATGCTTTCATTTTATAGGACCAATGATGAACACCAAAATGGCATAAATCCTTTTCCTAACATTCACATTAACTGCAACAACTGGAGATTTAAAGCAATATCACTGGAAAGACAAACCAAAAAGCCAGTTTCTGTGCAGGACAACATTCCTTGTGTCAGTGCTAACCCACTAAAACCACTAACTGCCATCCTTGAAAAATTAACCAGGAGCATGAAGAGGAGCAGTCTAGATCACTCTTCTGTTTGCATTTATGCAGACAAAGACATTATTCCAAAATGGTAAGTAATATACAACAGAGAATAAAAACTAGCGTTGTGGCTTTCATTTAATTTATGGGAGTGTATTAATAACTCCCTTGACTCCTTGATGGTCAAAATAAAACACCAAGCACAAGTAACACACTGCTCTACTGACAACTCAGTTTAGTTTCTGCACAACTGAGTGATGCCATCAAGTGGTCAACAAATGCATCAGTTGTTTTCCAAGTAAGGTTTTTGGGTTAATCTTCACTGAACATTCTGCATTTTGTGTGGACAAGCTACTGCCATGAAATCGGCAAAAAGCACACTCCACTGATAAAAGTGCATTAATTGAGAGCACTAGTGACAGATAAGAGATGGTCTTGCTTTGCCAAAAGACAGCTCTGAAACTGCTCTCTAGCTCCTCCTAAGAAGGTAAGAGTCTCTGAGAGCACAAACAGCCTTCTACCTGCTTTAGAGTTGATTTCTACTCTTGGTTTTGCAGTTGGGTGGATCTAGAAGATCACACCAGGAAAGATTGCATAATGTAGGTATTAAAAGTATTTAAATTAAAAAAAACAAAAACAAAACCAAAAACAACTTAGCATTGTGAGTGGTTAAGGATGTGCAACATCCCAGAATTTATATATTTTCTAGTTTTCTCAATCAATAATAAAAATATCCTTAAAGTAGCTAAATAGAAATTTGATGGTGCAGAAATTCTGCAGAATAACTGTACTTCTGTTTTCTCAACAAAATGTAATTCCATTAGTGAAGACTTTCTCTTGGAATTGTTTTGGTATGATTAAAAATGTGAATAAGCACTTCTGGTAATTTTGAATAGCTCATGGTTCTACAAAACTACACATTAATCACAATGGCATCAATACTATTTTAAGGCACTAGGTGGAACTGAATCAGCTTTGACTTTTTTTTTTCTTTTTCCCCTTCAACACTAGTTCTGAGGTAGAATTAACTGCAAACCATCTCAATTATTCACAGGACATAACTGCTTTTCTGAACACTGCATATTTGATCTCTGTTCTTTGCACGTTCTTCAATAATTATGTTTTCTTTTGCCCTTCAACAGAGAATGAGCTGCACTTTCTCACCCTCTGCTTTTTTCACCAGCCTTTCATGACAAGCCAATGACATAGGAGTATTTTTTACATCCTTGTTAGCATTCTGCAGGGATGCCTGACTTTGTTGCCTCATTTGGGATTATTTTACTTGTACATGCTGAGTATGATTTTAATGTCAGTGTAGCTCAGGCTCAGTTTGAGCATGCACAAAAGGAAAACACCCTCCTGCCATCGACAAAAAGCAGTCAAACAGGGCAATTCCAGACAAGCTGATCAAACCTCCCATTCTTTGGTACTGAGGAACACATTTGGATTTGGAGCAGCATTGAAAACCAAGGAACACATTAGCCCTGCTTGCCTGTCTAAAGATATCTATGCACAAATAGAGCCAACAGAAATTTCCATTTGGGGGGAGACCTAAACTCTTCACCTTTGCATCACACCTTAAGCTGAAAGCAGGACAGAGCCTCAGCCTAAGCCTCCTGAACTCCTGCACTACTTACAAAAGATTGCTGCTGTTTCCCCAGCACATTAGGAGCACGTGCCACGCTCTGCACACTCCCACTCATGCAGACATTTTAAGCAAACCAAAACACTGACGCATGATCTTCCCAATCTGCCATTGTGCTCACTGAAGTGCCAGCTTGAACACAACAAAGTCAAATAACCCCAAACACCACTCCAAAGCAGCACCTTACATCCTCAGACTTTAAGGAAGACTCTGGGGCACACATCAGGCTATGGAGGCTACTGCAACACCAGAAACAAAATTACATGAGGCTCAAGGTAAGCTCCCAAAGGCTGCCATTGTCTCATGCACAGACAGCAGGTTCCATACTCCAACAAGCAGCTCCAGAAATGCACGGCCCTAGAACTTATCTTTCTTGTCCTATCTATAATCTTCCCCCTCCCACAGCTGTTACCTCTAGCAGCAAAGAGGACAGTGGTATTACATAAGGCAGAGGAGACACAGAAATCATCACACAGCCAGGGAAGCACAGCCGTGGTGAAGGAGCCCACTTATCTAAACAACATTCATTTATTTATGCCAACTGCTGAAAGACTCGTAGTGTTTATGAATCTAGTTGTGACTCAGGATGTATTTATAGTGTATTTATCGACAAGCTTTAGGGGTTGATCTATTGAAAGATCTCTGCAATGTATCACATACTTACAACTGCATCCAAAGATTATGCAAATATCCCAAGCCTAGCAACAGTCTAAAGCTGCTATGTCATTTTCTAAAATCAACTTTAAAAGGAACACTTTCTCCTTTCCTCACTCATGAAAGACATAACAAATGCCAAAATTATTTTTGCTCATTACTAAGGAAAGGTTCCTGTCCTCACTCAGCACTAGTATTCGTGATATAAAAACCACTTTGCTTGCAAATCTCAAATCCCCCATGGCCATCCAGTGCTATAAACTGGGTAGCAGTAAAACACTGCAAATATGCATTCTCCAGTTTTCCTTTCAGCAGTTGCCACTGAATAACATCAGACACCACACAACTTTTTAATCATCTACTAAAACAACTTTAAAGTACTGGAGTATTATTCTGAATTTCTCTCTCTCCTTCAGCCCTGCATGAGACAAACCAGGGAAAAACACCAAAATTCACAAATTGTCAGGAGTTCTCATCTGAATACAAGAAATTAGCCAGTTGTTCAAATGTGTTTAACACCTGGTAGCTCCCACTGTGAACCTGAGGGCAGATTTTCAAAAAGTCTCAACATTTACACACTTCCTTACCAGAGGCTGCTGCAAGACCAGGCCTCTTGTTTTGATGTTTAAATGAGACCTGACCTCTTGAAAGTTTTTCCCATTTTCAACTAGACCTGTTTTGGTTTTTTTTAACTATGTCAGCCTCTGTCTCTGAGGATAAACAGGTATTATACTGGGGATAACCAGGCTTACCTCAAACCAACAGAAACACAGACTATTTCTTTAATATTATATTATTAAAATGTGTTTAAAAATAAGCCTAATTACAACTTGCAACAAAGGTTTCTCTCCACATGAAAGTCACTCTATGGTAGACACTAAGTCAGACTCATCTAGAAGAGATGCAGAAAAGATCTGCATTTAAAACACCTCACATTCCACAGGAGGATATTGCTTCACTTAAAGGCTCTACTTTCAGCTGTTGTATAATTCCTACAACTGCACCTGATTTCAGCAACTAGTAATTACATTATACAATACATATATTAGCAGAGTGGATAGATAATACATGATAACTCAAGCCCTGGGACATGATCTATACAGAAATATCGTATTACACTTCTTACTAGGTCCTACTTAGGCTTCATTACTGAGAACACTTAACTGGATGTTATGTTTTATGTTTACATTCATATTATCTCATTATATAACACCTTCAGGTAGCTTTCTTTCGTCACAGACTAAAACCAAAATAATTTTGCCCCTGTCCTCTTACCACTGCATTTGAATGTGCTCTACACAAGAGCAAGAAAGCCACTACTGCACTGTGGTCAGAGGAACAGACAGTTACTGAAACATTATCACGTGGAGACAAGTAAGGAATTCAATATTGCTCCTTTCTGGATCTGTTTCTACAGGGCTTTGTAACATCAATAACCAGAGAGTTAAACACAGATGGAAGGAAAATGCTTAAACTAAAAAGATAAACCTCATAATGGAGAAGCTAGCACCTAATTTCAAGCTGGGCACACAGAGAGATTGGTTTAAGGAAAGGAAAAGATGCACCTCAAATATAGAAGCAGAAAGAGCAGGTCAGAGAAGGTTCCTGCTTTCAAATATAATTTTTTTTTGCCGGTTAAAAAAAAATTATGTAACTTATTAGAAAAGTGAATTTCTAATGAAAAGTACAAATGAGGAAATTTTGTTTGTTTGTTCATAGGTCACCAGCTTCTCACTAAAGACATTCACTATTGGATCATAAAGATTTTCTGAGAATATGTATTATGGTTGTATGCTCAAGTCATAAACCAAGTAAAAAAAAAAATCAAACGTTAGAAATCCACAACATCCAGAGCCCTCTTGCAAGCCTCACATTGTCCCAAGCATCAGGAAATTTTACTGTGACAGACACTCAGTTTCTAGGCTGACAAAAATCAAGTTACAGCAGGATGCCACAGATAGCACAGTGTCAGCTTGAGAGCCTGGACATCCTGACAAGAGCCATGGTATTCCCTGCAGGGCTGAGGTGGGCTTTCTTCATTCATCATTGTATGATTGTTATACTCTGATTTCTTCCCTTTTTCTGCACAACATCTTTATAAAATCACTGTCTCATCCTGAACACATGCTATATACACCATCTAAATTGTCACGTTCTTCACAGCATCTATTCTTTTCTCATAATCACTGTTTCTTAAAGCAACCCGACTATAAGGTAAGGGGCTGCAGGGAATCACTGCCCAGGCCTGGCAGTACATCACACTCTTGTCTGACAGACAATAACCTGCACAATTGACACTCTGGGCTTTTGAAGTTTCCCAAATCTCTCCAAAAGTGTAGTATTGCCTTCTGAGGTTAAATCCCTAGACACATCATGAAGGAACAGCCTAAGAGCTCTAACATTGTAGCCTGGTTCTGCAGACTTCATGGTTACTGTTAGCTCTCCAACCTTCCCAGTTTACTTCAAACGACCATTTCCCACAGATCCAATTTCATGAGCATCAGGCCAGAAGACATTTGTTCATTCAAGGATCTTTAATTGTCTAAATACATACCACAGATGTAGAAAACACCTTGCCCCTCTCCACATCATCTTAGGTGAGTTCCACACAGCTCTTGAGCATTTTCCATAGCATTAATTGTACATGCAGTACCATGAACCACTTGTATTTTGGACCTGATTCATCCCAGTAACTAACTACTATGAAATCCAATTAATTTATTTCCTCACAGGCTGAAACTATTGTGTGCAACCAGGAAAACTGCCTCCTGGATAGACATGTCAGCTGAATTCTCAGGGGGGCTTTTGTCACAGAGGCTCTTCATTTTCACATGGTAAGAATATTTTGGTGTAGTCCAAATCTACATCTTGAGACTGTCCGTCAGACAACAACCTTGCACATTTACTAGTCTTGGAAACTCCATGGAGACCACTCTTATTTCATAGATATGTATATTTAGACTGACATCCATTTCTCAGTTCTACAAGAGAAAAGCAATGGTTTGTTTTTTTTTACTACAAGTTTCTTTAGCTGTAGACCCCAAGGCACAATATATTATCCCTAGTCACAGTACCAACAGAGGGTGTTAATGAAGCCCAAGACTGAAGCAGAGTTAAAGTTTGGGAGAAGTCTGGCTCCTTGTTGTACACTTTACACAATTATATCTAGGTGTAACAAAGGCACATATCAGAGGCTCCTTCCTCACAGCCCTCTCCTAGTGCAGGGTGGCTGCACATACCAGACACAGGCTGGAAACCCTGAGACCAAGGGCAGCATCCACTATTGCCTCCTCTGCTCCCTGAGCTAAAGCAAAGATGTTAAATGAGCTGCAGGATGGGACCCTGCTGAGCAGGGCAGTCATTGCTCTGTACGTTTCGGCCTCCACCACACAGAACATGGGCAGCCAGAGAAAAACACACTTTCTCACTTCCACTCCAAGTCCCTTTCCAGTCTAAAAGATATTTCTGTACAATGTAACAAAAGTCAACATCTCACTTAAGACTTTCCCAATTTCCTTGGTCCTCTGTGCATGCAGGAGACTGCACTGTACACCTGCTCCTCTTAGAAAAAGGGGGCTCTGAACAGCAAAAGTGCCTATCATATTTTCCCCAATTTAATGATTCATTTGATTAACTGCACTGAGCAGTTAATCAGGTAACTCACAGGACTCCAGTGTCTTTGAACATCAAAACTGAATTAAAAGGTTATTGTGAGCAACAATCAAACACATCAGCTAAATTGTCAGAAAGACTACAAAACAGAAAGGTAGGCAATGGCCAATTTGTAGACTAATTGTAGAAAACAGAAATGCATAATGAAAAGAAAGGCAGTGTCTTCTATGCTCTCAGTATACTTTTCTGTTTTGCATTAACTGTAAGACAATTTTCATATTTTGTGGATATACCCTTCTAATATTCAGCACAAGACGTTCAGAGTCCAATCAGCTGAACTGCACCAAGGTCCAGGAGCCAGCACAGACTCCTCATCAGGGATCTGGGTGCACACAGAGTCCAATGAGACAAGTAGCTAAAACATCTTTGTACCCCACAATGTGCTGAAGCACTAGGAATCAAATGTGATACAAAAAGGGCAGGTAATTTGAAGTGACAAATTAATAATTAAACCTTGACATTTCAATTCAGGTAATGCCTTTTGAAAAAAAAAAATTACAATCTAAATATTTTGTGGAAAAAAAAAAAGAAATAAAAATGCATTTTCTTTAATACAAAAACTGAAACCCAGCTGAAGTTCAATGCACCAGCCACTCCTCTTCCCCACCACCATCTCCCATTTCTGCCTCCCCACTTCCCTCATGACAAGGACTCAGGTTGAGCCCTCAGGTTCTGACCCACACTTGTCACCCTGAGCAGGAGATCCCAGGTTTCAGCTGCAGTGAAATAACCAGTGCCCTCACCCGACACTTCCTAAGCACATGTGCAACTTCATCCCACATTACAGTCACATTTCCCAAGGGTCTGATAGCCAAAAATATTTGGCAACTGATTGGTCTCTATAAGCTCCACTAGGGGTGAGCATCAGCTGGAAACATCTTGTTTCAGCTCTTTGCTATGTAAAGCCTGAGCTCTCAAGGGCAAGTCCTACAAAGCCTCCAGCATAAAGCTCTCCTGTACACCTTGGGTACATGCCAGCTGAGATGGAAACTGAATCAGTCAAACACAAACCTCAATTTCCATCACTCAGAAACCCCAACCAAGAGTGATAGGCTTTCTCCTTCACCAAGAATGCCATTGTTTGCTTAGAGTGGAGTGACTACCACAACAAGCACAACACTTTATGCCACTTACACAAATCAGGAGACACTAAACTTTTATCTTCAGGGTCAATTAGATTTAGCTGGGAAACTCCATTTCTGATCTCTGCACATTTGACAGAAGGGAAGGAGTCACATGGATAATTTATGCAGACAAATTAATGATAGCAAGGTCCAATTTCATTTTTGTGGTCATTTGCTTATTTCTTTTATTTGTGCTCTTCCTGAAGTACTTGCATGAAGCAATTGCATTCTGTTGGAGTGGTTAATACAGCATGAAGAGAAATACATACTTGTCATCTCATTTCAGGTCCTGCACAGCAGAATCACAAGTTAAATTATTTTTGGCTACTAAAAGTAAAACAGGGCAGATGCTATAAAAAGTAAATGACCAGAAGTCTGAATTCCTATAAACTATTTTAAATGTAAATAACTGTCCATGTATCCCTTTACAGTCCAGGATCATCTCTCTTCTATTACAAAGTATGACACAATATGGATTTGCAGCCATCTGCCACACTTCCACTGAAAGGCTAGGGTCAAGATTTTTTGAGACAAAATTTTAGGGCCATTTTTTGAAGACTTGTTATCCCCCAACTCTTCCTCTGTCAGAGTTCAGTGTTGTACTTGTGTAAGCAACACCTTCACTGAAGGTAAATACAATACAGAATCTACCAAATTAGCTTGCTTGGCTTGTCTAGGCCAGTGTCTTTTCCATATCTGTCACTGACACCATACCAATTTCTCTAAAGCTTTTAAAATCTTTTGCAGACATACACAAAACCAAATTCCTATAAGAGAATATTGTTCAGAATATTGTCATATTCATTGGCTTTTGTGCTGAAGCATAAGGATTTCAATTCTTTATAATTTCTTAATCCTATCAAGTATACTTGTGCATTTTCTAATTATCTGTATAGAGTCTAATCCTTACCAAAAAAATTAGAAATAAAAGAAATCCTACTAAGATTCTAAGCACTCAATATATTAATTCTGAGTTCACAAAGTTCTTGCTGGTTTTAAGCCTTGACGTTGCCTCCTACAGAGTTGAAATAAAGTCCCTCTTGCTCTCTCTTTGCATCACTATTTCCCCTCCTCCAATTATGTTTTGGTTTTTTAATGGCTTCAAGTCTCTGCTCTTTTCCACATCTTTAATCAGATTTTGCTTCCCTGTAAACATTTAAGCAATGTGTCACATACATCTTCGCAAAACACAGTCATCAGAAAGGAAAACTATGGCATTCCTAACACATTCCCATTGATCTCTCCCCAGTGATATTTTGGCCCTTTCTTCCATAAGTCCCAATACAACTGTGAAATTCCTTATTTTGCCATGAGCATGCCTTTGCCAGTCTCAGCTGCCATTACAGTACCCACTGACCTACTCCTGTTGGAGTCACTGAGTAACTGCCTTCCCTAGCCTGGATGGGTGTCACCCACACATAATTGTTCTTCCCAAGTCCAGATTAGGGATGAGAACATTAAACACTATTTCTAGTACAGAACTTGCACATTTTTCCTGTGCTAACCATTTGTGTTCACCTACCTTCACAGAGCTCTTGACTTACAATAGCTTCTCACCTCCAGTCTATCTAGAACTGTGAAGATACTCTGCTGGCCTCTGCAAGCATTTGTCACAGCATGATTTTTCCATATGGTAACCCATTGACCTATAATATTTTTGTCTGCACATTCTGGAAAAAAAGTGTACCTTAGAGCAAGTGTTTCCCTCTTTGATGAAGATCACATTGTCTAATGTTTACCCATGTCTACCATGTAAACCCCATGTTTAATTGGGTATTGCCTTGGGAAATCATGTTGCAGCTTCAGCAAAAGCCACAAGCAGTCTCACAGGCTCTGAAGGGTATAGTTATGTCCTATTTTAATGAAACTGTACTTGCAGTGTTGCAGCAAAACATCTCATACATCTCATTCTAGTCCCTTGAAGAGATAATAAAACCAAAAGAACAGTGAGCTGTTGTAAAGCTACCACTGCTTTTTTTAAGATTTAGAAGTACCAAATCTTGCTGTCTCTGGAAAGACATGGAAAGCCAAACCAGCATAACCTACAAATGGACATTTTGTCTACATTGTGCAGTTCACAGCTGCACGAGCTACTGGTACATGAGCTAGGTCATTTTGAAGTCACACAGAAGGTTTTTCTGTGCTACAGTGCACTGAGCAGTGCAAACAAGCTCATAAGTGGCACATCTCACAAATGCAAAGCAGGACAGAAGGTCTGACGTTGTGGGTTAGTCCCACATGTTTCTGACACAGTGCAGTTGTTATACTACACTGGTTTCCTTCATCAAAAATTTTTGCAAAATATGATTGAATTCATACTAAATTTTGAATATTAAAAAAAATATTGTAAAAATTAAACCCACTCTAGAAGCCTACACCATTTCCTAAGGAAATGAGACCACAAAAAAGGAATGACTCAGTGTTGAATTGGATCTACTTTGAGGTTACTCTTTCTCTAGAATTCACAGGCTAAACACGTGAGCTAAAAATTTCTCTAAAATATTTCAAAATCCTGTACAGAACTTTTCAACAAGGTTTTCACCCCATTATATGGCTGAGAAGACAGGCAATGTTATTCACTCCAGTACAAATTTCCTTTATGCAAATCACTCAGGATTTACTACTTAGAAGTGGAAATGAAGGGTCCTTCTCATGTCTGAGGTGCAAGAAATTACCATGTGCTGCTTATTGTCAGCAGCAGAATCCTTATGACTCATTTCTTTGTCCTCATAAGACATTTACATGGAAACAAAATTTAAGGATGTACGGATAACCCTTTTAACAGGGTGAATGATTTATTACACCACCATGAATATTTACAGTGCTGTCACTGGTTTTAGAGGAAGCTTTATCTTATATCTCACTTGGATCATGTACCAAACCATCACTGTACCAAATTTTCGATTTGGAATGTTTGTTGTAGCTCAGTTAAACATGTGCAGACATATGCATGTCACACACCTTAGTATTCTACCTCAATACACTACTGAAGAACACTAACTCTAAATTGCACTTTTAAGAATAAACTTCAAGGAGAAAAAAAACAAAAAAATCCCATTTTTTTTTCTCTGAACCAAAGAGCAGAAAGTAGAATCATGGTTAAGAGTTTTCATTTACTGCTTCCACAAGCATCAATTAAAATCACTTAGTTCACATACACCATCAGATAAAATAACAAGCAAATAATGGGATAGAGAGCCTTGCTACAGCATCAAGTGCTCCTTTGAAGAGGAGCCTCAGAGTTTGCAGTGCTGATTCTGCTCTGTTTGATCTACCACATACTAGCTTGCACAAAAGTATGACAAAACACTCTTCTGTTTGCATTATCTTTGCTGGACTGTCATAATGCCCTCTCCACTTTGAAACCTCTGAGAACACAGAGCACAAATCAGACTCAATTTATCTTACAGCACTGCAGACAGGTCTCCTATTCAGAGCTGGAATAAGAGACACCACACTGGAATAAAAACAGGACTTTGTATTAAAATATTTATATATGTATGTTTGCACGTACATGTAGATTTTCAAGTCAACTTGACTCTTCTGTGACCCCTAATAATTGGCTTTTTCTTTGTGGGCTGTGCACTCAGCCACAATCCAGCTATGAACATCCAAGAGAAACAATGGCACTGTCAACAATAACAAACAAAGAAATCAAACTAATTCCAACAAACCCTGCTAATCCCTCTTGGGCACAGAGGAAATATCATGGCTAAACGGTGCCACTTTTACTTTTTTTAAATTAGAAAAATTAAAACAATCACTGCCTCTTAGGTCTTACAGCTAGAAACGGAGACCTGCACTGCCAAAGAGCCACAATCACTGAACACAGAAATGACTAAGCTAAAAGGGGATAAAAAAGCACCTATCCAAATACTACCTTCCCTTAGTGAATTAACAACATGAAGCAGAGCATGTGTTGTGTGACCCTCCTGCCTGTACACTGACAGTGGTTCCAACAGCTTAACAGAATTAACCTGAGTTAGAGCTGACTTACAATCCATTCTTCGGATTGGATGTAGCCTACAAAAGAAATATTTTTGATGAAAATACCTGAATCTTAAGTCCTGTATAATTTATTGTCCTTCATACTCTGTGGTAGCAAGCTCTGCAATTTAATTATGCTTTCCATGGAAAAGGACTTATTTTAAAACATCTGTTTGTGTTGGGCACTCCTGAGATCCCATATTACAACATTCAGATAATTCTCACTCCCTACCCTTACTTCTCTCTCATCCACATCTTTACATTCTACTGTTATACTATTATAATATCTTTTCATGCAGCAATCCTAATCTGTTGTGTTTCTTCTCCTGTACAGGCAGCTCCACACTTTCAACCATCCTTCTTGTCCTTCTTCTAGATTTTATCAGTTTTACTGTGACCTTTAAGAGACAGGATCATCAGATCTGCACACAGAAACTGAGATACAGAAGTACACTTGAAAAATGAGGTTGATTTGTTCTCCATCCCTTTCCTAAAATTCCCTAAGATTTATTTGTCATTTCTTACTGTCACCAAGCATTCAAGTAGTGGTTTTTGAGAAATATCCACAATAGACACAAGATCTCTTTCCTGAATGGTAATAACAGTTTTCAAATTTACTACTGTGTACGTGAACACATATATATTCTGTGTGGAAACACACACAACATATTGCAGCAGAAAATGCTTCTTGACAGCCTCACAATGCTAAGAAAACAAAATGCCCAGGAAAAAAAAAAAACCAAAAAACCCCAAAAAAACAACAACAACAAAATAAAACAAAAACAACCCCTGTCATACCAGATCAAAATAATTACTAAACTATGTGCATCTTCCCATCCCTATGTCTGCTTCCCCAAAAATTATTATTATTCATAAAAGCGGCCAGCCTGAAAAACAGGAGGACACACATTTAGTATTTGGCCAGTGTCCAAACTGAAGTCAAGCACAGGTATGTCCTCACCAGCACCACATACTCTTCCCACCACGTGTTGCAGGGAGTTGTCACATAGCCAAGAACCTGTCACTGCGCTCAGACTGCTCAAACAGAAGCAGCCCCTGAGCTCAGGGGCAAAGAGCTGCTCTGCTGGCTGATGAAGGCTGCCCAGCACAGGGGCTGCAGGAATAGTGCCCAGCCTGACCCAGGGTACCCCAAGCCCCCTGGAAGTGGCAGCTCAGCACAGGAGATTTTGACCTTGAGGTCACTCCAGGGCAGTGTGAGGAGCAGCTGGGCGTGGGTGGTCACACAGACCTTCTGGTCAGTGCCTGCAGGGCAGTGTGTGGGTGTGCCCACATCCACACTCCCACCTGTGTGCAGGATTCTCTTCTGCCATCTTCACATCCACCTTTAATACACCCACCTGTACCAGAAAGAAAACTGCAGCACACAGGACAAGAGGGATGAACACATCTAATAACAACTAGACAGATACACCACAGAGAGCAGGTATGAATACTGCATTTGTTAGGAAAGAAAAACATATATCCTGTAGAAACACAGAACAGTCAAATTCTCTCAATCTCTAGTAACTGCAAATAAATATGACTGTGTTCTTCTGAAAAGTCTTTCTGCGCTACATGTAAATTCATATTTTTCAGAAAATATTGAAAACATTTTTACCTGCCTCAGTGAAATCAAATAGCATATTTTGAAGCAGCAGAAGGTATTTTCTTGTCAGCTTCTCTATTTGTGTTTTCTGATTGTCTGGGTGTTTTTTTCATTTGCACCCAACTGAGCACTGCTACATCACTAGATCCTTTGTTCTGGCCTGCTCATCTGCTGCAATAACTTTTCTGTTTTCCAGTGTGTAATTCCATCTTCTAGCATATATCATCCTGCTTGGCTACTTTCTTCAATCTTATGAAGTTGCCACTGCAAATTATTTGCACAAATGGGGAGTTAGTTCTATTTACATTAGGTCTCCCCTGCTCCAGACTTGCTCCAGCAATGCATTTGGTCATGCTGGAGTAAATGGTGGAAAAAAATGGCACAACCACAAACCACAACAATTGAACTCTACTTCTCAAGGAGAACCACTCAGTGGCAAAAGTAATATTCATTTTATAAGGCGCAGGAAACCAAGATAACTTATCTTAATTCTACTCCTCTTGGAAAAATATTTCCTTAAACTATTTTATGATCTGTACATGCAGCATAAACCCTCCACTGTTCACAGTTAATTTAAAGGAGATGAAAGAATAGTGAGGCACTTCACATTGTTTCAAATAAATGAAAAACTACACTGCAGCAGCAAATAACAACAGAGACTGTTTTTAACATCACAAAGATGCACAATCCTAACAGGATCTGCAGAATGGGCTATACGTAATCTTCTTGTCTTCAATTTCTGCTCATCAAATGAAACACTCCTACTAAATGGCCTTTATATGCTCCCTAATTCAAAAAATGCCAAGAAGTTAATTTAATCCTCAAAGCAGATACTATCAGATGTGTGTCTGGTGCTGTAAACAGATAATAGAAAAAGCATCTTAAATTCACAAAGAGAAAATTTCAGAGTTTTTCCATAACATTAATTTCCTACACTTGCCTACATCTCTTTGGCACATCTTACACACTTTCCAAGCAGCACAAAACTTCATACTGTAGCACGGCTAGAAGCCTGACAGATAAAAAGTATCCCCAGCCAATGTTTTAACCTTAACCCCGTATCACCCTTGTTTGGAGAAGTTTAAAATACTTTGCTTATTGAAATACTTCTTCATTTGTTTCAGAAGCCTGAATTGCTCCACATTAAGAATTTTTCTAAAGTTAAACTCTTCCTCTGAGCACCATGATCTGTATATATGTTTATTTTTCCCTACTGAAATAGCATCTCCAGAGCACTTGGCTCAACCTACTTGTTGCCCACCGGGGTCAGCCTGATTTGTATCACAAACTGATGATATCTCTGTACTTACTTCAATGCTCTTTCAAATAGGGTAGGATTACCAGCAGAATGAAAACTCTTTCAGGGGGCTTCACTGGTCAGAGATATCAACAACAGGCTGAGGCTTTATTGTTCTATTGCTCACAGGAGACACCTGTAACCAGAGGGTTACAACAGAAGGAACTGCAGGTAACAGAGACTTGGAGGAGTAGCAGGTAACAGAGACAGGCTGAATGATGGCTCCTGTGCAGGGAAGGATGAGGACTGCATAGGTGATGCCCAAGGGACACAGGGGTCACACAGGTTCCAGGTGTTGTGCAGTAAAAGACTGTCACACACAACTGTGCGGGGCCTCACTCAAGAAAACACACAGCTACATTTTAACTAATTGTGTGTCTTTGGACATGTAGCAATCTGTCTCATACCAATATTTAGAAAACTTATTCACAAAACCATTCATTTTTACATCCTGATGATGTTGATCCTAGTCAGTGGTTTCCCATCTTTCCAGGAAGGCTTTCCAGTGGAGGGATGGGAGACTGGAAATTCCACAGAAGGCAGCACAGCAAGGGTCACCCCCTCCTTTCTCCAGCTTCCCTAAAAGGCTGAGCCATCCTTGAGGGCTCTGAAAGAGCCTGGGGACAGTTAACTAAAAGTTAGTCATGCAAGATTTTTTTTCCTAATTCATGGAAATAGTATGGAAGTGACAGCAACAATTACAAGATGAATGCACTGTTAAGTGGCCTAGAGAGAACAGGAGTGGAATCATGGAATAAATTAGAATGATATTACAAGAAACACTTTAAAAACCGGATTAAATTAGTTTGGCTTGAAAAATCTTTTCATTATTTGAAAGTTTTTAATATCTAGAATAAGTCTTGCATGAATAATATTTAAAATATATTTTAATTTTTTTATAATTACACATAATGAACAATATTTGATAATGCTTACATATTACATACTTTAAATTGATGTTTTAAAATATATATATATAAAATAAGGTTGGGGATGTTGAGTTTTTTCCCCACATAGAAAATCCATTATCCTTCTGCTACTGGGCACTTAAGATCAAAAAAACTAAGATAAGAATGTAATATATCTTGAGGAATCACTCGTCTTGATTCTCAGTCGTTCCAATTGCAAGACTCCACTGCCTGCTGCAGAGCAGAAATCATCTTATGATCAAATCCATAAATGTATACCTGTGCAACTAAAAATTTACAGCAACATTTTCCAAAATGTGTAGTTTTAGGTGTGCAATTAGATCCACCATATAAAGCAGGTGTTATTCAGGTAGGAGGTCATCTGCATGTTTTTTAAATGAGATTTTTGCACACAACCTCTGAACGCAATAGTCTAAGAGGCAGGTGCACTAAAAGCCTCTGGAGATATTCCCAGCTCACTGCAGCTCACAAATGTCCCCAGAGGGGACAGCAGCAGCTATCCCAGAGCACCATGTGCCACCCCAGGGTTAGACTGTCATCAGTGCAGAGCTGGCACAAGCACACCCCCACTTGCTGTGCTCTCCACAGTGATGGCACACTTCCACCTTTTCCAACCAAAAATGCAAGTTTTAGCCGTGATAACAGGCTACATTTGAGTAGATCTGGGAAAAGGGCACATGCTATTGTTCTCAGACTTTAAAACACCTGGTAGAAATTTTTTTTTAATTACACTTAGGTGGGGGACATGAATCTCTGGCTCTTGTAGGCAGCTGGTCAGAGGAGATGGGCAGTGAGACACTGATGATATTATTACAAGAAGATTGTGGTATGCCCTTCGAGACTTCACAACAGTAATCTTGAACTCAATAATATCTATATATGCCAAAATAAGCTCCATTAAATTTATCACCATGTCAATATGGCAGCTGTCACTGATCACTTAGAAAAATCTAATAGAGACAATAATAATATAAAAACAATGATAATAATACTTCACCCTCCAAACCTGACATTTTCATTTCACTAGCTCAAAATTACAACAATAAATATAAAGTTCCATATTTTTAAGGCCAATAGATTTCATTATAGCCATTAAGTCTGAGGTTCTGTACCATATTGCTATGAAATTTTATCAAACGACACATCAAGTCTAGAGCTTCTTCAATTCACCACATGCTCAGCTTCAGTGATCCAGCATTTTATCACCATAACTGTTTCAGAATGTGTGGTTTGCTCCAGCCTCAGTTTTTCCCAACTTCAGTGTCTCTGTTTTGTAAAGACTTTCTACATGAGCAACTTACTACCAGAAATAATGTCTCAAAGTCATTACAGAAAAATTGTAAAACTTTCTTTTTTTGAACTAGGCAAACCTTTTTTAAGTTCTTAGAGCACCAGACACAGACGTCAGATCAGCACAGTGACTTTTCCATATCCTCCATAAAGCCCACACAACTGAGAAAAGCTGTATTTTAAGACTGCTTACTGTAACAGTGATACTACTGCTATTAATCAATATTCTGCACTCATATCTGCCACAAATCCTT
This sequence comes from Muscicapa striata striata, assembly GCA_030060385.1. Taxonomy (NCBI): domain Eukaryota; kingdom Metazoa; phylum Chordata; class Aves; order Passeriformes; family Muscicapidae; genus Muscicapa; species Muscicapa striata. The sequence goes on from JAREIS010000078.1 coordinate 3,282,542, forward strand.
AAAAGCTTGTATTTAGAAGTCACAGAAGATAATGACTCATATTGTTTACCAAGTCAAAATACACCTCTGTGTTATGTAAGTATGACACACATACCCTTGCATTCTTATGAACATGAGTTTACAGCATGTAATATGACTACAAGACAGAAATGCTCTTTGCAATAACAGTAAATAATTAAATACCAGCCCAAATTACAAATCTTTAGTTAGCATAGTTGTAGACATTTCCCATGTATTTTACCTGAAAACTGACTTGGTTACTTCTTAATGATTCCTCCTCCTCCTCCTTTTACTGAGATACTAAAAGTTATTCATGTTCAAAGGAACTACAGTTGGTTGGTACCCTCAGATGACAAAAAGCCTAAGTAGGGTGTTAGGTTCAGGTAGACATCTGAATTATTGAAAACATAAGCCACGTATTTTCCCACTCTGTGCCAGAATTTATGTAAATCCAGCCTGCAAACCCTGATTTCCTCCATTTTACAGGAACAGCAGCATCCACCAAGGGAAAGAAACACGAAGCTCAGTTTGGCCATAGCTCAGAAGGGACGTGAATAAAAATTCTAATCCACAGGATGATCAAAGACCTCCAAAACCTCAGAGGTGAGGTTACATGTTCTTCAAATCACTGCTCAGCACGTCTGTCTATACTAATTAGGATACAACACCAGAAAAGGTCAACTTCATAAAGTACCCAGAGAATTAATACACAGTGACCTTGCCATTTCCTTTAATGTGATTACATGCACACTGCCAGAGGAAGACTTCATGGGTTGCATTTTACTCATACCCACTTTTGTCAAACAGCTCTTGTAAAAAAAGTTTTAATCTCAAGATGCATCTATTCAGATAAAGAACTTGAAAATTAACTTGAGTTACTGACAACGGGGTTTTGTGTTTTGTTTTATTAATAGCTTTCTTGCTTCTATTTTTTTCCACCCACATGCCTCACAGTAACAATCTGGTTAAGGGGATTTTAAAAAAATAAGTTTTACATATAGCATTTTAGTCTTTGAGGTCACTTTTATCAGTAGGATTATTTTCTTCCAAGCAGCAGTCTGCTAGGTGATAAATCCTGCAAGAACTCTTGAGCAGAGTCTTTGGAAGAGTCTAACTACACCTCACTTAGGCAGTGTATTTTAGTGATGCTGGGTGTGGGGTTTTGCATCTTTTTATTTAACAAAGAGAAGCCCAAAAGAAGTTCTTTCAATTGTCAATTAATCTGAGTTAACTAGAAAAGGAAAAATCAATTTCCTGAGGTTCACTGTTTAGTTCTGAATTTTGTTATGCATTATTCTTCCCTTCAGCCATGATTCAGATTCTGTTTTTCAACATTCATCTTCCTATTTTTCATTCTCATTTCTAATAACTCTCAATAGTCTTTTGTGTTATCGAAGTATTTTCCTCTATATTGAGATATTCATGGTTCACTACCTCCACAGAATTTAGTTTATATACTTCATTTTCTGTGCTACTAACAAAGATATTAAACATTAGAACACATATAAGCATTATTCCCCAGGCTTTTTCAAAGGCTCCAGCTTCATCTATTTAAGATTATTCTTCATTTAAACCTGCCCTGCCAACTCTTAGATCATATGGCAGTATCTCCATCACAGCAAATTTGAATCAATATTTTCAAATAAGATTTCATGAAGCAGATTATCATGAAGCATTATTAATGCTTTACTTATCCATTACATTTCCTGAATTCCCTTCATTCACCAGATTTGTAACTCTATCAGAAAGGTAATCAAGTTTGATATGCCTTTCACACTATACTTTTAACTTTCCCATTTTCTAGCCAAAACACATTCATTACACTGTACTTGCAAAATACAGAATCACCATACATGCAAAGCTGAAAAGAAATAGTTTTGTGGGTTTAAACTTTGCCATGTGAGCAGAGGCTGAATTTGTTAAAATTTCATCTCCCACGTAAGAAAACTGACCTCTCATTAGGATTCAGCACAAACACAAATAAATCTAGGGCAATTAGGTTGCCTTTGAGATAATTTGTGCAATTGTATATAGCTACAAAATCCAAATGAGAGTTGTATGCAATCAGCGTCAATACCCACTTGGCTCTGAATCCTGTTAATTCTAGACAACAAACATGTCCTTAAATCAACAAACACACAGAATGTAGGGGTTTTTCCTTCCAAAGCCAGGCATGATGGCTGCTTCTGAGGTCAAGCTGTGAAAACTGTGGAAGCAAGACAAATTGTGGATGGCTGTTCTCATCTGCTCACTTCCTTCATTCTTGGCTCTGAAATCCATGTTATAATGGCTAGGGAATCACCCTCACTCAGTTTGCACCTGGAGGCTCCTGCATCCATTCAAATACAGAAATGTATGAAACTACTTTTCAGCATGTATTTTCCACTGTAAAAGCAACAGGCTACAGTGACTGGACAGAGTCACAGGCTGGCTGCTGCTATTCAGGACTTTCATCAATATATCCCCCACTTCTTTTCTCAGTCACACCAGTAGGGACTGCCTTGTTTTAAAAAATAAAGAGTAGCTGCCTAAGGAGCACAAGGCGAATATAATTGTTTCCTGAAAGCAACTAGCCTTTCCATATAAGCAAATCAAACTGGGCTTCAAGTTCCATTAAGTGCATCCCTGGACAGGCAGATTACAAGGAATGCATTACTGGCTCCTTGTGCCAATAAAAATTAAAAAGCAAAATTTTCTATGAGAATACAGTAGCCTTTGTCCAGAGCATCTGGGCTCTCTGTCCATTCTGCCCTAGCTGCCTTTTTTTGATCTTTATATTCAGATGCCCTTAGCAAAAGAATTATCTCAGATCCACCAGTGAGACATTACTCTCTTGTGAGAAGTTCATGCTCAGAGAAATGCAAAGCACATTGTGATGTGCCAGCTCCTTCCTGCAGCACAGTCAGATTTGCACAAAAATAAAAACAACATTCTTCCCGACCTTTGAAACAGATTTCTCCTAAACCATGGACAACAAGCCTTGCCAACCACAACACAACCTGACCAAGATAATCTGCTATAGGATTTTCTTTTGCCTTTACTGCTGTGAATCCTTTGGCAATTTCTCCTGCCACGCCTCTTGGTGGGAATCACTCGTCCTCTCTGAAGAGCCACTACTACACTGCCAGACAGAGGTGAGCCACTCCTTAGGGCACCCTGGGCTCTGTGGCTGGGCCAGAGCTTCGTGCAAGTGCCACCACTCCACCTGACTGAGGCATCCTGGGCAGCACATTCCACTCACTGCAAACATGCCTGCACTCAGATCCTATCCCACTTGAGCAGAGGGGCCAGGATCTAAAGCAGGATGTTTGGCTTCCTTCATCTTCACCAGCAACAGGCTAAAATTTACATCACCACCAGCCATTTCCTCTGATAGCACATGAACTCTGCAACGCTCATGCACCAGGGTGCAGCACAAGGTTCCTGGCATTTAGAAGAGCCTTTTATTGGCTACTTCAAATTAAATATCCAAAGCTCTTTTTAAACACTCAGATCTGCTCAAGGCTACAATTCCATTTCTCTGCTTTTAAAACACTCATCAACAATACCTTTATGTTTTCAAAGTAAAGATGACTGAGGAAGAAAACAACAAAATGTATTTCAGATACTTGGCATTGACATGCAGATTGGCATGCAGAGAGGTAGATCTAGCAGCAAAAAACTCTTTGCAAACATAGTGCCAATCATGAAAACGAAAACATTTTTAAATGATGCACTGGCTGTATTCAGCCAGATCAGTAATATTACAATTAAAGGACTAACTAGTAATATAGTTTAAGTAACAATAAGAACCTCTATTAAATGTACACTCAAAACAATTATTTTCAAAAGCTTTAGAATCAGCAGCTGCACAGGGCAATCCACGTCAGCTGGCTATCACCAGGCACTTCTGAAAGGTTCAGTATTCAACCAAGGACAACCTGAATGTAGCTCAAGTCAGAACCAGCAGTGGCTACAGAGAGAAATAGGCTATATTGAAAATGAACTTGTCTAGCTAACTTATATACAAAAGTTGTATTTTAAAAAACAAAACAAGGAAAAGCAAGATTTATCCATTGAACAGTTCTCATTTCCCACAGAGATACAGCACAGATAGTTAAAAAGACAAGAACAACGGGATGCTGATCAATGCAGTGGTGCCCAGCGGAGCAGTAGCAAAGAAGTACAAACCTCCATCATTTCAGTCTTAATCACAGCTTGGTACAAGTCGGACTGAGCCAGCCTTACACCTCCTCACTGGCATGCGGCCACTTCTGTGAATGGAGCTGTTGATCTCATTACAGTTTCTAGTAAATTATAGTAGACACATCGATAGCTATCAGCACTACTGTGACATTCTGAAAAGAAGTTAAGGGTTGGAAAGCTCTGCCCCCAAGCAGCCCTTTTTCCCCCAGAAGAGATCCTCATCACATCAAAGTTGGTAAATACTGCTAGATGGGGTAATAGCAACAGACACTGACAGATTCAATTCTGTTTTGATGGCAATCCAAAATCTCTATCAGGAAATTAATTCATGCTAAAGAAATAAATCTACTCTCTTTAAGAGGTCACTTTGTAATTAATTATACTCCAGCTTTTAAAGCATTTTGCAGACTGCAGTTCTCTCTAACATAATTATCTCACAGGCTGCATTTTATGGCAAATCTGAATTGAGAACTCTAGTATGGAATGCCAGGAGTGAGATTACTTTAATATGAAGCTTCAGTAGGTGTTTACAACAAGTATTGGAAAAGCAGGTAATAAAATATTACACAGCCTTGAGACAAAAGTTAATGAGACAATAAACAGCAAGGAATTAGGAAGCTGGCATGTATTTTGTTCCAGAAGCAGAAATGACACAATCAGTTGTCTCTGAACACTACCTTTCATACTGACTGTAATGTTCCAGACCTTGTTCAGACATCTGAATTATCACACCTGACTTCCTACAGCAGAGCTCCTCAGCGCTCATTCCATGGCCCTCTCCAGCCCAACAGCACTATGCCCTTCAACAGGCAGCTCCCTGCCCCCAGCACAGCCCCTTGTGCCTCCAGCACCATCCCAACAACCCCAGGTGACAGACTCACCACTGCCACTGTCTCACAGCACAGTGACACACTCACCAGTGCCAGTCTCACAGCACGGTGACACACTCACCACTGCCACTGTCTCACAGCACAGTGACACACTCACCAGTGCCAGTCTCACAGCACGGTGACACACTCACCAGTGCCAGTCTCACAGCACGGTGACACACTCACCACTGCCACTGTCTCACAGCACGGTGACACACTCACCACTGCACTGTCTCACAGCACGGTGACACACTCACCAGTGCTACTGTCTTCCATGGAAGGCCCTGCCCATCTCCCTGAGGGAAATGGGGGCATTTCCCTTTGCAGAGAGCACTGCTCAGCTCATGCAGAGATTTATCCACACCTGAGCCCTGCTCAGGACTGGGCATGGGAGCACCATGGGAGACTGTACCAGCTCATCCTGGAAAGGAGTTAAAAACCAAGCAAAAGGTCTTTCCACAGCACACTGGGCAATCCTCCCATCAGAGACATTCTCATTCCTCTCCCACATCCCTTCTTTTGTTATCACCTCTGCAACCTGTGTTTTTGGTCATCTTTTTTTCACCCATCTCTCCTTCAGTATTTGCTCTCCAAGTCATTCCTCTTGGCCAGATTCTCGCTTTTTCCTCTCCTTAAAAAAGTGTTTTGCTCCACCTTTCCCTGGAATAATCTGAAATGTTCCTTCTTCTCAGAGATGCGCAGCTCAAAGCAATTAGCAATCACTCAAGACTCGAAGAAGAATTCAACTTAAATTTTTGAGAAATTCAAGACAGATTGTTTTTCACTGGAATTCCATTTCTCCTTCACATTATGTTAAAAGGTCATCCTCTGTTTTGCAGGTACAAGTAAATTGGAAATAACAAGACCAAAAATATATTTTTCATATATATATGAAATCCTGCCATTTCAAATAATTTTTCCTTAATCAGTACAAAAGACTAAAGATCTAAGACCGCTAAATCATACTTATTTCACAGCATTACACAATGGTAGAGTAAAAGAGTAAATCAAAATCTCAAACATTAAATATTAGCTACATTATTTCAAAAATATGCATGTCATAATAAAAATAAGCAAAAACAGTGTAACATAAATCATACTAATGTTATTATCAGAACGAAAATTTAAAGATTTTTTTCATCACAATACAAACATTCTGATTATGGATTTTTAGTAAAACTGCATTTATCTTCCAGCCCAGTTTTGGTGGTTAAAAGGCACTGCACAGTTTTGAAAAGCTTTGTGGGTCTATCCAGATTTCAGGGTACTCTAATGCACCCATAGCATTACAGTCACTACACAGAGAAAATGAGTGTCCTCCACCCCAGCCAATCAGACCTTGTCACCACACACCTCACCCAGTAGGGGTCTGCATGTCCCAACACCGATTTTCTGAATTTGAATTCAATATCTATTGCAGATGTGAATGGGTTGCTAGCCAGATTACAGATTTCATAAAAGATTAGAAGAAAGCTTTGTAAGCTGTCTCTATCGACAATGGAAAATTCTTCAGTGATGGGAGTAGCCATGTAAACAAGAACATCTTGGCAGTGCCAAACCCACACTCAAACACCATTTTTTAATAAAACAATTACTAAGTGCCATTTGTTTAGTGTTAGTTCACACTGAACTACTGTCACCTGTATGGCACAATAAAGCAACAAGCACAAATCCTATAACCACACAGACCAATCTTTGGGATGGTATGCTGTCCTTGGCCAGGTCTCTGGTTTTGACCAGAGCTCTGATTCCAGCAGTCTGTCTCACAGCAGTGATGCTTTTCCACTGGAGATACAGAGTCCATGTGCTGGCAGTGTACAGGATCAGACCACCCAGAACTTATTTCTGTGAGCAGTATTTAACCCACCCTAACCTAACCATTTAGATAAATATAGCAGCCAGGTTTTAAATGGTCAACCACAAGTACAAGACTACATCATTTTAAAAAGGCAATTTAGAATAAATTATATTATTATTAGAAATTCCAGTGATTCTGAAAAAAAACCCAACAGCTGCAGTACAGAATCCATGGTTTCAAAATATAATTTCAGAAAAATACTAACTACGATCTGAATCTAATTTTATTTTCTATATTCAAATTTGGATGAATAGATGCTATGAGCATTGTCTATTAAAAAGCTCATACAACAGTTTTCTATATATCTCATTTGCAATTCTTCTCTCATTGAAAATTTCTAGTACTGCAGCTGCAAAGGCTGCTATATATGCCTGGCTTTCTGACCATTTGCAGTTACACACAAATATGTGTGCTGCTCAATTCTTTCACTTATATTTCTGCTACATTACAGACACTTGTGTTCAGTCCCCCACTCCCTTTCTCACTGTTGGGGCATTAGGTTATGTCATAGTCTGTGATAGAACACAGTAATATGAAATATAACCAGACACAAAAGAAAAAAGAGATCTGATCAGTTTCCAGTGGTGCAAAAGATATTCTCTGGATGATGTTTGTTCTGTCATCATGTGTCCATGGGTTACAATACGTTTGATAAAAAAACAAAGAAATGTCTTAAAAGATGTTTCACTAACACAACTATAATCTCTTCTGCTCTGCTTCTTTAATCCCTGAAGATCTTTTTTAATAAACCTCTCCCACAGAAACTGATTAAAATCCACATATTTCATATCTTCTGAATACAAGAAATAATTCAAAAGAGTAGTTCATACCTAGTGTTAGTAATTATGCTGAAAGTGCACTTTAACAGACTGTTTCTTTTGATTTATTTATTTCTGGATATCCATGAATGAGCATAGTAGGCCATTAAATGACAATATTTCAGCATCAACAGGAAATCACAGGTATATAATGTACTGGATGACAATTCTAGCATGGGGAAAAAAATAAGAAATCTACTATATTGGTGTTATTAATTACAAAGGAAATTACTTTGGTACAATCTGAAATTCACTTAAAAGCATGGATATTTGCTGCTTACGGTAGGTAAAGCCATAACTCCCATGTCAGGTCTTAGGTCAAAAAATTAACAATTCCATAATAAATTTAATATGAATCATCTGTATTTAAGAGTAGAATAAACTTCTCAATTATGGGCCATCTTAGCTTTCTGTTAAAGCATCTGCAAATTGTAACTTGGCTCTTTTGCATGAAATCAGTCATTAGAAATTAGGTTTTAACTACATTCTTTGCAATCCTTGCTTCAGTAAAGCAAACTCCCTTAATGGGGCTGGCTGCAGAATGGGAACAGCAGAGGCAGCAGCACAGCCAGATGGAGAGAAAAGGGGCTTCTCCTGTGCTCTGCTGAGATTTGGAGGAGACTATCTATGAATTAAAATGACAAGGAATGAGTCCTTGCAACAAGGAGTTATAACAAAGAAAGACCCTGCCCTTTGCTGTATCTATTACTTCCCAAGGCCACCTGAAATTATAATCTCCAAACAGAAGCTCTAGCTATAGGAAAAAGTTGCCAAAGCCCAGTTACAAATCCTCCTGAAGCGCAGAACCAGTGCCTTGTTCCAGAAGAAGATGAATACCCCACCTACACTTAGACCTGAACATCCGTGCTGCTGAAGCATCAGGGAGATGTGGCACACAGCACTGAAAACATTCACTCAAAATGCATCATTTACTGCACAACTCCTCTGTATTTACAGCTATGGAAAAACTACAAGGGAACAAGTTACCAGCAGCAGCTTTCCCCGCTCTGGCCTTCCCCTTCATTCTGTGAGCAGGGCCAATTCAGCTTCTCCCAGCACCCCAGAGAAATGTCACCTTGAAGGGCATCTTTAGAAGACCTTATTTCTTGTCCAGCAAAACAAGCCTCATCAAACAGGTACAATTTAACATCAAACTGAAAAAGATGGAAAACTGTAAATTTTAAGTACATACAGAGTAAAACAAGATCAAAATGGACTCTAGGGATTGTTCACTCACACTTCCTTGGTTCAACAGCTCAAAAGGATGAATTGCACAATGAATCCACTGCTAATTATCTGAAACCAAACAGGAGCTTAATATGGTCCAGGCTGCCCTAACTTCCACCATTCCATGTCTTGCTAGGATTGCATGGACTCTAGCATAAACTGCTCTAATCCAAACACTTTGCAGAATGGGGACTTCCTTTCCCTTCTCTGGACCCAAGGTCAACATCACTGGGTAAGCAGAAGGGAGCAGTATTAACATAATTACACACACAATCTAGAGTTATCTGCAAAAACCCCAAACCTCTGCAGATCAAATAAAGTTTTAGATATCTGTAGGTAACCTCAAGAGAAGTCCATCACACAAACACTTCACCAATAGCCTCCCAATCTCTGACCATCATCACCAGCTCCCTCACCACAAGAGTGAATCCGTTGCTTTCTCTTTGTGCAGATTATTTGACAACATTAAATAACTGACTTTTAAAGATGCTGAATTCATGCACATGAAAATCTATTTTCTTTCCACAATTTACAGCTCAATTTTTGATGGAAGAATAGGATTTTGAATAATTCTAACAACTCTAAATCTATGCATGAATAACTCATGTACAGGCTGCCTAACCAGCCATGCCTGTCTCCAAAGAGGAGCTCTGCTGAAGTGTGGGCAGCCATACCTTGCAGCACAACCAGCAAAAAGGGTTTGTGGCCTTGTCTGATAATTAACAGAAGGGTAAATTCTATCGGGTTTACTCCTGGTAAACCTTTGTGAAAAACATTACAAGATTAAATTTCAGGTGGCCTGAAATTCTACACATATGTAAATATAATGTTATTTTAATGCTTAATCAAGACTAACAAATTTTGGGTAAATTCACTTGCAAACAGCTGATTTCAAAATTATAAGTTTATGACCTCATTCACAAAGTGAGGTGACAAATATTTGTGCCTTCTTATGAATTGCTGATCTACTATACACAGTAACTTCATATTTATCCACCTGATTGTTCCCATTTAATACTTGACTTCTCTTCTGAGACTACCAGTGAAGCTGTCAGGGTCACAAGGTTTTTACAGATGTCCCGTAAAAACTAACAAGCAGAATGAAACACCTACCACCTTTCTTACAAGCCACCTAACAGCTTTATAGTGTGGTTAAAATTTGCCTGATGTGATCAAATTGAAACCTCTGACCTAGTGCAGGGGAGGTTCTCACTCTTATTAACAGTCCCCAGGCACAGCTCCTTACTAGAAAAACAATTTGGTGAGTACTCTGTTTCTCAAACAGTTTTGTCACTGAGTACGGTATCTGCACCAATATTACATAATGCTGAAATAACTCAGTGAGGGAGAAACTCAGAAGAAAACAAAGCCAGACTCAATGGGCCCTGTAAAACAGTCTGCAACTTATAAATAAAATTATCCACTAACAAATTTCTAAGTCTCTATAAAATCCCAGTACTTGGCAAAAAGCACTCCATTTCCCATTTTAAAATCCTCTGGCATAAACTGTCATGCTTTAATTAAACACAGAATGCAAATCACATCCCCAGGAGATAATGCCTCTAGCTGCTTCTCCTTAAATAAGTGTGGAAATCAACTATGGCAGCAAAAGAGCACAGAGAGCAGGGCAACTGTGCAGCCCCTGGGGCTGAGCTGCCCAAATGCCACTGCAAGGGGCAACTCCTGAAGAGTTCCTGGAAACACTGCTTCCAGACAGGCTGCCTGCTGGCAAGCAGCAAGCTGTCCATCTCTGCTGCTGCCCTCCTGACTGACAGCTGCACTGCTGGCAAGCACGACACTCAGCTAGGCTCAGCTCACACGCGTTTGCTGCCTTCGGCTGCAAGCAGAAGAGTCTCTACTCCAAGGCCTTGTCCACACTGCAGCTCCCAATGAGAAAGCCCCTGCCAGTGCTGGGAAATTAGGAGAGCTGTCTTACACAGAGCAAAGAGCTGACACTTGGTACACCTGCCATTTAAAACTACTAGTTGGAGACAGCACCATGCCAGAATGGCACTCCTGTCAAAAACCCTTTTGGTCCAGTCAGTGACTACCTGTTTATTGGGTAACTAAAAAAAACCAGACACAACATGGAAAATGGAATCACACTGGCAGAGAAATACTGTGTGCTTCCAAGTATCATACCAGGACATTCCATATGTATTCATTTTCTCTCCCCCTCAAATATACCAGCTCAGGAAAGTCAGACATGTTTTCATAATAAATGAAACCTGAGGATGGGAACGGAACCAAATTGTGTTTAGCTTATCACACATGGAATGAACCACAACTCTTCCGAGGCAGTTTTTAAAAATAAATGATAAATAAATACAGCTTCCACAGAGACAAGATTTGTTATGTACATGCTATCTAACAAGAGCTAATTCAAGTATCAGGGTGTAAGTATATAACATTATTCTCAATACTGGTAATCCACTGGCAAGGACTCCTCTTTGAGTTTAAACATGATATAAAAGACTTAGGAACTCTGTACTATAGCAGAGAAATGCTCAAGAGTCTTTCTTATGAAAAGAGTTTGTCCAAGCTGAGTGACTGAAGTGAAAAAAGTCCAGCTCATCCTACAGCCCACATCATGGGAAAGAACCAAACATGGGGTATGGATACCTTTTAAAATACACAAAGCACTGTATTCTAGACTGCATTTACTATTTGAATTTAAAAAAATGAAGCAAGGAAAATCTAGTCCACGGCCATGTTTTTCTAGACTGATTGATACTCAGTCTATCCTATCTAGCTATAGAGCTACAACATGCCTAACTCCCTCATCATCATCAGGAACTATTTTTAAACCAATATTCTGTAATTACTGTCCCACATGAAGTGCCTGAATGCACAAACCCTCAGCTTTCTGCGACGTGCCTTTAGATGTCTCAGGGTGGCCAGAGCCACTAGGCAATTCAGTGTCTGACTCCGTGCAGCCATTCAGACCTAGTTAAAGTTGTTGGTTAACTTGGTCTTTGCACTGAAACATTTCACTGATGCTGTCAGCACCACATTGGCTGAGACAGACATGCAGTACCACAGCAAGTAAATGGAGAGTGAGGGAAAAACAAGCTCTGGAGGAAGCATCAATTTCACAGGAAAAACAAACTGATTCCTCTAACAGAGATAAAAAGATGTGAAATGTTAGAGGTCTTTCATCCTGAGTGGGAAAAATAAAGACATTTTCAATTAGGTGTTGCACAAGGTTCAAAAGTTGAGGAAATGTCAAAAGTTCAATCTTTAATAAAAAAATCATGAACATTTATTATTGATGATGCTTAGTGGTAAATATCTTCATATAAAATTCTTAACTGATAGGGACTTATCAAAAATTTTTCACAGGGCAGCAAGAGGAATTTCACTCGAGCATCTGTGGCTGTGTGCACCTTCCTCCTCAGTAGGGAAAAGATTAAACAGTTAATGAAAAAAACACAAAACCAAGACTATGTTTAGGCAAGCATGTCTGTGAATGCTAAACATGGAGATGCTCTGAAGTTGGTGAAGTTCTTGGAATTTCCACACAGGCCATACAGCAGAATACCAGCCCAGCATTAATGAGCCAGAATACCCATGTGTCAGAGTTTTCTTTAATAACTCAGCTATAGAACTGTTCTTCAGGCCAAGATTCTTTTCAGGCTAAGAATCAGAAAAACTTGAATTTCTAAAGGCATTATGTTTTTTGTTGTATTTGTGGTTTTTTTGGTGACCCAAATGACATATTGTGATTGGTACATCCAGGATGTGAACTGCTGGGATTCTAAGCTAAATAGTACAGTTTAAATCACGCTGCAGTTAGCAATACTGGAAAATACACAAATTTACCTTCCTGCATGTGATTTTTGAGAGATGCTGAGCCTAAAAAGCTGTTGAGGATTTCAGCAAAGTTCCTGATATTTTGCTCTTTGGGGCAGGGGGACAACAGGACAGGACACACAACAACAACCTCATCTAGGGACAATAAATTTCAGACGCTCTCCATGAATCTTTGGCCTTCTATACTAACAGTGATGTATGTATTTCTTAGGTTTCTTTTTTTCTTTCACCTTCATTTAGATCTTATTTCCCTGGAAAGCAAAAGAACCACCAATCACTGCAAATCAAAATATTTGCAAATGCTAACATTCAGGCACTCCACGAGAACAAACAAGGATGAATCTTCTCCAAGCACATCCAAAATCCCTTTTGGGTGATTAGCAACACAACTTTGCTGGAGTGAGTCATCAAAAGAGACCAGTTTCATTTGCAAAACACAAATGCTGATCCCAAACTGCCACTGCTACACATGTAGTCTACTTTGGGCAAATAAATGCTATTGCAATATTTATCTGGAAAGATTATATGCTTGTTCTTACAGGTTTTGATCTACTTTAGAATTTTTCTAGCTAAAATAAAAGATATTCTGAACATGTCCATGCACTTTTTACATAAATATAATTTTTTTAAAATTTATAATTACTATACTGTAATAAAATACCCAGACTTTTTCTCTTCAAGTATTTGACACAACTATGAAAAAAAACTAGTAAGCGAATTAGTGCTAAGTCAGGTCCTAGGACTCTGTTTTATGCAATCCCAAGCTAAAATGTAAAAGAAAAAGATGGCATGCTTATTAAAGCCATTTACTCTTGAATTCATTTTCTCTTTATTTGCTCACGTTGTGCCATCACAGTATGGAGACTTTGCTAGATAATCACTTAAATTTATCTCAGAACAAAGTAAAAATAAAAATTCATAGTTTACTTAGTTTTTATTAATATATACATCTCAAAGCACTAAAATATTAAAAATTGAAGGAATAGAAAGTATTTTCTCCTCTCAAATTTGGCTTTTTTTCCTACTTGCTTGCTATTGCAAAATACTTAGCTTCTAATCAAAATAACGAAAGCAGGGCTTCTGTGCTCAGAGGTTTTCATTTGAATAAGCAAGGCAATTTCCATTTCAAATATATGTTCTGCCATGCTTTCACAAAACAATAAAGTGTCATTTCTCATTTAATGCAGATGCCAGGTTATTGAGGTTCTCCAGAAAAACATAAAACCATCTCAGTTTGCCCACTGCTCAGCACAGCAAGATTCCACATCCAGTCTGACGTTTGTCTGCAAAGTTTAAATGTAAAGCCTACCCAAATCCTGGTTTCTATTCTTAAGTCTGACTTGGCATAGAAATTTTCTAAAATTTCTGCATCTCAGTTTCTCCTCTTATTTATTTCCTCACTCACTCAGGGGTATTTATGACCTCAAGTTGGACAGAGACTTTGATATATCCAGACAAAAGATGTCGAGTACTGTTCTTACAGAATCAAGCTATGCACCAGCCAGCACTGTCAGTCATGCAAGGTCTTCTCCACCAGCTCATCTTGTTGGAAGAAATAATGCAGACATTAAAGTGAAACTACAGATCAAAATTTCATGCTGAAGTTCATTTTTAGAAAAAAATCTCCTAAAAAATAACTTCTTTAAACAGCAGAAGCAATTTAGCAAAGTGAGACTGATAAGTTGCTTTGTTTCATGGTGTAAATCTTTAATTTCATTTGCTGCCTGTGTTACTCTGACCCTAGCAATAGTCCATAAATATTTAGGTAGCTTTCGACCAACATGCTTTCAGCATTTGAATACTAATGCTAGCTGCAGTGAAGAAGAAAAGGAATTGCTATAATGGAGACCAGGGAACTAGCTGTGAATATCTAACCTGCTGTTTGTAAGGCACTCTGTTTGCTGGAATTAAAGCAGTCATTACAAGTACACAGGAGCCCATCACATTCTTAATGAATGGTGAGGCTGTCTTGGGAAAATAACAAATATCTTTACCTGAATAAGCATTAATGTTGTAACAACCAGAAAAAAAAAAATCAATATCTGTATAAAGCCCAAGGCTAAGAACAGAAAAACAAGACCGACATGCATACAGATAACCTTACCAGTGAAGAAATCAAAGAGATTCTGGTTTACTCTGCATCTCATCATGCTGCCTGACAGATTATCAACAACTGTAAAAGTACTCTTTGATATTAGTACAGTCAAGGCCCAGGGACATGACCTTCTACTAGCCATATTCCTCCATTCCACAACACCTCAAGTTTATTAGACTTCAAAGAAAGGGTTTGACAAGAACACTGTTGGCAAAGAGTGGTGTGCAATAATGAGGTGAGCCTTCCCCCTGCTCCAGCCAGAACCTCAAGACAGTCACAGAAATTCCCCAGTCAGCAGTTACAGCACCCACCTTCAGTCTCTGACGGGACAGCTCATTCAGTCCATCAGGAGGTACTTCCCAGCCAGCTGGCCAGATCTCTCTGAGACACCAAATGCAGAAGCAATCATTTGCCATTTCCAGCAAAAAAGGGGTGCTGAGCATAAGTAACCATTGCTGCTGAAAGAACAACCATGGAAAAGTTGCCAAAATTCATCTCTACCTTCTCCCAGCTTCTGCCAGAAGCCTCTTCCAGGCTTTAATTCCTTCTTGTCTTGTACTGAAATTGCCTTAAAAATTACCTTATTACATTGCTATGCTTTCAGAACTGCAGAAGGGAATTGAGAACACTGAAGCACAGCTCTGTGTGCTCTAGAAAGCTCTCACCACTTCCCTATGAAAGTAAAAACTCCCCTCCTAAGTTTTAGATGCCATCCTTGTATTTTCTGTGCCTGCTGACCTTGCTCCTTAAGTTCTCTTTTCTTATGCTCTGCTTCTTTCCATAGGGACTATCCAGAGTGATGAATCGAGTATCAAGGACTTCCCAGTCTTTGACAGCCACTAGAATTCACTGATAGTGAAATCTCACCTTTTCCTTTTTGATAATCCTAAAGCTAAATGGAGCCAGGAATTGGGCTCTGCTTTACACAATAGCTAAAGGGGAGCAGAGTCCAACATTTGCCTTTAAGAGTCACTGAAACAAACTACGTTAGTGCTCCCAAATCCTCCATATGCTTTTTCCCTGAAAACTCAAAACTGGCTGCTAAAAATGTCTAAGCAATGGCAAAGTAACAAGTCTAACACTAAATCAGCATTTAAAATTAACCTATTTTCTTCACATCCCATTAGGAAGCATTTGCATATGTGGAAATTACTTAGCAAACAACATTAGTACTGAGCTCATGTCTGGCCTGTCGTAAAAGGCTCAAAAGTGACCTGGCTTGATAAACCCACACCTTACCACAGCCCCCCAGCACATTACTTGTCTCAAAAAACAGAGTGTATTTGTTTGCAGCTTAAGAAAAGGCATACAAATCTTCAAATACCCTTTCCAATTCATCCTCCAAATTGAGTTAGCAGGTTTCTGCAATATAGGAGATAGGACTGTAGTTACTAGCAAGATAATGACTCCCTAAACACTTAAGAATTACAACTTTTTCTCACTTCACACAAATGTTTCCTGTTTGGGCTGCATTGCACACAACTCTCACAAGCCCACTACCAGCTGCCCAGCATGCCATAGTGGGGCATCATTTCATCCTCTGAGTTCTGCTGCATGAAAGGGAGCAAAGCATTCAGCAGAGCTCACAAACAGCATAGCTCACAATAAAGAAAAGTAGGCTATCTTTACCATAAATTTCAGGCACCACAGAGATAACAAGGACACACTGAGCGGGGCAAAGAGCACATTAGTAGGTTGGAAGTTTCATTTTCCTGTTCAAGTGTAGGAGCTCTGTTGTAACTGCTGCTGGTTTGCAAGTTTTCTTTTATAGACAGTTTAAGAGTAAATGCGAACAGCTTTTATTTGCTAGAGTTGCTACTAAAAGGATTTTCATTAAAAGATTTCTTTCCTTGTAAAATGAAAAATCACTTAGGTACTATTTCTCAGAACACATTGATCCAGCAAAGCACAGGTCCTAAATAGACCAGAGCTGCAGAATCCTAACACATCTTTTCAGAACACAAGCCTCTAATATTTGAGCACAAAATCACATCTTTCTTACAGTATTTACACCTAAAATCAGGGTCTAACACCCACTGTTGTCTGAAGAAAAATTCTTTCTAATATTAACACTGCCACAAGACACAGGGGCTCTAAAGTGGAAATTATCAATGGAGAATGAGACTAACATGTAAATACATGCAACCTCTAAAGAAATTGATAAAGTAATCAGTAATTACTGACCACAAGCCCATTTCTTTAAATACCACCCATTTAAGCAGTTTTCAAGGAGATTTAGTGACACACTAGGAAGAGTTAATAGTGAGAATTTTTTCACCTTGAACTGCCTAAGAAGCCAGAAGACAATAATAGCAGCAAACCTTTAATAATGTGATATTCAAAAGCACTCAGCCCAACTGTTTTCAATCCTTGCTTTCAGAAGTAACCAAGTCATTATCAGGCTCAGGCAAAGTTTCCAGCAAAGTATCTATAATACAATATAAAACATACCTCCATTCAAACAGTGCAATATTACTGACTTAGGTGCTTGAACCTACTCCACAAAGCAAATATCTAACAAGTGGGTACACACACACACATACCCCAACCACATATGCCGTTTTTAAAAGCCAAGTTTGGTCATTCAGTATTCAACCCTTTGTGTTCTGAACACACATTTCTGCCCTAAATTTTATTTGTGCCAAACCAATAGGATTTAAACTCCACCAGTATGCTGTCATTTCTCTTTCATAAAGGTTTTGGTGGCTGTCTGTTGCTAATGCAGACTGAACATCCTTTCAGTGCCATATTCTGAGCACTGAGTTGGCAGAGTGAACTGTAAGCCAAGCCTGCAAGTACCATTATCTAAAAAACTGTATGTGTGGTACAGTTTATCAGAGGAAGACTGTCTTTCAAGCCAGTTGCCTTTTACCCACAGTTCTTCAAGTTTAGGAACCCAGCAGCACCAGCAGTGTGGGTACAGAATGTATTAAGCACTTAATCAACAACCTCAGCTCAGAGGAGTCAGAAGTCTGGCTGAACTAGAAGGGAATCATATGTGGAAATCCTCACAAAAACCTGCACTTAAAGTACTCCTGCTGGTGCACTACACAGCATGGGGAAGTTGCACAGCTTAGAAGTGCTGCCTTTCAGGTAAGTACTTATAAGGTCTCTTTTGCTTACCTCTAGAGACTTTTCAGAGAAATTAAGGACTCTAGGACTCTTAAAAACGTGTAGAGGGAGTTGATCATTATGTACTAGCCAACACAGCCTCTTTCAATAAAATGATACCATTAGCCATAGCTTTAGCTATTGCTAACCCTCTAATAGCTGCTGGGACTTGTCATGATCAGTGCAATGCTACTACTTAGCTTTTCATTTTGGAAAGAGCTTTAGGACACTTTGGGGACCTCTAGGTTAGCACCTGTAAACTAGAAAGGGAAAATGCTGGCTGGTAGCTTTGATACCTGCACTCCTTACAGCTTCCCTGCCCTCAATGCTGCATTCCATGGGGCAGTTCACTTTCCTCTGCTGACCAGCACACAGGTAACACTGGCATCTGTGTTGTTTACACCTGGAAGTAAACAAACTGACATTTTTTCAAAGACTTCTGAGTAAGTCCTGGGAACATGCCAGCGTTCACCCATGGTTCATGGCAAGGCACAATTAATAACTCAGTCTTGTGTCACTTGCTCTGCCAGACTATCCTGGAGCTGGAGTTAAATAACTGATTAACCAAAAAGTCATCTCAGTCCACTTACTTCTCACAAAAACAAGCCATTTATGGAATTCACTCTTTTGATAAAAGCCTGATTAGATGATTACATTCAGGGAGGCAATCCTCAAGGATGTTCTCTATGATAGCTTGAAAAAGAAGTTGTTTCAACCTTTTCCTTTGCCAGCACAAACTTTTAATGAAAGTAAATCAAATTTCCCTCAGACCTCTAAGTACCTGAACTGCCAATGATCATCTAAAAATGTTCAGTTCCTCAATCAGTATTCTTAAAAAGAGGAGCTGTTTTCCCAGCTTATCACTGCTAACCTATACTCCACTACCAAAACTGTCCTGGGAGAACTAGGTTTACTTTGTCTTTATACCCATCAGCTGCAGCTCCAAGCTCTCTTTAGCTGCTCTGTTAGGTTTCCATAGCCACAGACACCATCATCTTCTTTCTTCACCAGCAGCCTGTGCTCCTTGCCTGCTCGGGGATTTGATCGCTGGTCTGCAGCCAACTATGACTCTTAACAAGGCAAAGAGGGTTTAGATTTAGGCTGCTACGTACCAGCAGTTGTGACCAGATTCTGTATCAAATACCTCATTAAATGCAAACAATACAACAACATGCCCAGCAGATTTGTCCCGTGCTTAAATCAGGCCAGGCAGACTAACCCCAAGTGTGTAATCCCCCAAGTGTGGGATTAGGGTCACTATCAATTCTGTAAACTACTGTCTTCTCAATTCAGAGACTTAAATTTACTCTACCATACTATTTTCCCCCAAAAGACCTGTAAAACCTTAGATGTCAAATACAGTTTTAGCATCAGAAGTATAAGTGCTGTAAAAGTCACTTGTGTCAGTAAAGTGACATTGCAATACCAAGGCAATAAAATACTTGCTAGTATGTTTTTAAATGTCTCATCTTTTTTTGCCAGAAGCTCCTTGACTCCACACAGAAAACAACATGACAGTCAGATCAGACACATACACAACATTCATAATAAAGGCACTTTACATTGATATAATACTCCTGAAATGGTGTAGTAAGTGACCTTCTCAGTTACCTTTCGGATCTGATTTTGTACATGCAGCTGCTCTAGTCCCTCAAAGGGGCTTTTTCCACTGTGTTTGTCCTTTGTGGTTTTGCACAGCTGCATCACATGGAACAGATACTGTGATCTGCATCTGTGCTCTGCTAGATATGAGACAAGAGACAGCACAATTCTATTAAACTGATCTTTTATCTACAAGTTTCCAAACACATGGTGCTAGAAGATTGCATTTAAATTCAGCACTTAATTCCCTTAAGTCAGCGATTAAATTCTTTAAGGTGTGAATGAGGTGTTAACTCCATTATTGAATTGTTCCATATGATAGAAATATATTTTTTGAAGCAATTGAATTTCATAACGGGCTAATGCTTGAGGACTAAGAATTCAGTTAACCTGAAATATGTTCAAATTACTAGATTTCAAAGCAGATATACCTAAAAGCAAGCATGACACACAAAGTAAAAGAAAAATATACTGTCAAGGTATTTTACTAAATAAAAGCTGTAAACTATAGATTAAGTAACTACCTTAAGACTCTACAGAAACAAGTAGGCAACCAAAAAGTGAACCCGTATCTTTAGGATACAGATTTGTTTTCAAGCTGAAAAATAATTAAAATTGAAGATTAATTATTTTCTTTGTTTCAAACCAGGCATTATTCAGGCTGACTTCAAAGCTTGAATTGTTTGGTTTTTTTCCCCCCCTTGGATGATTACTCTTATTAATATTTCCCCATTGCTTTTGTTGAATTTGTTCTATACTGAATTCACCCCTGAAAAACAAGTTTAATTATTTTGTGCTAGCTTTAACCAAGTCGAACAATCATTTCATAAGTTTAATGTAATATATTCACACATGCCTTTACTGGGTGGCTACACATGCAGAAAAAGCACCCAGCTCTCACGAGAAACTGCAGGCAGGTAACCTGATGTAGCCACAGAGGCAGAGAGAAGGCTGTCATCTCAACACAAAAAACAGTAACAATCTCACAGAGGTAAAAAGAATTTCACTCGTGCCTTAAAGCCCACTTCACATGACATAATGGTTAAACCTCACAGTTCCAAGGGTTCATGCTTTACACTCATCTGTCTTTTACTAAAGTTAAGCTTATACAAGACCCAGTACAAGTCTTGAAGGAAGGGCCGTCCTGTGGCATATCTTGATGTTGAGCATAAAACTCTCCAGTTAAAATTTCTGAATATTAAAATTAAAAATAATAAATTTACTTTCCACCTTCCAGATGTTTATATTCAGCTACATAGCCTGGTTTACACTGTCTTTATTTCTAACCTATCTGTATGAGTACATTTTTCTTGCAGTTCCTGCATAAGAATTTCTGAATAAAGAGGTTGACAGTGATGTTTTTAGATCATGAAAATATTCAAATTGACATCCAGCTACATTTTTCAAAACAGATCTGTAGCTGTACCAATGCAAATCACTTCTGAACCCAATCAGTCTATTATCATATTCATACAAGTTATTTGTTTTACAGACTTGGAATACCTCTGTGGTGGATTTTATTATTTGTTCATTGTTACATTAGCACTGTTCTGCTCTTGGAAGTACCCATGGCATTAGTTGCTGAATCTTTTTCATGTTATCTATTTCAACAAGAAAATACATTGTTTTTCCTGTACCTCTTGAAAATAGCAATAATATATTACAGGAAAATGATTTATACAAAACAAGGTGAAGGGGAGAAAGAAAAACTGAACACTCAGAATATGAGGTTCGAATAAATGACTGAGCTTCATGGTTTTAATAAGCATATAATGGAAGGCAGAATTCAGATTTAGATCTAGATTTAGAATGAGTCTCAACTAGCAACAAAGGGGCGTTGTGTTCTGCCATGAAATTTACCTCTCCCATAATTTAAACCAAGATAAATTTCAGTAGTTTTGAAGTGAATAGCTGATGGAGAACAGGCACATAGATCACCTTGATGGAGATACATGATTTTGGTCCAGCAGTAACAAAATTTGAGACACAACAAATCCTATTACTTTCATGTAAATATGGGAAATTTTAGAATTTGCTACAAGCTGTCAAACAAAATAGTATTCTTAAAAATTTTGAGCAGCTCCTTATGATAATAAAGAATGTTACAATAAAGGGCTGTTAATCTGAAAGCATCACATGAAGCTCCCTTAAGGCAGTCAATGGTCAATGGCAAATCCATCTCCATTTTTTAAATTTAGTAAAGATCCTAATAATTATAGAGAAAAAACTTGTAGCTATTTTTCTACAATCTTCCCTTTAAAAATCTAGAAATCTTCACATCATGCAGACTGATTTAAACACTTCAGTAAGCATTTTCTAGAAACCTTAAACCATGCAAAAAGATTACTGAATTCAGCTAAATACAAGGGGGTTTGTTTTCATGTACAGTTTTATTTTTTTAAGCATGATGAAGTCCAGCATTAAAGAAGTGATTCATTTCAGAGTTCCCTGGTACCTACTCTCAAGAACATAGACTCCTCTAAGGTTAATTTAAAGCACAGAAGCAAACAACAGTCACCTCTATTAAATTCATGTTGTTAATCAAAAGACAGATTTGATTCCACAAAATTTCATGGCCACCCTAAACAGCAGGCAGATCAATTCACCTCTTTGGAATTGTGAAAGAAAGAGATTATGGGCAAAATCCAATCCTCTCAAATTATCCTTTAGGGTAAATTCCAGCCAATTCCATAGAGTGACACAGTGGCTGAGGCCGTAAGTCCACCCACACACCAACTCAAGAGGAGCAGCAACTGCAGATTGCTCAGAACCATTAGAGTAGAAAATCTGTGAGAATCACTCCTCAGGAAAAAGGACCTCAAGTTTTTTAGGGAAAAAAAAAACTACTTGATTTTTCTTTTTGAAGACTTTTCAGAGGATATTCTGTACTGTGTTGCTGCTTTCATTCCCACTAAATTCTTAGACTCCTCTTGTTAGATACTATATAAAACAAACACAACATTTTTATTTAAAAGTACATTTCTCAGTAGCAGTCCCCTCACACAGATTGTTACACAAATAAAATCCAGAGAGATTTGGCTTTCTTAATAATTTAACAATCCCATTTTCAAAGCACACCAGACCTGTCAATTCTCATGTATCATGTTTTACAGAGGTCAGAGTCCGCTGAAACACTGTGCACTATTTTCCCTCTTGGTGGAACCATGCAAAGGATGGTGGTGATATTGCAAACTCAAGTAGATGAAAGTCTCTCTCAGTTATCACAGACAGGACTATATCCAATGATTTTATCCATGTTCCCAACTATCTAAATGATGTTATATAGAATCAAATGACCAATTAAACAAACTAAAACAAAACATTTAAGATGGAAAGGGAAAAAATTTGTCAAGCTGCTTACTGCTATTTGGTGACTACAAACATGCAGAACTCTGGTTGGGCAAGATTTAATTCCTGGAAATATAGCTCACTATTTCCCAGCAGGCAATAGCAAATTGATTTATTTTAATAATCAGGTCTCCTAAATAAATTAAATTTAAAAATTAGGAATCCATTCACATTTTAAAAGAAAAGCAACTAGAATATGCAAGCCAAATAAGGAATGAGAGACATAGACAAAAAGTCAACTGCATAAATACAAGCTACAATTGAAGGTCCACATGCTGAGCTCAAAGGGGTCATGTGGCTATTTATTAGTCTAGAAGTGGCTTGAGAAGCAGCAAACCATATGTCAGGGGACACAAGCCAGTAGAAGAGTAATTGTCTGCTGAGAGTAAGAATGATGGAGACATTATATCCATGACTTCTCCAATACAGATTAAATGAGATAGATACTATGAACAAGAAATTGTACTTTCTGTAGCCTAAAATTCACTTACATATTTTGCTGTTACACTGACCAAGACCATATTACCATGGTTTAATCTAACCTCGATCATAAATCTTCATCTTTGGCAGAATTTAAAACTGAAGATTAGACTTAATATGCATATCCTTAGCTAGGATACAAGGAGATTTTTTCAAGGATATTTCCCAGAATGAATCATCATCAGAGAAAGTTCTTTTCACTTATTGCACTAGTAAAGATATTTGGAATTTAAACATACTGCCATTCAGAAGATAATTGTCAGATAACGGATTGAGATAGTGCTTATCACTTTTCTAAGTAACATGGGTTGAGCTAATGAAATCTGTGCATGTACATTTTATACCCTGCTGAATCCAATTTTAACTAATTTCCATAGCATGTTGAGTGGCTCTACCTTCTTATTTGCAGAGATGTTCCACATCCAGTTCAAGAACATATTTAAGTTTCTAGATTTCAGAGGAATGGTAGTGCTGAAAACTGCAAGTTTGATTCCTTGGGGAACTGTCTGAATTTGTTTCATAATGTTCATCTCATTGATTCAGTTCAACATTGAAACTGTACGTCTATACATGACTCCTGTATGATGTTCACAGAAACTGCTCTGAACTCTTTTGCATCTCCTAACCCAGACCACACATACATTTCAATAATTACAGAGTATATGTAGAAGAATACTTTAAATGCATGTTTTATGGCAACAAGTTACTTTCATAGCACAGGTCCCAAGTTACTGCTGTTACATGTGGTGATTTTAAAATATCACGACAGGCTCCTCTGTTGCTCCTGTTACTGTTTCCAGGGTAACCTACATTCTGCTCAAGTCCATACAGTGCAGCTACTGTCACGAGAGACCTCATGCCTGTACCTCAAACAGATGAACATTTAATGTGCTAAAGACTAGCTCCAATTCACAGTTTGTAGGGTTTTTTGTTTAAAAAAAAATCCCAAAACCTAAACACAAAAATAACAGCCAGCCTCTACAACTGTAGGATTCATGTCAGAATTTCACAAGAAAAGTCAAGAATGATCTTTTCTGCCTTTACCATCTTTTTCCTCTTCCTCCTTCCTCAGCATCCTGCTCATCAAAAAAAAAAAAAAAAAAAAAAAAAAAAAAAAGTACATGTTTACCTTGGTCAAATATCTGGATGCTACTCCTCACCAGGAGAGGAGGATGTGGGTTTCAATGCAAATAAATGAAGGTAAAAAATCAATTTATAAGTTTGCACTTATCTGTGCCTCGCCTCAGTTAGTTGCTGTGAGCACAGACAATACATACATCAGAAGTCGGGTCCTAAATGGTCCATGGCCTGGTTACACGGATAAAAACAAAACACCTTCAAGTCAGAGATCACTTAGTTGTCAGCTCTTTGAAACACCAAGCTGCATTAGCCACTACAGAAAACAAACCCATTTGATCTCCAAACAAACAAGATGAAACTGAGCTCAGCCAGAAGCACAAAGACTTCATACGTCATTATTCAACCCAAATGCACTGCTTTGCAAGACCATGTTCAAGGCATGGCCACGTCAGTAGAACTCTTCAGACTGTTCAAGCCGAGCACATTTTGAGAAATAAGTTTATCTCACAGCTAGGAGTAGCATGAAAAGCTAGCAAATTCCCCACAAAAGAATGGAGTTAAAAACAGAATATGCCAATGAAACAGTATTTCTAGGCAATAAAACAAAGGAGAAGCAGGCCACTTCCCCCATAAGCAGAAACCAATTTTGTAAAATACTTCAGTGCTCTTCAAAATACTCCTGAAGCAAACATGAAGTCACTGTGCATGAGAAAGGATCATCAGCAACTAAAAAAGTGAATGAAGATGCTGAAAGCTCCTAGTCTGCAGCTGGCTCCTCTGCTCATTGTTCACCCAAGTTACACAGCCAGCAGGGTAGCAAACCCTCCAAACCAAATTAGAACATTTGCTTTGCACAATACCACAGGGAAAAAAAAAAAAAAAAAGAAAATATTAAATACAACACCACTGATCTACTGAGAATAAGGCAATTCCCAAGTGCTGCTGATGGAGTGTGAGGAACAGCCAAGGCAGGGAGTTTTGCTCTATTTCAAATAGCTTATTAAACACAAATCTAATGTCTTTCAAGAAATTGCTTTAGCTTTGTAGAAAAAGCTTGCTTTTTTTCTGAAGTCTGGCTTTCCATGATAGCTGTAGCACTAAGATGGCCTTTATTAAAACTGTTCTGCACTATTCTTTCATTTGCAAGAAAACAGCAGCCATGAACACCTAGAAATCACAAACCATTTCTGCAAGAATTAGGATCCTATATGGCGAGTTCTTTGGCTTATCATCCAAATGCAGTGTGCTAACATGTATGTATATATTCTTATATTTAAAACTATAGCCAAGGCTAGACATAGTTAGAAGACAAAAAAGAACAAATCTGTTGGTAATTATTTAGCAGAGGCTTAGTTACTATGGTGATGAGTTTTCTATAAGTACCATAGTCAGAGACAGCACCAAACATTTTTGACACCATATCCTTATTTTTCCATTATGTTTAGAAATATCTTTGTCCTGCCCTAATGCTTTTCTAACTGACCAAAGTGTAAAAGGGACTTTAAGAGAGAGATTTGACAGGTGGGAAGTGCTGAGTGGAAAGGGGTTGTAAAGAAAAAAGATTTTTGATTATTTGAATGTTTTAACAAGTGAATATTAAGCAAATACACTACTGAATTAAGCATCAACACTGCTCTATTCGTTAGAAGAAAATATCAACTGAAATGAAACATAGGAAAGAGAGAGTAGATTTTAATATTGACTAAAATGAGCACTCATGCTCTTGACAGTCGTATGCCCTAAATTTTATTACCAATACTTACTATGACATCGGCACAACTGCGGCTTTAAGCTCAAGTCCAATAGGCAGGCCTGCACTAAGGAGGAGTTTTGGACTAGATTAGTGCTCAAAATCTCTGTAACAGTTAGGGAAATTTGGAATTTTATTTGCAACTGGTGGTTTGAAAGACATATGTGACACCATTGGGAGATATTTCCAGCTGGCCCAAAGGTGGCAGCATCAGCTCTGAACAGTTCTCCTGTCAGTCATACCCACTTTCCCATTTCAAAGTCAACAAAGTGCTCTGAGCTGGGTTTTCCTAAGGTTTTGGGTGGGATAAAGATATCTGACTGCCAGTTATCCAGGCAAGCTCCCTTCCTAAAATAATGCAAGCTAGAGCCTGGAAGTAACATTTCTCACCTGCCGACCTATCCCCCAACATTTCAATTATGCTACTTGTACAACTTCATCTTCAGAAGTCCTTGACCTTGGTATTCAAATTCAGACATGGCCAGGTAAGTTAAGGCTGGGGGCTTGGGGGTGGGGTTTTCTTTGTTTTTTAATGATATTACCTTCATCACTTGCAAACTTTCTTTCCACATAGGATGACAATGGATAGGGCTGTCTGTCAAGCTAGAAGCGCATTAATTCAGATTAACAAAAACTCAACACAGTACTTGTCCACTAGACCATATTGCAACTGTATTTTGTGAGAGGATTAGCTGTTCTTTACTCATGCTTCCTAGAAAAATAAATAAAATAATTAGAAGCAGGGAAAGCTGTTTGCAGAGAGCACAGAGGTCCTGAGCAGCCTGAGCTGCAGCTGCCGTGGCTGGGCTGGCAGGATCCGGCCCCACGTTCTAATATTAGAATGGATTACACTCGCTGCACCGACACTGCTTTCCTCATCTCATTGAGACAGACACTTGGCATCAGAAGCAACATACTAGCTCAAGCATGTGCACATCACCATAACAAACTGGCATATGGCTATTTTCAGAAAATCTGCATTTGGCACACAAGGTGAATAATGTTTCTGGATTCTAGCATGTGACCTTTCTGACACTGGAAGGAAGGAATTTTGTCCTAGCCCTCCTACTGGGAACTGACTGTAACCACCTGGGAACAGTTAAAGGTTGAAAATGCTGTAACAAATGAGGCCCATTCTCCCTCAGCATCTTGCTAAATTCAAAAGCAATGTGTAAAAAATACATGGTCCTGTTCTTGCCCCCTGCAATGAGCAGTTCCATGCATCCTCCTTAGAAAGGCGAGAAACCCTTGCATACATATTTTTCTAAATAAAGTTGAATAATTATTTACTACTTCGAATTGTTCACATGTGTACATTTTGATATCCTTTTAATATGAGATTATTCTGTTGTAATGTGAAAGGTAAAACTACACATAAAGAAAACAAAAAAGCAGTGGCCACAGCAACTGTTTTTGCATTTCTTGCCATCTCCCATCTGTGTGGGGTGGAAGGCACCAAATGCAACTGACCCATTTAACATCACTTACAACCTCTGTCCTCTGAACCTTACTTACCTAAATCCTCAATGACAAGATGGTGTTACTGTTACTGACCAATATCACTGCAGTTTTACTAAAGATTCTCAAATGTCAGCCTGCTGATATGCTACTAATTAATGCTCTTTGCAGATCATTTTAGAAAAGCCAAGCACTCCGCTGATCCAGCTTAGCTCCTATTACAGCTGGCTTTTCCAGGCAAGCTTGACATCGCCTGGTATTGGAACCTTTAAACCATTTTTGGCTGCTTGGTACATGAAGGACTGTATTTGCCAGGACTCATTTCACTGTTAATTAGAGAGCATGATATCTTTTTCTGCATATTGATGTAACTCAGAGCAGGAACAGAAGATTTTGAATCCAAGCTATGAAAATATCCAACATGACCAAGGCACTGGGCGCATTACACTTCCTCTTTCCCCAAACCACAGTGACACTGGGTTTGATGCTAGCAAAGGAGCAATTTTAGCTGGAATTTACTCTCTCCTCAAGTGGAGAAGGCAAAACACATCCTCTCACTGAAGGGGCACTTCTCAGGTTCGCAGCCAGCTCAGTAAGCTGTACTACTGAGCACTGGAATTGGGAGCATCCAGACATGAACCTGAAGTGAGGGAGAGGGGGAACAGCTCATCTTTTTCTCATCTAATTAAGTACAGGAAGCATAGACCCCAGGAGAAGGGCCAGCAATAACAAGGAGCACAGCTTGGTGAAAGCATTATCGAGCCGCCAACTCAGGAAATGGCTATGGTTTGGAAGCCAGTCTTACTCATCTGGACCAAACTGCCTTCACGACACAGACCAACATGTCCTGTCAAAGAAATGCATGAGCGAGTTTAATATCAAGACATTTTTTTTCTTTATCATCAATTATCATAATTTTTCATTTTGTAATAAGCAACACATTTTTCCAGGTACTTTCTGTCCAGGTTATCTGGCCTGTCCCATGCTTTGCATTTCAAATCAATTCTCAACACTATACTGGTTACTGGTCACAGAAAAAGCTATCATCCCTTCAAAAACCATATGCTTAGTGTGCACTGGCATTTTTAAAACTAATTTCCTTACTTCTTAAATGCCTCTCTACCAACTCTTCTAAAGTATTTCCTAATCACTGGTTGTCATTTGTCATTCCTACAACACGAAAATGACACCCTCATATAAAACAGTCTTTTGCCTGTCTCAGAAAACTGAAAGAACTTTGCCCAAGATTTATCCTTTTATTTGATGCACTGTGACAAAATTATTTCAAGGGTTGTTTTTCAGTTGAAAGGTTATTTTGCAGAAGTTAAATCAGATCATGTAATTGCAATCTAATTACATTGGTCTTATCAGTCTTAAAGAAAGTTCTACTGATTCAACTTTATCAAAAAACACAACAAGAAAGAAACACCAAAAAAGCACAGATTTTTTTTTCAGCTTACATAGAAGTACCTCTAAGTTCTTAAAAAAAAAAAAAAAAAAACCACAAAAGAAAAACATTCCACTGTCACCAGCCAGTTCTTGGCTACTACAATATTGCCAGGCAATGGTGACACCGGGGCTTGGGAACAGCCTTGGCTCTGCCACTGTTTGTTGGCTGCACAATCAACACAGATCAATTTCAGGGATCTCTAGCACTCTAACTTCCAGAAGAGTGTTAATTATTAGCAGTAAGTGAAGGACAGAAAGGCATAGATATGGAAAGAAATCCAGAAGATATAATAGAGAACTATGGAAAGCACCCATGCAGGAAAGGCATGGCTGGCAAAGTTAAAGCATAGAGGGTATGCAAATGAACAAATGTCTGGCCCAGCTTTTTTGAAACAGAATTCAAATTTCAAAAGGTGCTATGTTCACCCCTGGAAAACATCTCTGCTTCCCTAGTGCTCATAAAACCTCCACTACTTAATCTGATTATGACATCCATCTAATACAAAATGGTATGAGCACAATATTGGCTCCCACAGGACCCAAGAGAAAAAGTTGTTCTAATTTTTTGTACAATTGTCATTTTGTCTTTAATTTGTCATTTATATTTATTCGTGTTGCCAAAGAGTAATGAGAATTGAGAAAAAGACAACTGAAAGTGCTCACCTGATTCATTTTAAATCACTGAAACAGCTGTCACAAAATACTGAAATATCTTTCTCTTCTTTCACTCCGTCTAAACTAACATAATGCAACAGGAGGACTATACAGGAAAACCAGTAGAGTTTAAAACAGTAGCATAGGTGACACCCAAGATTTTACAATCTGGTTCTGAGTGGTATTGTTAATTACATTAGGCTTTGTGCAGGCTTTAAAAAGACTTCTTCCATTTTCAACTCTTATGCTGTATTCACTTCTCTTCCTGCACTATGTCTTTATATTGAAATGGAAAATTTGAACTGGCTTTTAAAGTGATTTATTGTGAAGAAACAAGCACATGCTAAGCAACCATAAGATTAACTATGTGAATGTAAGACAAATTCAGCTTCTCTCTCTCTTCACATTTTACTTAGAACTGTCATTAAAACAATGCGAAAGAGGCAAATAGTCTAGTTTAAGTATTCAAAAAAACCTGAAGAGATGACAGATCTTCATCAACACATAAGGGCAATATTGAGTCTCCTGATGAACTTAACTAAATAACCTCCTAAGCACACAATTGACATCCAAATATTTTTAGCTCTGCGTTCTGCATTTCTAAGTGTTTTCTAAACAATCTACATTGCAATCAACAATAAAACCACAGCAAGTACAGCTGCTGCCTCCTGTGTAATACAGATACCCTGTGCACACAAATCACTATTGCTACCATGTAAAATAAATGTATGATTTATTTCACATATATAATTCAGCTGAGCGAGCTGCAGCAAGACACTGGAACCCACTCAGCTTTGTATTCCCTTTTCACCCCCAGCAGGCCTTCAGTGCCCCAAACACCAAGTACCACAGAAAGAATTAACAATTCTGGCCAGTCCTGAGGAATAACTTCATCTCGCAGCCACATTCCCGCCATTGCTCACCCCACAAACAGCAGCTGGCAGGGAGGGAGCAACACACTGAGGAGCTGCAGGAGAAAGGCTGAGCATGGGGCAAAGGTTCCCATCACAGACCACATTCCTCTTGAGTGCAGTAGCTGGGTTTCTTGTCCATGCCCTGCATCCATACAGAACGTATAAATTCCCATGTCCCTGCGCACACATGCAGGCAAGTCTGTTTTCCTGTCAAATCATTTTTTAAATTGTGCACTCGCTAAGCAAACCTGTGTAAACAATCAAATCCCTAAGTGCCAGAAGAGGAAACACCACCCATGTACCAAATGGAGGAGAACTGGGATCCTGCCTGGAATAAGTCCAAACCTCCTTCTTCCTTTTCTATATTTATACCGGGTGCTATGTGTAAGAAAAGGAATTAACAATCTGTCAACTTGCTTTTACGCCTTTTGATGCTCAAAGAACTGCATACAAAACTCAAGTAACCACTGCCCATTGATTGCTTCAACCCTTTAGTTTTCTTGCTTTTCCCCACCATGAATGAGATTAAGAGCATACCAGCTCTTAATTATGCTAGGGAAAACCACAAAGTCAGCATCAGGAACTTTCCTGGCATAGCACTCTCATGTTAGCTAGCTGTCAGCTATAGGAAAAAAGTAAATTGGCAGGGAACTGCTAAGCCACATTCACTTGTAACTCCATCATGAGAGTGAGGAGGGACCACTGTCAGGTTCTGCATGTTAAACTATCCTGGAATGCTCCAGTCTTCCAGCTTTACAACATATGCGATGTGGATCTTACGACTTTGGCCAAAATACAACTCAGCACACGGCAAAGAAAGCTGGCCCTGGTCAGTCCAAGAAATTCACTGACACTGTCCCTCCACTCATTTTAAATAGTTTAGACCATGCTGCATACTGCTCCAGTTAGGCTCAGTAATTTCACACATGATGTTTCCAAATCTGTCAAATGACAACTAGAACAAAACCAGCAAATATCAGACAAGTATAAATAGTGACATGAACAAAGATGATAACAGACTAAAATTTCAACTAGCAAGCTCATAAACTTGTCTTTGTAAGTGGTTTAATTCACAAGAGAAAGTCAGCCTTTAAGCAACTCACCAGAAACAGAAAATGCATTCAAGACAGTCACCAATGATAAGTCTATGCTAGACTAAAACCCATTTTCTTTTGATTTACTGTATGAAGAACCAAACAGATACACACATCTGAAAACACATGCACATCTAGCTACAAATAAAGTGTATTTTTTAATATATATGTGTACACATACATATAAAGTAAATATCTGGAGATGCATTTCATGCACACAAAAAACAAGTTCACTCAAACCAGCTGGTTCTTCTGGAGGACAGTGGCAGCCAGCATAAACCTTTTACTCTGTCTCTTATCCTCTCTGAGCATTTGGTGTTCCAGAAAACTTCCTATACACCAGCAAATGAATTTTTATTGCTTTTTGTATCTATTCAGATTGTAAACAATATACAGTGTATAATCAAAGACAGAAGTTTAGGACAAATGAAAAGGGCATCCTCAAGCAGGTCACTTCTGATTCTAGTGTTTGCTTCACTCTAAAATACTGAAATGTTAATTTAGCCATTATTTTGAAATCTCTGACATGGTGATAATTTGAGCCTGTGTGTAGTCACAAATCTCTTCATTTTAGTGCAGTCAAAATATACAGAGGTCTTTAGAGCAAACAACAAAGGTTGTACAATTTTCTAGGCTGATTTTCACTTTTCTATTATAAATCCAGTTATTTATGTTCTGCTATAGTGTCCTTCATCAGTTTAGAAAAAACTACTTCATGCATATCCCTTAAATGTCTCATATTCCACAACTGAAAAGTTTGTTCAGCCTGAATTGTGCTTTACATTTTATCACTTTTCATCAAGAACTTTTCCCAAAAGAAAAAAGTCTCCTTCCTCCTACAGAATAATTATGAGGCGGTAGCTGAAAACCTGGCTGTAATAGTCTAAAGAGAAATAAACCCACTTTACCTGTTTTCTTTTTTGCTGTTTTAGAAATTACATGGTCTAGCTTAGCCGTGCATGGCAAGTCTGTATTTGCATAGTTCCTAATCCCAGAGATAATGTTATGGTCTCTGGGGTGTCACTGGTTTAATGCAAGTCATTGGAGAATGGTATGAATAATCTCTGCAGTGATTTCACACTGAATTTGTAATGGTATGTAGCAAGCAGACAAAAAAAAATGGACAGATACACACAATATTTTATCTTCCTTCCAGAAAATAAATTGTAATAACATTTGCAATATGCTCACAGACAGAACCCTAGGCATAGAAGAGAAGTCTTACAACAAAGTACCTAAGATGGAAAATAGTATAGCTTGTATTGAAATCAAAATGAGCGTTTTGTCCCAGACAGCCAAAAAAAAGCTATTAGTTACATAAAGTTACAATGAAATCTGGAAATTATGTTCTTTAGTAACTATATTTATCTTAGCCATAACAACATAACAACAACCAACATCAAGTTCTTTGTATATGATGATTCTGTGCAAATACAAAATACTATTGTGTTTAGCTAATATAGGAAAGAGAATGATATTCAGTGTTCTAGAAAGTTGTTTGTGTCTCATTTATAATCAATTTTTCTCTGCAAAGAGAAATATAAATCTGTTTTATGCTTCCTCTCCTATTCTTGTTTCACTCTCCCTTCCTTTTATACTTTTTTATTTAATCTTTTGTTTGGGATGTTTGCTTTATGAGGCAAAAGAGACGGCAAGGGAAAAAGACACATACAATGCAATGAGCTGTTCCATTGTTTCCATTATTTCATGTGTAATAGAGTCAGCGCTCTCAAAAATTATTTGCAAAATAAACTAGTTTTGGCAACAACCTAAGCTGAGGGAGGGGAAAACAAAGAAAATTGTGTAATACATTTTTTAAAATTAATTAAGTTAGCCTAGGAACACAGACACAGTAATACCATTAACAAAAACTTACCACAGAATTTCAGGAGTTCTGACTGAGAATTAACTGAGTAAAAATTCACTTTTCTAAATGAGCATCGTTGGAGCATCTTGGACATCTTTAGAGCATAGCCTTATCTATTCTGCTTTTGGTTATTTCCCACTTACACTGCTTCACTTAAACTCTAGTAACCCAAAACCAGGCCATGGTTCTACCTCTAAGTATTTTTATATGGGTATGACAGAAATACAAGTTAGTCGGTGTATCTTGCTACCATGTGCATAACAACTCAGAGCAAGAATTTCTAAGGACTTAGTTTCTCCTTATTGCATGATATTAACACAAATTTAGATTACAGCCTGGTTAATGATGCAAAACTGTTAACAACCCTCTTTAGACATTCTTCTCCACAGTATGAAGTCATACATGCCTGAGCAAGTACAGATGCCCAAAAGTATCTGTCCTTGGAGATTGTTGGAGCTGTCACGATAACCAACTCCAAGGATCACGTTCTCCTACAATATTAGTGTTTCAACATTTCACATCAGCTTCCAACTAAGAAATGATATTTTGCAAACTAACAAGTGGGGCTTAGAGAAAAAAAAAAATTACTTAATCCATCATGTATTTCTCAGAAAAATAACTGAAAAGTGACTGATAGCAGCTTTGAATCATACTTCTCAGGTCAAGGCTGTGAGACAGTTTCTTTAATTCACAGAGGAGACAGGTCTCTCATGGGAATGCACTATCCAAATATACTCTGTCTGGAAAGGCCCTTGCTCCACACAGTAGTATAGTTCTGATGATCTGTTTTCCACCCAGTAACACCCATCAAAATTGGGCTACAGGATGAACAAGACAGCTGGCTGCAGGAGGAAGAGAGAGATAATGACATGAGGCAAGGGAGGAGGAGTATGTTCTCCTTGAGCTTTCCCAACTCCAGCAAGCGGGAGTATCACAACATTCTCCAGATACTAAAACAGAGGATCTCTGTTAGAGGTATTACAGAAAATCTAAATATAAAAAACATGGACACTTGGGAGTATTCTGAGAAATAAGCATCCCACTATATCATTTAATTGTGATTTGAAACACCAGCAAAGGCCCCTGCTGATGCCAGTTATGAGCTTTAGGCACAGCAGAGCCCAGCAATTCACTTTCCTGTGCATGAGTGTATATCTTACTTTAGTGTTGCTCACATAAAATTTTGGAAAATCCTAGTATTTCTACAAGGAGTTGACTTTAATAATTCAGAAAACATTTTTAATTTCTAATCTAATTTCTGATTTTAATGTTTATTGGTACATCTAACCTAAATTACCTAAGATCTTATAAGCAGCTCATGTAGAAATGACCTCTCCACTTCCAATTCATCAAGTTTGTAATATGTTTACTTTTTACTATATACCTATAAAGCACAGAAGAAATTTAGGATCTGAAGAAAAAGCCATCTGTAGCAGGTAAATTTCTATTACCAGCCTATACTAAAAAAAACCTCTATTTTAAAATTAGGATTCCTGTCCAATAGACTTATTTGATTATTACTTCACTCAGACAACTATTTGTGAAGAGAAATCTAATTTTTCTGTTGAAGCAATAAGGCTGAGATGATCTAAGTGACAAATTAGGTTCTGTAATGTTCAAATTCACATTATGCCATTTTTTAAAATCACAAAAGTTTGGAAAACAGCTACTATCACAGAACCAACACAACCTTACATTGCTTTGTGTTTTTGATGGGTATTTCTTTCCACTAACTAAATTAAATTTGGACTGCTGACTACGAAAGCAAATCAAGACAAACAACCACACAAATCTTCCATTCAGCTAGGAAGAGCAATAAAAATCCTCAGGAGCCAAAAACTTCCCTGTTAATGAAGTACACACATGCAATTCACGGAAGTGCACAGTGACAATAAAAATACATGTATAACCTGTAATATTGTTTGGAAAAATTACAAATTAATTTCTTTTTAACACATGCACTCCCACCTGCAGCACAAAATATCACAGGGAAAAAAAGTGAAAAAAGACGCAAAAAAGTGTTATTAAAAACACTTTAATGTTTATTAAAAACACTCTGAGGTCTTTCCTGATGGTTACATAAGTATTGTAAAAGCAAGATGTTCTTGGCAATCAGCAGAGCTTCACTGTGCTTGCTACACTGGTTTCATTAACTATTACATCACACTTAATTTCCATAATTGGCTTCAACTTCACTTTATAAGCTAGTCTAATTTAGTTTTTATGCATATTTTAATTTAATACAGTTTGTTCTTGACTGTAAACCCTTCATGGGCCACATATTCATCCTGTACTACCTCATTTAGAGCTTTCCCTAAGAGCAAAACCAAAAGGACAAAGACCACAGTGTCTAGGAAGTGACCTCTGGCAGCTGGAACTCTTGTCCCAGTCCCCATCACACAGATATTTGACTAGCAAAACCTTCTCATTTTGTGCACTCAAGACAGAAAGACACGCTCTCCCCAGAAAAAAAAGAAGAAGAAAGAAAGAAAAAAATACAACTACTAAGAGTTGTATTACTTATATTATTCTATTCTTCCACAAATCTAGGTCTCTGTACTAATTCTCTTTTCCTCACATATGAGACAGTTTGGCTTTTTAGCCTTAACCTTCTTGACTTCACTGTATATTTCAGTACATTTTCACTCTTTCATCCAGATCCATAGTTAAACATTATCAAATATTCAGGGACTTGGGATTTGGCACATCAGACTCCACGGAGCACCCGCTTCTCCCATAAAAAACCCTCCACTTCTTGTCCTCAGCTTCACTCTTCAGCTACCCTCAACATACCCATCTGCTCTGCTCTCCTGATTCACATCTCCTCCAGATCTGCTTTCATGCTGACAGCTGTAATGATGAGCTAACAAAGGTCATTCATTCTTTTATGCACTTCTCCTTCTACCGCTCCACTTTTACTGAGTAAATTCAGAATGTTTACTGATCTAATACATCCAGTTCTCACCTTCTTTCCCCATCTCCACTTCTTTTATACCCTGTTTCAAATGTCTAAAATTAGTGATATCTCCTGAGGGAAGAGCACACACTTTGTTAGCTGAAGCCTGACAAGTTTGGTAGCACAGCTTTTGCAGATCCAACATCATCCACGATGCTCTAACACATAGAATGAGTGAAAACGTGACACTAACATAATACAGAGCCCAACAGACCTCACAGTCACTGCCTCTCAAAACCCAACTGCACACTGAGGAAAGCACTGATCTAGAAACGGAGGAATTACTTGGATGGCTTTGTTATCTATCCACTATGTATCAAACCTCACCCACCTAAGAGACACAGATGCGGTCTGTGCTGGGGAAATGTTTACTTTACTAACATGATTAAGCTCAGTAGTTACTCAGATGTAAGTTCTTTGCATAACTAGGCCTCCAGCTGCTACTTGCATTAAAATAATGGGTACTTGCCCCCTTCTCCAGGGACCTAATGAAACCACAGTGGAAGAAATTGCCACGTAAGAACCAATTCCTATGCACCTCTCTCCATTTGAGTGATCCACAATCTGACAATGCTCATCAGATCAGGAACAAAAGTCTTGGTCCTTAGTAGGAATTAGTAGGTTTTCATGAACCTTTGGACCTTTGAATTGGAGACTGACATTTTCAGTAGCTTATTGGCTTCTACAAAGAAGCCAAATATTTAAAAAATACAAAAAAGAGAAGCTTGTGATGAATACAATTACATTATGTATCAACTTTCAGGAAAAAAAAATCTTTATTCTTGGACTGAATGTGATCCAGCCACAACAATTTAATATTTCCCAGTAATCCTCTAAATCTTAGATTTGTACATCACGCAACCCTCAGCACTTCCCAAATCGTTCTGAAAATAAATAGGTCAGGAGTCATATTTATCTGTTAATATAATAGTATAGGGCTCAGATTATGACAGGGACACTGGGAAACTGGCCACAGAGTCACTCTTTGCCATAAGCCAATAACCCATCAGCAATGACACGCACAGCTGACTGAGCTGGTTTTGGGAACAGAGTTGTGGCAGATCTCTGAGCACTCAGGGACCATCCTGATCTGTCAGCAGAATCTCATAATGATGGGAGATGCAGGGATGTTTTATACACTGTCCCATTGTCCAACTATTTTTTGCAACTAAGAGGGAAAATTATTATACAGTTTGGTAACTGAGTTCCCACATAAGATTTCTACTTCACCAATTCTAGCTCTGATTAAACATGCAAGTAGTTTTAAAGGGGTAATTTTGAGTAAGTATGAGCCACACAGTATGGTTCTAGATTTGAAAAATCTTTACTTGCATAAACTTTATCTATACCCTCCTGAAATAATTAGAATAAATTTACTCACTAGCTTTAGTGGCTTTAGAATCAGGGGTCCGATTTACAAGTGGTCAAGACAACACAGAGTTACTATGCTTTTATAGCAGTCCTAAATTATTTCCCATTACAAAATAATTTCTTCTTCCCGGCCTTGTCCCGTCCCCCAAGTACTTATTAACCAAAGGTTTGAAGCTGAAGATAAGCCATCAAGTAATAGAACCTTAAAGCAGTTTTTTTATGCTATTTTTTTCTCACTAAATTTTCACAATGCCTAAAGCCCTTCACAAGTCAGTATTATTCTGTTGCATTTGTCTCAGATGTAAGGGTCCCTAGAGGGAATGGCAGACAACAAGAAAGATATTAAATCACAACAAAAATCATCAGAATAGGTTAGACAGACTTGCAGGCTATTTCTGTAGCATCACAGAAGCACATCCTATTTCCAATACCAAAGCCCACACCAAAAGGGGTTTTCCTCCTCAGAAATTTAAAAACCTTTAAGCAATTTATGGGTACAAAGACTTTTGCCTGGATCCAGTTCAGCAGAGCAGCAATTCCTCAATCTGAGTTAAGTGGGCTCCTTTCTCATCACCAGCAACAGACTCTGCTCATTGTGGCTTCTGCGCAGCAGTAGCTTCCTGTCCTAGTTCTTGGCAGAGGGAGCTGCATTCTGGCAGGATTTATGCCACTTTTGTAGCACTTGACTTTCAGCCATTGCAGCACTTCAGATACCAAACAGAGCCCTTAGACAAGAAACTTAGAAGCTCCGAAGTCTCTTTTGTGCCACAGAGTCAGGTACTTCATTCTAGTGCATGTTTTAGTTTCTTTCTAAATCACAACTACCCTCTGGGCAATACAGGACACTTTATCCACTGTCAGTTTTTCAGTGCTTCCAAAAACAGAGATACACTTTACGAGCCAGTTATTTCTTGGGCACAGTATGTAACTCGTTAGAGCATACAGCACCCTGGGAGACCAGCAGCTATGGGATTTTCTGATTTGCAGAAAGAGATCAAGTGACAGTTCCAAACTCTGAGCAAGCAGCAGGGCACTTCATGCCAAGCTCCTGGACAGGGTCCCATCTGCCTTCCCTGTGCCTCAGAGGTCAGCCCTAACCTGCTTATCCCTCTGTTATCTCACTCAGCCTCTCCAAACCTGAGGCAGCCAAACAGGATCGAGCTGTGAAGTAGGCTAAGGCACAAAAACAATTCCACTTTCACACAGTGAAATCAAGCACAAGCAGCTAAAGGGGAAAGGACACTGACGTAGCTGCCAAGGGCCTATCAACCTTCAGACCTTTTTATCAAAGGCAAAAGTAGATTCTCCAGAACTTTCAAGCCTCAGAACAGCTTCCCCCACCTCCAATAGCTGTGTACTTCAAGAGGACACAAAGTTGAGGCTGGGTGAGATCTTTCAGCTCAGACTGTCCTCTCAATTCACAAAAGGAAAAGAATGTAGGAGTAACATCAGGATTTGGTAACATGGCAATAAATTAAGTTTTTAAGATTTGCCTTCATAACATCAAACTGTCTGCAAGCTTTTTAAGGCAAAGTATTGCTGATGCTTCTAGCAAAGCCAATTTTTAATTAGTTTTTAGTCCTTGATTTTTTTTAACCCTTTTATTGATTTGAAGCCCTACATTTCACTTATTTTAAAGCAATAAAAGTTCCAGTTATAATGCATTACATCTGTTGACACAGATTTAATACATCAATATCATGAAACTATTATTTGGGCTAAGCAAATGTTTTGCTCAACCCTAAAGACTTTTTTCTACTGTTTAAAATCATTAAAGAAATATTTCATGCTTTGTCAATGCATGTTTTCTTCTTCCATTTTAAGAATTGCTAAAGTTAGCTAATAATAAATTTAAAAGAAGTGCAACATTAATACATTCTGTATAGTAATAGGCTCTTGAAAAGGATCGACTTCTGCATAGACTTTTAAGCCTTTTAAAGAAATGTGTGGTTGGAGATTTTTTTTCCTATATAAATACCTCCCAGTCTTTAACTGTGCTTGAGAGAAGCCAGAATTATAGATGACAAAACAAGCTGGTAAGTGGATTCATTTACATACTAGGATATCCCTACAGGTCTGTGAGCACCCTATCCTGCTTTTTATCCTCAATGACTTCAAGAAATTAAATTTTAACTTCTAAAACAAAGCATTTTGAGCTTAACACTTTATAAAATAACATGAAATTTTAAAAATATATCATTTTAAGTATTATATATCTTGTATAATTTAATATTATATATTGAAATATGTGCATTAAGTTATTTGTACAAATATATTATAGAAAACTATAAAATACAGCACTCAAACCACTTAACCTAGAAATTACAGGAAAGCTCTTGCAAAGATCATGGCCTAAAACAGCAGATGACCACTTGGTAACTATTTGGAATTACTGCCTTGGGAGTTATGGCTATGAGTCAAGAACCGAGGGAATTTCTCCATGTAGTGGCTTATCTTTTGTCACTAAATGTCCTTTGGAAAAAATGTGGAATTGACTCCTAGTGATTGAACAATATTCACTTATAAAATCACCATATGGTTTAATTAATGTTTATAAGCTACCCACTATTTTTGCTTTGCACCTATCTTCACCGACACCCCTGCAAAAAAAAGTTACTTACACAGCACAGATTGCCTAACCAGGCTTGGTTCAATGTTGTTTGCATTGTTACACAATCAGTAATTCCCTGATCCCACTTCCCCCCCCACAAACCTTCCCTTGCCATCCAAGGCACTGAGGAGAAATGGAACTCACTAAGCAGACTGAATTTAAAAAAAAATATTTTTTTTTAATCTTCTTTTTCACTTTTACCTTCCAAAACAGATGTTTACCAAGATTTTTCTTTGCTCTGGGGGTTTTTTTCGTGTTCAGATGCCTAAAAAATTATGTCACTTATTGCATCAGTCCTGCACATGAGATGATGAGCATACAAACATACAAAAGATTGAAAAAAACATTCAAAACCAGTCAAATCAGCCCAGATTACCTGTATGTATAATACTCAGTATTACCTACGACATAGTCTAGCTCAGCTCCCAACCATATTTCTCACATCTGTTGATGATCACGATCATCAGTTTTGCAAAGCAAAGTAAGGCATCGTGACGAGTCACCAATCTACAGAAAGTTTGGCTTAGGGAATTTTCTTAACATTTCACTGGAGTTTTCCTACAAATGCACTAAAACGGCTTCACAAACAGTTTTGTCTTTTTGAAACTTCAATACAAATCATTCCCTCACTCAAACTCCAAGGCTTCCCAGAGATTTTTGTTGTTCAGTGTTCGGGGTTGGGTTTTTCTAGTTTGCTTGTTTGAGGAGGTTTTCTAGATTTTTTTAGTTAGTTTTCTGGTTGTCATTTTGTTAAGATTTTCTCTTTTCTCTTTCTGCGTTTTTTCATCTTTGGAGGGGAAGAGTTGATTTTGCTGGAGTTTTTTTTTCTCCATTCTGAAGCAGCTAAGAGCTCTTTTAAGCTCTGAAAGAGCAACAAAATTGAGATATCTTATCTTGGATCTAAGTCAAGAAGCTTGTAGATACCAGAAGAGTGATATCGTCAGAGGTTATCAGCCAGAGCAACCATGCCTCGGAGCCAACACAGAGCTTGCCCTGAATCCATGGAATCCAGCCCCTACCTGATTGTTACATATTTGAGCAGCTCATTCTGGCTGCTGGCATAAGAAGGTCTCCAGAAGGTGACTCCTGCTCTGGTGCTCTCCCACTCCACAGGTCCACAAGCCACATTCAGCATGCTGGCACATCCAACGAGCTGCCAGCACACAGCTGATGCTCTTTTCGATAAGCAGTCCGAATCTCCCTTCAACACATTCCCTGTCACACACGCCTCACAGAAGGAGATAAAGATACACAGATAGAAGCCAATTACTCCAGATCAAAAAGAGAAATTAACAAAAGAACAAACGGCAGTTAAGATGCTCAAAGGCGGTGAGAACTGGGCACCTAATTACCATTTGGCACCTCCCTGTCACAGCTCAATCACTTGCCAGAAGTTTTCTTTCAGAAAAAAATCTGTATTCTGATACTCACATTCCACAGTTTCAGCTTAGAAAGAGAAAAAAAAAAAAAAGTCACGAAACCAGTCGTTGTCATAGAAGAATTTTTCACCAAAAAAAGCCATCTTCATGAACAAGCCTAGCTTATGGTACAAGACTTCCTTCAAAGGAGAAAATTACTTTCCATCTGAGAGAACAGACTAACTTTAAAATCCATTTCTTACTGGGTTGTATTTGATGTTTGTTTCTGAAATTTAAACCAAACACTTTAGATACGCCCAACGACTTTCATAACCGGCTCCACTTAGAACTCATTCATTGGCATTCGTTCAAATGTGCTTAATACTATAGACACACATTCTTAAGTGATTACACTTTACGGTGCTTTAGTCTTTGAGGATTGCTAATGGGATACCAACTTTTCCACTTCATTTGGGTAATTATAAACCACTTTCCCCGATGTCCAGGCTGAGGCAATGGTCAAATCCTATCTGCTTCCTGGCAAATAACAAATGAGCTGCACAGGATAAAAGGGCCACGCAGAATAAATGGGATTTATCTTCCCTTTAAAGAGGGGGAAGCATGCAGCAAGGTCACTGCCCACAGAGAAACTGGAAATCTCTGCCCTTTCAGTTGATACTATTTTTTCTTGACGAGTAAGTAAGTCTTAAATGTTTTCAATTTGACACTATATTTTTTTA
The DNA here is from genome assembly GCA_030060385.1 of Muscicapa striata striata. Lineage (NCBI taxonomy): Eukaryota > Metazoa > Chordata > Aves > Passeriformes > Muscicapidae > Muscicapa > Muscicapa striata. The sequence goes on from JAREIS010000078.1 coordinate 3,325,250, forward strand.
AAAGCTAGCATGGAACTGCAGCTCCACATTACATTTTCTTAGTTTTCTGAGCATCAGTTTTCTTCTTACTTCAGAAAAATCCCATTATCTACCATCAACATCTCCATCTCATTAAAAGCCATACATAATTAGTCCCCATGGGTTATTCAAAGCACTCACATAAGCTTGCTTTCTGCTTATCCTGCTTCTTCCATGCCCCTATCCATGGCTCTGGCCAACGAGATATTTGGCCATAAGAAAAGGGGCACTTGTCATCTGCAGAAGAAACAGCCCAGGTTCATGAAGCCTTGCCAAAGTAGGCTGTCTCAGAAACAGCTGCAAGAAAAAAAATCTTGCCTTCCTAAGTCACTGTGGGGCCTGACTGAGAAAAAACCCATGCTTTTATATTCTAAAAAAAAAAAAAAGGAAGCCTTTCAGGAAGACATTTCTTTTCATCTACACCAACTCATTAGCTGCCAAAATTGACCTCTGCTTTAAAACCACATATCTCCCTTCCAAATGGCATTTTCATTAAGATGAAATGCCTCTTGAAGCCTTTGGAGAATTTGCATTTGGTAGACACAGCACACCGTCATCAAATTGTACACAATTAACCTGAAATGAGAATGAACCACAGAAAAGCAATTAAAGTAAACTATCAAAGAAGTGAAAAAAAAAATGGTAACTATTCAGTGAACATTTTTTTGGGAACAAATAAAGATGGGCTTGCAACAGGCCTATTCAAGAAAGGTCCAAGACACACCATATAGTACAGTGTAAATCTGTCATTCTAAAAGCATGTCAGGTAAGTATGTCTTGCCACACCAAATTTTGCTCAAGTTTTTCTCTGATGTCCTCTTCAGCATCTATCATCAACACTTGAACTGGATGCAACTGCATTCTTCTTGCCTATGGACCCTCACTGCCTAATGTAAGAACGGACATAACCAGACAATGCATTCTCTGGGGTTTGCTTGGCAAGGTGGTTTTTGTCGTCATTTTGGTTTTTAAAGAAGGCAGAAAGCAATTAAGGAGCCAAGCCAGGAACAAGTCATCATGCAGTGTCTGGAGGAGGAGTGTCAGTAGCAAAGCTTACAGGCTCCTCAGTTCAACAGCTTTTTGAAAAGTCCTGACAAGCCAGTGGGGTCTTTGCATTTACCTCACTGTGTTTTGGATTAACTCCTACAGAGTAGCAGAATTCAAAGACCAGACTCATATCATTACAGACTTCATGGAAACCTGCTTTCCATTCCATACCTACAAAGCACTCGGTAATGTTCTCAGTGAGTCACAGCCCTAAAGCAGCAAACTATTGTTCTCTACACCAAACAAGAAACACTCAAGGTCTTCTTCAGGCAAACTTCCTTCCCGGAGCTGACCTCAACATTGCCATTAGTAAAGGCACTGGCGTCATACCGCTTATTAAAGAGCATGACAAAGGCAGAAAAGACAAGATGATGCCATGACTTTTCCTTCTGTCAGGATTACTCTTCCATTTCTGTCTTGTTTGCAAGAGCCAAACAAGCTCCCACTTAACCGTGCTGGCTCCCATTTCAACAGCAAGTCCCTTTTCCATTGCCACAGCGGCACTTCACCTTAGTGCTTGAGCCTGAAGCAATAGTCCCTGGCCATAATAGATAAGCACTGGGGATGGACGGAAGGAATAGAAAAGCTCCCTCTCAGAACAATTGGATTGCTGCTGCATTCTGAGGACAGCAAGCACAAAAGAAACCAAGACATGTTGCTTTGCAAGAGTAGTTCAGTCCTAAGTTCCACACACCTCAGGGTATGGAGCAAACTGAGCTCCATACCAAACGATGATGATCTCTATGGTAACCAAACTGCTTTTATTCTTTTTTTTTTCCCAAGAGACTCCTTTTAAAATATAGATGCTTAAAGCACATTTCACATCTAGTTTTGAAAATATGGATGGAAATAGAAGACATTTACTTAGCACTACTTAAATAACAACAAAAAAATCCTTACAGCATTAGCATGACGACATGTCCCTTACCCAAGCTCCAAAAATAGCACAACAATCAAATGTCAACAAGTCACAACAATCTGAAAAACTAAACCAGAGTCATGTATTTTACAGCAATCCTAGGGGAATATTATGCCTGGAAGGTAACCCTCTTGAGTAATTATTTAGCTTTCATAAATAATCCTAAAAATTCAGACCTCAAAGAAATACTGACTACCATTCTTGAGCTTCTCATTAACAGGGAATAAATTGGTTTCTTCTCTCTTACCTTTAGGTTAGCTTCAGAGAACACAACTGAAATGCTAACAGAAATTTTAGGAGTGGCAGGTAGTATTTTCAGGCCGCCATTATCACAAACAAATACAAGTTTCATAGTTAGAGGAAGTACCTAGTTCACTGAAGTTTGTCACCACACCGCCTTCCTGCAGGTCATCTCTACACTGCAGCTATACCCCTTGGAAAATGACATAAACTTCAACCATTTTTAAGGGAACATTGTTCCATGTCCTGCCCGACTACAATAATCTCACCAACCCATCAATAATCTCATCAACCCATCAGCCCATAATAGTCCTACTCTGGCCTCTCCTAATTTTATCTGAATCCAAAAGTTTTGAGATATTTTGTGGGTTTTGCGCATTTTCTCCACCTGAATGATAATGGATCTACCACCTTGCTGTGCTTAAATAATAGCATGAATGTTTTTGAATTCTTTAATGTAGCACCTGATCACGTATATATGTCAGCATTGCTGTCTTGTACTACACTATGCTATAAAACAAGCAGGAAGTTCAGTAATAAGCTACAAATGTCACCTTTCTTTTTGCTTCTGCAAAAATTTCTAACTGAACCTGTGGGTTTTTTTAATTGTTTGAATTATCTCATTTCTACTTGGTATGTTAGAAACTCCAAGTCCACATATTTTAATCAAGACCCCAAACTGGAAAAAAAAGAGCAAAAACACCAGAACAATTTTCACAAGATACTGTTTAAATTATTTGTACCTCATAATCAGAATGACTGAGGAACTTGTGACTGGGGAACACTTACAACACATGGACTTTAATTTCAAATCATTCTAATCTAAACAGTTGGAAAAATTTACCTCCTCACACAACCTGCTTAACACAAATCTCTTTTTCTATCCCAGAGTTGTATTCTGCTTGGAGGCCACCAAGTGTTCTATTCTGGACTCACAAGCAGGATCCTAAGATTTCTAACTGTTGACCTTCCAGTGTTTTTTTAAAAGCCTCCAAAATAATAACCACAGTAACAGATGCTGGGTAGAATATGCAATGTCCAAAAGGTTCACTGTACCATTTACAACCCAGGATGACAACCACAGTGCAGCATTTGTATTTGATTTTTCTTTTTAGGTACCTGTAAGTAGCAGTTTCCAAATCAAAGGATTCAACCTGTTCTGACACCAACTAGTTCACGTGACCCTCCACTGCCAGATGGAGCTAAATTACTTCCAAGTCAAACCTGAGGGAGTTGGCTAGTGGTTTAGAGTAGGAGAGAAAGAGGGAAGATGTCAGGGGGTGTTTTGGCTTTTTTAATTATACACAGGTCTATTTTTCCTGCACCTGTAGGCAAGGCATTCGGCTGGTCTCAGTTATGTTTTCTGTTGCAGGTATAGTGGAGCATAGCAACAGAAATGGAAAAACATCACATGAGCTCTACAGCTTTGCAGGCTGCTCCAAATTTTCAAAGGGATAGTCTGTTCATACTTTACGATCCAGGCATTCAGCTCACAGTTATTTCACCATCCTGCCTCCTGGAGCAAAGACCCAAAGACCACCTTACCCACGCAGCTCAACAGGGATGCTGCAGCTGGAAATAAAAAGGAGGGAGGAATGATTGTGTAGTGTTTGAGAGGTTTGAGCCACTACATTCTCCTGTTCCCATGGCCAACAAAAGCAAAAGGTATAGGTTCAAACAATAAATGAGGCGTCAAAAATATCCACCTCCTTCTACACAAAATAACATGTTTTTAAGGACTTGGTATACTACTTCAACACCGCCTCCCGTAATACTTTTATTTAATTCTGGTTGGCTTATCCAGTCACTTGGTAACCTAATACTACTATTTATGTTGTACCATCTCATTGATTTTTTTTTTACTATCTATGCCTGTAATTTGGTATTAATTTTTATATTTTGATTATAAATTCATGATAGAAGGGGCAGAACCGACGACTGCAATTCACAGACCAGTAATAAACCAGTAAATTAACCCATGTAAACACTGAATTTCTGCCAACAGCTCTCAACCTCTCAAATTATTAAGTGTGAATTACAATAACAAATAGATGATGCAGGAAGGAAATAATTTTAATAATTACTGAATTATGCATATTAAGATAAGACTTAGAATCTTAATTAAACCCTAGCCTTTGCTTTAGCACTGCATAGGCAACTAAGCAAAAGCATTAGTCACCACAGGCAAAATAAAATGGGTGAGTATTGGTAACTGCAGGCAGCTCTTAAGCAGACTTCTTCCCTGGACTATGCATAAAACTTTTTAAAAAAAAACTAATTGAAATGTTCTATGTGAAAGATAGAAATAGTAAAAAAATTGCTAAGACTTTGATGCAGTAAAGAACAGCATAATATATTTTCAAAGTTTCCATGCATCTTGTAATTATGCCACAATGCTTGTTCATATGCAGAACGCTGCTTGGCAGGGCATACAAATATAACAAGGAACAATTTTTCTTTCCTAGTTAGCTATCCCCAATTCTTCCTCAGTACAAGCAACTGTGTGAGGCATGGAATTTCCTTTACAAAGTGGTTTCTATGCTGCAGTTGTTCTGCATGCAGTGCCACAGGTGCCCTTGGTGTTTTGCAGACAGAGCAGCGAGTCTATAGAATGCAGACACTGGGAGGTACCTGCTGCCTTGTTCCTGAAGTCTGGAAACACACCTGCAAGTCTGGTTTCTATGATCTACAGCAAATGAAAACTGCACAATTTACTCATGCCCACAAAGCACCTCAAAACCAGCAATGTTTATCCCCAACACCAGCATACGACCCCGTACAAAAGTTACACGTGGGAAAACACACGGATGTCAGGTCCCAAGGGATGAGAAACAAAATACCTTCTTACAGTGTACTGCTGGGACTGCTGATAATCAGGGGAAGCCTTGCCTGCTCCTTATTCCCCCAAGTGAGGATATGAACTGCTGCTGTGTCTACCCAGGATTGAAGGAAACACCCAGCCACACCTATCAACCCAATGCTGTTGATCCAGTGACGCTGGGCAAGAGTCTTTTCTTAAGTTTAGTGCTTATGAATCTTGTAAGACAATCCTTTTGACATAAGATACTAATTCTATTCATTCATTCATTCTCTATTTCAGCTACACCTTTGAAAAATAGTTCTATTTTACATTGCTGGTTATAAAGTTTCCTTTAATGTTCTGGAGTTGGTCACAAAACCCGCAGACAAAAACCACATAAAATAAAAATAGGCACCTAACCAAATCAAATCTCATGGGCACCAGTATAAATCACACAGATAGCACAGCATCAGCCAGCCTTCATGTACATTTGCAAACACGTTTAAGGGTTTTCATTTTATTCATTACTCACTGGCATCAAGCCACAGGTAAACTGCCTCTGATAGCAAAACAACCAAACAAAAAAAAGGGTAGGTGGTAGGAGATGGACACAGAAGAGAGGAGGGAATAGATGATGGAAACAGGTAAAGAAAACATTTGTCCCTTCTTTTATAGGCTACTCCTTGTGTAAAGCAACAGCTACCACAGTTTCAACTTCCTGAGCTAGGAGGACTTTACTATTCCTTCCCTAACGGAGATCAGAACCATAGGACAGACCTGGGTGTGATAGATAAATAAAGCCACATCCCAAATATACCACAGGCTGGCCCAGTAACTGAGTAGAATTCTTTGAAACATTACACCTTTGCCAAATGTATGCTTGTTCAGACTTGCTGCACAAAAAAAAAAAAAAAAAAAAGAGGAAGATGAGACAGGACAGCATTTGATCTTTTTTCTACTTCCACATATATTTTTGTGCAGACACTACAAGAAAAAAAAAATTAGTCTTTGTGTATGTACTGCATCCTGCATGCAGGAACTTTATTACACATCCCCACTGGCACACTAAGTCCACCTGAAGTAAACAAGGATGTTTCACACTCTCACCTGCTGCTCATACAGTACATTTTTTTTCTGCTCCTTACCAGCACAGGAGAGACGAAAAAGCTCTGGAATTTTTATTTGTAAACAGACCTGATCTTCAGCCTCTCACCTACAGTTCCTACATTACAGCATACATGATTCAAACAGTATACAAGAATTAGACTCTGCTCTATTAAGTTCTATCACCCAAGATAGGGTTCTGAACTACTTGGGGCTGGGCTGATTTTTGAGGGCATTGAAGGGCTGCTAAAACTCAAGGGGATTGGCAGTAAAAGCAAGAATTCTTCTATTATTACAATTCCGTTCCAGCATCATTCAGAGGTATTTTCATTGTCATGACTAGACCTTACTTCAAAAAGTAAAGAGTGTTTGTTGGTTTGAAAGGAAGTTATCTTGTTTATGAAATAAAGATAAAATTGTATAAGCTGTTTGTACATATTGAAAAGTAGGACACTTACAGCACAATTCCTACCATGAAAACATCTTTCAAATCATTAAGAAGCCAGCTACTTGACAGGGTACTGGTAGCCCTAAAGTAGATGCACAGCTGGACAAGCATAAATCCCCTATTTTAAATTGGGTTTATCCCCTTTGCTTGTCAGACAATAGCTTCAATTTTGCAATTCCACTGCCCAGGCACTATGTGAGTTGTAAATCCTCTCTCCCAAAGAGCTGAATTCTCTTCCTCAAGTATTGTTATGAAATAAACATATTGATCTCTGAGACCTTTTAAAGCTGAGAACCAACTCCAGGAAAGGAAACTCAAAGCTATGCTGGCATGCAATACATTATTCTCCCAATTTTTCAATCAAGTATGCAAGCAGAGAGGAGACTGCATCAGAGGAAGTTGGAGAATGCACACCTATAGCCATCTGAGCTGCCTTTGGTCAAATGAGAGCACTCTGTGGCTGGGGAATCAACTCTACCACATTAGAACAACCAGCTGAACCTGATACCTGGAAGGGCTGACATGAGTTTTTACACTTTTAGAAGTTTTGGTTCATCCACACATTGGGGTCAATTGTCCAACCACAGCCCCAGGCTATGAAGTCTCAGTCCCCTGGCTTGCCCCTTTCCCTCACTGTGGTTTCTGCTTTTTGGATAATGGGTGTCCTTGATTCTCTAGCTGGGAAGGGATTGTTTTGTCTAACTACCCTGTGAAGGGAACTTACTAACACCTAATATGAAGTTTCAGAGTTACACACTAAGCAGCAGAGAGTCTGAAAAATATAAAAGCTAAAACCCAAGGCATCAAACCTGAAGACAAAGAATTACTCAGAGTGTAGATTTTTTCATGTAGCTTTCTTGGGATGGAAATTCTTGTAGACCCTGATTTCAAATCATAAACCAAAAAGCAAGATGAGGAGATGCCTGTTGATAAGTCCGCCCACTATTTCCCATATATCTCCCCTTACTTTTAATACATGACAGGCTGTTTCACAGAATCACAGAAGCAATTAGGTTGGAAAAGACCTCTGACGTCAAGTCCATCCTATGACCAAACACCATCATGTCAACTAGACCACAGTATTAAGTACCACATCCAGTTTTCCCTTAAACAGCTCCAGGGATTGTGACTCTACCATCTCTGGGCAGCCCATTCCATTTTTTACTAAAATCCTATTTATACGATTACTGTTAGCTACAGTTTTCCCTGTCACCTGTAATATCACACAGGGCAGAGTATGTCTTTATAGGGGAAAATAAGCCCAAAAAGCATATGGAAAGCTTAATGGAAGAAAAAGCAAGAAGAAAGGTAAGAGAATGGAACTTTAAACTAAGAAAACACTGGTGCAAATATTTGAAATAGCAGGATATTTGTTCCATAACGTATGGAACAATTTCTGTTGTAAGAGCCTCAAAATTTGTAAATATGAATGCTGGTGCATGTTCTATGTCTTAGACTCTTCAAAGAAAGTATTTACGATGAGCACTTATGTGTACATATGGTGAGAGCTGGTTTAGGTAAAATAAGCAAGATCCATGTGTATGTGTTCAATGCATCATTAAAACCACAGTTTTCATCCAGGATGATTTAGAGGAAGAAAGCATATGATGTCAGCAGATCATCCAAATCTGGAACAGACTGCCTGCTAAATAAAATCTGTTGGGGCTGCTGAACGAAACTAAATTAATTTGGCAGGTGGACTCCTAACCCAAGTTGCTCTTAATTCACAGACGCTTTTTGCCAGACAAGGGAGTCTTGCTTACAAGGCATTTGCAGGGTAGTAGGATGGAATGCAAATTCAAATATGTTCCATTGTTCCTCAGGAAAATTCCCCAAAGGGTGCACTGCACTGGAAAATAACAGAGCATCATGCCATCTGGAAGTTCATAGTAGCATAGATGCAAATAATTAGAGTTCAGAGTTGCAAAGAGAATCCTTCCCCTTTCTCCTACCAGATCACCACAATTTTGTTTCTTCTAATTCAGCCAGACACCCGAAAACTTGTGAGCAAATGCAACAAGCAAGGTCACCCACACAAGTAGTCCAAGGCCTTTGGGGCATTTTTGCTCCTTAGACCTTCCAGCTCAGCCACCCTATTAGGAGCACACAGCCCATCTTCATAGAGCACAGAGCTCACAGCATTGCACTGACTTCTTATCTGCTCAGCATGGACAGAAGGCACAGAAAACCAAATTCACCATCAAAAGCAATCATGTACCTTGCTGAGCTCTCCCAGATGAGGATGGAGGCTCAGGTCTCAGTCAGTATACTTGGAAGTGTGTAGTGCATACAAACATGGCAAGCATGTCTCCAGCAGTATTGCACTGCCTCCTTACTGCAAAGCACATTTTAAGCCTATACAGTGCCACTGGCACTATTTCACATCAATGTTTATATCTATGGATTTTCTAACGCCATTAAAGTAGAATTTGGGGAAAAAAAAAAAAAAGAAAAAAAAAGTGGCCTCATGGCGACTTCAGTGCTCAGTTTAAGACCATCAGCATACAGAGATGTTACTGATTAGCATCATCCCAAGGGCTGCACACATATCTGAGCAGCCTGTTTGGTTCACAGTTCCTTAATGACAATGCCTGTGTCTCTGCAGCAGCAGTTATGCAATCATTCCTTTAGCCTGTGACCCAATGACAAGCTAAGATGATGTGAATGAATGTGACAGAGTCCATCCACTCTTCTTAATTCTACTGAGATTACTGAGTACAGGCTGGCAGATTTCAAAGTAGTAGAATGTAACAATTCAATCCTGGTTTTTCAGATTAAAAATCTTAGTGTGTGGTAGGGAAGACAGAGAGGAGTGATGGGTCAACAGAGCTGGGTTAGAAACAGTTCTTATGAAAAACTAAACAATTACACTGAATCTTACTTTCAATCAACATTTGAAATGCCCAGAAAAATAACGTTGGCATCATTACAATGAAAAATGTGCAAATCATGTTTCTAGTGTGCGTGACTGTATATTTAATTAAAACTGGATACAACAGTTATTGTGTGTTAAACAGCAATCTAAAAAGCACTTAAGATGAAGAAAATTACAATAAATAAGTACTGACTTCTGCATGCTAACTTGTGCATAACTGTAATAGGCTGAAAATGAAAACGTGTCCATTTTCAGCCTCAGAGGCCTTTAATAAACTATCATTCCTCTTTTATTCATTTGCAAGACCTGAAGTAGCTTCTATTCTTCACTTGTTTGACTAGCAGTCTTCTTTACCAGCAAGGCTGATGATACAGCAAATCACATTACTGCTCCTGCCACTCCCTTTTCCTACTCTGTACAGAAATCTTTCACCACTCCCCACCACCTTCATTACATCCGTTCTAAATCCTGTCCAGTAAAGACCAACCCTGTACTTTAACAATCAAAAGTATGCAGTAAAAAAAAGGTATGAGAAGTCTCACTTTTCAAATCTTAACTTCTACTGCCGAATGAGAATGAATTAACTAATTCAGGTTTCTTCATAGCTATGAATCAAATTCAAGTCCAGGGAAATTACCTGGCTGGAATGGGAAAGTAATCAAAAAAGTGCTAACAATTGCAGTCTCTTTTTTTATAAAACAACAATAGAAAGGCCCATTAAACTGCAACTTGAAGAGGGGGGAAACAGTACCTCCTTGTATGAGACATTCAAACAAATGTCCTAACAGTTAAAAACAGTACTAATAACCCTGTGCTGAAGAGGAAGAGACTTAACAATGACAAAGTAAACTGGACATTTCACGCTCCAAAAAGTGAAAGAAGCAGAGACAAAGCTGAAGAAATTTTCCAAGTCCATGACCAGCATTCTACTTGCTAAACTACCCAACCACTTCTCACTACCACAATACTGTAACTCTCATAAATGCTATTCATTAATGAAAGGCCTCAACAGACTAAACTTTCAGAGTGCAACAACAAAGAACAAACATACATGAAGCCTCTTTTCCAGCCCTCTTGTTGCATGATATTCTGCATCACAGCATGACATGAATGAATGCCTTCCAAACGAGAAGCACGAAGCAAAGGCAGGCAAAAACGTATTTGGAAATAATTCCACAATTTTGCAGGTCATTTCTTGACAATAAATATCCTTTTAGACTACACGTATCTCACAACAACCTTTCCAAAGCCCCTAATCTACCATCATGCTGCTTATTTGAGTACTACTGACTATGCTCAATGCAGTCATTTTATGACCATGTCCTTCCTCCAGGATAAACGTGACAAAACCTACACAGCACACTCTCATCTCATGAGGCAAAGCAGCCATACAGTAATGTTTCTCAATTTTGGAGATATAGCCTTCCATCTTATCCAAAGAAGAGTAAGCCAAGTTTTCCTGGTACTTTCATGTTAGCAATTCAGCATTCCCTCACCTGAAATCACTTCTGCCCTGTACAAAAGTAAACAACACAATGTAAATTGTCAGATTTAGAAACAGGTCCATAAATCCAGGGAAGCTTCACTAGAATGATTCACAGCTTCACAAAATATCCATTTTCACTACCAGAATTTCATCATATTGGTTGATCAAAACCACTTTCTCTGAGTAACCTGCTAGTTGGGGAGTTCCCTTTAATTTAAGATAAACTGTGAGCTACATTGAGAGGATTGCTTAGAATTCCCATTAAGGACAATGTAGCTGCATCAAAACCACATTTCACTACTTTCCTTCTCTTCCCTTTTTCCTTTTCAACACCACAGCACTGTCACAGCACTTTGAAGTATTGTTACAACTATGCTTTTTAGGACATGGATGTGTCCTAAAGGGCCTATCATTGATTGCACTGAATAATACTTCTTTATTGAAAAAGAAAAGATGTAACAGGAGTAAAGAGATCAGCTATTTAAAAGAAATAAAAAAATTAATTCTTAAAATATTTTAAAATCTCATTATTTTATTGCAAAGATCACAGAGACGTCCCTTTCCATGAATTGAGGTCCTCCTGTAAAGTACTTTGCCTTTATTTGCCAGACACTATTTCTAGTAATTAAACTTCCTGGACTTCTCATTCTACATTCTGCATGGTGACTTCATGCTGACATGGTTTTGACATAAATTTTCTGATTTATTACTGATTCTTTGCCAGTTAAGAAGCAACTTTTTGACAGTGAAACTGAATATTGAGGAATACTAACACCATTCTGCAGCATGGAATTTGTTTAAAAAGGACAAAAAAATTGAAAAGAAAAAATATGAAAGCTTTTCTTACATTAGTTTTAATAAGTTATTTTTGTTTCTGGTGTAGCAGACATGGAAAAACCAGTTAACTGTGACTGCAGATGTCAGGAAGAACTGCTGTTATGACAATTTCATTCTCTGCACAGGTTCTCAAAGAAAGTATTTTCAGATGACAGAAAATACCATAGAGGGCAATAAGAATAATAATAATAAAAAAAAAAACATACAAACGTGTCTTACTTTATAGATTACAGGGCACCACAGGAGAAACTCACACTGATTTATCCTATTTTCATGGAGCTATGAAGATAAATAGTGAAAGAGCAAGCAGAGCTCCATCACCTGTTCTGTACAGCTAGGGACAGTCAGAGCTTGCAGTGACAAAACCACTGTGATACAAATCATTTAACAGCAGAGAAGCTGAGAAGTACAGACAATGTACTCAGGGAGGTGACTCGGCTCCCTGGGATTGGGGCTCTATTTGAAAGCCTTCCTTCTGAATACAGCTTGCAGGGAATGAAATGACTATTTTGAAGACAGGTAGAGACCATGGGTCTCTTCAAGCATAAGCCACAATCTTCCTGGTGAAAGAACTTCCATGCTAAGTTCACTGCAAGTTTTAGATTTAAACAAACCCTCAAAAAGGCTTCTGAGAGCAAAATGATTTTCTGTAGTTTTTGGTATTCTTCTTCACTATAGAACTCCTCACACCTTTGTCAGGAACAGCCAGACATACCACAGCCATTCTTTTGGGTAGAAACAAAAGTAAGGAAGATTAATTGGCCACCTTGAGGCACTGAAAGAGATGAGCATTTGAAATAAACATAAGGGTAAAAAAATGAGAAGTAATTAACCTTTCTGGCTCATCTGTCTCCCTCCCTGTGCTTGCAACCTGGCATGAAGTTTTGTCACATCAATGAGAAAATATCTGATACAGGTACTGGTACTTCCATCTGCCCAGCACTCTTCAGTGTTCCCTATGAGAGGAAAATAAAGCATATTCTTCCTCCTGAACCATCACCAGCATGGATGTGAGAATAGAGACTATTTCCAAAGGGCAAAATCCATTTAAAAAATAATTCTTCATTAACGGAAAAGCTTTTTTTTTTGGTCACATTTAAGTAACTGGTACAGTTGTGTATCATTGAAAAGTGTTCTGCAATAGCCATTTTTGAACCAATATCCTCTATATGAGGTAACAGCATGTTTGGCAATGGGAACTCAGCTTTTTATACCACCAATGGCCTGTTTTTTTAACTCTAAATCAGTCATAACTGGCTGATTCACTGCAGGAGTAGATTACATCACCAAAAGAGACTTTTTGGTGGAAATGTCATGAAGACTTATTCAGGAAGAGGCTTACAATGAAAACTAAGTTTTCACTATTGTTTAAATCATAGAAGAAGGAGGAAACACAAAACCAAACACAAGAAAATTCTGCATTTTTCTCAGCATAATATGAAGATGCAGTCTGTTGTATAATCCTCTGGTTTACTAACCTTGCATTTTGCTTTTCCATGATGTCAACAGAAGACTCTTTCCAACAGAAACTACTTATATATGGCAAATGCTTATTCTAACTAAAAATACAAGAAAGAAAAAAAGCAACAAAGTTCTCATGTCACATGGCTGTGCTGAGTGTACAATCCATTTCACAACCCCTGTTCCATACAAATAGCCAAAGAATTTCTCAGCCTGTTACTGTTATTTTCAGTACATGGGCTGGGGAGCACAATGACAGCTGGACAAGTGTCCTCTTGGACATTCAGCCAAAGGAATAGGACAGCAGAGTTGGTTGGGATAATTAGCAGCTGTAGATTAAGATCAAGAACTTCCTAGCACAGAAGCAGTTTTCTTGGAAAGTGAAGTCAGAGACACCTGTGAATAGCCCTCCAGTCCCCTAACAAGCAAGGACTAAAATTTTTCTAACAACTGAACTGAAACTCACTTGTCTAAATTATTTTAAACTCTACTCCTATTGTACTGAGAGGGAAGTAGAAACTCCTATGGGTGTTTCCAGAGTTCAAAACAGAGAAGAATCCTTTTTTTCTTTAGTATCCTTTTTATCTTAGATAACAATGACAGTGTGAAGTGCATACAGTGATGAAGACCATACAATTTCATGTGCATCCAGACTCCTTCCTCTTCTACTCCCTCCCACTTCCCTCACCACACCCCAGAGTGACAATCTTTTTCAATTTGTCATTTGAAAGCCTGTCAGAAGAAAATTTATTCTCCATCACCATATAATCTCCACTGATGAATGATCAGGAATCTCTACCAATTTACACAGATAAAGACTTCAGAAAAATACAAGAGCTTTTCAAACTAACAAAGACTTGACTGATTTGAGTTGCACATAATCTCTCGAGCTTTAGTTTTCCTGTACTAAACGAGACAGTGATGCTCTCCTGGAGAGCACAGCCACTCATCTCGTTCCCTTCCTGTATCACACACACAAGGGGAAGATCAGTGCTGTGCCTGCAGTGCAAAAACAACTACTGACAGCAAGACTGTCAAGCTTTAAAGAGAACCTTGGCAGTACAAATTCTACTAAAAAAGGCACTTTTTTTGTTTGTTTTTGCTATGGGTCAGTAGTTTGAATTCCCTCCAAGTCAGCACCACACGAAGGTTGTTATCTGATGCCTGATCTTGAGGTGCTAAATGATCTCAACTCTGACAGCAGAATCTCACCAGATTCACTCTCTGGGGTATACTCTGACATGTCTGGAAGGGGTGATTGCATTTAGCTGCTCTGAGCACACGACCATAGAAAAACACCCTCATTAGAACTGTCACCTTTACACCTAGATCTCCACAGAGAAGCTAAAGACTCCAGCAAGCAAGTGACCTCATGTCTCCTGCAGCAATTCCCCAAGGACTGAGGCAACTCATGGACAAAACTTGAAGATTACAACCTGTATCTGGATTCACAGGTTACAATTTTCCCTATGGTTAATCAAGACTTTTGCATAGGGCAATAAAAACTAACAAAGCAAAAAATTAACAAGTCACACTTTCTAAGTAAAAGGAAATAGGGCTAGTGGACCTAATAATTGTGAAAAATACATCAGATTTTGCTGTTGCAAGCGATAACAAGAGTTTCTATTAAAGAAACAGAAGTATGGCAAAGGCAAGAATCCCAAGTCTGATGAAGTTCAAACATTTATTCTTCTGTTAATATTTTACTGCTATACTGCTAATATTTTTTAATATATGGCATCCAATAGAGGCTATATTCATCGTGCCATCTCTAACAAACCTAACCCCTGAAAAGACCCACAGATTTTTACAAGGTTTGTTTATCACAATGTTTCATTCTAGTCCACTGCTCCAACCCCAGATTTTAAAAAGCATAAATACTATTCTCAGCTCCAAGAAAAAAAAAAAAAAACCAGATCTCATTCAGTATTGTTCCATTTACAGGTTGCAGCTTTAGCATCCTAAACCCCCATGCAATTAGAGATGGGAACTGCCCAATAAGCAGCAATGCTTGCATCTCGCTCTGGAAGGTCCCCAGATAGATGATTTACAATCTGTAACATTTTTATAGATCATAAGGCTGGTTTACATCTCTTTTATGAGATGTTTTAAAATTTATAAGTTTTCATTTCCCCCTCCCTTGGAGTCCAGTCATTAGTGAAGAGAGGCTTTATAGGTAGCAGGGAAGAAGGAAATTATCAGATTTAAAAACAAACAGAAAAAAAATTCATAGAATATTTCAATTCCTTCATTCCGCAAAAGAATGGGGAATAAACTACTTTGGTAGGACAGTGCTTAATCTTTTAAGATACATTTGGACAATTCTGAATCCATTGATAGTCTGTGTTAGAGAATATGACATCAACATTATAATTTATTCTAAGTATATAGTTCAAAAAATAACAACTTTAGAACATTTTATTTTAAAAATAGGTTTTAATTAGTAATCAAAAATGTATGGAGAATTAGAAATTTCACAAAAAACTCAAACCTAGAGCATTATAAATTTTAATGTCTTAAATTACGACTCACTTCTGCTATCATGCAAAAGAAAATTTTGACTTAGCCATAAAAACCCCACACACAAACCCAGAATACCTTTGTCCCAATATTTAGAATGGGTTTTCTCCATTTATCCTCTTTATTTTGTATTTAAAATACTTGAACTAAGCAGCTAAGGTTACTTACAGGGAAGAGAAGACAAACACCAATGAAGAACTTCAAATAAATATACTATATACTGATTCATGAGAATAAAGTGCAACTACAGAAATTCATCTCTGAGCAAACCAGCTCTAAAATACACACATAGATTAGGATCTATAACTTAATCATACATTTTCCTCAGAGGGGTTTAGAATTTTTTTAATAAATATTTTACTATTATTAACATGTAGTCTCCAGATAATTTTAAGATACTTATCTTGAAGAATGAATCTTTGTAGTTTAAAATTATGCTTTTACTTTATTAACTGCCTTGTTTTTTAAAATCTTATCCACCTTTTTTCACCAAGGTTATTCACTTCTGTTTTGTGCAGCATTGTGTTGGGTTGATGTGGCCAGAAATGTGTATTCTATCACCATCTGTTGAAGCCAGGTGGGGTAGTAATTCCCTATCTCCGTGGCGCACATTATCTGCTAATGGGCCATCTTTAAGACAAGGTGAAGCAATCACCTTTATCTTTTCCACAACTCATCCTCCCTCCCAGAAGATATCATCTGCTTGCTGGCCCATCAAGTCCCACTGTGTGACTGATAAAATTACATCATCCCATTGGGAGATGCTCCAGCCAGGGGGAGGAACTAAGCCTTTCCTACCTAGATAAAAACTGAGATTTGAAACAACAAGTTATCCATCTTTCCACTGGATTCCAGAGTAACACTTGACCTTTCCACATCATCCCTGAACCTTTGGAGGAAAACTGCACCCTTCTACAGGACCACTGCTTCAGCTGAACCACACCTGCCACTGCAAGAGGACTGTAGCAACCATTTAATGGGACTGCTGCCAACACCCTGACTGACAGGGTGTCAGGTTGTATTCTGACTCTGTCAGGGTTGGCACTGTTCTTTGCAATACTATATTTCTATTTTAATTTTCCTAGTAAAGAACTGTTATTCCTAATTCCCCTATCTTTGCCTGAGAGCCCCTTAATTTCAAAATTATAATAATAATTTAGAGGAGGGGGGTTTACATTCTCCTTTTCAAAGAGAAGCTTCTGCCTTTATTGGCAGATACCTGTCCTTCATACCAGGACAAGCATTCATCTCTATCTTTTAAAAGACCAGCTGAACAAGTGTAAGGAAACTAAAAATACCTTGTTTTTAATAGGTGAAATAGCACTTAGTGTAGTTATTATCGTTAATAAAAAAAAACAAAACTGTAATATTATATTTATCTTTCAAGAAAAAAGAACTTAAGAACCATTTTTCAGTAAGATGCAGACAATTGTCAGAAGATGTATATTCAAATTAAATTGAACAGCTTAAGCCATGCCATACAACCCTAACCAAGCATAGTAGTTTTAAAGGATATATTTTCCCAAAAAGAGAAAATATTCAGTATTTGAAAAAAAAATTCTACACTACATATAAAGGTCATTGCACTCCTAATTTCAAAGATAAGCCATTAACATTCACATAAATAGAGTTTTGTGACAAATGCAAGAGCAGAAAGCTGAATCAAGTTTCTCATACAAATGTGTTGCTACAAGAGCAGTCACTTCTTGTAACAGAAGATTTTGAAGAAAACGTTTCCAATTTAGTAATATTTTTAAGTTAAAAAAATCAGCAGAAGCCAAATGTCTGATAAATATATAAATATATGTAACAACCACTGTTTTTAAAAAACCCAAAGAAACAAAACCAAAACAAACAAACAAACAAACAAACCAAAAAAACCAACACACAACAAACAAAGCATACAAAGGTGGTGACACACCCAGGTTAGCAATAAGTATGCTGCAAAGAATAATTAGCAAAGCACAAATATTTGCAAGGTAGTCAAACACAGCCTTCCACTTACTCGGCAACTGGGCAGCAAAGAGCAGATATAGAACAGATGACAGCGACAATTTTATTTAGAAATTCAAGGGTTGCTTTCCAAACAAGTCTGTGTCTCAGTTTCATTAATCCATAGGTCAACCAAAGCAGTGTGGCAAAGGTACCTCAAGCCAATCTCCACACCTTTTGGCTCAAAAAAAAAAAGAGCAGCCTCTTTCCTCTTCAGGTCATATTACCAGCAAATTCAAAAGAGAAAAAATGGAGAAAGAGAGAACTTTTGAGTTGCATTTGGGGCAAAATTCAAAATTACAGTTCTGCCTCAGAAAATTTCAGTTTCTGAAGCTCAGAAAGCTTCACAAGGATTCTTAGACAAGGATTCTTAAACTTTAAGCTCAGAGACATGTGGCTCCTCTTGATTTCACATACAGTCATGACTTGCATGCCTGCTCAGCAGCTGGACAAATACCAGATGGACTATCCTGGAAGGCATTGTTCACGAGGACTTCAACCTACCAAAACAAGTCTCATTCAGTTTAAAGAAGCAAAGTATATTTTAAGCACATAAACCTGTAAAATCAATACCAAAAGGCCCAATTTCTATTGTTTACATTCCTTGACCAAAGATGACAAATCACATTTCACAGGTTATTCACTGCTTTATCAAAAGACATTAATATAATTGCAATAATCACACAGTCAGATACCAGCATGCTCTGTTTGAAGGATGCTAAAAATTTTTCAGAACTTTAGTCTAAAGGCATAACTTTTGCCAGGGTCTTCCACAGTAACTGCTGAGAGATCACATAAATATAAACATAATTCTGGTGGTATTCAAAAACCTTGGACCAGATCAACCAGCAAACTTTAGTATTGGGTAGGCCCCCTTGCACAGTTTCTGTCAGAGATCTGTCATAGCTGAAAATCTGTAAATATCAGTTCCTCAGGATTCAGTACTCAAGATCACAGAAGTTATGCAGTACACTACAACTTAGTTCCCAACACTCTATCCAAGATGGAAAGTGTTGCACATAAAGCACCAACTCTAAGAACAGTTGAAAGCACTTGTAACACGTCAGGTCACAGCATGGAACAGCTGATTGTTTTTACATTCAGCTCTGTTCAACTCATGAGTACTTTATCAAACAGTCCAGCATCCAAGATTCTAGCACTCCGAAACACTGGTAATCTGCCTCATGTATTGTTCCATGAAACAATAAAGAGCTCAATATCTCTCCCACTGCTTTATGAGGTTAGCCTTTCTCTCCCTTGAATAATACATCATTACTGCTAAAATGTGTATTGCTCGAGTTGTTTCCAAAAAAAGTTAAAAACCTCCTTCTCTTCAAGCCCAGTCCACTACAAAATATGTAGTGAATCATCTTTACTATAAACACAGACTATTTTCCCAGCTACATTTCCTTTCCAAAGAACAAAATTGTTTTGCTCATGGTTTAACTAATATTACAGAATTCCACCCCTCCCCAGGCAGCTCTGCCACCCGAAACATAAAGTTCTTCCTCATGTCATTCAACATCAAATGCCACAAAATTATTCTCCCTCCTCCACTAGTTCCATGCAAACTGACACACAGTTTAAATAGAGTTTTAAAAAGTTGGTACCAAGAACAGCAGACTTTGAAGTAATCTAGAAAAAATGTATGAAGTAGAGCTTTTATTTCTTCAAGTAATATTGCTCAGTTGTTCTGAAATTAATTTAGCAAGATGAGCAAATAAAAACCTTAATTAACTCAAGTTATTCTCTCTATATGAATCACATGTTGTGATCCACCTAGAAATTTAACAAAATACACTTCCTAATTTTTTTCTGGTTTCAAGAGGCAAGGTGAAGGGGGGGGGATAAATGAGAGTGGAGCACAACAAGTAGGTCTGTAAGTAGGAAAACTAGTCATAGTAATTTACAATGGATTTGTGTCCTAACAGGAGCCAATGCTGGAATGTGAAGCATAAACTATTTCAGGAACTACAAGGGCTTCCATGGCCAAGAAGCAAACACGACTGTTCAACTGCTGTTGAAATTCTGTTGTAGTAAAAAACAGGGAAGCACCTGCTCCAAGCACAGGGCCTCCTTCAGAGCAGGGAATCCTAACAGGATCTCCCCCAAAACAGCCCTCTCTTCTTCGATTTTGCTCTCCTTTCAAGTTCAGCTGAAATTAAACCAGATGACAAGAGAAGAGGAAATACACATATAAGCACAAACAAATTTCCCTTGGAAAGTAAGATACAATTGTAAAAGTAATATGTAAATTTTTGTTAGCTAGGATTAGTATAAATCACAGTATGTGTTTCTGTTTCATAATTGTGCTATGTTGTATATGCTACAAGTTCTCAAAGTTGTCTTAAACTTCGCATTTTTATAAGTAACTGTGTAAGTATGCTTAAATACAAAGATCCCTGACTATATGCACATATAAAAACCAGAATGAGTTACACTATTCCTCCTTTTTGGCTAGCCTACATTTTTTAACCTCTGAAAAAAAATGTAAGTCTGAAAACCCTCTGAGTTATCCAGTTATCTCATGAAAGAAGAAGTTCCATTAAAAAAAAATTAAAATCCAGAAATTACCGTTTTAAAGAAAGTAATCCAAATTGAAAAAAGTGCCCATGAAGCACTACTCTTTGGTTTACTTCCTTAATAATTGGTAGCTTCCTGTGTTATGAAACAACAAAAAAAAAATTATTTCTACATACAAAATGCATCATTTATGACAGGGCTTTATCGTAACTTCTGGCGAGGACACATAATTTTATATTTCAATTTAAGTACTTTTCTCTAGTGCTCTTTTCCCAGTTTTCATGCTATTTTAAGATACAAAAGATCAACAAAAACTGCTAATATCATGGGTATCTGTGATTTTTCCAGTATGTTGGATTCCTGTTTCTCTTACAGCAAATAGTTCATCACTGCAAAAGGTATAGCCCAGCCCCATA
This sequence comes from Muscicapa striata striata, assembly GCA_030060385.1. NCBI lineage: Eukaryota > Metazoa > Chordata > Aves > Passeriformes > Muscicapidae > Muscicapa > Muscicapa striata. The sequence continues at coordinate 3,345,936 of JAREIS010000078.1, forward strand.
GCAAAAGCACAGCAGGCATGTCAAATCCTAAAAAGCTTTGGCATGCTCTCAAACTACAAACAGCACACAAGCATCAAATTCATCTTTTTTAATAAATAGTGGCAGGAAAGGAGAAATGGCACACTATCCCCCACAGTCACAATGGCACAACAAGCTCTCAGGAAAAAAAAAAATATATATTACCCAGGAGACAGATTAAAAAGAATCCATAAAATGTGATGAAGAGTAAAATTAGAACAGTAGAACAGAAGATGAAAGTAATACATTCACTTAAACTTAATTACTGAGTTTGGGGCTTGCCTCACCCTCCCCCCACCCCACATCTGCATTTGCTTAATCTTGTGAAATTCAAACTATCACTTTCTTTAAACATTCTTTTAGCATAGTCCTAGAAGTGGCTCTCAGATTAATCATCATTATTAAGAACATCAAGTGCAATGCAAATTGCTAAAGCTGCCCCATTTTGCATCAGAATAGAGTCATTCTCCTTCACTTCCTTAGCCTACAAAACGTAGAAGTGTTTGTATGTTGGTGTGCAAAGTGCAAGCCCTCTGTGGGAAATGCCAAAAGCAAAATAACAACCACCACCACCTCCCATAATCACTTACACAGTTGGCATTTACCTTGTTCCTGAAAGAGTGGAAGAATGTTTAAGTTTTATCAAAGAAGAGATTAAAAGATGTTTCTCCCATCTCAGGGAAGTGCCTTATATGTTTCGCTGACTACTGTCTGATGGAGTGGTGCTGTCATAATCATCCTGTCTTTTGTGAATAGTGAGAAAGGCAAGATTTTCATCTATCCTTATTAAAATAATAAAAATCCAAGTATTAATAGTTTTATTCAAATTAGAAGCATTTCTAATCCTTTAAATTTATCTCAATAGATACTTCACACTTATCCTCCATTCCTCAGCTTCAGTAAAAAAACACCCTCCTTTTAAAAAAAAAGATTAATTAATTCCCATGCTTTATCTTTAACTTAAGACAGTGTGGGGAAATCTTGCACTCTGAGCAGTGAACCAGCTGGTGCTGATCACCAAGTGCTCCCAGAATAGGATTACAGGGCTTTGCTTGAGACTAGCACTGATCCAGTGCTGTGGGCTAACTTCCCCTTATCAGCTTTGGGAGCACTCCTGGAGAGCACCTTCCTGTTGAATTTAATTTGAAAAAGCCTGGTTTGTGAAGTCTGAAATTGCTTCATGACACAAACCAGAAGGTACTAACTGGAGCAGAGACTGATTTCCAAATTAACCTAGTGATTTAAACTCACATCTACACACTCACACACTTAAGTCCCTGTTGCGATATCATTTTTTTTTCCTGAAGGTCCCTCAAGAAAATGTGCAAGTATCTCCACCTGCATTAGTACAAGAAATATAACAATCTCACAGCTTTCACCTGTGCTGAGAAGTACAAAAGAAAGAGGCTGGTCCAAAGGCAGTTACAACACAGGTTCTGCTTTCACAGCCCCTAACACACTTCACCTGGCTCTCCACCGCATGTTTCTCACCTTCCAAAGCATAAAATCAGACCAAGATGAACTTGAAAAAAAGCTATTATGTCAAGAGCTCAAATTCTTTGGAGGTATATTGCTGTCAGTCTTTGTATCATAAACATCAGCTTCCATGTAGGCCTCAGCTTCTAAGATCTCTACACAAAGTCATAACCAATCTCAACTTGATTTGAGAAAAGAAACCTTTTTCTTTTTTTGCTAGAAGGCTAAAACAATAAGCTTACATCTTCAGCTTAATACTAAAACTATGAAATACACTCAGTCACAAAAGTACTGTTATGGGTAAATCTTAAAAAAATTTAGCAAGAGCTTCTCTATATATGGATGAATCATTAGGTGTAAGAAGAAAGTCTGATGAAATTAGTTTAAAAATTAATATTTAACTTTGAATTTTAATTTAAAAATATTAAATGGCCCAGCATGTAGGAAAAACAAAATACTTGTTTATTCAAACGTGTTATTCCTCAGCTTCTGACAAGGCACAGCTTCTGGTAGCTCAAACCTCTTGTACTGAAGTACACCCAAAAATCCATTGTTAATATACTGCCCTATACTGTGGAATGCATGAGTGATACCTGATGCCTGAAATTCTGCATATATTCACCAGGGAAGATCTTAAATTATGGAAATCAAAAGTGGAGAAGCGAAGAGAGAAAGTAGAAATCTCTAACACACCTTATAATGTTTGAACAACTGTGTTCTCCCCACATCCTTACTTCAGGACAGTGTGAATAAATCCCTGGCAGAGACTGGATTTCAACTAGCTGAGTTTGTTTCTCCCTGTTTTAGGGCTAGAGGAGATACCTCAATTTCTGCTCTGGGTATGAAGTAGAAGCTCTGCATTTTTTATTGGTAGCTGAAGGCTTGGCTACAGTTCCCAAGGGTAGTCTCCATACCACTCCCCATTGATTAAATTATTATCCTTTTTCCCCTCCCAGAGCTACTTAATGTTGGATTTCAATGCCAGTAAACTTGTCTAATAGAAAAAAAAACAAAAAACCAAAACTTCCTAACAGGCGGCCCCCCCTCGATAATTGCACACATCACTCCTTCCACCCTTCAGGAGAGATGTATTTTTGAGAGGTAAAGCAAACCATTCTACCAGAGACAGGTAACAGCAGTACAAACTCTCTCATTACAAGTGGCACTCCAGGTAAGAGCTTTCAGAGATGACAGTGATGAAAATTCATGGTTGATAAATCAATACCACATATAAACAGTATGAAATAAAGTAATCAATGGATTACAATTCTGCATGTACCTCATCAAGACAGGAATCAGTCATTCAAAGTGGGAGCTAAAACAAAAAACTCTCACTAGATGAGCTAGTGGGATCAACAGTAATCCTTCACAGCTGGAAATGTGCACCCTACAGCACTTCACAGAGCTCAAAAATACAATCTAAGAGTTAATTTACACACTGGTAGTTTCGGAACACTGAGCTGCCTTTCAGCTGATAGATATCTCACAGTTTTTGCAGTCTCTGAAATAAATCCTTGTAATTCAAAGTGTGCCATTAGCATTCACAAAAGGTGAAACAGTCCCCCCAAACAAAAGCAAACTATACCCCTGAACAGTTATTCATAAGCCTCTGCAATAAGTCAATGCAAAGAAATGTCTGTTTACTAACAGCTAGCAATTAAAGCTCCAGAGCATACACCTTGTTTCATTTCAAACCCTTGTAATTTGTATGAAAAAAGTCTCTAGAAGAGCCACAATAAAAATGAAGTGTCTGTTAAAATGTGAGAGAGCCGTACCTAATGATAAACCACAATAAGATTCAGCTGGTGCTTTAAAAATATTTGGTCTTAAGTTTCCTAATACTAGAGCTTAGCAGTTGCCCAGCCAAGCTTTTCCAACCAACCAACCTAACTGTATATCTTCTAGTTTTCCAAAGGGGATATTGTTACACAAAGAGAACCACGGCTCTCAATGTACTGTCTTCCAATTTGTATTTATTTTGTACACTCATAGCAGAATTCCTACCTTCTATACTCAGTTTTTACAGGTGCAAAGGGCTTCATTAAACAAGCAGGAGAGAATGAATCCCTAGATCACTGGGTGTAATATCTGCCCCCCCAGCATAATAACAGATCAATCCAAAGTAATTTCTAGTATGCATCATTCTAAGTCTGTCTCATCCACTAGAATTCCATAAAACACACAAAAAAATCTTGATCTCAGTCTACTTTCCAACAATTAACAGCCAATGCAAAAGCCAAGCTGCAATAAATCGATCAACATGGAATATAGTGGATTTTACTTTAAAATATTATATGCAATTATTGAACATACAATAGAATTGCCTTCATGGAAGCACAAAAGTTACCTATCCATGGTTTCCAGACAGATAAACAACACAACTAAATACCAGGTAATTAACAATCCCCTACCCAAAAGTGTCTATGTCTGAAACATGGATAAGTTTTTGTCAGTCTTCTAACTTAGGCTTAACTCTTTCCAGCCCAGATACTTTCTACACATAAATCTCACTCTGAGAGAGTCTGGGAAAGGATTTATGCCCTACCTAGCTCACAAACACAAACCAAGTCTCCTAATATATACAAAAATGCATGTCGCAATAAGAAAAAGAGACCCAAAATAGAGAAAATAAGTAAGCCCTATCTGTTACCCACAGAGACAAGCTATACCATCAACTCCTAAAACTCAGAAATCCAAACTGCGAGCTCTTGTTTGAAGGAAGAAAAGCAGGCAGACCTTCTGACCTCTGGGGAGCACCCTCAGTGCTCTGCTGCAGCAAGGCCACCTTTACCCCAGGTGCTGCCTATTCCTTCCCCAGGCTCCCTCATAGCTGCCTCTAGTTGCTGCTTGATGAGCCCATATCTGCTCTGCACACACAGCTCTCTGCCAGCCCCCAAATGCCCTCCCTTCCAGGCCTATCTATGGCCTATCTATGAGCAAAGCTGCCAGAAATCCTGTAACAAAACACTGCTGGATTCCACATATGGGTAAAAAGGATTTAACCCTGGCCTTGACCCAGCTGCTGTTGCAGGCAGTGGTAACACTCCCAGTTCATTTCAGTGCAACAAGGTCAACTTTCCTGCTGGGGAGCTGCAATATTCCACAGTGTTCACAAAGGAGAGTGTCAGGAGAAAATAGGCAGGGCTCTGTCCTGTGGTGATGGGAGCAATCAGTCTTCACACTATTAGACAGACAGTTATACCAGAACTGCTGTCAATGCAAAAATCTCTAAACAGAAGAAAAGATCTTTCTTTAGCCTAAAGAGCTGAGTATCCACATCTTTAAGAGAGGCAGAACTGCAGAAGTTTTGCTACTCACCTTGCTGAAGCTTGATCAAAGCTATTTTTTCCTTCAAGAACTCATATTCTCCTTAGTCACTGAATCAAAATAATGTACAGAAACACAACAACCACTCATTTACTTTATAGCATTCTTATACAATTTCTGTAAAATATGTCTAGTGGTTTTCCTAAACATCATTTTTTCCTCAATACTAGTTTTAAAGATTTAAGATAATGGAACTTTCACAAAGGGATGGAAACTCAACCTTTAAGTATCTGCACAAGATGAAAGTCTTGATAAATCGATGATGCCAAACAAACACAGGCAATTTTTTTGCCCTCCACATCTAAAAGCTCAGATTCTCAAGTTTGTCTGATTCAATAAACACTATCCATTAGATGATGGAGAAAATGAATACTACTACATCAAGTAATATAAAAAATTCATTTGAGATGCTGGATTTAATCTCAAAAACATGGCCTTTTTCCAGGAGGAAGTAGTAAAAAGTAGCACTATTTGCTTTAGCATAATAGATACTTCATCTGGGTATGCTGTTTGAGGTATGTAGCTAAATTTTATTCTCACTCTGAAAATCAAAACCTGTACTGTTCTGTCCTCTTATCTGCACAAATCAGCACACCCATAAGCATACATAATTTAGTAATTGTGTCAAGAGATTCTGAAAATAATAGGAAAAAATAATAAATGTTTTATTTAATAAATAATAAATATATGGATAACAGTTTGCTTCATGCAGAGGGACCCTGAGAAAGAAATTATGCATCCATCAGCAGTCTAGGGAGACATTAGAAGTTCCAGGTATGAAGGGGGAGTAATTCCTTCTTCACTGTGTAGATATGTAAGTAAAGTCACAGTTCTCTGGCTCAAGAAATTCCACATCTTTGAACCAGACAACAATACTAAACCTCTCAAGAGTTATATAAGCACTGCTTTCCTCACTTCATAGAAGGAAAATTGTATTAAGACAAAGAAAAAAAGAATTTAAAAATAGACATGTCTTCAAAGGGACCAACTCCAAAAAAATGGGCTAAAGAGGAGCAAAGAGGGGTAGAGTGAGGAAAGTTTAGTCAGGGCAATGAAGAATGAAATCTGGTTCCCAGCTGTCACCCCCCACTGTAAGCGACTGGACTGACTCCTTTAGAAACTTCTGTTGGGAGCTCCTTATTTGTAGGAAAACTACCTGCTCTCTGAAAGTCAATTCATTTACATTTGTTAAATGTAAATGTGCTGGGGCATTTATTTTGCAGTGCCACAAAATAAGAAGCTTTCTAAGAAACTTTGATGCAGTGATGACCATTATGCTGTTTTATTAGCACTATACAACATTTATTCAAAGTAGAGTATGAATCCTTCGTGGTATAATTTAAAAACTCTCTCAGATCCTACAGTCTAAAAGCTTGATCCAACATACATTTAGAACACACATTCTAGAGCCTACACCAATATCCACAAAAAGAGAATGGAAATATCTCACTTTCCTCCTTTCACTGACCTTTCTATTTTCTTCACCTGAACTACAGCAGAATCAATATCTTGTCAAATCAGAGCCAGTTCTCATAACCACAGATTTCATTGCTCAGACAGCAATAACAACATAAATAATTCTAATTGTTCACCATAATAAATACTTCAAATGAATTCTTCACAGACACTGTTAGTTTTTAAGAGCAATTTATGTAAATCATATCCAACGGCAAAGAAAAATATGTTTAAGACTTGATATCGTACTGTTTGCATATCAGGTATCTGGACCCTAGCAACTGGAATATTGCCTACTCTGCCTGATATTCGTCAGTATCTGTGCTCCACAGAGATCCAAGACAGCAAATACACTCTCTAGATTTGAGGCAGTAAGATGAAGGAGGGAGGTAGAAAGAAGAGGAAAATGATACTTGAAATGGTAAGGTTCATATCACTGCATCAAATGCCCTTTACCCCTCCCACACTGTTCCTTTCTATGCCTGAACACCTCTTCCTCCTCTCCCAAGGAGTACACAGGAACATTCCTCAGCCTCTGTAATCATCATCTCCAGGTGACATGGAGAGTGCCCATCATTGTCCATCTGAAACACTTTATACAAGTAGTTTATTTAACACACCTAGAATGAAACATCCTTAATAGGAAAGTTTGTGTTTTAAAGATTGTCTTCTAATAAGCAGGAGAACCTTAGGTAATTCAAGTTTACTTCGGCACTCACTACATGACGATATAGAGCCCTTAGGGGTCTGAGGACTAAGAATGCAAGATTAAACACAAGCTGTAAGAGCTTGGTTACCATGAAGGCCATCAAAACCTCTAAATTTGCAGACTGTTTTAAAATGCACCCTTCTTTCTGGCTGCAAATAGCAAACTCCTGATGTGGTTGCCAAGAAACCAGTACTTGCAATTCACAGAGTTCACATTTGAGAGATATTTGCACTCACAAACATTTATAAAAGCAAAGCTGAAGCAAACCAGAAAATGTGGTATAAATTCCTCTTATGATTTCTCAATATCACCCTAAAACAAAGCACACATCCCAACCCTCTTCCCATCTTCAGATTACTGTGCTTCCCTGAAACATGGAATTGCCTCCCCATGTACTCTGCCACAGCCGGCCTTGATGGGGTTCACTGACGTCTCCTCATCAATTATAGCATCGTCGCTGGGGTCCTCACCAACATCAGGCTCTTCTAACTCATTGTCCCACTTTGTGGACTACTGCACTAGTTCACTGATTAAATCCAGAGTTAATCATGATTATTGTGCTGTAAAGCACCTTGGGAGATATGACATGAAAAGTACTAAAAAATGCAGTTGAATTTGATTACGCTGTATCTTCTCAAAGCCATTTATATGTTAAAGACTGTCTTCTATTACATTCACTATTATGTTTCATACAGACTCCAGCCTCAATCCAATTTTCCTGTGCCATTTTTAATTATTAATATTGCTGTTTGCAACCAGAGACTTGACAGGGTTAGGCTCTATTTGTGCTAGGCCCTGTACAGACATAAAACAAATGGCACTTCCCAGAAAAGATAATTCACAAGGTGTAACAGCCAATAAAACACAAGAAAGACAAGATCAAACATCTGCTTGAGACAAACAGGAAGCCAGAAGGAAACCCACAATGACAAACTATCCATGTAACTATTTTAAACAAAATTGTTCACTGCTTTTTAAATTCCCCAAAATATATGTACTCATCAACTTCAGTCGTGCACTGCTGGTTTATTGTACATATTAATTCATTTCAGGGGATTAAGAATAAACAAAATGTCCAGTCAGAAAAGTTACAGATAGTGCTGAAAATCCAAACCTAAAGATTTAAGATTTCTGCAATCCACCAGTAATGCCTTGGGTTTTAGCTTTCATATTTGGGTGTAGCCCTGGCTGGGCTCTTGCACTGCCCAAGGAGTATCCTTTCAATAAATACCTATTTTATCTCTTTTGCTCTGTCTAGTTTCTGCTGCAGGTCAGCCTTTCCAGGCATCACCATGACAATGCTATGTTTATACTAGTGCAATGAGTAGAATCTCATTGCAACAGAATACACCTTATAGCCTGTGACAGTTTTCTGTTGTTGGGATTTCACAGATAAATTCTTTGCAAAAGGATATCCTAAAGATGCTTCTCAACGGTTCAACTATTATGAAGGTAGTCTGTAGTTTACTAGGTGATCCTTTGTGTACTTACTCACTCAAACAGATGTTTCATCACTTCACCTTTTCTTTGATATATTTTTTTGAATTTTTCATTTCTTTTCAATTTTGTCCAGCAATAGTGCCATTGTAGAGGTATGAAAATGAAAAAAACAGTTATAAAGCCAGCAAGGTAAATGTCTGTGAAGCACAAATGGCAAAACTGTGAAAATCTTGTCATGAATTAAGAGCAATTGAGAAAGGCTACAAGGCTTCAGAAATGGTGTGATATACCAAAGTTTTCCCAAGGTTTTTTCAAAACAGTCTCAAAAGGATGGGATAAGATGATCTTCTTCCCTATGAACAAAAAGCTTCTCCAAGACAAGCAGATATCAATAAAGACTGCTGCATATCCAACAGTAGATGATGAAACTTCCTTTCCAATATCCATTTGTAAATAACGATCAAAACTTGGTATAGCAAGCCAAGTAATCTAGCCAGAGATTTAGAAACATATAAAAGTATAAACTTACATTTTGCCTTTAGGAAATGTTACTTTGTTTAACAGAGGAGAAAAACAGGTCTAGGAAAAAGTCAGGCACAAGTTTGGCCTATTTCAATTGCATTGACTTTACCAGCTCTTGTATGCCGAATCCATGCATAACAAACAATTCTTATTTAATAAAACGCTTATTTTTAATGAAAAACTAGTCCTTGTTCCATTTGCATTTGTTTGTCAACAGCAGCACATTTTCTTTACAAAAAAATCTAACCACACTAAGCTGATAGTAGCAGAATAGTAAGTAGCAATTTTAAAAGCATAAAAACCCATTCTTTCTTATCTGATTAGACCTACCCATCCTCCTGTAATAAGGCTGTATACTCACAGCATTATCCTATTTGCAATCTTCAAACATACAGGGCTTTAAGACCAGCCTCTCTAGATACCAGTGACAGGCACGATTCTATCCTGCTAAGGAAGGATTATTGTCTTCCTGTTTCAGAAAGCAAGTGGGGGGGAATCATGAAATACATTAACATTCTCTGTCTCTACAAGTCACTGTGACTCCTCTTGTTTTAATTTCTGTTGTTATTAAGGCTTTTATCTAAAGCATATCAGCAGAAACAGCAGAATAGAAATATAAACTGCTACTGGAACAGGCTGATGCTAGTGATGACTGATGACTTGGATTCATCACCTTTTAGTGTCACTGGACAAAGAAAGGAGGAGGAATGGGGGAAATTGTACTGTAGCAATTAGGGATCCAGGTTTATTAGTACAGGCTGTTTTTATGCAGTCTAAAAGAGCACCCTGTACCACAAATCAAGAAAATATGCACACATGCAAAACAAGCAAGAATTTTTTCCATAATTTTTTATATAACATATATAAAGTACAGTAATAAAGCAAGGAGAGATAATTGTATTACTGATTTAACTACTCAGTAGCTATGCCAAGAATGAAGTCAGTTTATTAAGTAACTTCTCACACTGGAATAGCATCCAAATTTCTTTTCTATCACAGAATGCATTCTTTTAAATGTTCACGGTCACTCTTTAAATAGACTTTTGCCCTCTTTAGCTGTATCAGACTTCAAAGAATATAAAATGAAGTGTGATTTTATTCAGGAGTTCCTTAAATACTGTCAAATTTGTCACTGTTCACTATAAACCAGACATTTGTCAAAGTGAGTCAGCAACTGGCCACTTGCTGGCTAAAGAAAGCTGAGTCACTGCTTCTGATCTAACAGCAGTGTCCTACATCACATTCAGAATACACATCAGTGTGTTGTTTACCAACCTAAAAAGAAAGAAAGTTATTGCTGTGAGTCACAGAGGGAAGGGAAAAAACATAGAAATGAAGATTAATGTCTGGAGCCCAGAACAACCGGAAACGATAAACAAAACCCTGACACACAGAGAAGGCAGGAATTGAGTGCCAGGAAAAGACAAATACTGCTATAGATTCAGATGTCTTTCTCTGATAACAACCACAAAGATTAGTGTTTGCTGCCAGCTAAATCACAAAGAAAAATCTTCTACTGTCCTGTACTTCAGCCTGGATTATTAGATTGTATTGAACTGTATAATTAGGCTACCACCAAATTAAGTACAGCAAAAGTTCAACTGAACTTCATTACAAATATAAATGTGCTAAATTAAAGTGTTTTCTCACTAAAAATCAATAGTGATATAATCATGCATCTTTTTGAACATTGAAGATGACATGTTTCCTTTCCATTAAAAAACTGCAGATTTGCCATGATTAAAGAATCAAATGAAAAAATATGAACATTTCAGAGCCAGGGAAGAAGGAGCAGCTCAGCTCTGGTTCTAGCAGACAGAAACTCATCACCAAGAAAATGAACTGAGGAAGAAGGTGTTTCCAGCATACCAACTAAAAAATAAAATCAGGAAGAGGATAAAAAGCATGCTTGCTCTGAATGATTCATGAAACATAATTTCTGCTCTTGCCCGGATAATTAGAAGGCTTTCAACTCCAGTTCAGAGATCTGGTTTGGGGCATTTTTTATTCTCAATACTCAGCTAAAAGAGTTTTTCTTCCTTTCAAACGTTGACATCAAGGCAAGAGATGTAGAAATGCAAAATATTTTTTTAATCAATTAATAGGAGTCCAAGATTATAAGTTCTCCAATACCAGTCAAGGGACAAGAAAAACCCAGATCACTTCAGGGTGAGTTTCTTGAGGAAGCATCCTAAACTACAACTCCATGATACTCTTGGTTGGGAAGGAAACATATGAAAAAGGCAAACAATATGTAATTTTAAAGAACAGCTATAGGGCAAAGCATATCACATTCACTCACAAGCTTTTTTTTTAGTCTGACTTTATTTATTAAAAAATAAAAAAGCAAACAAAGCATGATCAAAACTTTACTGCTGACTTTGCTTAATTACACAACTACTTGGAAATTCATGGCAACTCTTCAGCACAGAAGTCTGATCTGAGTGCCTATGCTGGCAGACTTGACAAACATTAGGCTTAGGAGACAGATTTGTTATTTTTGTGGTTTGTGATGGGCTGATTTATTAATTTGCATGTTGCATTATGTGTTAATTAATGTCTTACATAGGATAATGCACAAAAATTCTAATATAAGATAAGGAGCTTTCAGATGTAACATTGTCACTGGAGCTCAGAAAAACAGAAAGCTGATAACAAAATGAATGTCACAGATCTGTTGATGAAGCATGCAAAAGCTTCCTAAATGAACTAACTTGGTCTCTTGAGAGAGCAAGAAAATACTTCTTCATACAACATCAGAAGGTCTGTCTTAACTCTCCTCCAAATTCTTTATTTTATTGAGTTTTTGTTGCTACTGTGCAAGGCTTTTTTTCATAAGGTATCTACTAGTGATTCCTTTCCAATTTCAGACTAATATTTTTTAATTCCATAAGTCTGGCTTTAAGAGGTTTCCTCATTCATGTTACAATAAGTATTTGTGTTACTAAATAGCTCTAAAGCATAAGTAAACTTTTCATAAAGGTTTTATGTTTTGTAACACATGCACTGCTTTATTTTGCACAGACTGCTGAGCAACAGTCACAGCTTAACCCTTTTACATGGTCTGGATTAAAAAATGACAGGAACATGAAATATCCTATATTCTCATCAGTCATTTCAGCCATACAGTCACAGATCATTCTTCCATCACTTCTATAGGGTTTTGGACTCCAGAAAGATTATCCATAACATGTAAGTGGAAGAAAAATTGTCCACTCCCTAATCCTTTAAAATAATTGTTTACTCTGTTTTAAAACAAGGTGGTCTGCACATCCTGTTTCCTGGAGCCTTTAGCAAACTGAGGTAAGGACAGAAGGGTTCAAAATAAGTTCCAATTTTAAGTTATTTCAAGTCAGAAAGGCACCAAATGTCACATAACCTTAATTCCTGGCTCCAGAATATCCCTTTGTTAACACTTTTCTCCTCGGAATTTGTGTATCTGTTTGTGTGTATGTGTGTCTGAGCACACAAAGAGCCTTCTGGCCAGCCCACATGAAGATTATTAATTACAGTCACTCAAAATTTTTATGGTTTCTGTTATGGTGGCAGAGGAAACAGATAATTTTAGGTAACAAAGTATAACAATCAAGATTTAATGAAAGGTAGAAAACTCATCAATGCATTTACTTGACAACACTATTTTTGACCTCAGCAAAATTATATCAGTGACAGGCATAATGCACACTTTCCCTAGAAATCAGTAATCAAAATTGTTTTTAAAGTAATAACAACAAACACATTTTTCTGTTTGAAAACAATAAACAAGAGAAGTATCAAGCTTTCATCCTTCCCTGCTCTCTCCGAGAGCTGCATTTCTAGATATCACAGGATGTTGCCACTGCACAATATTCATTCCCTATTTAATAGCAATAAAGCAGCCAGAGCTGTTCCAAGGCTGCAAAGCCTTAATGGTCTAGGGTACTTAGAGGTGTATTTTTATGACTGTCTTCTCCCTGGCTCTGGGCATTGAACAGACATGAATTGTGGTGCTGTCCAGGGCAAGGAAACATTACCTTTATTTTACAGCAGGAGAACTGCAGGGCCCAGAGAATAAGTATCTTGACCAATGTTATCCATCCAGGTATCTGTGGCAGAACTGGGAGATTCTGGTTGAACCATCAAGTTCATGAACCTAATAAACTAAGGAGATAGAATGCAAAAGCATGCTTTCTGACTCCACAAAATGTGGGAATGACTCCACACTAGGGAATGTTCATACAACACACCACAGTGCAGTGAGCAACCCTAAAACTACCCTTACATTAGTTAGACTGGGAATACGAAACCAACTTCCCATAAAGCTCAGTACTCTTGGATATAACCTACAGAGATAAGAGGCAGAGCAGGCTGGACTGCACTGATACTCATTCTGCCATAGAAATTGCTCTCAGTGCCTCAGACAATTTGTTTAAACCCAAGCAGGTTCTACTGCAATCTCAAATAAACTTGGGGGTAGTCTTTCAGCCTGGGACACAAAAAACCATGTTGCTACTTTCTGCTCTGTATCACACATCTTCCTGCACCTTAGGAAAGCCAGAGTCTACCTTGTGTTTCAGTTCCTCAGCTTTAAAATAAGGATAACTTTTTGCTAAGGATAGGATTTTTCTGCCTCAGAGGCAAATTGAAATGCATCATAAAAATTCAGGGAGCATTGTGAGCATCGCAGAGAAATACTACTTTGTTTTTTCCACAAATTTCTCCAACTCATTATCATCAGTGGAAGACAACTTACCACTGCACATTAAATCTTTACGTTTACTGTTATTAGTCTTTTGCATTCTAAATGTAAATATATTCAATTAAACTTACGTTGGATCTCTCTTTGCGAATAATCTCTCATTTATTTTTCACATAAACAAACTTGAAATTCTTCTTTCCCTCAAGTTACTTATTTGTAGGTTACACAGGCATATGATAATACTTCCCAGTTACAAATAAGGTTAGCCACTCTGACAAAATTGCCATCAACATTCTGTGTAAAACATATCCCAAAAAGCAAACAAAAAGAAATTATAGTATGTTTCAGAGAAAGAAAAAAAAAAGGGTAGAACAACTGTCCTGTAATGAGTACAACAATTCTAGTTTGTAGTCGCACTGAAGTGATGCCCTTGATAAATAACTAGAGCTCCCTCAGCCTGTGACCTTCCTCAAGTAAGGTCTCGACACTTACTTGCCCTCTCTGATGTGACAGAGCACTGATTAGCTTGCTTTGCCTCCTATGAACCACAGGGGAAGGTGCCACCCTTGTTTTCCAAAGACTTCCTTGGAATTACTCTCTGGAGACTCATTTCTCTCCCCCAGTACTAGCAGGAATGTCTACACTATTCCTTTCTGCTCAAAAAATTATAACCTCCACTAATGTGTCTTTTCCACTGTGTCACTGCATTCAGCACATCTCCAGATTCCAAGACAACAGGATGCTGATCCAGACAACTTCTGGAAAACAGACTGCCTCTTCCAGCCCTTATAATAAAGCCATCAAGGAGGACAAAGAGATAGATATTGGAAAACAAATCCTGAAAGGCACCTCTGTCATCACAGCCAGTGAAATATATATAGGGCACAATTAATAAATCAATCAATAAATGAACAAGTAAATAAAGAGTAACTCAGAAACTCAATATGGCAACAAGAACCAAAGAATGTCCTTTTCAAATCTGTTCCCCCTTTACCAGGTTCCAGGGAGATAAAAGCCTTAATATTTATAAATATTCATAAAGCCTTTATGGTACATCCTTAGAAATATTCTTCATTTAAGCATTAAATGATAAAAAAGACACAGGCAGGAAGAATTTGATTCTAGTATATTTAAATGAATCCACAATTAATGACTGTATAAAAACTGTGAGAAATGAAGATTCTGTCGTATTTCATTATTTAATTTAATGTATTCTTTCATTCCTTATTATTGCATTGAGGTGAATATTTCCCTTTCTGCAGCAAATCCTTACCCTTGAGATTACACATTTGCACAATAAATATAGGATTATCTTCACCTACAGGAAATGAGGAGATAATCTTTGTGCTGCATACTCCATAAATGACATTTTATTGTTAATACAGACTTTTTTCCCACTGAGGCATGGAGAAAACAACAGCAATTACTGTTCTTTCTGAATTATTTTTCCTAGTTATGGTCAATTTTTTGAAAAAAATGAATTAAGTTGCAGCCTAACCTGGTGGAAAGATCTTTGCAGCCAGAAGAGCTCTGTAACAGTTCTCATGCTTGTACTGGGGGAGCTTCAAACTCCTAGCAGGAATTATTTTTGAAGTTGATGAGCACAGCAGCCAAATAACCTGATCAGGTTTGCCTGGCTGAGTCAGTTCACATGCACTGACTATTAGTGATTGCATTATATTGAACCTACATAGCATCTTTGGGGGTATTCCTTCTCCTCAGAGAAGGCAAATAGCATGGAAGGACCATTTGAAGAATGGCAAGACAACACTGACTTAACCAATGAACATCTGCAATTTGAACTTCTCTGTTTTCATAGAGACAGGTTGTATTATTTATTAAGCTAGGTAAAACCTAACCAAAGCAAAACCAAAATGCATTCCTGTCCTGAGGAAGGCAAATATAGAGTGATTCAATTCTGAGATTCAAATCTCTCCTCTCTCTGATCTATGCTGAGAAATGAGCACCTCCCCCTCTAAAACTCACATGAACTGTGAAATCTGCAGCCTTTAAAATACTCAAAATTTAATTTGACAAGGTCTTGAGCAACCTTATCTTCACTGGCCCTGCTCTGACTAAGGGGATTGACAACAGAATCTCCAGAAATTCCTTCAAGACGAAATTATCTTCTGATTCCTTTTACATCTCTTCACTTGGTTGTCTCATTCAACCAAAGCATTTCACTTTAAGTTGAAATGCAACCACAGGCCTTATTATTCAAGGTTTCTTTTCTTACATCTCTATTTCCATTTCTTTTAAAATAACAAAGTGACCAGGGCTGAAGTGTTTCAAATTACCACTACTCACTAATACCAAGAGAAAGCAATTTCTTAGGGCTAATTTAATGCACTTCTGAATCCTGTAATTTATTTTGATTCTGTGTTCTCTCTTCCTTTCCAGGCTCTCTGCCAAGGAAGTTAAAGAGGGTCTTTCTGGCTAGATTTCCAATATTCTTCACAGTTTTTTGTTTTGTTTGGGGTTTTTTTGGGGGGTAGGGGTTGGGTTGGAGAAACATAGGTGAATTCGTAGCACAGGGCCAAGCTGCAATCATTAGTGAAGATTAAGCCATGTAAAGCTGGCATTAGAGTAGAGAAAGCAGAGAAAATAAACACCTCTTACTGTGGCAAAGTATACTTTTAGAACAAGGATGTAGACGTCTTCTAGGGCAGCTACAGCTACAGGGAGCAATATTTCCTAAGAAAGAAATATTTGTTTCTTCAAGAGTGGTCTTGTAGAGAGATCTTCAAAGTTAAGAAGGACACCCAGAGAGTTTTACCTTCATGGCTGCAACCTTGCACTAGACAAGATGCAAGGTATAAATTTTAGGCCATTTATTAAAGAATGGGCAGAATGGGATCTCAGCCCAAAAACAGGGGCGTTATGAATTAACCTCCTTATCATCATCATCATCATCTGTAGAGCAATGAACACTGCAGCCTGGTCCCTGGGGCACTACTGAGAGCTTGTGGGCTCTGGAGCCAAGGCTGCCTGTCCCCAGAGGGTCCCTGCAAGAGAATTATGGGCTGGGCATCAGCAGCTGCCTGCCCACTCTCGTAAGTAGCCAAGCAGGCACAGACAGACACACAGACACAGCAAGGGCACCACTCAAACCTCATTTCTATGCCTAAGGCTGTCCTGGAGCAAACGTCATCTACAGCCGAGCAATGATCCATGGAGGGAGGGCAAGACCAAACACTACAGCTGCCTCCTGATGGCCTCTGTAGGTGTGCCAGCTAGGGAGGGATGTCAACCTCCACACAAAAAGACAAATGCTTTCATTCTGAGCATCAAGATGACATCTGATATTCTGTGTCTGTTTGCTGGTCAGAGAAACCCTTCAGAGACAGTCACTGTCTATCACAGACAGCAAATTAACTGACAAAATTCAATTACATGCCACTGGCCCACAGAAAATTTACAGGTATTCCGTTCAACCTCCACAGGAGGAGCTACAGAAACAATGTGATCAGCATTTTTAAATTGAGTTCAAATCTTCTTTCCTAATACCGGATTAAAGAAGGCAGTTTTTCAGGGAAAAAAAAAAAAAATAAAAAAATGTTTAAAAGACACAAAACAACAGAGAATTTCAGCATTAATTATCTGACCTCACTTCTCAAAGTATCAGATGCTGGGATACTAAGCTCTCTGAAAACATGATTCTCAGTAAGGTGCCTTAAAGGACAAAGTGAGCTGTCACGAATCCTCTTCTTTGTGTACTGAAAGTAAGAGACCAAATTTACAATTAGAACAAGTCTAAGAGGGTGGATTGTCACCTGCCTAAATCTCCTGATCCAACCAAGGCTACTCCTATTATCACCTTGCTGCTGGAAACAGAAGAGATAAATGGGAAGGACAGATCTCTCGAGTTCACATTTACCTCAGAATATATTAAAAAGTAATGAAGGTGGTTACTTTTATGTTATTGTTTCCAGAGATGGAGATTTCTACTGCTTCTAAGCAAAAGTGAGTAGTAAATGCTCTTCATAGGGTAAAAGGCTATCTTAGTCAGAAAATACTCCTGATGATATCTGCAGTCCTTTGAAGTTGCCCTAACCATCAAAAGGAAATTGTTTCAATACTAATGCATTCTCTATATCCCATGTACTAATGAATGTAAGCAGAGAAAAAACTTGGCACAGAAAAGAAAATATAGCATAAGGAAGAAGGCTTGTTAGAATAAGGGAACTTATGACTGCTCTCTAAATGAACCAATTACATTATGATTTTTTTCCTTTTGCTTTGGCTATCCTGAAAAGATGATATAACACCTTTTTTATTTTTTTGAGGCAGAATAGAAGACAGTTAAAGAATGGTTCAATGGCATCTCCATTTCAAGGATGTAAGTAGTAATACAGTGGTCTGGAAGACTTAAACATCTAAAAAAAATTAGAATAGTTAATTGTGAGTTGCTGTTAAAAAAGAATGATCACTTTAAAAAGTGAACTCTCAGTAGCATCCTTAATTTGTCAAACACTGTTCTTTCAGTCCTTGATATTGATTAGTATTCCACTTGAAGGAGGAGATAATGAAGTAGATTATTTTTTCTGCAGTGCACCTGACACAATCAGAAAAGCTGACACAGTATTTTCCTGCTTTCCAATTTGTCTGCCACACCTATTTTCTTTTCTTTGAAGGCCACGGAGGAGAACGAATGGGAATTAAATTAAGACATTCCAGAAAATAACTGAGAATGAGGTGCATTTAAATTCTACATAAGACACAGGAGGGATGAACAGTATAAAGCAAAATTCAGATGTCATACCCTTTGCTAACTATGAAAATACAGAGTTAAAGTTAGTTAAATGGTTTTCTAAGGTTTGCTAATCAGTGTAAATGCTAATATAGTAATGCAGATTTCCACCAAAATAATGTCCTTCTCACTTTGGAGTATTTTTCTTCTGACTACATATGCACACACAAAATTTCAGCCTGTTAATGTGTCAAAGACAGAATAAGTACGTAAGTAACTGTGATTGTTAATTTATTCACAGAGCAAAAAGCAGACAACAACCATATGCACTTCCTCAGCTGGAAAGCACCTGGGGCTGGATGACAAGGAGAACCCTTGGTGAGCTGCAGGACCACACAGCCTTGAAGAGGCTCAGCCTATGAATCCTTCTTTTATGTTCCTATTTATGTAGCTGCTGTACAGCCAAGTGCTATTACATGGCTATGCACTCCTGCCTTCCCAAAACACTTGTGTTTTGGCCAGCTGCAGAGTAAAATAAGCAACTTTGGCACCTGTAACAAGAGCCTACCATATTCCCAGCCCATTCTCCCTTGCAGCAGGGCAACCAGGAGTGAGATGAGCCCAGCAGGACCCTTGTGGGGCACAGGTGCACTCAGAGACAAACAAAAGAACACACTGGTGTGGAGAGGATAAATCAGGAATGTGGCAGACAGAAAATGCAAAGGATTAAAATGCACCATGGTCAGCAAAATAGTCAGGGCAACATTTCACTTCTTTGTATCTTTAAGCCTTTCTTATGAGCTGAACTCTGGGCTTTGTTGACCTCAGCCCAGTAGCAGAGGAGAAATTTGTTTGTTAATGATTGTAGCTGCTTGACTGCCAAACACAAATGGGAAAGGGAGCAGAATCCCTGCCTCCCAGCAACATTTAAGGGAACATAAACCAGAAATACAGAAATATATTTGCATTTATTTCTTGAGAAGTTTACATGTCTCTTGATGAACTTGCAGAGCCACTATAATCCTGTGTTGGCTCTGGAACCCAGTGTTTTTGATCTGACAAAATAACAAATTACTAAATACTAATTAGCTTGTCATAGGCTTTGAGTCAGCCATGGTGAGAACAGCCCTCCCACCACAAGCCTCGCTTGGCTATATTAGCACAAGTACCTGCTGTGTGCTCTCCATTTTTAAATCTGCTACCATTTGTGCAGTTCTAGGGATTACCCAATGTTCTCCCATACCTGGGATGTTTGAGTTTCAAATAGGGAAGATAACCTTTCCTTAGAATTCCCTCGAGCATTTGAAATCACTCTCCTGGCACTATTACACGGTAAGTCTTATTTAAGTATATTTTTAGTCTGCCAAAGGTACAGAAGACACCTTTACTTTGTAGGTGCTCTGCTTCTAAACACTTTTTGATGTATACTGTGACATACCAGCTTTTCAAACCTGCACATGACACTTGTGTTTACCAGTACTTGAAGAAGCAATCCATGAGAACAAAAGCCTGCCCTTAGAGTAGCTGCTTTCTGGTACTAGGAAATGACTGAGAAGAACATTTGTGTGTCAAGGTTTAGGATAAAAACAGTTCTTGAGCCTGAACCAAAGTGAACAATGTTATTCCCATGTTAGTGTGGTGCTCAGCCCTGATTCTTTTCTTTCCACACCAGTCTCACCAAATCAGCAATGCTGCAAGGAGCTGGGCAGCTCCTTCCAGGCAAGGCTTGCAGGGCTTGAGAAACACCGTGAGCATCTTCCCTTCCAGAGGTCTCTCCAAGTCTCACCCAAATTCACATGATACATAATGACTATGAGGTAAAAGTAAAGAATATCCAATCTGAGCAGAATATCCATGTCCAAGAACCATCCATGATTCCTCTACCCAGCCTCTACTCACAACTCAGCTTTTCTCCTGGGCTGCTCTGATCTTTGTCCCTTTCAGGGAAGCTAAATTTCACAAGATTTTTTTGAGGTTTGGGAATTTTTAAAGTGATCTTTGATATTGTTGAGAACTGATATAATTATCCCGTTTACCAAAGACTGACCAATCAACAACAGCTAATAAGATATTGTATTCTGAAGATGGATTCCTTCTTCTTCCTGTATAAAAAACACTTACCTTTTTACAAAACAGTTCTCAAAATCATGTGCTAAATCCCAAATGCAGGGTAAAAGCATAAATGGGTTTCTATTTACCTGACATTCCAAATAGATCTCAACATACTGGAGCTGCTTAGCTATAAATAACCAACTCCCACAAACCCTTTTTTCTTTTGTTATATTCAAACAATACCCAAATTGTCTTTACCAAGCTAAAGAAATTTACTATCCTTTTTTTCCAGTTTTGCCATCAATTCCTTCTCTACCTCTGCCCACAAGTACCCAAGTAGTCTGCAAGTACGTGAGGTACACATTACCAACCATTGAACAGCCAGTTTGCTCCACAGTAAGTCAAAGCACATCCCTTTCAGGTCATTTTACTTGTCAATTATCTCACAAAATTGCACTTGCATTTTTATTCCTTCTAAAAAGCATTCACATTGTGAAGTACTACATTAATTACACATCAGGCTGTGTTGAATTACTCATGTGACTGGAACCACATTTGTGTTGTGTTACAATGTTTCAAAAGTGATCATGCTGTGTTAAGCTTTACTCTAAAAAAGGTGACATTTCTGAGAAATGTGAAATAATTTTTAATAAAAAGTGTTTGCTTAGAAATCTGACTATGTTCTAGATTAACTTTCAGGTACATTAGAAAGCACATAGGAAAAACATGGAAAATAAAAGAAATGGAATTTAAATATTTCCTTTTTTAAAAAAATTGATTATGTAAGCTAAAAGAATATTTCACAGAATTCACACTTTGCATTTTAAATACCTATTGAAACATTCCATTATGGATATAGTGTTGCTTATACAAGACAAAGCCTTTAAAATAAACTGCTAAGATACAGCTTTAAAAAAGAGAAGAAAAAAGGATGGGTTTAAATTCTTCTAAATTGACAATCAGGAAAATAGGCCAAGCAAAAATCTTTTTCCTATTTCCCTTATCATGCTCCGCCTCTGGTGTGTCACTGACAGGTCCAAAAGTGAGAGATGTCAGATCATCATGAAGACATAGGCCTTTAGCCTTTCACCCATTAGTAAGTTAGGATAAGAGACCTATACCCTACATCCCAAGCACTTTTTGGAATATTGTTCTTGAAGGGGAAAGCCTTCACCAACTACAAGCCAGAGAGGCATGGAGAGATCAGCCCATAGCCTGCTGACCACAGGATTCCAATCCTAACTATGTATTAGCTTTATTTTGATCAATTTAGAATACCAGGGTTTCCTACCCCAGCAAGTGCCCTGTCCAAAGGACAGCTAAATATGCGACCTAAAATAGCCTGTCTCCAAACCCTACGTTCAGTAAAACAGCAAAGCAATCCTAAGTGCCATTGATGGTTAGACAGAACTAGCAGGCTAAATACCAGAATCAGTCTCCTCCTAAAAAAATTCTGTTATGGGCCTGGGTATCTATTTCTGATGGTACCGTTTCAACAAATTGGCTTTTTCAGATCAAAAGGAATTCTTTTACTCATGTTTTTAAGGGGCTACAGTAACACTTGAGCTGCCTGAACAGAAAACATACATCTCCCTGCTTCCCAGCAAAGTGTGAACTTTTGTAGGAAACCATCTCTTCTGCTTTTTCAGAAAAAATAAGAGCAACAATAATTTCTTATAAAGGAATAAAGCCTCTTTGGAAACAGGAACATAAGTTAGTACCTAACAGTATTTGACAGTTAAGAAAACAGAAGGTCAAATCCACCTCTTTGTACTGAAGCATCAGTGCTAAGGGGCATGAATGATCTGTTTTCAGAGTACTGAATACTCAATACCGGAGCTTATCCAGATACTACTTTTTTTCCTAATTTGGCTTGAGTCAATACCACTCTTCAATAAAGGCATAAAAACTGGCATGAAGGACGCTGAGCATTGCTGCCATTATTACTAAAAACCTACTAATCTATTAAACTTAATCTATTAAAAGTAGAATACTACCAACCCCACTAGCTTAAGGCAGCAGCTAGTCCAACAGATCACATCCCAGAATCGCAATTGCTCCTTATATCCCACATGACAAATTCTGTATTCCTTCACTTTTGGCAGAAGTTGGTTTCACAACATTCCTATTTTTCTTGAGGTATATTGGGAGCTTGAAAGGAAAGCCAGAAATAGTGGTGTTCCTCCTTGGCAGTTAGCCTCATCCAAAAAAAGTAGTAAACTACATTTAAATCAGCAAGACATTTATGACATATTACAGTATACAGTTTTTAAATCAGATAGCCTGTTGTACCAAGAGTGAACCAAGCCTTCTTACCAGAATGGACAAATCCTACCCCAGGGTCACAACCAGAGTGTCAAAGTTGTTCCCTTCACCAACCCACAGCCCCATAATCAACACCCAGACTCCTCTGACTGGGCAAGAGGAGCTCGAGTACCCACAAATAGAAATCACAAGAGCCATGAGGCTTCTACAGAGTCCCGGTACAAACTGAGTCTACAAAGCATCTCAACTGGGTTACACAGAAAAGAAGAAAGGGGGCCAAAAATGTTCCCTTGTAAATGATCACAACAGGCCTCAGGAAGTAAGGACCCCGAATTCAGCAGTCTGAGCCACAGCAGGCAGAAGAACTAGCATTTGATCAGGTCTCCCATCATCTCAGTGTCTTGTGAATGAACAGTGGCAGAAATCTGGACTGAGAGGAACTTTGTACACAAAAACTTCACCCCTCCATGGAGTTTGACACTATTTCAGTAGAGGTCATGAGCATCTCCTTGTTACCTAAATATTTCACTCACTTCTTGTGTTTAGTACTCAAAATGGTGGCAAAGGAGTTTTCTTCAACCTTAAATCAAGGTTTTAGGCATAGCCTTTATGTTCTGTGAACATCTTTACCAGCCTCTAGACCGCTGCATTTGAATAACCTTCAAAATAACCTGAATAATGCGTCTTGAGCACCAGGAACAATCATCTTTAATCTCTGATTGACATTAATTTTAACATTGCTAAAAGAAAGAGGAAATTTACTAATGGACTTGATAATATTTAATTTGCAAAGAATGAACTTGATTCATCTTGAGAAATATTTCGCGCTCAGGTTTTTATGCTAGGTATTATTGTTAGGTTTTTCCTCTTTTGGGGGGAGGGAGGAAGAGAAAGCTACAAGAATATTTCTATTCTTGTATTTCTAATTCTAATTTCTATTCTTCTATTTCTAATCTTCACAATCATAAGTATGTCAAGAATTCCCCTTGAAATAATAATATCTGGGGAGTTCCAGCTGGAAAACAATTGTGATATTTGTTCACTGATACAATAGCTGAGTTTAAGAATTAAATATGGGAAGGAATTATGTTATACTGTTTCCTTAAAAAAAAAAAAAAAAAAAAAAGGTAACAAAAATTGCCAAGGAGAAGAAAATTGTTTTACTTTTCATAGAAAAAGGATGATATGTAAATTCACTAATTGGAGAATTCATTTCACATGGTTTAGCTCTACAGGACATTCCTGTCTGAAATAACAAATGTTCAAGCACTTAATTAC
Organism: Muscicapa striata striata; assembly: GCA_030060385.1. Classification (NCBI taxonomy): domain Eukaryota; kingdom Metazoa; phylum Chordata; class Aves; order Passeriformes; family Muscicapidae; genus Muscicapa; species Muscicapa striata. The sequence continues at coordinate 3,369,846 of JAREIS010000078.1, forward strand.
AAATGTTGCTATAAATAAAGTACTTTGGGCAACTATTTTAGTCATTATGCTAAATAACTACAGTAATCATTATACTTAGAACACGCTGAAATGTAGCAAATGTTCAGATTTGGTACCCTTGCATTTTTATTCTGCATGTGGAATAAAGTGCTAACAAATATTTAACTTAGTGAATCGCATTCAGTTATATTTTTTTTCTTCCACTGACATATTCAATTCCTGATTCATTTCAAGTCATACTTATTCCACACCGAGCTTCCAACAATAATATCATTATACTGACAGCTCCTATCATTTTTTTCTTTTTAGAGCTGTTAATTTTTGTGCTGTAAACATCATCAATAATCACATAGGGAAAAAAAATACAAAAAACCCTGATAATCATTATCTCTCCATTCTGTTTTCTTCTTTCCATCACAATTGCTACACAGACAATAAATTCAGCATAAAGTACAAGCAATGTTTGAAGTGAAGCACTGCCGCCTCTGCAATTGATATTAAATGTCTGTAGTTGCTTCAGCTTTCCCCACCCACAGGATTTCTCATTTCTGTGCTGAATCCCACTTTGACTCCTAGATAAGGTTAGCAACTAAACTGTAACAAAAATAACAAAAGCACGTGTCCTGTCACTTGTAAAACATTAATCAGGAAATCCATGACTGACTGACAGCTCCTGTGGCCCTGCTGATGGGGGCTAGGCTGCTCTGGGGCCATGAACTTCTCTGGACCCTGCCATTTTTGCACACATTCCATGCCTTGGAATAGAATTTGAGTTTCTGTGCAGAAACACAAAGGATTAGAGATGTTGAAAATAGAGAAGTGTGGCTTTCTCTCTGAAAAGCCACAGGGGAGGGGAGCAAGTGCTGCAGCAGCAAGTGGAACTACACACATGGCAGAGCAAGGGCAACAACCCCAGCATTGCCCCAAAGCTGAGACTGACACAGCACCATGTCAGGGGCAGGGAAGAGCCGCACATTCTGCTCTTGCAGAATGTCTTGCAACAGGTATCTGCATGAAAACAAAGAAAGAAAGGTATGAAACCCCATGTCTGCTGGAACAAGTACACCAAGAGGATGGCAGAACACGGGAAGATAGCTGTAGGAGACTGGTTTCTCCATGACTGCACCAAATTAGAGTGCAGCATCCTGTGACCATCTGATGTAATACATTAATTTAAAATCAGCACTCTTGGGGAGAAATAATGGAAAAGCTGTTTGGGGTGCTTTCGGAACAGCCGAGACAGAGGAAGCATGATGGTTCAAAAAATATACTGAATTGTGAAGCCTATTCTTGGATCAGTCTGCTACACACTCAGGGTTCCCCTGGGCATTGCTGTTTCATCCAAATCAAGTCACAAAATAACACCTTCTTTTTTATCTTCTTGACTTTCAGTAAGTCAATTCCCACTGGGGTCTTATGGGACGCTGGAGCACGAGGAGGAGCCCAATTGAGACTCAAATAAAACCAAATACTCCTTGAAAATGTGGTCTCAGAATAGGAAAAAATATCTGTCAATACTGTTCCTTCTAGATAAGAATTACTCTAGCACTTGATTCATTTCTGTAGCTTTGTTAGGCTATCGAAGTGACACTGATTTCATATAAATACCTATATACACACATCTTTTTAAAAAGATCCTAGAAGCTCTGCATTTCCATAATCCACATCCTTCTTATCTACAAGAGACTGCCTGTCAAACAGCTACTATTAAACAAAAAGCACTGATTTTACACAATTTTAATGTTATCCAAATAATTTGGTGGTGTTACATTATCTCCCCGTATTTGGTTTTGCATGCATTTAAAGGAATCCATAACAAGCTTTGTTTTACTTAGCTTGTTTTGCTCACTGTTAAAAGACGTTAGAGAGATTCACCTAAGCAATAATGATCTCACATGACAAAAACAAAGGAAAATAAAAATCATCACCTCCAGATACTTATTTTGCTGCCCAAGTGGCCTATCTGCTGTGTAGTCTTTGATGAGTCAACTACCAGAGTCAATACCAGGCAGCCCTTTAACATGGTGTTTGAATGTCAGAGACTATTTAGAACATGGAAAAGCAGAGATGGTTCCAGCTTGCTTCTTTTTGGTTTGCTATGCAGCACGCAGTCTCCACTGACTAAGGTGATAAAACTATAAAACATCGTGACAAATTGACTGAATTTTACAAGCTTTCCCAAAGTGCTTTTTCATATTGTTTAAAGCTTTCCAGGGAAAACATGTTGGCAGTATTAGCTGGGCAAGGTACTGACATGCACAGCATTAAAAGGGAGATAATACAGTGCTCTCTGTGCTAAAAACAGCATTATTCTCGCAGCCTGTAAGCAATCTGCTTTTCTGTGTGTCTTGGATGGCTCAAACGGAGGAGAGTAGCTGCAAGCAGCTCTAAATAGGAGCAAGCATAAGCATGTGTGATAAACAGCTACTCCTCAAAGCTTTCTTCCCTCTGGTATTTCAATTCTTTCACAACCTCACAGGGGACGAGCACTTTGACAGAGTACAATTCAGGGCATGTTTGGTGTATATTCCTTCTTCAGGCTCTGCACTGCACCTTGTAGTGTTCGACTACCTTCTGCACCAACAAGTGAATTTCTTGCAGCAAAGCCTTTCTTCATTCTATCTTGAGCATAGTAGAGCTCTCCAGATGTCTCTTAAGATTCCTTAAGTTACAAAGGGAAGGACAACTAAAAAATATGTGAAAGAGATAACACATTTCTGCAAATCTGGTGACAACATAAGCAGCAGCTGTAGGGGTAGCAGGCTCAGGACATAATTCCAGAGGCTGCAGTGCTACAGCTGAGTGAAACACAAGTATAAATTGTCTGATTGTATTCATGCTCTCCTTCACATTGAGATAATACTTGAAACTAAGATCTAAAATTAAAATAGACAGAACCATGTTCTTTACTGCACTTTTTCTAAACATTGCTATATATTTCAGCTGTTGAAATACACGCTTGGAAGTCCAAATGATGAGCCAAATATGCATCCTCCCTCACAGCCAATCCATTCTAAAGCTCTTTCCTGAACCACTCAGATGTTCACCATCTCACCAACACCACTAAACCAAAATCCTCCTCCAGTCTGGCAATACTTTGGCCTATACAGTTTAGAACACCATTTGCTTTGTGGAATTTTTCAGCTAATTCAACCTACCACTGCTTTTTCCCATTACAACAATTATAGAAGGTATAGAGAACAAAGCATTAAGTAACTGCTTAGCAAAAGCATGCTTTGTATCTTGGATGGATAAAAATCTGAGTATATTATTCACTGAAGCTGCAGAACTAAAAAAAAAAAAAAAGAGATTACAAGTTACAGACAATTGACTTTTTTTTTTTTTTTTTTTTTGACTTCAGTATTATCTGAGAAATATTTTAAATTCTTGACCTGCTGAAGTTTATAAATATCTTCCAAATCATGTGGGCAATAAATCTGGGCTTTTTTTTTCACCAGTTTGTTCTTGAACAAGATTATCATTCTTCCAGGTAGAAATTATTTTCTGCTACCCATACCTTACTATCTCACCTATCTGCTTCTCTCCACACCAGGGGTCACAAAAGGATTCCTGCAGAAGAGAGTAAGAACAGGGTGAACTTATTCCCTGCTTCAACCTAATACTCTCAGCTCAGAAATCCAACAGTTTTCAGACTAAGAGCTGGACATGGTTTCTACACATTTAATTTCTCCCGGTACTTGTCCCTCTCATCAACTTTTCAAGACATTCCTGTATCAATGTAAAACTTTACCTCTGCTGCAATCTGGAGCAAGAACAGCCCCATTCTCTCATGTGTTTCAAATTTATCACCTGCTACTTTCACCTGGTAAATGTGCCTGCATTAGAAAAAACAGTGAGCACAACATCCCTCTCCATCTCAGTCAAGGTTTTAGAGACTTCTATCATATTTTTCTACAGCTGTCTCTTCTCTGAAGAAACTCCTTCAAATTATTTGTAATTTGATTCAAAAAGTGCTGGTGTCATGGAGAGGAGACAACATGACAGTTTATTTCACCATTCAAAAAAACAATACTTATAAAAAAATTTAAATGTTTCTAGATAATATAAGCACAACTGTCCACTAGATAAATTGGCACACTGATGTATGAAAATTAATTTTGTTTACTTCATGATTACAACCAGCTTTGTATGAGGCAAAAAACCATCAGGCATGTGATCTTAACAACCTGTTTGATGCCCTTTTTCCAGTGAGCATTATGGTGGCCACTTTGGCTAGAAGATTCTCAAAGAGGACTCCCAAATGCCAGAGAACAAATAGAGCTCTCAGCCAGTGATCAGGCAACATGAGCAGAGAGAAAATTTGGCTAGGCTAACATGGTATGTTCCATGATATGGAACACTTTGAAATTTCTGGAAAGACAAGCCTAGGTCAGCTCTTAAGACTTGATATATGCTTTCTTTCTTTATGCACCCTAATATAAATAAGGTATAGATGTGTGCATCTATATGACTATGCAAAAACAAATATGTCTTCCTGCAGAAAGGAATTCTTAGTGATTGTTCTAAGTGTCTGGTTTCTCTTTTGAATTAGCTATTTACATCTTTAAACTGACTTCACCATAGGGCTAGAGGTTCTTTGCTTTCTTCCCCCATCACCAAAAGAGAAAAGTATTTACAAGAAATCAAGAATGTAAGTGCCTTTAGGAAACATAAATACACTGTAAGTGGAAGCATCTGCTAGCATGGAAATTACATGTCTGAGAGGAAAAACAAGCACCTAATGCAAAACATAATAAATATTTGCCTAGAAAAAGCATATGACTATTGGATGCTTGAATCTATTTATTTCTAAATTACCTTCAACATACTATTTACTTGGGCATACTAAAATTTCTCTGAGATCCTTTTCCAACCCCCCATTATCCCTCCTCACAGTAAAACTAGATGGAGAAAGACATCTGTCATCTCCCTGTCCACTGCAGGGAGGTTGGGCTAGATGAGTTCAGAGGTCCCTCCCAATCCAAACTGGTTTCTGATTCTGTGACTGTTGAATGCAGTGTTGTCAATGGCACTGAAATAGAAGGATTGGTGCAATTGAAATCACAATCTCCATGTTCCAGACAAAGCTAATCTGGCCTGTGTTCCTATACTCTTACATTTTCCATTCCCTAATTATTTTTATTTTCTGGCAATACTCATTGAAGTATAACGTAGAAGACATGTTGAAGAGCCTATCATAGGTATGCTGATAGGAAATACACTGCTCTTACAGGAAATTTATCTTTTAAAGTTGTTCCTTCCCAACACCACATATTTACTAATAAAGCCTTTGGAAAGTATGTGTCTTCATTTTAAATAATGAAAACATATGTTTCCAAAGCTCAGAAGGAATGACCAAACTAAGGAAACAACTAGTTAAGCATCTCTCATGTCCATCAAAAACTGTATGCTGCAAATTAGCATCTGCAGAAAGAGGATGTGCCCTTCTTTCCCACTACCTAATTCCTATTGCAGGATCTGCAGGGCTTGAAATTACTATGTCACCATGAACTTCTCAGTGTCTTTAAATCTGATAATAAAAATAAAAAGATGCCTCTGTACTTCGTGAATATAACTGAAGAAATTATGAATATTTTTCTTCAAATAGGACCTTAGAGTGCGAATTCAACTCAGCTTAAGTGCATTTAAGTGTATGGAATAATTCCAAGAATAAATTTGTCCCACTATCCAGAAGGGTGCTTGCTTTATTGAATTAGGAGAATTGAGTGCACTCATCCTGTCCACAGATCCATTAGTCAGTAGTTATGACAGGCCATAAGCAAAATCTATTATTAGCACATTTACTGAAAATGCAGTTTTTCACTTGCAAAATCAGTAGCTATGATCTTAAAACTGCTAAAAGAACACTGAAGCCTACTGAAAAAAATAAGACCTAGTATTAATTTCAATTTCAAAAAGGTGATACATATGCAGGGTTAAAGAGGGGGATCTCAGAACACGCTAAAATTTAAGAAAATCGCACTAGAACAGTTTATTTCATCAAAGCAAATTCCATATTTCAGAATAATAAAAAGGAGAAGCTTCCCTGCTGCATCTATGTAAAATTCTCTGTGCCACAGTGCCAAGTGGTGTCCAGGCACTAAAGCAGAATTAACCAATTAGCAAAGTGTTCCATCTGGTACAGCCTGGACTTGCTGTGTTTCCATACCTCATGTTACCATGACAGAAACTTCTAAAGGGACATCTTTAGCAAGAAAGCATCTCACTCTCTGAAACATCTTTCTTTTAATCTTTTCTGCACACAAAACCAAACATGGTCACTTTACAGGAAGCCAGAGCATTCAGAATTGGCCCATTCCCACCATGAAAGGGTTTTTTTGTATAGGCTTTGCTATAAGTCAATTCAAATATTCTTCAGCTCTGAGAAGTAGAATATACTCATATATCCCTTTGAGAAATACAGTGGATCAAGACAAATGGTTTTAAGATATTGAAGAAAATAGAAACCAAGAGACTTTAACATAAATACATCCAATTTCCCATACTCCTGATTTCATTAATTGTTTATTGCAAGAAACCAACAGAAGATTCCAGCCTAATAGCTCTGGATAATAAATTCTTGTCCTCACAAAGCAGCAGAAACACAAACTTCCTGCAGTGCCAGTTTTGCACTGCTGTCAGCTTAGAAAGGTATCCTTACTTTTGAAAAAGTAGATTTCATATTGACACTGACTTTTGTCATGGTTGAAATTGCTAATCTGCCTATTAATTGATAGAGACAAGCCAGGAACATGGATAAAAACCCAAGGGAGACTGGACTGCTGGCCAAACAACAAGCTTTCACAACTGCTCTGACTCATGCAGAACCTCAAATGGAAACCTGGAGATTAAAAACTTCAATGCCTCATCTCTCAAACCACCTATCTCCCTCCCAATTTGCATAATGTGGAACAGAACTCAGAATTAAGCATTCCTGTCTCTTCTGCAAGAACAACAAGCCTATAAATCAAAGTCTCTTCACTGTGTCTGCAATTTGCAACATTTCAGTAGTCTCATCCCCCTGCAAGGATGTGATACTGAGGCCCTGGCCAGAGCTTGTGCTGTGGAGCTGACAGGATCACTGCAGTGCGGCTCGGGGGGGGACTGGCAACGTGCTCAGGCCAAAGGAGCCCTGGAGGAACCAAGGCATGTCCCTCCTTGCACTGAACGTGTACTCTGGCAAACTGGGACAGACAATTCCCCATTCCTAAGATCAGAAACACAACCCAGGCTGATCTGTCAAACTTGTATCTGTTTCTTTCCTATCATCATCATCCAATCTGCTTTCTCAAAACTAAATTAGCATGGACTCAGTGGAGCAAAGCTTCTGCTACTATGGTTTAGGTAAATTATCACTAAAAATCAAATGCCAATGAAATTCCTAAGACTAACTTGATAACGAATTATTTTCATCACTGTATATTAAAATATATAGAAAAAATTTATTTATTAGCATAAAAATTAGCTTTAAATGTAAGATTCTCAAGCGTAAATTGATTCAGCATTTGAATTAAGTAAATAGAAACAGAGACACAGTGTTTTCTTTTTATGACAGAGCAGCATTTCTACCATGTTAAGTTTGTACATCTTGCTTATAAAATTTAGTAACAAATATAACAGTGACAAAGCTTTCCCGACTCAAAATCAGAAATACTAGGAAATACCATGCTTGCAATGTTGTGGATATAAATTATTCACCAAAAACTTGTTTTCTGAAACTACAGTTTTGTATATGTACATGTCTGTGAATGACAGGCATTAAATTTAGGAAGAGCTGTTTCCCGTGGGTTTGTTGGAATAACCTTCTGGGAGGAAAAAAAAAAAAATTAAAAAAAAAAAAATTTGGATACCTTTGTCTTGAAAAATATTTTGGTGATTGAGAAGGATTTTGAGATGCCTAGAAACAGATGCTTTTTATCCTAATGATTAGAGCACTTTGCTGGGTCATAGAAAGCTCTACAACCTCCTCCATTTTCTCAGGGCACATTTACACACACACACACAAACACAAATCAAATCCACCCTTTGATCTGAGTCCCATTTCCAAGGGTGGTGTCTCATTACTGACAGCCAGCATGGTCAGGGGTGAGCTTGTCTCTTAAAAGCTTCACTGAAGAGAAAGAAATAATGGTTTAGACAATCACCTTGACAGGGGAATGCAGAATTTTCTGCAGAATCGTATATTTTCTCTAAAAAAATATTTTTAATCTTAGCACATTCTAGACAAAACCAAGGATATTATTTTAGAGGATGAACTCAAGGCATTAGCAGTATAACTATACTTACTCTTATTATATGTGCTCTTTCTTAAAGTTTTATTCTTTTCTGACATATTCTATCAGTTTTAGTTCTTTTGTTGTTTTTTCTCGGTCAACACTTCTGCAGAAGCGAGGGAAGTAAAATCTTGTAACAACTGCAAATATAGCTTAGATTTCAGTGCAAATTACCAGATTCAGTAAAACACAGATGCAATCCAAAGAAAGATAAAGAGTTGGGATTACATCTGCTGTGATTTGCCAGATGAATTTATAGTAACTACTGATAAAAGAAAAAGAGTTGTTGGGGAAAGAAAATATTTAAATCAAAGCCAAAAAGTAGGTCAGATACTACTTTAGGTACGAAAGTATGCAGAATGACAGGAGATCCAGCACTGTGCTCCCAGAGCAGGCTCTCTCCATGGAAGCCAGGGCTCTCTGGAGGGGCAGTGCTGGTCAATGGCCCCAGGGAGAGCCTGGTGTTGGGCTGAGCAGAATGGCAGCACCGTGACTGCAGCTGCACTCATGGCTCACCTCTGCCAGGACAGCACACACAGAGCGTTTGTCTGCTCTAATCAGGAGAAGAAATATATACCAATGCACCTTTACACCCATCCTTTATTGGAGATACAACATTTACCTCTTCTTTATTAAGAGAAAATAAGGCAAAAAAGGTAATGTTCACAGAATGGAATGAGGAACAGATGAAGAGTAACAACCCATGAAACTGCTGCTCGCTGGCAAACAGAAAGGAGAGCTTCACTGCTATGCACAAAATGGATTTTTTAGGAGGATTTCACCATTCAACCAGCAAGTCTGATTTCTTGCCATAAGCATAGGAATATTGAACCCCTGAGCAACCCTGAAGAAATGGGGAATTGTCTCGACTTGAAAAAATCTATTGTTACTTTGGCTTTTAAAAGCATTGTGACTATTCGCATTTTTCTAGTGTGCATACAATGCTTCGTTTTATAAGATACCAACAATGCAGTTGAGAAAAAGGGAAAAAAGTCATGGTATTGTTATGAAACAATAAAATGTGCTTTAAAAAAAACACATACACAAAAACCAAGTAACAACACCACACGCACAAGAATATTTCCCATCAAGGTTCACTAAACCCTTTTCAAGGCAGTCTGGAAAAATGATATCTAAATATTTTTGTTTCTGTTCAAACAGCATGAATGTACTTTTTACTTTCTAAAGGCAAATTATTTGTTAGATACATTTGATAAATTTAAAGAGCTGAATGTAACTCAGATTATATTTAGAGATACTTTAATGACCTTACTGTGAGTTGCATATTGCTCTACAAATAGTCCCTTTGACAAGTTAGGCTGTGCTTTCATCACACAGACACTCATCCTTTACCTGAAGATGCATGGAAAAATGCATATGTAAACAGAAATGTCATATGGAGGGCAGAGATATGACCATCTGGAGGTAAATTTGGGCTACCTGGTCATAATCCTTATAACAAAAACATATCCTCTAAGACACTGTCAAAACAGTAACACTTCATAAACATACAGAGACTGCAGCAACACAAACTGTATTTGGCAGGGTTGCCCCAAGGTTTGTTCACCAACACTGCTGTGCTTCTGAACCAGCCTTGACAGAACCCTGAAGTTTCAGTGATAGTAAGGAGCATTCAAATGAAAAAAAAAGCATAAGTCAATTGTGAAAAGCTGCTCTGGATACACGCCTGCCTGATACACTGGTACTCAGAAACTAAACCAGGCAAACAAAGAGACAAGGAAAGGCAAGTGACCAAAACTGAAAACTTTTTGCTGAGAAGTTAATTTGACTGAATCAGAACCTTTTACCGGAAAATAGCAGTGCCACCAAAACTCAGTGCAGGAGCAGTGCCCACCTATCTTACTGGGCAGGGTGCTGCTGCATACAAACCACCTCTGCAAAATCTGACAGCATTCACCAAAACCTTGACATCTTGCAAAATTCTTCCCTAAATCAATAGAGCAGAGGAAGAAGGATTTATTGCTTGTGTACCCCATTTTCTGCCCCTTGTATGCCCATTTCAATTTTGCAGAGAAAAGGAGTTCAACAAGGAATAAAGAGCAGAACTTAATCCCTGTTTAGCTTCAAATCTGTGCTTCCAAAAACTTACAAAATTATTTTTTGCATTAATACAGGTTTTCCGACTCAGCTTCTAAATAATGAATAGAATTATTACTAATTACTAAATAATTAGAATTATTATTATTATTTGTGGCTGTATAAACTTAGTAGTTTTAGAAAAAGCCCTGAAAGATCATTGAATACTTGCTCCATTCTTCCATAATTCTGTAATTTCTGCAATATCCAATAAGGCCTTATTAATGAAAGGCCTTATCAATGAAATAAAAAATGGTAACTTGAAAAGAAATTAAGGTCCTTAAGATTATACTGGATGCTAAAGGAGATACTCATGTATACACCCACACTTCCTAGGAGAATCGAATTCATATTTCCATTTTTCTTATTTGGAAGCAGAACATAAATACAAGAAACAGCTGAGCATAATTAGCTGAAGAAATAAGCAAACAATTTGAATCATCTGAATCCAGGAATTGAGTCTATTTCTACAGCCACATTTCATTAAAGTTACAAGTAACAGAAATTGTAACTTGTACCAACTTCTTTGGGTAACAAGGAAGGCTCAATTGTTTCGGTTTTTTGGGAGGATGTTCGCTTTCCCTCATGACATTAACTTGATTTTGTTCACAGGTTTTTTTACATTACTGAAGTTCCTTGGCAAAACCATTTGAAATACAATGTCTTTCCATCAACTTCAATACTGTTGGAATAATCTGTTTGCAAGAACTACAATAGCATACAAATATTCCATGGAGAACCAGAGGTAACCTTGTTGTGCTTTATATTCAGCACAAAGCATACATTTATTAAATATCTGTGACCCTGATAGATTTCAACCCCAGCATCCTGCCTTTGCCTCATGAATGAATCTCCATCTAAAGTCCCTGACGTTTGTAGTCACCTTAACAGCTCCAGCTGGCAATACTTAAAGATTTCAAAAGAAAATTCTTCTGTTGCTCTTTGAGCCAAGATACTTTACATATCCAAACTTTACTTCACAGCTGGATATGACCATGACTACAAGCAACCTAAATTATCACATCAGTGCTTGCCTTACAAATCAAGTAATCAACAACAGCATTTCTAACAGTAGAGATTTAAAACATGAAAAAGTATCTTTTGATAAGATCCAAGATGAAAATGCACATGCAAATAAAAAACGTAATTCCTGAATTTTAAAACTCATAATGCATTGTCTATAAGAGTTCAAAGCTCACCTAAAACTCAGTTTCTCAAAATCCTCACACATAAACCTTGATACATACGTCTGGTTTGAAAACCTGAGCCCTCTACTAGAATGACCACCAAGAAAGGAATTACTAACAGTGTTAGATTCATGAAATTTCACTTTTAAGATCTGTTTTCGGTGCTGCTATGTCAGATAGTTGTCCTCACTCACAGGGAGGGGAAGAAGGGAAAGGTCACATTCCTGTCTTCAAATTTATTAGCACTATACAAATAAATATTTGAAAAGAGCATGAATATTAGATTGCCTAAGCAACACTGGTGCCTTGGGCTTTTTACTACTGAATATATTAAGTCTGAACTTTCAAAATCATTTGAAGAAAGGAGGTGAAATCACAAATGTCTTGAGAATATACAAAGGCAGAAAATTAGACAGCAAGAGACCTTAAAGCATAAGAAAATCCTTCATTTTTGGCAGTTGATGTGTATTGCATACATTAATATGCAACAGTCCCCAGAAACACTAGCTGATGTTACAGTCACCTCATTTTAAGTACTGTTTATACTAGGGAACAGTCCTAGCTCAGACAACTTAGTGTCTCAATAGGCAAAACAAATTATCTCCATTTATAGAACTGCATGTCACCCAGAGTCAGAAATAGCACTGCATTAGCACCCAGCTCACAAAAGCAAGGGACAGTCACAGCTTGTGTTAAGCACATGGTGTATATATTAAATGGCTAACAATAATTAATGGTTAGGATTTCTTTTAAATAAATAAAATAAAAATGCACCATATAATGTGAATAAATTTCAATAAATCAAACACACCAGAGAATGTGGTCAGCTCTACAGAGTTTACTGCATGCTAATCTGGTATCTGTATATTGGTACATGGCTTTTCACAACAGCACATCAGTATTGTTCAGAATACAGCAGAACAGGTGGATCCATGGATAGAACACAGACTGGTATCTCCCCCAGGCTTCAGAGGAATATCTTTACTTTCTATCAGACATAAACTCAGTTGTCCACTTCCAAATAAAAGTGGTTTCTTTAGTTCAATTTTTGAGAAAGGAGAAGGGAACAAGAAGAAGAGGAAGACAGAAAAGAAAATTGAGTAATTTTAGAACAGGAACTGGCCTTCTCAAGCCCTCAACATGTGTGTCTTATCTGTATTCTGTACTACATTTTATGACCTGAATTATGAACCGTTAGTATTCACTTGCACACAGCATTTATTGCAAGCTAAACTATTTCTTTAAAACAAGATAATTAAAATTCGTTGTGGTGGGCATGAAATGCCTAAGAAATCTTTCTAAAAATGTTCCCAGAGCTTGCCCTTGGATACAAACTCACGACTCCACTAAAGCACCCTGACTATGCAAAGAATTAAAACACTTTTGTAATTTTCTGACAGCAGAGGCTATTGAATTAAAGTGACTCATTATTAGCATTTACCCTTTTGAAGTTATTTCTAATTTGTTTTGAGTACTCCAAGGGAAACTATGTTCGACTAGCCAGAGGTGAGGCTTTCAATAAACTACATGGCCTCTAAAGCAGACTAGCAGAGCTTGGTAACAACTAGTAACAGCTGCATGGACTCATTCAGTGTCTCAGTTGGTGCAGTGAGATGCTGAGAGATTTTCATTCCCTGGGGAACAAATCCAGCCTCTGCAACGACTGAATGGCCTTTCACAATCCCATTGCCTGATGTGACACCACTCACAGTTTCTGCTACAGCCTTGGTCTCATGCAGAATAGCTGCCAGCACTGTACACAAGCCTGAGACATGTGAGCAAAACTTGGAGGAAATTACACAGAGCATCATCTGAAATATGCCCAGCAACTGAGCCAATCTAATGATCCCTCAGCCAAAAAATGCAAGGATGGATTTTTGAAGAAAAGCAAGTGGTTTCCAGACTACCCAACAGTTAGAAGGTCGTAACCTTTTCTTCAGGGATGCATCCTTAATGAAGGTGTGTTACAAGAAGCACAACAAGGCAGAAATACAACCACAACCTTGGGGGTTTTCAGAAATCACAGAACAAGTTTTTATAGGCCCAACACAACGAAAATATACCGTGGTCTCTTTCAGTAACTGTCATTACCAATGGCTCAAGTGGCCCACTTTGAACCAGGGGGAATTTGGACACTCTAGCATTATAGAAAGTAAGCTCAGACATTGACTTCTTTTGAAACAGCTCAGTCATTTTCCTGTGATACTGAATTCCTGACATAAAGGAAAATATACTGTTCCACTGTAATCAGTTAAGGATGACCAGCAGCAAAGCACAGTTATTGGGAGAAAGACCTTCACTTTCAAACACCAAAGTCAGCAACATAATGTTTAGAGATAATATTTTGATCATGTAATGTCTCATTTTAAAAAGCTATTTATACAGCTTACCTCTGAACAGATTTTCTTACATAAAGAACAACATGCCAGAGCCCACTGCCTTCAGAACCATCACTACAGGACAAAGTTTAATTTCAAACCCTTCAAAGTTCTTGAAGCACATTGCACCAATTACACGTATTTCCTATCTGTAAAACTCTGTGATTAGGCAAACATTGTAGTGTACACTGGATGACAAACAGTCCATTTCAGGTCTCATGACATGGAGAGAGCATATAATCTACTTCCTTATGTCAGCGCTCTCCAAAACATTCCATGGATGTCTCTGGTGATCATAAACACAAATGGAACTCAGCAAGAACAGCGACGGATACGCATGTGGAACTTGAGACCACAAAGCTCCCCATCAGTAATTCATCTGCCTAGCACCACACTTAGGAATTCTTCCTTGATGAAAGAAAAAAGAGATGGAGCTGCTCAAGCATGAGCCCAAATACTCATGAGGTCTTAAAATACCCAAATACTCCTGAATGGTCAATAACATTGCAGACTGCTAACAGGTTTAAATACACTACAGACACCTGTCACTAGTCCATTAACCAGAAGGAATCAGTCACAACATGAGAACAAAAACAGCATTTCGCATACAGAGGGAGGCCTTAGCCAGTCTGAAAAGGGTAAAGGAATTCTGAGGACTCCAAGGAACATCAGGTGAGAACTGCCTTAAGAGTTGTCAAAAAACTCAGCAGTGAACATTTTCGATATGTTTAACAAGAGCTGATTTTTGAGCTTTCATATATTACTCATGTGAAGATAGATTTAACTTTGTTTTCCTGGGAGTTTATTTTCATCAATAAGAACTGATGCACCCTCCTCCAAAGCCTTGAACAACCCAATAGTGCAATACCCCAATACCCAATACTCCAGAATGTGCAAATATATAAGCCCACACTCTCTAGAGCTCAGCAACAGAGACTTTCATTTATTAAATTAGTTGAGATATTTCAAAAATAAACATGGTATGTGTAAATCTAAAATGCAAAAAAGTGAGAAAGGAAAGTTTCATGGATAGTATTTAGGATAGTATTTAGAATTACTAGAAATATTGAATTATAGAAATCATAAGCTATGAAATAATTTAGTAAAATATTCTGCACACTCATTTTTCATTCCTTAAGTTCATCAGAAGTTAATAATTCTAAATTATATGAAAATTCACAATAAATATCTACACCTATGATTTTATAACCTTCCACATTCCTGATATAATGAAAAAGTGACAATTTAGCTTGATGACAAACAGTACAGCAATAGTCTTTGATGAACAGCTTCTAAGAACTCCTTTGAAAGCAGTAGTGCTTATAAATTGAATGGATATACATTATGGGGTTTACAGAATGTAGAAAAGAAAGTTCATTATTTTGGGACACCTGCTAGTATTCTAAGTAATGACAAAAACATTATGTAAATTTTAAAAGCAGGAAAAATGTTGAGTAAGTGTTCAGAATATGTCATAAAGGTAATCTGTATTGTTGTTAGAGTTAAAAGAATAGAACAAGTACTGATGAAAAGTTTCAGCTGAGATTACAATGAGACTGAAATTGACTAGCAGGTGGTCATAAAGTAGAATCATACAATATCTAATATATGATAGGATAAAAGGAACATAAAACATATGCATAATTTGACAGCAATAACTCAATAAATTCTCTCCTAGATTTTCGCTTTTTAGTAAAAGATCTTGTTCAGGAAGAATCCCGACTCTGATCTTAGTTATATATTTACATAAATACCTTCTTAGTGAGGGGAACTTTTCTTACTTCTGCTAAAAATTAATGAAAGACGTTGATGAAAAAAAAATCAAAATATGCCAAGAAATAAGCAGTGGGGAGAAAAGCATTGGTATAATAAAGGAACTTGATTTACATCCTGTCACTTAAGATTTGATATGACTAGATAAAAAAAGCTTAGAGAGAGTCTAAGGATCACTGGGAAGAAAAAAAGCAGTTCTGAGCTTGACAAGCACTATGATAGTAAAAAAATGTCAATGGAATTTGGAATAAACCGTTCATCTGGGAATAGTTTTGGGTTGGTGACTTCATCAGGTGGCTGTTCCCTATTGATGAGAATGATGGGAGTTGGTGCTGTTCAGATATTTGAGCTGTGAGCCCTGAATTAATACTGAGGGAAGTGCTGTAATGTCATTTGGCAGTCCAGAGAAGGCAGGAATTTCCACCTGGAGCCATCCTCCTGCCCATTTAAGTTACATTTGCACCTCTTGGGCATCCAAGGTCTGTACAAGAGACAAGACTTGTGCCTTAGCTGAATAGCTCCTGCCTATTTTCAGTAGATGCTTCAAATACAGATTTACCAAGCAGGTACTGAAAAACTGAGAGACTTCTTTCAGGACAGCATTGCAAAGATAGTGTATTTGAACTACAAAACTAAACACATTTTATGATGATTTGCACTTTAAAAACCTCTCAAGTTGGGGAAAAAGGTTCTTTGATTCTTGTACAGCATTGTTAAAGTATTTTTTGAACAAGCTCAGTTTTCTGTCAGTGTGAGAAAGGTCTTTGGCAAGACTTTCTTCCCTCCACATCCTAGATTTTCTTCTCTGTAATGTCAAGGACTGTTCCCTCATATGAATAAGAACCATTGCACTAGCTGATAGGTCTTACAGTGTGTAAGCTTTGAAACTGAAGACAGCGAAGATCGTGCTCGAACAGAGATTGTGCTCTCTTGTGAAGAGAGGAGGCAATAAAATCCTTTGCTAAGAAAGACAACTGGAAATTCAGCTCAGTGCAATTTGATTAGAATTTGATCTTTCTGTGCAAATTACTGGTTTAGCTGAACTGTGTTTAGTTCAGATGTTAAGAGCATTGTATTAATCCTCTGAACAATTTAAAAACCCTAAACCCTTCAGAATTGACTTCTAAGAAAGCTACCAACAATACTGATAAATAACAGTATATATATATACGTGAAGGACGCTGGTGGTATTTTTTACTTAAAATTTTATCTCAGAGCTGGTTGATATTTTTTAATCTCAGCCCTATGCAAAACATCATTTTCCTTTCCTTCCAATGAGTAAGGTTTGATTTCTTTAGGACAGGAATGAAACACAACCTCCAGGTCCTTGAGTCCTGTAGCACATCCAGTGGGATTCATTCCAGCAATCATTATTTTACACAGCTTGCCAGGCAATTTTTCTGACTATGCCTGACCTGGGGAACTGTGCTGGGACAGGGAGAGATTGGCAGGAAATACTTGGCCTCAAGATCAGGTTCTAGGTGACATGTCTAGATATGTAACATGCTGCAATGTTATTTTCTCATCAGTACAATCAATGTTCCCCTGACAAAAAAATAGGAAAAACTATTCCTTCAATATATAAGTAATTAAATAGATGCTTCCAATAAATGTTAACTCACCATTACCTATTCAGTCTGGAAAGCAAACATTTTCTCTGTTAGGTGCTGGTTCTGAGAAAGATGCAGTTCTCTTTCTCCTCTTGTCCAAATACTGAAACTAATTTTCCCCTAAACTAGTTTTTCCCTAAACAATTGTTACTATTTTAAAACATCTAATCACCATCTAAAAATAAAACAAAAAACAACCTAAAACAAAGCACCACTTTTTTTTAACAAAGAAAATTATTTATCATCCAAACTCTTCAGAGACTTAAAAAAAAAAAAAGAAAAAGAAACTTACTGAGAATAAATTAAAAAGAAACAAACAACTCCATCAAATTGGCAGCGTGTCCAAACTCACAGCGTGTTATTAAATTAAATCAGTGACATTTAAATGAGTGCACCTGTATGCATACAAAAATAATTTCCTAGTTAATTATCTCTGCAGCTATGGATGCCCTAATAGGTCAAAAGTACATTAATTATACCTAAATGAAAAAGAATAATTTACAGGTTGCCACAAACCAGTAAATACATCTTAACATTTCCGATTCTTGAACTAGGAGATAAGGTCATATATTCACTTATCATATTTTCCAAGTGCAGAGAATATCATTGGAGCAAGATGTCATATTATTATTGAGTGCAATTATCCATATGGTACAGGACAGACACCTGAGACGGGACTGTCCTGGACAGAGGGAGAGGCACACTTGAGGAAGTAGGTACAGCCATGTGCTTTGGAGTGAAGCACACTGAGAAAGGCAGAGAGGGGTCAGAAAACAGCCCAGAGCTGGAAAAGGATGGAAGAGGGCAGCAGTGGATCTGAGAAGGAATTTGAGAGTTTGATAAATACAAAGAGCTGCAGACATGGTGATAAAACCCTCAATTACTGAAACAAAAACAACAATCCCACACTTAGCAGAAAGGATGCTAAATGTTAATCAAGCATCTGTACAGCCTTACACTTGCATTCTGTCAGAGGATCTCTGCAGAGCATGAGCATCTATTTGACCAAAATATATTATCTGAGTTCTATATTTAGAAAGTAGAATAACATCTTAAAAACCATTGGATGTTCCAAACTTGATCAAGACTGAAATTCCCTTTTTATTTGAAATTAAAGGAGGGAATTCATGTTCAAACAAAACATCTATTCAACCATTTTACAAAACAAACCTCATTTTTCAACTTTTATTAACTGAAAAAGCAATAAACTGGAATAGGAACTTTCCCTGAAAGTCCCTATGAAAAGTCCTCTATATTATATTGTTTTGGTTTCATAAAGAGATGGTGACAACAAAAATATGTGGACTTGGAGCATTCATGCACCAAAATGAGGAGCTGGTAGTGAAAGCCCCTGATATCCTGACCACCTCTGTACTTCCAGGAGGCTTACAACAAAAGCCACCTGGAGCCAGGATCGCTAATTGTTAAGTAGGAATACAGCTTACAAAAGAGTCAGGCTTGTGTTGCTCAATTTTTCTGTAACTTCCAAAAACTGTTTAATCTCTCTACCACAACAGATGACCTACATGAAACTGCAGAAATGGCCCACTTCATCTTCAGGAGAAAAGCTAAAAAGGATGAATAGCAGAAAAGCTGAAGAACTGGGGAATATTTCTCAATGGCGATAACTATGCAACAACAAAGAAATCTAAGAACAATTAATTTTGCACTATTTTTTTTAATTAGGTTTTTTTTGGCAGATAAAATACATGCACTTCTTTATCTAAAATCAGGTGTGTTACTGAGTCAGTACTAGGACCATCCAACTACTGCAAGCAGTGTTCTTCAGTATCTTTGAAATCAAGGAATTTGTTCAGAGTTTGACGTTCTGATAGCTCCTTTCACACTGCAAACTCATCTGCTTCTATTCCTTTACTAAGATTTTTCTCTCTGGGACCTCATGTGTATCAGTCCTATCAGGGAGGGTCAAGTGTGACAAAAGGAAACAGATGAATGTTTCCAAAAATTAGTTTGTTTGGGATGAACATCGATTGCATCTTAGATTACCTTGTCTCAAGGCTGACTGCATGGTTTCTTCATTCAGAAGAATTAAAAACCAAAATTAGAACAAAGGAATTCCAAACTCTCACCATCAAACCACATATTAATCAGACCAGTTAAAAAATTTAACTGATCAACCTAAAAACAGTGATTTCAAGGAAATGCATGGAACTGAAGTTTCTGCAAATTATTTGGCTTTCCACTGAAAAATAGCACTAGTCAGTCAAAAGATGAAGAAATAGTCAAGCTAACAGCATATTAATGAAAAACTTGCGTAACACATTGTTAATAATCCAATACCTAAGAGCATTTTTTAAAAAGTGGAAAATAGCCACTAAAAATATTAGATTTTAATGAAGATTGTTAGCGTTGATGGAACAATCACTTTATTCTACTCTTTTCCTTTCCCTGTGCATTTTAGCAAGAAGTAACACTGAAGTACAACCACCTGCACATGAACTGATGTTGCAAAAAAACTGAGCAGTAGCTTTGTGACCTTCAAAACTCTTGTTTCTCAGGCCAGTGGGAAAATTATAACTCAGAGTATTAAATAGGTTCAGTTTTGTTTGCTGAATGTAAGGTCCTGCTTTAGAGCAGAAGAATTAGGCAGTGTCTATACTTAACTGTGGCCAGCCCAAGGTCACTGGCACCTCAAAGTGCTGTCACACACTGACATGTGAAGACTGGCAAGCACATCCTCACTCTCTGATTTTCAGCCAGTTCTGAGATGAAGATAAGCTATTTAATTACTGCAATTTTAGGACAGGAAATGAGGACACCTATCATAACCATTAAAAAAAACCCCTCAGATAATTGTATTCTAACTCATTCCTTATAATGAAAACACTGAAAAAACATGGAATTGCCTTGCAAATGGGGAAACTGCACTAGAAGTAAGCAACCACTGGAGCTCTCACTATGTGTTATGAGATTTTTAATACTGTGAAGTAACTGTGGTAACTATTTTCTTTACTACCCATAAAAGAGCACCTCCAGAGAGGGGCTGAAGAACTGGAAGAACACAAGCCCAAGTAATGATGCACAATCATTAGACTCCTCTCCAGCAGAGAGGTTGTCCCTTAAGGGCTCCCATACAAGAGCAGAACTGGCCCGGCACAGCAGCACTGGGCAAAGCTACTGTGCAAGACAGAGAGCAGGATAGCCAGAAACTATAATCTGGATACCAATGGTCTGTCAAGGCCACATCACCTGCTGCATTTGCCTGAGCATTTCTTGATTTGCTGGAAACTAAACATCTCATTTTTTTGAAAAACAGTGACTCTGCAGTTGTGGCAGATACCACACAACACAATTATGTCAAAACCAGCTTCTAGAAATGCATCCCTCATGAGTGAGCCACAAAAGCAGTCCTGCCTGTCTTCACAACTGTCATCCCCACATCATTATTTTCCAGGTTACAGAAGTACACAATACTTCAAAGAGCAATCAGTCAACATAAAAATTTTCATGTCATGCCACGGAGAGCTTTCACATTAACTGCAAAGACAGGCAGTACATCATGGCACAAAATGTCTTTGTTACATTTTTCTAATGGCACAGTTCAAATCTTTAGGCTACTCAACGTGGCAGGAGAGGTATGGAGAGAGAAAACGGAAAGTATATTTCACAATTTTTTACAGGACTTTCATGTTCTCTTCAAATACAGTTTTAAGTACTTTAAGTGTTAAACTAATCCCTGTAATTTAAGACAAAGGCAAGCAGCTGAGAAGGGGGAAAGAGGTGGACTATCCTTGCTACTGTTTAGGTCTTCAGGTATTTTATTAAAAAAATATTGTTATTCTTTTTGTAGACAATGACTGCCAAGCAGGATTTCAAGTGCACAAGGAAATAAAAAGAATAAATACTGTGGCTTCACTACAAATGCTTCTCAAATTAGTAGTCATAGACTTTGAAAACTTCTGACCACAAAGAAACTTAACAGAAAATGGAAGGAGTTACCACCTCTGAAAAGAAGTCTTCTCTAAAACACCATAAAGTAAGCTACCACACAACGCCTGCATCTGTCTTAAATATTAAATTACATTTCAGGGCATAAATATACTCTTTGACATCACCAAAATCAGCCCACCAGAATGCAATTTACCCAGCTGTAATGCAGCAGTACCACTGAAATGTCCTTCTAATCAATAAAGCAGCAAACAGGTCTTTTGGCTGAGGTCTGTGGCTGTAAATTCACCTCCCACACATTATTTCTACCCACTGGAGCTGCAACCCAGAGATCAACATCATTTAGTTGCCATCCACTTGGCTTTATCAGCAAATAAAATTTTGCAAAATATATTTCTGTCATTACATTTCCTCTCCTCATATACTTTCAAAAAAATAATAAAAAAAAACCATGACAGAGAAACACCCCTTACCAAAATGCAGATTCCTGTTGCTGCTTTGTGGCTACCAAGCTGTGAGAGGCCATCTGGTGTCACAAGAAGCCAGCACATTCAGCAGCACTCTATCCTTGGTGGTCTTGCTATAATCCCACTATCACCTACAAGCTTACAGATGTTTTAGCACTGGAACATCACTGGAACTGTCCCTACAGTACATAAAAAGGTGCATTTTGCTGGAAAAGCCTTAAAATATTAGGGTTTGTGTCAAACCTCCCAGCTTTCCGGATGATTATATGGTTTTAGAGCACAAATGCTATGATTTTGTCACTGTCACACAGCTGTTCCAATAGAGAGCAGAGCTGTTGTGGATGCTGGCACCCCAGCACAGCAGTGGCACAGAGCTTACTGCCCACACAGGATGAGACAGGAGGCAATGACTGCAATGAGCCACCACAACCCTGACCGAGGCAATACGAAGGAGAGTTGCACAGAGAAGTGCTCACCTTCTTCCAAGATCTGGGAGACAGCTTGTTACCTTATATTTAACCAGGAATTTAATGGCAAGGAGACACCTAAACCCATATAAACACATGATGTTCTGCTATAGAACTGACTTATGTATTGCCAATGTTGAATTTAGTTTAGTGCAAGAGTCCCCAGTAAAACAGAGTGAGTCTTATCCTCTGCACTCCTGTGTAGAAATAAGGAGGCTCATTCCAGTGCTTTACAGAGGGGTTTGTCCTTCCCTTGACACCTGCACGTAATTCTCATTAATGGAAGTGTGAGTTTAGTCTGTGCACAAAGGGAAAACCAGCCCCATGTAGACATCATGCTGCAGCTGCCTAAGGGATTAACTACTAATTGCTACCTTTGAGTAACATCCACTCCCTTCATAGCAATTTTTGTCACCTTGTAAATCTCCAAAGCAAAGCACTGGTAAACAAAGCTATGCTCAGAGTACCAGGAGCGTTCTCGCCTGCTCAGGAATACCCAGTCTCATATGCAGCTCACCTGGATTACCTTCCCTGGCAGTCTTAGGTAGCTCTAGAGCACCTTGTTACATTAATTTGGAATTAATTACTGCAGAACAAAAACACACAGAACATTAAGATGCTGGCCCAGCCTGCATATTTTCCAAACAGTCTCTGAACAAGTTCAGAAAAACAAACCAACAAAAAACACCCCAAAATTAGTAAATCCTAGTGCTGAAGGTGAAGGATCATCTCATCTGAAAGATGCTACAGACATTTGACACATGGCATAATACAGCTCAGGCATGCAGTATAAATTGAAAAATGCATTTTTATGTTGTTTTAAATGCAAATACATGAACTCAAATTTTGAGATCATACCCAAGAGAATTATTCACCTAATTTTCAGATTGATCAATAAATAAATAAAAACTGCTAAGTCTGAAAGATTTCTTCCACATGGATAAAAAAATGACAAAACTAAAATCAAAACTAGAAAACAAATCATTAACATTTCATTACAAAAAAGCCCCATAACATTTGATTACCAAATTCCTGAATAAAAAGAAAAGAAGCACACAAACAAACAAACAAACAAACAAAAAAACTAAACAAATTAAAAAACCTCCACAACTAAGCACACATCAGCCAGTGCACTAACAAAGACTTTATTTTCTACATTGCATATCTAACTTGGAAATAAAACAACCTAGAGCCTTTGTAAAGACAGAAGTCAACATATTCTCTGGATGGCCGCGTCATCAAAAGATGCTGCCAAGAAAAAATTGTATGTCATATGCAAACAGTGATCTTGTCCCAGAAAACTATCCCAGTACAAGGACAAATGCAATAACTTCCAACAGATTTCCCAGAAATACCCAGTCAACAACAATAAAATGCAGGTAGACAAGTCACAGAGAAAAATAGGATCCTTGGTGCAGAGAGTGTAATGAAGGAGAAAGTGATACAACAAAACTCTGTATAAAAGAGTACAAAAGAAATTTATTTCTCTCAGATTGTCAAAGATTGTAATTTATTAAAGGAAGTGAAAATAAAAAAGAAAGAGCAGGAACAGAAGCCCACTTTACAGGAACCTGTTACTACCTGTTCCACATCAAAGGTCCAACAACCTTTACCCCCCTGAAGGACAGGCCTCTCTCCTCCCTGCTTTGGCACTTTTGCTATGAATGAGCACAGCAACACAGCCTCAAGGAAGGGGCAAAGATAACTGCAGTTTATGTTCTGCGCATTCACCAATAATTTTTCATCTGAGATTGCCGAGCTCTTAAAGTCTGAAGTCTTTATGAAAGAGCCAGTTTCTGCTGTCTAAATGGGAAGGCTAATTTTAGTAATTTTACTGATAGTTTATTATACACACTTTTAAGTGACAACAAAGAATTCTGGTGAGTATATTACACTTTTCTTAAAGAATATTAATATTTTTTCTATTCAAAGTTTATCTTAATTAATTTAAATACCTAGAATTTTAAAAATATTGGGTTTTCTCTTTGTGGGTTTTTTTTTTTTTAATTAGATCTATTTATCTGTATTTTTGATGTTCAGACACCATGGCAACAAATGTACATGGAAAAAAATGGACATAAAACTGTCGTAAGAGAAATCGCCTAAAGGAAAGAAGCACAAGAATAGAGAAAGAATTTGAAGTGACAGGAGAAAGGCCTAATAATAATGAATGTAAGAAAATAGGGAATGGTTTGTCACATTTCAAAACATGACTAGTAGATATCATATTTACACACAACTTGTTTCACTAAATTATTTCATGACCTTGGGCAAAGACTGTTTTAATCCTCTGTGGCATATTTATTCCAGCATCTCTAAAACAGATGTCATTCCTCTGCCTCTGTAAATACTGCTCTCACCTATCTACATAAAGGAATTACCTAAGATCCTGGCAAGAGCTAAGCCAGATCTGAGTCAATTTGAGTCACTGTGCCATACGCCATTCCTGGCTACAGGTCTTCTGCTACTGTTTTAATACCAAACTTCTACACTATAATATACTGTATTATATTATAGTATTTAAGCAATATACTATAGTATATAGCAATATACTATAAAACATGCCAGACTCTGCCTTTCTCTCCAAAGAAATTAAAAGTTCCATGTCTTAAACACATTCATTCTGTTGGCAGTACTAGTCCAGCATAAACAAGTTTCTGATTCTGAGACAACAAAAACATTCACTCCTGTAAAACAGAAAAATATCCTAGGATAAGAAAAACTGACAGCCAACAGTTTGAGAAATCAAAGACAGAAAAGCAAAGCCAACCCTATGCTAAGTTAATAAAAGCCTCTTTGTGTAGTTTTTCCATGTCAAGAGTTCTGTCTTTTAAAAGAATATAAAAACTTTTTTGTTGGTAAAATGAAACTAAAAAACAAGGCACTTGATTTTCCTTTAGCCATATCTCAAACTTTACATTTTAGTCTAAAGAATCATGCCTTGTTTTATCAATTTTTAAATACGAATTGGCATGAAATCACCATTTCTTCAGTTAGACAAAGCCAGTTAGAAAAAACAGCTTAACAACAACCTGCCAAATGGATAATGGGAAGTTAAATGTTATATGCTTGTTGTATCTCTTACACTACAATATTGACAATGAAAATTACTTTCTCACCCCCTTAGAATAACCCTTTTTGGGCCCATAAAACAGGAAAAAAGAGAGCTACTACACAGGGTGAAAAATAAGGTAATGTGACAAGCCAGCAGGGCCAGAAGCTATCTGGCCTTGACAGACTAATAGAAAGGACCTTTTCAGCCTAATGCAAAGCACAGCAATTATTATTAATGTTACTATTACACAAGAACAGGTAAGTAGCTTCCTCAGTGATGTGACAAATGTGGTGATCTGAAATTACAAAAGTAATCATGAACTCAATTACACTTCCAACAGTAGTATGACTACTAGAGAATATTGTCACTAGCCCATTTTATTGGCTGGTGATCCCAAACACAGAAAAACTAACTATGTGCACTATATAATTTTGCAAATCTGCTAAGATCTATTTGTTTTCATGAAAGAACGCGAAGAATAAAAATAGGAAAAGTATATCAATTTCTTGTAGCTGGATGATGACAAAAGGAAAGGCAGAGAGGCATTAAAACACACAGCTGACAGTGGTTAGAGAAACACAATTATATGTTGATGTTGCAGGGGTAATAGGAAGCAGGAAAAATACACCAAATATCCAAACTCTGCAAAGCTGGTGATGGTGGAAGGGACAAGACCGCATGTCCTCCAGGTATACTGTACATTGCAACACAGGCCCTAAGCAGTCCTAGGTGGGGCAATATGCAGGGCCCATCCCTGGGACACAGAACAGCCATGGGCACCCAGGAGCAACCAGGTTCTGCTCTGCTCACCTCCTGCTCTCCTTGGGATGAAGATCTCACCAACATCCTCCTCATGCTCCCATTTTCTTCCTTATGGTAACTGAAGGCTTCACCTCTCCACTTCTGCTCAGCTCCCAGGTTGCCATCTGGAGCAGACAATTTCTCCTGACATCAGTCATCACTGTCTTCCCATGCTCCGAATTACTTCTTTTCCTAAACTGGCCTCTGTCTTCAAGTGGCCACACAGCAGGGGAGATGCTCCCACCTCTCCCTGAGGCTCTGTGTTCTCACACTTTGGAAGAATGTAAGGCAGACCCTTCCCACTGCAGCCCACCAGCACAGCATATGGGCTGTTCCTCGGGGTCCTGTGGCTGTCTCTGCTGCTCTCAGAGTGTCCTGGTCACCTGCCACTGCCACTGCCACTGCCACTGCCACTGCCAGGGTATTAGTGGGAAGCACAAGTGAGCACAAGGCAGCAGAGGCCCCATGCTGACCTGGAGGCATCAGAGAAGATGCAGCTGACACGTGTCCTGCTCTACCTGTCACACAGCAGGGTCACAGTGGCCATGTAGCTGTGCCTCACCCTGACAGAGCAGCTGACAGAGCCACACTGGGCTGCCAGCCTCCCCTGAGCTCCTGAGTCAACAGGGACAGGGAATGTTACCTTTTACTGCAATAAGATAAAGCAAATTAACTTCTGTAAGAGGGCATTTACCTCTCAAATAGAAAAATTCTGAGGTCCCATTGACCTAACAAACACAGCCTTATTGGTTAATCTCTCCCCTTCTTTCCCTTTTTTATCCCCCACCATATTTCAGTTGCACATCCTCAAAGAAGGTAATTCCCCCAATTGGTAATTCTGCTTCAACCTGGGAAGTCACTATGTTTGATTTAATGGAAAGGCCAACACAAAACTGCAAATGTGCAATTCATACATTCAGTAATCAGCAGTCAGAGTTTGTACAAGGAGACAACATTTAACAGGCATTTGCAAAACTGCTTTTTGTGCCCTAACCATGTATCTGGAGTGAAAAACAAGGCCACAGAGAGGAAAAAGCAAAATACTGTATGAGAAAAAAGGCTAAAAACATCTATTGCATAAATAATGAATGCTAACCAGTTACAGTGGAGAGCTGCAGTAATGAAGAGGAAGAAAGAAAGTACAGCTTAAGTAGTTCAATTTGTTGTCCTTCAGGATTTAACAGTATGTTAATCATAGTATGTTAATGACAGATAAATATTAAACACATTACACAGCTAAAAAACATTTAGTCCTCATGCATTGGGTAATATATATCTAGACTATATTTGTTTTATAATTGATTTCTTTTGCAAGTTACTATTAAAGTCATATTAAATACCTAGTTCTACACACTTATACAGTACAATTTAGTGGTATTTACTCCAGGTATTGTCAGTATTAAGAAGTTAACATTGACTAGCAGTTATATTATGTTTAAAACATTTGTACTTGATTATCAGTTTTTAAAACAGAATTAATTAAGCTCAAATGCTGCTGTCAACCAACCTTCTACATATCCCATACAAAAGGGAATATGGGTTCTAGGAAAAATTAGGGTGCAACCATGGAATTTAAAAATTTTACAAAATTACTTGGCACAACCATCTAAATGCATGACAACAAACCATAAATCTGGCAGTGTTTTAGTTCCAACTGCTGAATTTTACAGAAATTACCATTAAAAAGAATCTACCAAGATTGGAGGTTTTATTCTGGAAAATTCCTTCCTCTATTTCCCAGACAGGATCCCTGACCTGGGCTTTCTCTAGTCTACAGTACAAGTCAACAGGTATTTGCTACCAATTGCAGCTGTTACGTCCATTTTGACCATCAAAAATTCACTTGTGTCCTTTCTCATTTGCACGTCAATCACAGCCATAACATAACTTTGCACTTATTTCACAGAAAAGTAGTTTTTAAGGGTTTCAAGATCATTCCTCCATATTTTCACAGGAAATGGAAAGCAAAAAGTAAACAAAAACATTATTAATCAATCAGCCACAAGCATTTCACCCTATCAATTTCTCAGCTGTCATCAGATTTTGCAAGACCCATTTTGAGACTTCTATTTCTTGCTGTTTTACTCTTGCTAACTTCTCAATGTAAAACAATGACCTTTACTTCAGAGTCAGCAGTCTTTTTGTTCTATCAAACCAATGATTTCTTCTGACTGCTAGAAAAAAACTAACCTCTATTTTAAGGACTCTGTGCTACAGTGTTAAAAAACCAACCACACAAAACAAACACAAACCCCCAAAACCTCACAGACCCAGAGTCAGTATATTTTACCTCTTTAATCGAGCTGAAGTATTCCTTAAAGCTGCTGACAATTTTTTTTTACCAGTCCTACGTTATGTGGCAAACAAGGACATGAACTGAACAAAAGGCTTTCTGGGTCTTCTTTGTAAATAGGGTTTTCTACTGCTTGGTTGTTGCCAACTATTTCCAGCAACAGACCAAAAGATAAAGACAGAACTTTGACAGATGCAAAAGGAACAAGTTTACCTGAAGATGCAAAAGACAAGGTTTCCTATCAAGTTACACATTTTTGAGGAGTGGTACCACAATGAAAGTACAGTACCACGGTACTTCAATTACTCACAGTCTAAGATATATTCCAATAGGCAGTCCTTCCCCAACTTGTTAAGTCAGTACATCCAATTAACTTTTTACTTTTGTGCTTCAGAAATGTATGTAGGAATTGAATGGCCCAGATTAATAATATTGTTCTCCTTGTCCTCCATGGCCTCTTTTGAAGATGAAGAAGCCTGTGTCTTCTTTCAGCATTACCCATCCTTCACAGGCTTCTACAGGACAGCTACTCCTGGCCCTGAGGTTCATCCAAAGAGGTTTTAAACACTGTATCTTGAACAGGGGCTGATGTGGAAACATTTTTAACAATTAAAGTGCTAAATTCAAAGTTCTTTCCCAAGCTGGAACTTATAATTTCCTTTTATTGTTAGCAATAATTTTGTTCTTATTTATATTTGATCTCTTTCAAAAGACCTTAAGAATAATGGCCTTCTTAACACCATCTCCTGAGAAATCTCTTTTCTATTGATACAGAAGTCCAAAGCTTTTCCTGTTGCTGCTAATGTGATAATCATTGTTCTTGTCATACTTAATGTTTCTTGCTAAACACATCTAATTTTGAGCCTCAGTTTTCTAAGTAGCTCTCTATAAATCTGTGTTACTTTTTTATAGCTGTTCTTAGTAAACTAACTAATTTTCTTTTCTACATAAAACCAGTGGGGAGTTCATGATTCAGTCAAGTTAGTCTTTAATAATCTTCCTCTGCTATCTTTCTTCCACACATGGATAATTTTGAATTATGCTGTTAATGTCATCTGTTTGAAAGCAGGTCACCTTACTTTCTGCTTTCCTTAAACTGTCCCCCAGGAGATTTTGAAGTTTTATATGTCTGCCTTCTTAAAAGCCCTTGTTCCTCTGTTCCTCTAGCAGTTCTCACCCAGCCTAACTTCCTCAGCGCTGGATTCTTCTGGATCAGATTGAAGGCTGTTTGAATGATCTCCATTTTCGCACTGTCCCTATCAATAAACAAGTACTTGTCAGTTAATGAACCTAATGAATTCTTAAGACTTTCCTGAGTATCTGCTAATTTTTGTCCCCTCCCATAACATCTTCTTATTTAAACTTCCCAATCTACCTCACCTCAAATTCTGCATCAATATAAATCCATTTAATAAAAACCTCTCATCAGACTCCTGATTTCATGATCTTCTGTAAATTATCAAAATGCAAAAATGTTCTCCTTGTGGTTTTCTCATTATGGTTTTTGACATTTATACAGTTGTTCAGGTTATGGGCATTTTGCTCATGTTCTCCTTTAACCTCTATTTAAAGCTTTTACCCTAAGCCAGTCAGCATACATTAAAAACTGAAACCTCTTTAATCAAACGCTCCAGATCATGTGCCAGTGTTTCTCACCCATAGACCTACCCAGCCTATTTGGCCAGTAATTTTATGTGCATCAGAAACAAAAAGAACTTGTTTAAACATATCCAAATTTCATCATATATTTTCCACAAAATGCAGTCTACTAGAATACCATATGAAAGAAAGCAATTCGTTGGGATCTTAATAAATTAATACAGCAATCCCACTAGAAATATTATGTCATTAGCAGAAATCACTTTTTCAAGTGAAAATAATCATGACAGAACCATTTAAGAATACAGATAGGAAACAACATTCACTAGGAAGTTTACTTGATTATTCAGATAATTAACAAGTTTGAGGATGCTGTATCTGAATTTACTACCTGTATCTGAATATACTACCTAGAATCAGAAAATGTGAGTGAAATTAATCCAGTCCTAAATAGTCCTAAAGGATGTCCTCACTCAGTGTGGATATTTACATGCATGCAGAACTATTCCAATGCACTCTGAGGAGTTTAAAGATTAAGGATATGAAAGCTCTTCTCATTATCACTGATGTATGTGGCCAAAAAACAATGAGTCTTCTTTACAATTCTGAATATTGTCACCAGGGTCTACTTGTTGCATATGCAAAAGAGACAACAGAGTTGAAAGCATCCCAAACGCCCTGAGCAGCATCACAAATGAGCAGCTTCCCAAGTGAAAGGAGCAATCAGCTGGGGATGGCAAAGCCCAGGAATGATAGACAACAGTTGCAACACATTCCCTCCTAACACATTCCAAACTTTTGAGTTTTGTGGTTCAGATAGATATTGGAATGGAATTATCCAACCTTATTTTGTAAGTGATCAACTTTCTTAGGCCATTGTTTTCCTTCAGGTGGGTGGAAGGTTCTCCTGGCTAAGGTCCAGTTTCTCTTCTTCAAACTACAATTCACAGATTATTAAGTATATACACTCTTATTTTTCTTTTTAAGCTGAAATACCATACTTGCAATTTAAAGTCTACATTGTAATCAAAGACAGCAAACAAGAAAGCTCAAGATCAATGTTTCATCATAGAATCATGCTAAAAAAAGCAAAAAGAATAGAAAGAACAGAAGGAAAGAAAATCCCACTACATCACACTATGAAAAATAAACACAGGCTCTATAATGAAGATCACATTACAAAAGTAGAACTTAAAGTTATTTTAGTAGTAAATAAATTGTTTTTAGTAAACATATTGCATATAGAATGGATTTATGAAAAAAATCTCTAAAACTAACTTTGAAACAATGCTGGCTTTCAAAACTATTTCTGAATCTAAGAATTAAAATAGTTGTTTATACACATTTCTGAGTCTAAACAATAGAGTCTCTCCATAAAGGCAACAGCCAGTGGAAGGGAAAATCTAGAGGGAAAGTCAGCTGGGTGCTCTTAGAAATCTTGCTTTCTTAAGCAAAGCCTTCTGGCATCACAGTAGCTCCCAAAAATACATATAAATCACATGATAAAGTAATGCCATCAGGAACTATCTCCAGCCATTGCTTGGGGCCAAGCAGAGAACAGCTTTGCAAAACAGACCTGAGATAAGGATCTTCTTCATAAAGCAGTAAGAGCAAACAATAATGGGGGAGACACCCAAGAGGAAAAAAAAGCGGCAACTGTTTTTTTTAAATCTATTTTTACTCCAGCTTTGTGCTTTACTGCAATGACAGATTCTGCTGAAGTATTTCAACCAAAATCACTCCTCAGACCTGTTCTTTTTCCTGAGATATGGTCTTGAGTGTGGAACTTTGCTCAAGATCCCTTTTCAGTCTGAAATAACTCATTCTGGTTCATTGCATTCTCAGTATAATTGAACTATGAAGTGAAGGGCTACTATTCCATGTAAAATTAATAAAGGCAAAAGAAGGAAAACTGCTCCAGATGGCCTACCAGAGCTGCAGACAAAATACATGGTGATGCTTATAAAATTAAATTAAGAACGAACTGACTGCGTGTACAATAACAGTAAAACAACTTTGCCTATTCCAGCACAGGAACCTCACAACAAGAGGCTTCAATACACAAATTGCAACTCAAGAGCCAGGTGTGTGTTTATGAGCTCTGGGCCCTTGAAATATGATAAATTCACCATGGGAAATAAAGAAAACTAGCTTTGGAGAAAGTTTGCTTTTATCTTCCAGCACTCATACATCAGCGGTACCAAACCCTCCCTTCTCCTTCTCTCCTCCTCTCACTTCCCCTGGCAATTCATGAGCTTTTATGGACCATTTCAATGCTTTACAAAGTTGGGTCTTGACTCGTAGTCAAGTGAAGTCTCTACAAACCAGATCTGCAGGAGCACCTGTTCCAGCAAACATCACCGTGATGGGCAATTTTGTGAGGATTTTTCAGCAGATAACAAGTATCAATGAAAATATTTTTCCTGTTCCCGCAGTAAAAGAAGGATGGGCTCCCACTCCATTTATGACACAAATACAGGTTTGGGGAAAATGAAGTGTCTAGGATCCTTTGTTACCATGGTGACCACTCCCTTTGGAAGGCCAACTGATTTAAGTTTGTTGACAGAATGATTTGTAACTTAGTTTCAGAGAAATGTGGTATTCATCATATTTTGACTGAAACAACTCATTCTTAGTTTTGCCTTTTGCCCTGTCTTTGGCTTACAGAACAACATGGCTAAAACATGAGAAAATCTGTTGATGTTATTTACTGTTCTGAAGCTTCTGACACTAGCAAACAAAGAGGAATGCTGTTCAGCACCAAAGATGTCTTCACTGGTTAGCATGAAATGCCTTATCACTTGGCCCCACAGGACCAAGGGGGAGGCAGTTTTAGATGCATTGTGCATTACAGTCGGTCTGCAGTGAAAGATTCTGCATCTTAGCTTCAGGTGCTCAGCCAGAATGTAGAATGCACAAGTTCATCTACAGATAACCATTGGAAGTTGTGTGCTCAGGACATCATCCCGTGTAGGAGAGAAAACAAGTAAGGCTAAAAATAATTTTTATTCAACTAAGCATCAGAAATTTACAGCTGTTCCCCTAACAGAGTAACACCTGGTGCACAGGGACTGCACACTGCAGCACGTCTGACTGGGTACTGTGTGCTGCAGAGAAGGGCTCACCAGCTGGGGCACTACCAAGCCTGGTACTTAAAGAACTCCAGGAACAGCACGAGTTTAAATATTTTAGGGCGGCAAA
Source organism: Muscicapa striata striata (assembly GCA_030060385.1). Taxonomy (NCBI): domain Eukaryota; kingdom Metazoa; phylum Chordata; class Aves; order Passeriformes; family Muscicapidae; genus Muscicapa; species Muscicapa striata. The sequence continues at coordinate 3,402,956 of JAREIS010000078.1, forward strand.
AGCAATTGCTGTTACCAAGAGAAGTCTTGTTTTCCTCTAGTCCCAAACATTCCACCTAGCCAATGACACTGAGCTTTTTACACCAGCATGGCTTTTTGTGTGGCTGCAGTTTCATCTGGATCCCAAGGCTGAAACAGAGTCCAAAGCAAAAAGGCTCATCATGTGACTATGAAGGTATGAAAAGGAGGAGAGGCTAAAATGGAGGGGCTAAAAAGAGCTTTGTTTTGGTACCAGTGCTAAGCAAAAGCCCTCTTCCCTCCCCCAAATGTGTTTCCAGGTTTGCAGTCAATTTGATATTTAATATGTGAGCTTTTACGGCACTTGAATGCTAAAAGAAATTGATACGAGGACTTCCAAATATTTTGTGCAATATGAATTACTTTTTCTTAGTTTTCTATTTATGCCACAGTATCATAATTCTGTTTTCTTTGACATTTTTTAACAGGAACATTATATTAAAGCAATGCAATCATCACGAACTCTGAAGTTTGTGAAGTACTACTGTTGATCCCTCAAGCTGGTCATCTGTTTCTCCTTCAGATATTGCAGTCAACATTCTGGAAAGTATTACAGTGCCAACTAGAGAAGATTCACTCTGGTGCAGCATTGCATAGCAGGAGATCTTACCTGAAAGACTCAACAGGTGCTTAGCCACCACCAACCAGCTGTAGCTAAAATACCTTGTTAAAACTATAAAGTAGCAAGCAAACTCTGCATAACAACATGCATGTTTCTGAGATTTATTATTTTAGGTGTTGATTGGTTTTGGTTGGAAGCCAGACTTCTCAGAAGAATTTACAAGGTTCAGTGAGTCTCACTGGAAAAGAACTTTTGGATTCAGAACCAAGACTAGGAAATGTGTACACCAAAGAACAGTTATTAGCCCAGCGTCTCTGGAACTCAGGACAATATGGGAAGACAACGCTAATGTTTCTGTTCTGTTGCTCCAAAACTGGAAGTGACTGCCTTTGTTTTTTTTACAGATTAGAGCATCTTTCTCAATTTTTTGGGAGCAAAAGTCCCACAAAATTCACTTTAGCATAAAATAGAAGTTTTGAAAATCAGACATTTTTGCCAAAAACAGTAACAAATTGAGAGGAAATTCAAATTATGCTGGAGTGAACACTATCCAAATGACACTGCTATCCAGACAAGAGAGCACAATATATCCATCACAACTATTCCACGTAGTAGAGCACTACCTTAAAGCAAACAGAGTATAACTGAAGAGCATTCTCAAATATAAAAGTAAACTCAGATTAAATATTTTGAAATCCCCACACAACCTCATTTGCAACAAGAAAAGTCAGCATTCAGTGTACCCAATTAACATTCAGAGATGCAAAGCAAGACTTCTCCTAAGAAGCCCTAAGGTTTTTTAAAACCCAGGCAATAGATGAGAATGAAGTAGATAGATGTAGGGTGTCCAGAGAAGGGCACTAAAATCCATCATTTAAAATAAGATCTGCTTCCACATACTCCTGAGCATGCCAATGCTCCAGCTTCATTGCACTTGAAAGCAAACCCTCCAGAAGAGGTAATTAGAACAGTAGCTTGATATTTATCATGGAGATGCCATTCCCCAGCATGTGAGTTGCGTTTACTCTACACTAATACTGAGCATAAATTTCATCTTTTATTGATTTATAAATATTTCATACTATGTAAAATATTGTCAGATTATAATTCTCTCTCCATAAAATGGCAAGCAAACGTCCAGCCATCTGTTTGGCTAATGAGAACAATCATCCAGGCTACTTTTCAAGCATAACGCATCCCAGTTTGAAACTGCTTTCCGTGTAAGCACCTGTTCATACATATCAATTAAAATGATAATTACTCCGTTAGTGAATATAATCAAAACAAAATAGTTACAGCTCTATTGTTTACCAATTAAGACTGCAGAGTTCATTGGTGATATATTTCTGAGCTCATTTTTTTCCTTCCTTACCCATTCTAAGACTGGATCAATTTCACACCAATTTAAGGCAATATATGTTTCAATATTAGAGAACTTTATATTTATAAAGCAGCAAAACTACACATGTTCTCCTGGAAGATGTCTCTCTTCATGATAGATCATGACACACCTCCCCAAGAAAAAGAGGGGACACTTCTGCCTTGAAAGAGAGGGCCTTCTTCCCAAGTTGAACGAGTGAATGGTGGAGATAAACAAAAAAGGGAATTCTGCTCTTTGTACATCGTTCTTACTACACGGTCACTGTCAGACTCTTTTTTTAAATACTAATAATTATTAGCATTTAAGAATGAACTCATTATACAAATTGGATTATGATTGCTTTGTATAGTAGACATGCTAAAGTATGACTGCTTTGTATAGTAGACATGCACTTAACTTCAGCGCAGAAAGTAACTCAGAAGCTTTTGAAACCATGCTGCTGTTCACATGTTTCTCACCCAGTTTTGCTCAAAATTCCTCTCAACATAGAAAAAATTCTTCATCTGTGTATTGTTTGCTATTTCTGAAAATCTTTCTGAAGTATGACTGTACTTGGATGTGGGCCTGCGCTCCTGTGTGGTGACCAGATGTATTTTGGAGCATCTCACTGGTACAGCTCCCTCACTCTTTCACCACAGAGAATTCTGTTCTCTGTTTTTCATGTGGATGCTGGAGATTTGCTGTGCCATTCCCAGCTCTGGTAGCTACTGAGTTTCAAAGACTCCTGTTTGTTGAATACCAAACAGTTTATCCCCCAACAGTCATGACAACCTGAGAACATTCCTTCTAATACTGCTGTATGGACATCCCTATAAAGTCACTAGGTATGAATGCAATGAAAGCTTTTCATAGTAAAAACACATCCTTACTGACTTAATGCCCCTTTAGTTGTCTTCTATATTGAAATCAAATCACACCTTCCAAATACAACATCCTTCTCTAATATGTATTTCCTAATGTGGGTTTCAGGTACTGCTGGAAATACATTTCTTCCCCAGCTAAACCTGCTTTAGTGTTGATAAAGGTAATTGATGTTGAGAATGTAACTGCTGTGAATATGAATTCCAACTTCTAGGTGAGTTTAATTCATTTTAATGTACACATAAAATGGCCCTCTTCAAAACAATACACTATATATGATAATAGAAATAAGTTTCTTCCTTGCTGGCATGTACCAGATTTAGCCTATTGACATAAGCAAGAATTGCATAAACAAAGAAACCTAAATCCAGGTTTTACACCCATAATCACAGTGATGCATGAGCTCCCAGAGCAATGCTTGTGCATGTGTAAGATATTCCTTTGTTGAAACTGCTTTTCATGCACACTGAAAATGAAATTTGTTCATTCCCTGAAACAAGCTGAGAAGCAGCTTTGTGTTTCCATGAAAAAGACCTCTGATTCTCATTGTGTCTTGTAAACTTCCTCCAAGCCCATGTTCTTCCTCCCTTCTTAGGCTCTAACCCTATCAGCATACAAGTCAGTACTGGAACTGAATTGAGAGGGCCTCATTCCACAAAGGTTAAATGAGTTAACACATGAGGTGACTCCTCTGACAACTGTGGCTACAGTAAATTTATGCTGGAATACGTGTGGATCAGGAAAGTCTGCTACTCACATCTGCTCTTGTCTTTGTTACCAAATGCAACTCAGTACATCTATCAAGAAAACTATTTTCTAGTTTATGGCTATACAGTTATCTTTTCCTCCAGGGAAATTCACCTCAGAATTACAATGCAAAAAAGAACACTTATATTTCATATACAGTGCTGTAACAAGCAACACTGTAAAAGATAACATACTTTGCCCATAGATACTTTTCCACAGTTCACTGAAATGTGGATGTTTGGTACAATGGATACCAAATATTTTTCTTCCTCCTTTTACTCACACAATCCATCAAAAGTTGACATCAATAAACATGACTATGTTAACCAATTGCAGCACTTTCCAAGATAGGAGAGGCACCTGGAAACTGACAGTGATTTTAATATTAGCTTTGACTGAGATAAATTCTGACATGGCTTCTACCATATATATAATTCTCTAAAGACTCTGATAGACAGAACTCATTTTATGTCCTCAGAGCACCAAGTGCACCCTGTCATGTTGAAAGATTTGTCAGCCTGAAGTCACTCTGAGCCATCATGACAAAAAAACCAATTGTCTAGAGTACAAGAAACCTGGAATGAAAGAAAATTGATTTTTTAAATGGATCATATGTACTTAGTGACTTTACCTTCAAGAATAAAAAACAAGTTTGCTTCCACATAAATAATTATTCTCTGACAAAATAATCAAACAAAATAAACAAACAAACAAAACAAAAAAATCTTTTTTGCAGAAAGTTGTCATTAAAGTGCAACAGGTAACTGTGGTCATGTAGCAGACAAAGAAAATACTCCCTTGCTCTAGACTTAACATTTAAATTGTCACTTTTTTGTGCAAGTCTTGCAAAAATAATAGTATTTTCTTGTAATAGCATTCATACCTACTTCAAATTCACAGAGAAGCATCAAAAATTTCCATGTGGTTTCACTGATTTTTCTCCCAATTCCTCCTATTTCAACTTGCATTTCCATTTTCCTGGTTGCCCGTGGATTCGATTATTGCCTTTTAATCAACCTCATGAACTATGAACTTGACATTCCCTTTTTAATGGTTCATGGTCTTTCTGTAGCTACCTCATGGTATTTCATTTCTGTCAAATTTCAGATCAGCTTTCACTGAAAGGCAGCACACGGAATATCAAATTGCATCAATGACATTAATTAACTATTTCTGAAACTCACTGAAAGGAAACATATCTGTCAGGGTCCTAGCAGTCAGTGAGCATACTGAAAACTCTATCATCACCTTCAAAGTACTTTGGATTTTGTCCTAGATAGTATCAACACCATTTTGAGCTTGACATGTCAAATATTTTTTGTGGCCATCTGAGAAAGCATCATCATGATAGGAGTTTGTTTTAAAAGCCTTGTTTTACTATAAAATAAAAAATATTACATGGAAAATTCAGCTTTATTACTGAGAAGTATAAAAGCTTTATTAACATTATTTGGGAGTTCATAATGGAACTGACAACACAGATTGAAAAATATTTTTTTATTCTTCCCACTTGTAGACAAAGGCTGAAATGCATTGCCCTAAAACAGACAACATGGATACGTTAAACAACTGGCAGTGATGGCTAACACCAAATCACCCAGAACCTACCTTCTGATAGTGTTTCTACCATTGAGTTACATATTCCTAAGCAGAACAAATCCCTCGTGTTTAAATGGCCCCATCTTACTGCTCCCTCCGGAGCCCTTCCACCTGTAGTGTGGCTGCTAGGATACAGTGAGTAACAGGAAGAGAGGGGAAGAGAAGAACACAGGAGAAAGGAACCAGCCTTGGTGCTTTTCTCCTTCCTCAGACTTGCAGCTTTGGAAGTAAAAGAACAGGAAACATTACTTGTAACCTCGTAGTCAACAAAACCCTTCCTGGGACTTTCCAAGACCACAGTTCCCTGTGATAGCTCCTACTGTGAGAGGGGAGCAGAAGATCCACACTGCACCCTCTTGGGGAGCCCAGGGTTCAGCAAGAATGACAGCAGAGTGTTTTACCATGGCCTTAAGGCTTTTCCTCTACTCTGCTACATCTCCAAGTCTGCTTGGTTCTCTGTGGCTGAGCCATACAGTGAGCTCTTCATGCAACTGCATTCAAGAAGTACTTGCTGCAACCTCATCCTTCCTTCTATTCTTCCAGAGGGTCTTGCTTGCTTCCTTTTCAAGAATTCACTGAGGCCATGATGTTGCCCTTCTTCTTGCTTTTTTCCAAGATTTACCTTCAACTCCTTTCTGACTAGAACTTCACCATGTTCACTTTACTGTTTGTAAATAAACAGCCCATCTAGATTTATGTAATATGTATCAACAGTTTAGCCTGGTGCCCACCTACTCATCACTGAGTGTAAACAACATAACTTTATATTGTTGCCTACACTGGGATGAGTAAAGTCTTCTGCAAGGAAACAGTCTATCACCACATGGAGTACAGAAAGGAACAGCTGGCAAGAGGAAATCCCAAATGTCCTTTCTACTCCTCACTCATTTGCTTCCCAGAGAACCCAGATAGACCCAACTAATTCAACTGCTTAGGCTCAGGATTGCTGCACATTCACTGTAGAGACAAAACATCACAAATAATAAATTGCTGTCTTGCTACTTTAGCTTTCCTGTCATATTCCTGCTCCATGTTTTCAGATAGAGGTAAGGAAATCAATCCCAGGTCTCCCATGCATACAATAGACAAGTTCAGAGGTATTCCAAAGCAGATGTTTTAACAGTGCATACATCTACTCAGTGACAGATCCCTAAAAATATAGAAAACTAAGAGCCATATCAAATACTTGGGGGCTGCTTAGAAAATATGTCCTTAAAACATCAATGGACAGAAGCCCTTCCAACAAATCTTGTTTCAGAGAAAATAAAAATATGCTAAAGACAAAAAATAACTGAAACACCAAGTACCATTTTGTGTGTTTTTATGAATAATAAATATAGCAATTAATTTCTCAGAAAATAAAACTCTACTGCAACCCTTATGCATATGTTCTAGCAGTGTGTTTTATTGAATTCCACAGATGTAATTAAGTGTGTCATTCATTTGTTCTCCATTATGGTATTTCAGTCAAACATAAACAGCTTTCAGACTTCATTTATAAGAAAGATACTTTGAGCCAAATAATTTGCTAACTTCAGAGCAATAGCTTGAGAGGTCTTCACAGGCATTTAACTATTCTTCCCTGTACTTACAAAGCTCTACACATGCACACAGGCAGGTAAGCACAAATTTACCATGACACTAACATAGAATAAGTTGAAAGATTCTTTCCCCACATACACTGTGATATACGATGCCTTCATGGCATGTTCCTCCTATTCCTGGTAGTTTGTAATATATTTAATCATGCCTCTGATTCAGCTGTGCTCAGTGGTTTCCATTTCATTTGTACAGCTGGAAAACGTGTGCTGCTGGCAGTCATGCAAAAGAGTCTGCTACAGTGAATGACTGAAATGGAGAGGAGGGGAAGAGCATAAAGAACTTGTGAGTGGAAATGTAGTACAGCATTTTAATTCTTGTGTTTTAATAAACAAGTCCATAAATCCAGCCTATCAAGGAAAGTCCCTTTTATGTTACAAGTGATGTGGCTTGACTGTGGTAGAATTCAACTCAGCCATCATCTGCCCGAAAAAGCCCATTTATAAATGGGGTGGTGATTGCAAAATTAATCCCTGGAAGCATTTTGTCAGAGAGGAGGCTATTGACAAGGCTGTATTGCAAAAAGAATGGACTGTGAACAGAATAATCTGTCATAAGATAACTCACTGCAAGGTCAAACTTTGACCTTGCACTGATGAGGCAAAAGAGACTCTCGGTAGGCAATAGAAGAGAAGTTGTTTGAAGGCGGCACTGGGCCAGATCAGCTTCCTTTAGAAGACTGCAAGCAACTGTTGCTGCTTGCTGAAAGGATTAGCTACCAACACAGGACAGTTAGAACCTTTCAGGGATCTCACCCTAATGTGCCAGAAGTCAGGATCTTCCCATCTCCTGCCCGTGCACTCTGCTCGAGACCTCAGGAAAGCCCACTCTATTTTTTTTCTATTAGAAAAAAGTCTGCATCTCATACCAAGAATAAACCACTTAGAACAATTTAAATATGAGTCACCAGAATAATCAAGGGATCACGCTTTCAGTATTCAGAGCATGCCCAAGATGAATTAGAAATGCTATCTCATTCTTCACAGGTTGCTAACCAGAATTTCCAAAGCTCCTTTCTCAAGTTTATTTGAAGTCCTGCACCATGACCTGAAGCAATGTATATTCTGGATTCTCCACAGAGGGGTGAAAAGTTTTGCACTGTGGCCTCGTGAAGGAGGAGGCTACTACTACTACACAAGTGCTCAGCTGCTCCACAAGTACTTCAGTAGCCCATGTGATGCCCAGGAGTCTGTGAACCTGCCCAGAGACATTCATTTCACTGAGACATTCAGCCTTCAGCACAAACTCGGTGACTCACTCAGTTCTGTCCTTCACCTTCTTGAGAGGGGAATCACACCGTGCCCAGAAACAAAGAGTTATATCCAAAAATCTCTGCCGAGCTGCTACCTATCTCTCTATCTATCTGCTGTTCCATCTTTAACAGGACTAGAAAAATTTTACCCTGTAGGCTCTCAGTTATAAAATTAATAATACATTTGCAACATTAAAAATCAACTTCTACAATTAGACTGTGCCTTTGGTTACAGCCTTCTTCCATCTGGATAATAAAAAAGTGATTTCTGGGTTTAAAGTTTGGGGTAGTTGATTATATATTTACTACTGCTAAAGCCCTACTTCTTAAAATGGAGACAATTTTAAGATACAAAAGAGCTCCTTTAATCTGTATCTATTTCTGTACTTCTCAAACAGTGTGCCGCTTTTTAATTCTCTGGTTTAACCTAATTGCACATCATAAGTGAAATGCTTAGAAAAAACATTGTATAAGTATTGGCCAGGGAAAAATCCTAAAATCTAGTCTCTGAATCTGAGAAAGCAAAATGTGATCTGAAAAAGAAACTGAATAAGATTTTTTTTCATGTGAAAAAAAAGAAGTGAATACTATTGAAGCAAGACTTGTCTGATTAGTAACAATTCAACTGGTTTAATTCAATTACTCCTGTTGGGGGAGGGGGATTGTATTTCAATATAATTTCATTTTTAGATTAATTTGGTATGGTCTTCCTTTATATCTTCCCCCACTAAATTTAACATGGATGTCACTACACATCATAAATGTAATTACAGGTTTCAGTGGAAAGATGACATAATTAGGTGTAATTATGCTCATTATGTAAACGTAACACTATAAATTAAATGTACAGAAAACCAACAAAGAAAAAATAGAATCACAAGGGAAAAAAGAAATTTAACAAATCCATGAGGTAATAAGGTCAAAAAGAGAAAAGGAAAATGAAAAAGTAAAAAAATCTGCCCACTAATGTAAAGGACTCTTTTTACCCCTTTTGCAATTTCATTTTATTTAGTATAAGTTTTTATTTTACTTCTTAAAACGCTTGCAAGAATAGGACCAGATCAAACATCTTATTAGCCCTTAGATGAAAAGCACTTGGAATACGAATCCCTCTCCTTTCCCAAATGGAAGCACTTTTATTAACCAGGCAGTAAATGTCCCTGGACTTGTTCATCACTGATATCTGAAGAACAACACATTTTCCTTTAGCCATTACAGTTTATCCTCTTTTACTGCACTGCAGTTTCTACATCCAGTTTCCTATATTTGCTATAATCGTTCCGGCTCTGGCTGACTATGGAGGCAAATGTGGTTGTCTGGCTTCACACAACAGACACCAAGAGCTTAAAGCTACTCCCTCTGGCAATAATGCTTCTGAGGGAAATCATACAGAAAACTCTGTCAAAATTAGGGAGCATTAGGAAACACTCCACTGTACACAGATGGGAGTTTGGTCAGGCTCAGTGAATTTGGTCTAGAATCCACAGGAACGTGCTGGCTCTGCACTGGATCATTTAGCACTTTACCACTGATCAGAGGCATGCAAAAGAAATTTTAGTTCGCTCTTCAATGTCTCTTCTTGGCAGTGACTGGAAAGCATGAACAGGTTCTATCTTTCATTGCTGACATGGTCAGTTCTATTGACAGGGTGAGGTACAAAACCCAGTACTTAATCAAACAAGCAAAGAGGGGATAGATTCTCAAGTGTTACTTATTTAAAATTTAGGTAACCCTCAGTTCCTAAACCTATGGCTCTATTTTGTTCCTAACCTACAGGTCTTAAAAGCTGCAAGAACTTCTAAAAGCTTAGCCATTCACATTTTATGGGGGCTTAGCTAACTCTGAAAGTACCATTTGATTTAATGGTTGAACTTTTGCAAGGTGAGATGAAGGATTTTTTTCTGTCTGTGTCTACAGGAGATGCCAAACACTCTCCAGCTCTCAGGAATTACAGGTGGTCAGATGCTCAGTCTTAATGCAGTAGCTTCAGTAGCAGCAGGGGTTGCTCACTACATTCCTGCAGGTGACTGATCCTGCAGTCTTTCTGGAAGATTCAGTCTGTAACACTTGTGAATTCTCTGTTGTTAGCATTGGTAGAAGTTTCAGACACCTGGATATTATTGCATTCTGTATCTTTTAAATAAACAAAAGCTGTATCCCATAAAAAATTAATTACACAAACATTTTATAACCGTTCTTGGGGACTCTGAGGCAGAAGCCAAAGCCTATAGGTAACATTTGTTTCCAAGACCAAAATGTGCAAGTTATGATTCTGTGGCAGCATATGGGAGGCTGTTGATAAAGCAGCAGATGCATGTTAAAAATCCACTATGGGCTGGAAGAAAACATTTGTTATTTCCCATAGAATAATTCATCATATGCTCGTAGACAGAATACCCACAGGGCTCTGCACACCAAGGCAATGGGAACCATTGTCATACTGCAGGCCCATACTGCACACATCATAGAAGGCAGAACCTGGAATAGCTGTTGTTCAAGTGTATCTTGATGTCTTTGACAGAATTTTTGTCTTTTAGGACAAAATATAAGTAATCAGTCATGCCTTTTGTTCTTATTACACTACACAAAAGAAGCAGCTTTACCAGCTCTTTGTGTTTCAAGCACATTTCATCAAGTACTCTTTTGCACAGTATATTGCTGAACCTGGATCTCTGAAAACTATATATACTACAGAGACGATATACTTGCCTCAATGAAGACTTTACTATTCCTTGTATCCCTGCACAAAGTCTGAACAAATAAAAAATAAAAGCTTTTTTCAGAAAAAAACCAACATTTTTAGAAGATAAAAGCCTAACCACACATCCTAGAAGCAAGCTGATACTTATAGCTGGTCTGAACTCATAAATAATAGAAATAAGCACCACTGACCTCTTAATCATACCCATAAAAAGCATGTATAAATACTCTTAATACTAATTAAGCCATACATAATAATTAATGCTAAAACCCACCCAAACCCATACACATTTTTTATTTTAAAAAGGCTTGGGGAATGAACTCATGACACTTGATCAGTTAAGCAAAAACCACCAAGATCACTGTGATTCTGTTCTGCCTGAGCTGAAAGAGCTATTAGGTTGCTGAGTAAACAGTTCCCCTGTTCCTCCTACCTGCACACTTGTTTCCTGTACTTATTCTCAGCTTTATTTCTTCTTTCGTGCCAGCACCCACACTTGAATCAGCCCACCCACTTTTCATCTGCCAAGCAATCAGCCGTCGTTTCTTAAATCTCACAGCTCTTTGGCAAAGACTCCCAGCACTGTTCTCCAAGGACACGCTCATCCTTCCCTCTTTGAACACTGAGCCAGTGCCACGGATGTATTTACACATGCTGTAGTAGAAAGCTCAGAGCAGCAGCTCCAAATGGAATAAAACCATGTCCATGCAAAAGTGAAAAATAAATGGGAACATGCAGTGTTGCCTAAAGAGTGCTATCGTTTTTTCTACCCATATTCCTCCTCACAGAGCCAACTCTAGATGGGGATTTATCATGTGCATAATATGGAGCAAGAAAGACAGGCGAACAAAATTACATTTGAAAAAGGAAAATTATTTGGAAGCCAGGACACATGAGTTGTGCACCTGATGCTACACCTAACATGGCTATCTGTCTTTGGTGGAAAGTATCAATTTAGCTAACATCACCTTCGTGGGATACATTCATTTCATCAAAAGGTTTCCAAAAAGAAAGAGGGAAATCCCCAGACTGACTCCTCAGAATTTTTAACCAAGGCTCAAAAGCAAAAAGGATACCTTGGAAGAAGGAAAAGTAGAGAGTGAGCACCAGACAGAAAAGAGCTCAGTAGTGGCAGGTACCTCTCCTACTACGATTTCTGAGAACAGGAAAATGTGAGGTTCCTTATCTTCTGAAGGATGCTGGAATCATTCTGCAAAGTCAAAAAACTCTCGGTCTCCAGTTAAGCAGACAATATACCAGATGTCCTACACAAAAAGTGAAGGTGAACATTTGCAATAATGCTTCAATTACAACAATCATGCACCTCATCTTGTGCTAATGTAAAGTCTCAGAGGCCAACCAGAAATTTTTAAAGAAACACCACACACCAATAGCACTATCTAAGCAAGAGTTCAGCAACAAAAGAGTTTGATAGGTACCAGAGCAATTAATCGAATCATTGATGGTTAGCAATTAATAAATCTCTTGTTAACAAGACTACCATACCAATCATGCTACTTTTACTAAAACTCACCTTGCAAAGGCCATCTAGTGAACTCAATTAGCACAATCATGGACAATTCCAAAAACTGCAATTGCTTTATACAGGTGTTCATTTTTGAAGAGGCTTTTGTCTTCTGAGTCTCTCAAGTAACAAAGTATGCTCTGCAACTGACTTTCTGAGAAAGTCACAGAGAGAAACTGAGAAGATGCCACAATGCAATTAAAACTGACAATATTTCCATAAAGTCTGACAAAATAGATGGTATTCTCCATCAAAGCAAACCAGGAACTAGCTCATGGCATGTCCCATTCCCACTGTACAAGGCACTCAGGGCTTTTCTCTCCCCATCACATCATTCAGTTTAAGTTAATGATTTAAAAGTAATTAAATCCAATAAACCATGACAGATTAAATAAAAACTAATCAAAGTAAATAAATTACTATTTTCACACATGGCTTTTGTTTGGGCAACAGAACAGAAGGAAGTAGATGATGGCAGTGAACAAAAGTGAATAAATAAGAGAAAAGAAAACATTAGCGTTTGAGACACATTATAACTCATTAACTTTTATGTCTGTTCTGCTGTAAAAAATACTCTGTATCAGCTAACAAGAAAATCTAATGAGACCTATCAGGGGACTGTTATAACAAGATTAGGAGAGGGACCAGTGGCAAGGCTGTTTCTGCACAATGGAGAAAAGGATTTGTGTTTAATTAACAGCATTTATCTCAACAGTCCATTCCTAAGGAATAGTCTGATAAAGGCAATCAGTCTCTTGAACCAATTGGTAGTTTAAACTCACACATAGTTTTAAAATAATAAATCTGGTATAACTTTTGTTGATTACTGTTGATTACTATTTCTTGAAGATATTTGTTGGAACTAGCATTTGGCTGACACTGACATCAAAGTAAATTGGATTTAGCCTTTTCCATTCTGCTCCCAAATAATCCTTACCAAAACACATGCACAGAGATACAGGTAGTGTGTGCACGTGTATAGCTCAAGTCATAAGCACAATGGACCAATGATTTTAGGATTTTTCCAGAATTCCAGAAACCCCAGTAATCACAGCATGTTCTTGATTGAGTGAAGAAAACTAACACCCTCCATACTGAATGGCTCCAATGAGGCACAAGGATTAACTGCTAAAACCTAAGGACTGCTGCCTGATTGTAACCAATAAAAATAATTCTTGTCTTAATAAAATTAGGAGAATCCTAAGAGAAGCAAATGCCATAGAAGAATTAGTTTTCACAAGTTTCACAAGGATTAGTAGTCACAAGTTTCTGCCTCCCAGACCTGCAACTGAATGACACTTCTTGTAATTCTTCGCTATTATTTTAATTATTGCTCCCTGCAAAGACACTGGCAAGTTCTTTAAAAACAGATTCACATCAAAGTACAAAATGAAAAATGTTGAAATATTTAGAGAACAAGTACCTACACACGTCTGAAGAGTTCCTGAACTTGAACAATTTAAAAGACGCAGCATTCTGTACAGATGACGGATCTAAAAGTAAGAGAGACTATTGTACTCATCTCTAGCTACAACAGCATTAAAAATACAGCGAAGATAGTTCTTTTATTCATATTTTTCAGAACAATTGAACTGACAAGTTCCAGTGTGAACCTCAGGCTCTTTACGAACCAGAGCTGCCATCATCCAGGCAAAAAAAAATCTTGTTCCTCCTCCCAAGGTACCTTGGGCAAAAATAAAAAATAACCTCCAACACCAAAAAACTCCACAAATACAAAATCTTCCTTCTGCTTATCTCTGCTGGAACTTTCAGGTGTATCAGCATTTCCATTGTCATCTTATTTCTTAATTTACTTACAATCAATATAATTGAACAGCTAATTGGCATTAAAGCTTTGTGATGATACTGAAGCTTCTAAGCTTTATCTAACTCTTGCTATCTATAACTTTCACTATTAACATTACTGTCTCTAATTTTAGACTTCTGTAATATAGCTGACAAACTTGGTACAAGATACATGGCTATGACAGTTTTTTTTAACTGAACTATTTTAACATGAACTTTCTAGAAGATGATTCCCTTAGTTTATTCCATGACCCTTTCAAGAGTTCTGATTCTTTTCACAAACTGGGAAATCCTTTCACAATTCTCACTGCAAGGGACTGCTCATTTGCAGCAGCATTTTCCATAGCAGTTTAATAATCAGATTCTACTTCACTGTCTGAAAACAGGAGAAAATCTTGAGCTGCAAAATTCAACTGTCACATATACTTCCCTATGGTACACAGGTCAAAAAGCTTCAGATAGTTGGGGTCTTTTTAGCAAATTGTACCTGAAAGATTTTACAATTAAATGTGAAACTATAGAACTCCTGGTAAAAGCCTTGGTTCCTTGGGCCGGCAGCAATTGCTGACCACTCAAGGCAATTGCCCCTTACATCTGGCTGAGACCATACAGATAATATTCTCCATGTCTCATTTAGACAAAGGCATTCCCCACTTGGAAAAGGGCCTTATTGAAATCCTGAACTCGGAGCCAACAATGCACTTCTCATCAGCACCTCTGTGCCATCCCTGCTCACTGTAGCAGCAGTCAGGAGAGGCTCAGCCAGCCCTCTTGGCTCGGTGGCCCCGGGCTGCACAGGGCACATGAGGACACAGGAGCAGCTCCCCAGCTGGTGGTGGTTGTTTCCAGTGGGCTGCTCACCATTAGCATTCCAGACAGATCCCTCCCCAGCACTTGCTAACGCGCTCATTGATCAGTGGATGCCCGTACTCGCTGGAGACCTGATTTCACTGCCTTTCATTAATTTAATTCTCTTAGCTCCAGCTAAGTGGCTTGACACCTTTTTATTACATAAAGACAATATTTTGCAGGCCTAATCTTATATAATTTTGATCATTAACAACATGCTGCTCCAAAGAACTTTGAGTTCATTTGGAGGGACTCACTCAACCCCCATGTCAGTGAACACTGGCAATCTTACCAGATTTTTTTTTTTGTTTTCAGCATCTCCAAAGCATAAAGAAAGTTTTTAGTCTTGAATAAACTGCACATTTCATTTAATGGAATCCAGCCTTATACAGTACAGATTCTGACAGTTTATTTCATCTATCATAAAACCACTTTCGATGCATATGTTCTACAAGACTTGGCACTGTACTGCTGCAGACATGAAAGCCCTTATTGTAACTGAACAATCAGATGTCAGTAAAATACTGTCTGCTTTTCCTTAGAGCACCTAATGTTGCCATAGGCAGCCCTCTGCACTTTTTATAACAGTGCTTGATAATTCTTCTGTAATCCAGATACCTCTTTGTTCAGGAGAAAATGGACAGTACTGATGAAAACCTATTAGCTTAGCAGAACTTAAAGCTGGATCAGTTACTTAAATGTATTTATTAATGTATCAGTATCTGTAAAACCTAAAATAAGTCCTGCAATTATTTAATTTTAGATTATTAAAAAAAAAGTTGGAAAAGAAAGGAAAAGGAATAAATGTTTCAAACTTCCACAGTAAACATGAAGTCAGCAAAAATAAATGTTTTGCACATATGCAATGCTATTACATTGCACAATGCAGCAAATTCTCAATGAAAAGATGGTACTTGGCAGTTCAGAACTTCTACTGCAGTCAAAGCTAACATGATGCACGTGCTACATGTTCAATTCACACGCGTGGATACACGTCAAAAAGCAAACACTGACAATTTCATGTTTTATTGTCACTAGATGTGTGAATGCATTTAGAGGCTTGGCATCTGATAGTAATAAAACAAGAATGAGAAACTCAAACACTGTAATTCTGAGCAATTAGAACATACTGCACCTGTCACACTCGTTAGCCAAAGAGTACAAAAATCCTGTTACATGTTTCATGAACATACCACACTTCTTGGATTCTTCCAGCGTACTGTGGATCTTGGAGGGTGACCAAAGCAATTCTTCAGTTTCATGCTTTCATCATCTGAATAAATTATACCCTAAATCTTATCTGCTGTATTCTATTTGACTTGTGATAAACAGAGGCATTTCTCTACTATAATCTTTCAGATCTTCATGAAAAATCTTAATTCCCACTGAAGTTTGCTCATGGACAGGGTTAGAACCTTCCTAACCTTTTGTGTCAACAG